>OU343048.1:54913489-55572609 GCA_910593695.2 Ocypus olens | reverse complement strand
ATGTTAGACTAAAATATAAGGAAGGCAGAGGGAAATGAAATAAAAAATATTCATAACATTATTTGTAAAAGAAAACAGCAGCAGTGCTGATATGACTGTGTTGGTATATACCGGGTGTTTCAGACCACCGGTACACCCCAAATATCTTGCGAAATACAAATCGGATTGATATACAAAAAAATACGTCTAAATTTGTTTTTTGAGCTCTATCATGTGGTGTAAAATGTAAATCACCACATTAACTTTAACTTAAAAATCTTCAATAGATAACCCTTATTTTGTATTGCAAATTTGGATTCTACTCGAAAATATATTAGGTTTTTATTTAAAAAAAAAAATTCGATTAGCAAAAAAAAATTTTTTTTTTTTAATTAAAAAAAACAGTTTGTTGTTACACACATTCATATATTACCACAATAGAGAAGAATAGAATGGAATTTGATAATCAAATTAATTTTTATTCGTTTCTACGATTTTTTTTTACAAAGAATTTTTGAATGTCTGAATTGAATGTCTTCAATCAATGCCTTATTTTAAAGATGTCATAATCTGTCAGAAATAAATTTAATTCAATAAATGTTTTTGCCATCTGTCGCTCATCGAAATTTTTTTTTCGAATAAAAGCCTCATATTTTTAAACATAGAATCCAAATCTGCAATAAAAAATAAGGGTTCCCATTTAAGATTTAAAAGTTACCCCCTCCCCGCCCCAGGGGGGAGGGGGTCATTTTAGACTGTGAAGTGAACTGAATTTTTGTAGGATTTTATCCCTGCGTTTCATATATTTTTCTTTTATTTTTTGCACTCATTAAAAAAAAATACATTTTCAAAAATTCATAACTACTAAAAATTGCTGCACATTCAAAAACCAAAATGATTTTAAAGGATTGATGACTTGTAAAGTGATTTGAATTGTTGTAGAATTTTTTTCCGCGTATCATATTAATTTTAAATTTTTTTGCGCTCGGGAGTTCGAGATTGAAAAAAAAAATCGTAACTCGACTGAAAATTGTTGCACTTTCAAAAATTAAAATGATTTTAAAGGATCGATGTCTTGTAAAGTGATTTGAATTGTTGTAGAATTTTTTTCCCCGTTTCATATTAATTTTTCATTTTTTGCGCTCGGGAGTTCGAGATTGAAAAAAAAATCAATTTAAAAAAAAATCGTAACTCGACTGAAAATTGTCGCACTTTCAAAATTTAAAATGATTTTGAAAGATCGACATCTTGTGAAGTGATCTGAATTTTTGTAGATTTTTTTTGCCGCGTTTCATATTAATTTTTAATTTTTGCACTCAAAAGTTCGACATTAAAAAAAAATCAAAAATTCGTAACTCAACTGAAAATTGCTGCACATTCAAAACCCAAAATTATTTTGAAATATCAACATTTTGTCAAGCAAACTGAATTTTTGTAGGATTTTATTAATGCGTTTCAAATTAACTTTTAACTTTTTGTGCTCGAGTGTTGGACACTGAAAAAGGGATATTTTCAAAATTTTGTAACTCGATTGAAAATTGTTGCATACTCAAAAACCAAAATTATTTTGAAAGATTGACGTCTTGTAAAGTGAATTGAATTTTTCTAGAATTGTATTGTTGTGTTTCAAATTGATTTTTAATGTTTTGCGCTCGAGTCTTGGACATTGAAGAAGGGATATTTTGAAAATTTTGTAAATCGATTGAAAATTGTAGCATACCCAAAAACTAAAATTATTTTGAAAGATTGACGTCTTGTGAAGTGCATTGAATTTTTCTAGAATTTTATTCTTGTGTTTCAAATTGATTTTTATTTTTTTGTGCTCGAGAGTTCGACATTGAAAAAAAGACATTTTCAAAAATTTGTAACTCAAAGGAAAATTGCGGCACATTCAAAAACCAAAATTATTTTAAAATATCGACGTCTTGTAAAGTCATTTCAATTTTTGTAGAATATTTTTCCCGCGTTTCATATTGCTTTTTATTTTTTGCACTCGGGAGTTCGACATTGAAAAAAAGAAATTTTCGAAAATTCGTTACTCGATTGAAAATTGCTGCACATTCAAAAACCAAAATTATTTTGTAAGATCGACATCTTGTGAAATGATTTGAATTTTTGTAGATATTTTTTGCCTCGTTTTATATTAATTTTTAATTTTTGCACTCCAGTGTTCGACGTTGAAAAAAAAGAAATTTTAAAAAATTCGTAGCTCGATTGAAAATTGCTGCACATTCAAAAACCAAAATTAATTTGAAAGATCAACATTTTGTCAAGTGAACTGAATTTTTGTAGGATTTTATTATTGCGTTTCAAATTAACTTTTAACTGTTTGTGCTCGAGTGTAGGATATTGAAGAAGGGATATTTTCAAAAATTCGAAACTCCATTAAAAATTGTTGCATACTTAAAAACCAAAATTATTTTGAAAGATTGACGTCTCGTAAAGTGAATTCAATTTTTCTGCAATTTTGTTCTTGTGTTTCAAATTCATTTTTATTTTTTGCGCTCGAGAGTTTGACATTAAAAGAAAAGAAATTTTCAAAAATTTGTAAGTCGACTGAAAATTGCTGCACATTCAAAAACCAAGATTATTTTGAAAGATCGACGTCGTGTGAACTGATTTGAATTTTTGTAGATTTTTTTTGCCCCGTTTCATATTAATTTTTAATTTTTGCACTCGAGTTCAACATTAAAAAAAAGAAATTTTCAAAAATTCGTAACTCAATTGAAAATTGCTGCACATTCAAAAACCAAAATTAATTTGAAAGATCAACATTTTGTCAAGTGAACTGCATTCTTGTAGGATTTTATTATTAAATTTAAAATTGACTTTTAACTTTTTGTGCTCGAGTGTTGGAAATTGAAAAAGGGATATTTTCAAAAATTCGTAACTGGATTGAAAATTGTTGCATACTCAAAAACAAAAATTATTTCGAAAGATCGACATCTTGTGAAGTAAACTGAATTTTTGTAGGATTTTATCCTTGCGTTTCATATTAACTTTTAATTTTTTGCATTCGATTGTGCGTCATTGAAAAAAATATATTTTCAAAAATTCATAACTCAACTGAAAATGGCTGCACATTCAAAAACCGAAATGATTTTGAAAGATCGACGTCTTTTGAAGTGATTTGATTTTTTGTCGAATTTTATCGTTGCGTTTCATATACATTTTTATCATATACGCTCGAGAGTTCGACATTAAAAAAAATTAGTAACTCAATTGAAAATTGCTGCACATTCTAAATCAAAATTATTTTGAAAGATCGACATCTTGTGAAGTGAACTGAATTTTTGTAGGATTTTATCCTTGCGTTTCATATTAACTTTTAATTTTTTTGCACTCGGGTGTGCGTCATTGAAAAAAATACATTTAAAAAAATTCATAACTCAACTGAAAATGGCTGCACATTCAAAAACCAAAATGATTTTGAAAGATCGGCATCTTGTGAAGTGATTTGAATTTTTGTAGATTTTTTTTTTCAAGTTTTATACTACAATTTATTTTTTGCGCTCGAGAGTTCGACATTAAAAAGAGAAGTTTTCACATATTCGTAACTCGGTTGAAAATTGCTGCACATTTAAAAACCAAAATTATTTTGAAATACCAACGTTTTGTGATGTGAACTGAATTTTTCTAGGATTTTATCCTTGCTTGATTTTTTGCACTCGAGTGTGCGTCATTGAAAAAAATACATTTTCAAAAATTCACAACTCAACTGTAAATGACTGCACATTCAAAAACCAAAATGATTTTGAAATATCGGCGTCTTGTGAAGTGATTTGAATTTTTGTAGAATTTTTTCCCGCGTTTCATACTACTTTTTATTTTTTGCGCTCGAGGGTTCGACATTGAAAAAAAAGAAATTAAAAAAATTCGTAACTTGATTGAAAATTGCTGCACATTTAAAACCCAAAATTATTTTGAAAGACCAACAATTTGTAAAGTGAACTGAATTTTTGTAGGATTTTATCCTTGCGTTTCATATTAATTTTAAATTTTTTGCACTCGAGTGTGCGTCATTGAAAAAAATACATTTTAAAAAATTCATAACTCAACTGAAAATGGCTGCACATTCAAAAACCAAAATGATTTTGAAAGATCGACGTCTTGTGAAGTGATTTGAATTTTTTTTTAATATTTTTTCCGCATTTCATATTACGTTTTATTTTTTGCGCTCGAGAGTTCGACATTAAAAAAAAGAGAAATTAAAAAAATTCGTAACTCGATTGAAAATTGCTGCACATTTAGAAACCAAAATTATTTTAAAAGACCAACATTTTGTGAAGTGAACTGAATTTTTGTAGGATTTTATCCTTGCGTTTCATATTAATTTTTAATTTTTTGCACTCGAGTGTGCGTCATTGAAAAAAATACATTTTAAAAAATTCATAACTCAACTGAAAATGGCTGTACATTCAAAAACCAAAATTATTTTGAAAGGTCGACGTCTTGTGAAGTGATTTGATTTTTTGTAGAATTTTATCCTTGTGTTTCATATTAACTTTTAATTTTTTTGCACTCGAGTGCGCGTCATTGAAAAAAATACATTTTAAAAAATTCATAACTTAACTGAAAATGGCTGCACATTCAAAAACCAAAATAATTTTGAAAGATTGACGTCTTGTGAACTGATTTTAATTTTTGTAGAATTTTTTCTCGCGTTTCATATTACTTTTTATTTTTTGCGCTCGAGAGTTCGACATTGAAGAAAAAGAAATTTTCAAAAATTCGTAACTCAATTGAAAATTGCTGCACATTCAATAACTAAAATTATTTTAAATTATCGACATCTTGTGAAGTGAACTGAATATTTTTAGGATTTTATCCTTTTTATCACTCGAGTGTGCGTTATTGAAAAAAATACATTTTAAAAAATTCATAACTCAACTGACGTGCAGCCAACATTCAAAAACCAAAGTGATTTTAAAAGATCGGCGTCTTGTGAAGTGATTTGAATTTTTGTAGAATTTTTTTCCCGCGTTTAATACTACAATTTATTTTTTGCGCTCGAGAGTTCGACATTGAAAAAATTAAAAAATTCACAACTCGACTGAAAATTGCTGCACATTCGAAAACCAAAATTATTTTCGAACAAGCAGAAAGGTAATAGATCGCGAACAGACGCTAACAGGTGACACTCTAGAATGAGCTGACGATCGCGTCAACCATTTGCATTTGTACTGCGTGATTTGGACGTGCAGATTTTTCGAATCGGGCAGTAATATTGACGCATTTGCGATTGTGGGCGTTTTTACAACCATTCTATTGCGACCGCCACTCATAATAATTGAAAAAATACTTTTCAAATAAATATGTACCCGTACACGATGTGGAAGTGACGGTATGTTGGAACAAACTGAGCCTAAAGTTTTTGAGAGGAATAGTAATTGGGAATATTACTGTGTTTTGCCTGTGCTAATAAATTGCAGCCCCTTTTTATTTTATTAAATTAATACCTCAATATTCCTTTGGAAATTTGCCGCTCGTCTCTTTCTCTTCTTTCACAGACCCAGTTTCCTACCACTTACCAATCAGTAAACAGTTGGTCAAAGTAACGTAGCCCCTCTGCCTCAAATGTCTCCGAAAGACACAACCGAATTCAGCATTGAAAAGTGCTCGACAACAAAGATCTTTTTACCAGCAATCCATTTTTATTGAATATCACAACTAAATATTAATCTAATCGTAAGTCGATTGCCTTATTTTAAAATTAAAAACATACAAATCAGCAAATTAATATGTACATTTTTTTATTGGCCAATCCTGCATGATTATTTTTATCAAAATAAACTTACATCAATACTAATGATACACGTGCATTCCATAGAAATAACCTTAGGGTACTAAGAAAGCCAATATTATTATCTGAACTACATATAAACAAAATGTAATGTAGCCAATTACAAGATTTATCAATCCCCAGAGAGGCATGTTACAGGTAAAACCTGTGGAAGGAATCCTAACCGTAACTTTAATAATGTGATATATGTATAATTATTAAAGTTAAACTGTAGAGTCGGTTTGAAATAATCTTCGCACTCCATACATCAAATTAGATAAACATTTGGACTCTCATGCGTAGAGGTGTACACGCTTTGGGAATATTAAATAAGGTGGCAGCAGTGTGACGTGCCACAGCGACCCTCCCGACAAGATTTATACACCCATTATTTGTAATCCGAAATTAAATTAAACTTTACAGACGTGTCATAAATAATAAATAATACTCGGTTATATATACACGAGCTCATAAACAGCCGCACAAAGTCAGAAGTTTTGTTTGTGGATTATACAATTATCAAATCTTAATTTTATTCATAACGGAAATCTGATTTTCTGTTGGTAATTTTCGGATTAATTTGCTTATAATTTACATATTTTAACTGAAATTGATAGAATTTGCAATTTATATGTTTAGATTATTATCGTATTAATGTATGGCCTTTTATATATTAATTTTCTTTTGAAGATTTATTGGATATATATTAAATCGTAATTAAAAAATCGCAATGGTTTCCGAATATTTTAAGAACGTTAATAATCACTCGGCCATCTGTTTCGCTTGCATATTAATCCGGGCTTCTTATAGAATTTTATGACTTCATGGGAGTGTCTGCAGCTCGGCAGCGGTGGCCAAACACCACCGCCGCCGCCGCCACCCCAGTTTTCGGCGCAATCTGTTCCCCCCATTAAATTGGCTGAGATGCTCTCCTTTTATGACTTAGAAGAAATGCTTTTGCTGTCCGATCCGCAACAGATGCTCGCCGTCGTAAGATATATGGATACACTGGAACAGCCAAAATGCAAATTCGGCTACTTTATCAAGTCAGGTTATTTCGTATGTCGTGTGTTGTTGTGTACGCATCTTTCGGCCCTGGAAATGGACGCTTTGGGCATGATGGAAACTGCAGCCTCAAGCTGGACGTAATTTATTCCCCGGGTGGAACACATTGCTTCCCGGAGTTTATGAAACTTAATTTTAGATTTGATTGATTACATCTAATATTATTATTACTGTTCTGTTGAAATTAATTAAATTCAATAAAGACCCTTGATGATTGGATCTGGTCCCACTCTCGGAAGCGCCCCAGGTTATTGAAGATTCCAATGTAAACAATGCAAAATATTAAAAAATGTGGGTCTTGGCGTAAATTGTATTAATGACTAGAATTACAGATTGCAGCTGTGTGTGAGACCCCAAATGGCAGTCAGAGAAAATACAAATGCGAAACTTTCGCTCGGCGAAGGAATACTGCCGCATGTCGGTGCTTAGTTCGGTCGAAACCAGTCAGTCCCTAACTAAAATCCATTTTTTACTTTGTTTGTATAACACTTATTTATTTATTTTGTTTGACTGCAGTTTCGGCAACTCAGCTTGCCATTATCAAAACTAAAGTAAATTACATCTTTAGATGGACAGGTATATATACAAAAGGGAGCATGCAAATTATTTACAGACGGCGTTAAAAATAGGGGTGTAGATTAGGTCCAACTGGTCGTTGATGATTGGAATTCCCGGATTAGCTCGGGCTTTATGAATTTCGAGTGCCTCCAGAAGGTTCATTTTGTGTCCCTTTTCGGCGTAATGGATTACTGATAGTACATCACTACCAAAGGAATGATTTTCGTCAATTAGATGTTTAGCGAAAGTTGATTTATCAATTTGATTAAGTCGAAAAGAGCGCAAATGTTCCTTCAGCCTGGTATTAAAACTACGACCAGATTGTCCAATGTACACACCTTTACAGTCAGAAAAATCCGGTATCTATAAATTAACCTGTTTTGACGAAGACGAAGCTTTGGTATTTCTGAATGAACACCCACCATTTAAAAAAGATGCTATTTTTTTATTTAAGGATAGATATCTCGATCTTGAGTGGTTAATAAAAGTAGCTTGTAGTATTTGTGCGATATATTTGCTGCATTCAATTTGCAAGGCTTTGGATTAAATATTTTCAAAGTATCGGAAAAAGTCGTTGCAATAATTTTAAAAAAATGACTCTGTGGAAACAACGACTTTCAAGAGAAGTTTTAAATCTTTTGAAACATTACATAAATTTATTGAAACCCATGCAAACTATGATGAAGAAGATTTGCATCTAGAAACACAGTTTCAATTTAAGAATATCTTTCGGAGCTTATATATAATTTCAAAGACTACTTTCCGGATATTCCTTCAAATAATCACTTGAATACCCCCTCTGGTTCAATTCTGAAGGCGAGCATTTACCAAACCACCAAAAAAATATAAATACAATTTAAACAAACTTTAAAATCACTTAAAATGGAATCTATTTTATTCTATAATTCTATAAAAATCAGAAAACATTCCTACCTTAGATTTTAAAATAATCACACTTGAACAACTCCCGGTTCAATTCTGATGAACTTTTTACAAACCGCAAAAAAAAATAAAAACAATTGAAACAAAACTTGAACTTTTGACATTCCTCTAAAATAGATTGCACTTTAAATATCTACTAAATTTTGGAAACATTCCTACCTTAGGTTTCAAAATAATCACATTTCAACATCCCCGCTTCAATTCTGAGCTCGAACATTTTCTAAGCCCCCAAAAAATGAAAAAAAAAATCATTGAAACAACTTCTCATTTTTTTTTTAAATTCACTTAAAATATATTGCACATATTTTTTCTGCAAAAAAATGCATACGTTACTACGCTAGATTTCGAAATAAGCACACTTAAACACCCCTCATTAAATTTCTGAAGCCAAGCCTTTTCCAAATCGCCAAAAAATATAAAACCAATTTAATTTTTTAAATTCACTAAAAATGCATTGCACTTAATTTTTCCATAAAAAATGGCAAACATTCCTACCCTAGATTTCGAAATAATCACACTCCTGTTCAATTCTGAGGTTGAACATTTTACAAGCCCCAAAAAAAAACACAAAAACAGTTGCAGCATTCTCGAACCTTTTCCAATTTAATCAAAATAGATTGCGTGTCGTGATTCTATTAAAATCTATCAGCGCCCTTGGTATCAATTTTGAAATATTTACCCTTAAACACTAAATTGAATTTTGAGGTTGGACATTTTCCAAGTTGCTTTGAAAATAAAAACCAATTGAAAAAAATCCAGACTTCAAGTTTGCTCAAAACGGATTAATTTTCATTTCTATAATAAAATAGGCAAACATCCTAGTCCCAAATTTTGAAATAATCACACGTGCAATAAAAAAGCATTTTTTTACTTAAATTTACTCAAAACATATGAATCTTCGGTTTCAAGTTTTTTCCGAAATTTCAACTCAAACATTTTTGATTTTTAGTATTCTAGAAAACATCTTAGTGGAATATCTTTAAATTTTTCAAGCGCATTCTATAGATTCGTAGTAATAAAACAAGTAAATAATAAAACAAATAATTTGAGCTTGTTCCACCGAAATTTCAACTCAAACATTTTTGAAAGTGCAAAATTTTGCATTCAACTAGATTTTCTTATTTCAAGAAAGTCCCTCAGTGGATTATTTTCAAACTTTAAAGGTACACTCTGTAGACTTCCAGTAATAAAACAAGTAAATAATCAAAAAAATCATAAAGTTTTAAATGAATATAATTGTTATATTTTTAATTACTGATATTTTTCTTATATAATTATTATGCAAATTTTATGTATGAAATAAACAAACAAAAAACTTGATTTTTATTAAAAAATAAAATTTGTTTTGTAAATAAATCGTTTTTTTCATAAGGTGGGTCGCGAAAAATGTTAAAACCTCGTACCGGGCCGCCATCAAAAAAGTTTGGGAAACGCTGATTTAGAGTATTAAAAAAATGTTTGAAAATAAAAGAAAGAAAATTCGTTCACTAGTTTATAATTTTATTTCGTCATATGATTGCTATCAATAAATATCATCTATGTGACTTTTTTTCATCTTTCAACGTTTGGTGTAACATCTTTAAAAATTCGAATAACTAATATTTTTGATATTTTTTATAAAAATTTTATGTAAAATTAATATTAGTATTCTATATCTATTAATTATTTTTTTCAGTTTCGTATAAACAACCAAAGTTTGGTCAAGATATGAACATGAAACCTTCGAAAAATAGGTTTTTGTTCTTTAACCACTATAAAAATCTGAAAAAATTCATATATATTTTTGTCCCAATTATACATTTTTTTAAGGTCATTGAAGGTCATTTAGAGTATTAATTTTGTTTTAAGTTTAACTTCTTTTTCACCCCTAAGCGATCGAGTGACAACCTAAAATTTAAAACAATCATAATTCTTTCTTACATTCTTGAAAAATAATCGCAAAGGTAGGCGAATTAAGTTTAAATACGTAGTTTATTAGGAATTTAGTTTGAAAAGGGTAATATAAGCATTAAATATTATCGTTACCTTATATGTATTCACAAACACTTGGTTAGGTATCAAATCTCTTAATATTTTTCGTAAATAAAAGTTAACATATGTATATATCATAGAATTAAATATCTATAGAACTCAATGGAATTGAAATATATAATAATAAACTAATAATTTAAATGTATTTCATTCCAATATTTTCATATTTTTTTGAGCCAAAACACGTGTTCAAAAATTTTAAAATTACTAGATGAATTTTCTGCGGTTTTTTACATATAATTTAAAAAAATGGTGATGTGGCCATCATGTTACTTTCTCCGACTTGATGGTATCATCGCCAATTATATTTACGTTTTCATGGTTTATTGAAGTCATATTTTAAATGTACATCGAGCGTTGCGTAAACTCGGATGAAACTGACGTTTAAAACGTCAAAATTATGAAACATTGAAACATTATACTTCAAATACAAAAACTCGGTTTATTCAAAAACTAACGAGATTTCGAAAAAAACTTATTCTTTAGAAGTTGTTAATTTTGGTATTCTCTATAATTATTATTAACACAAATTTGCTGTAACTATTATCGTTTCATAATTATAAACGAAAAATTGAAAAAAAATAATACATTTTTTTCTCAAATAGCAATGATTTTATGAAAAATATTTTCAAGCAAAAGATGTTCACTTCTTTGTTGTCTTCAATGTTTGTTTAAATATTTTTGTGATATTTTTCATATTTAAGAAAAGTTCAAAGTTTCATATCAATTGCTCTATTGGTTTTTGAGATACACCGCACACAGACAGACACACACACACACACACACACAGTCACACACACACACACACAGACACAATTTTTTTTTTCCAGAAATTGTTGAAATGGTATCTAGGGACCCCAAAACGGATATTTCCGTGAAAAAAATTTTTGAAAAAAAAATCACGATCACAATACTTTCTCGTAGTTCGTAACGGAGAAAGTAATAATTTAAATGATCCATTGATATTTCAAAAATGTGAAGAACGCTAGGGTCTTTTTCATAGTTTTTTTTTTTACTTGTAATCAGGTAAATAAATAGGACTTTTAAAAGCTAATGAAAGTAGCGCCAAGCTCCAGGGGCGGCTCGTTATATAGAGCCAAAGAGCCATGGCACTACCTGAAGTTTCAAGCTCAGCAAGAATTTTGAATTAATTCTTAAAACACTTTTTCGCCAGTTACTTTGGTCTAGGAAGATAAATTGTTCTTTCTTCAAAAAAGGAGGGGGGGGGGGTGTTTATTGTATAAATGGCTCTACCATCAACATGTTCCACGAGCCGCCACTGAAATTAAGTACAGTTTTTAAAAATCCATGATTTTTGAAAATTTTTCGAATTGTGAAATACTGGAGTAAAAAAATTTTAAAAAAATATAAAACGTGTCGACTAAATTCTAAAAAAATTAAATTAGATTTTGCAAATCATCGTTTTATCAAATTAAGTGCAGTTTTTGAAAATCCGCCGATTATTTCGCGAGTTTTGAATTTTTAAAAATTTTAGTTTTCGAATTGTGTAATACTTGAGTAAAAAATTTAAAAAAAATATAAAACGTGTCGACTAAATTCTAAAAAAATTAAATTAGATTTTGCAAATCATCGTTTTATCAAATTAAGTGCAGTTTTTGAAAATCCGCCGATTATTTCGCGAGTTTTGAATTTTTAAAAATTTTAGTTTTCGAATTGTGTAATACTTGAGTAAAAAAATCTAAAAATATATATAAAACGTGTTGACGAAATTCTACAAAAATTAAATTAGATTTGCAAATCATCCTTTCATCAAATTAAATAGAGTTTTTGAAAATCCGCCAATTATTTCGCGAGTTGTGAATTTTTAAAAATTTTAGTTTTCGAATTGTGTAATACTTGAGCAAAAAAAAATTTAAAAAAATATAAAACGTGTCGACTAAATTCTAAAAAAAAAAAATTAGATTTTGCAAATCATCGTTTTATCAAGTTAAGTACAGTTTTTAAAAATCTACCGATTATTTCACGAGTTGTGAATTTGATGTGATCTTTTGAAAATTTTAGTTTTCGAATTGTGTAATACTCGAGCAAAAAAAAATTTAAAAAAATATAAAACGTGTCGACTACATTCTAAAAAAAATAAATTAGATTTTTCAAATCATCGTTTTATTAAATTAAGTACAGTTTTTGAAAATCCGCCGATTATTTCGCGAGTTTTGAATTTTTAAAAATTTTAGTTTTCGAATTGTGTAATACTTGAGTAAAAAATTTAAAAAAAATATAAAACGTGTCGACTAAATTCTAAAAAAATTAAATTAGATTTTGCAAATCATCGTTTTATCAAATTAAGTGCAGTTTTTGAAAATCCGCCGATTATTTCGCGAGTTTTGAATTTTTAAAAATTTTAGTTTTCGAATTGTGTAATACTTGAGTAAAAAAATCTAAAAATATATATAAAACGTGTTGACGAAATTCTACAAAAATTAAATTAGATTTGCAAATCATCCTTTCATCAAATTAAATAGAGTTTTTGAAAATCCGCCAATTATTTCGCGAGTTGTGAATTTTTAAAAATTTTAGTTTTCGAATTGTGTAATACTTGAGCAAAAAAAAATTTAAAAAAATATAAAACGTGTCGACTAAATTCTAAAAAAAAAAAAATTAGATTTTGCAAATCATCGTTTTATCAAGTTAAGTACAGTTTTTAAAAATCTACCGATTATTTCACGAGTTGTGAATTTGATGTGATCTTTTGAAAATTTTAGTTTTCGAATTGTGTAATACTCGAGTGAAAAATTCTAAAAAAAAATTTAAAACGTGTTGACAAAATTCTACAAAAATTAAATTACATTTGCAAATTATCTTCTCATCAAATTAAATAGAGTTTTTAAAAATCCGCCAATTATTTCGCGAGTTGCGAATTTTTAAAAATTTTAGTTTTCGAATTGTGTAATACTTGCGTAAAATATTCTAAAAATATATATAAAACGTGTTGACGAAATTCTACAAAAATTAAATTATATTTGCAAATCATCGTTTTATCAATTTAAATGGAGTATTTGAAAATCCACCGATTATTTCGCTAGTTGTGATCTTTTGAAAATTTTAGTTTTCGAATTGTGTAATACTCGAGCAAAAAAAAATTTTAAAAAATATAAAACGTGTCGACTACATTCTAAAAAAAATAAATTAGATTTTTCAAATCATCGTTTTATTAAATTAAGTACAGTTTTTGAAAATCCGCCGATTATTTCGCGAGTCTTATATTTTTGAAAATTTTAGTTTTCAAATTGTGTAATACTCTTGTAAAAATTTCTACAAAAATTAAATTACATTTGCAAATTATCCTTTCATGAAATTAAATAGAGTTTTAAAAAATCCGCCAATTATTTCGCGAGTTGCGAATTTTTAAAAATTTTAGTTTTCGAATTGTGTAATACTTGCGTAAAAAATTCTAAAAATATATATAAAACGTGTTGACGAAATTCTACAAAAATTAAATTATATTTGAAAATCATCCTTTTATCAATTTAAATGGAGTATTTAAAAATCCACCGACTATTCGCTAGTTGTGAATTTTTGAAAATTAACATTTAAATTTATATTCACATCTACATTATACAAAGTATGTCATTAGAAGTTAGTATGTTCAGTTGCAGTATTATTATTTAACAAAATTCAATTTTCAATATTGTTTACTTTCACATTTTACAATTGTGCACTGCGGGCCACAAAAATTCGGTCCCGCCAGTTTGACACACCTGCCCTATGGCATCGGTTCGGATGATCTAACTGGTTTCCTTGCTGATAAATTCCACTTTGACCTAGATACACTATCACCGGAATCCTCTGCATGCTGTAACATGAGCTAAGACTATTGTCGTATTAATTTACTTCTCGTAGTGTACAAAGACCTTTAGACAATATTCAAAAATAGTCTATCAATAACTATGTTAAATATATATTGTTCAATGATCACATCAACTTTTTTTTATTAAAGAACATAATTACTGCTACAAATTGTAAAATTTTAGCTATTTCGTTTCTGTTTCTAGGTTAGAGTCGCCAACTAGATCGTTGGAAATGCGAGCTCCATCCGGCATCAGTATCGAATCCAGGGCCGGCGACATCAAATCGATGGCCCTCAACGACATCAAGCTTAAATCCGTTGAAGGCGCGATCAGATTGGACTCGAGCGTCATCCTGATGGACAAGATACCAACGGCCATACCCAGCACCAAACCCAGCCAATCAAAAAACCACGACATTTACCAACTGTGCATTTGCAATAACGGTAAATTATTCCTAGTGCCGCCGCATTACTTATGTTCTGATGATGGCATCATATGCCGATAATGACCGTTTTGATGGTTACACTTAGATATTCAGGTTAACATTATCAAAAGTTACATTGCGATGTTAATTATAAATAGTTTACTATTTACAGAAAACTCTTGAGTGAAGTTTTGTTGAATTCTAACAAAACTTTCGTTATACCTGTGGTTTTTGAAAATTGTTGAAATAAATTATGCATGTTTCTAAATAGTTAATTCATCAAAATCTTCTGTTTTTTTCAAATATGACATTTTTATGGTCAAGGTTGGTTTTGGTTTTATAGGGCGCTTCGGCGACTAAAGTCATTTGCGCTTTTAAGGTTAATGTTCTTTGACAGAATTACGTAACACTACAACTGTCTAAAGCCCCGTATCATTGGTCGATTGTACTATGCCTTTTAAAACATCAAGAAAAGTTTCAAAACTTGATTGACTATTTTTTTTTATACTGATCTAAGAACAACAATTCTGAAATTTTATATATATTTTTTGTTAGTTGCTAATTTTAACCTGAATATTCTAAATACTAATAACTTCTTATAGAATAATATAAGCAATTGTACGATTAAATAATGTCCAATCCAAGAATGAAAATTCGTTTTAAGAAAAGAAAAGATTGTAAATAAGATATATTGTATTTATTTGTTTTGGAACTATATATTTACTGTACATAAATTGTAAAATATGAAGAGTAATACCAAGCCAATTGTAAAAAAAAATCTACATAGAGAAATGTATAATAAGTTTTGTATATTATTTATATATGTATTTACTGTTAGATATGCCTAAATATGTATAAAAAACAAAACTAGAGTATATAAATAAAATTAAAAGATATCGTTTTGCTTTATATCTATGTGTTTTATTCCTCCTTATAATTTTTCCTCGCGCTATTTTAATAAACCAGTGGCGGCTCGTGGATGTTCGGCGAAGAGGCTACGGAAGAAAATTTGATCAAAACAGCAGAATATTTGCTTCCTCTATTGAAGTAAGTAGTGCAGCATAAGCGGCATCTCTTTCTTACCCTACTCTAAGTTATTTGTGGCAACTTTTTTTCAAGGGAAGGGTGTTTGAAGGGAATGCTGATTAGAAAAAGTGAATGATATAGACCAGGGGTCTCCAAATTTTTCCACCGCGGGCCATATATACAATTCTTTAAAATCTAGTGGGCCAAGATTTAATCAAGTTTATAACTATTTTCAAAACTTATAACAAAATATCGTAATAAAAATTTTCATCAAATTTTACGATTTGGTATCAGGATCGCAGAAACGTAAAGAGGAATTTTGGTCTGAATTTTGTGTGCCAAATTATTTAAAAATTTTCAACGAATTTTACGATTTGGTATCAGGATCGCAGAAACGAAAAGAGGAATTTTGGTCTGAATTTTGTCTGCCAAATTATTTAAAAATTTTCAACGAATTTTACGATTTGGTATCAGGATCGCAGAAACGAAAAGAGGAATTTTGGTCTGAATTTTATGTGCCGAATTCTTTAAGAATTTTCAACAAATTTTACGATTTGGGATCAGGATCGCAGAAACGAAAAGAGGAATTTTGGTCTGAATTTTGTCTGCCAAATTATTTAAAAATTTTCAACGAATTTTACGATTTGGTATCAGGATCGCAGAAACGAAAAGAGGAATTTTGGTCTGAATTTTATGTGCCGAATTCTTTAAGAATTTTCAACAAATTTTACGATTTGGGATCAGGATCGCAGAAACGAAAAGAGGAATTTTGGTCTGAATTTTGTCTGCCAAATTATTTAAAAATTTTCAACGAATTTTACGATTTGGTATCAGGATCGCAGAAACGAAAAGAGGAATTTTGGTCTAAATTTTGTGTGCCGAATTATTTAAAAATTTTCAACGAATTTTACGATTTGGTATCAGGATCGCAGAAACGAAAAGAGGAATTTTGGTCTGAATTTTATGTGCCGAATTCTTTAAAAATTTTCAACAAATTTTACGATTTGGTATCAGGATCGCAGAAACGAAAAGAGGAATTTTGGTCTAAATTTTGTGTGCCGAATTATTTAAAAATTTTCAACGAATTTTACGATTTGGTATCAGGATCGCAGAAACGAAAAGAGGAATTTTGGTCTGAATTTTGTCTGCCAAATTATTTCAAAATTTTCAACAAATTTTACGATTTGGTATCAGGATCGCAGAAACGAAAAGAGGAATTTTGGTCTGAATTTTGTGTGCCGAATTCTTTAAAAATTTTCAACAAATTTTACGATTTGGTATCAGGATCGCAGAAACGAAAAGAGGAATTTTGGTCTGAATTTCGTCTGCCGAATTATTTTAAAATTTTCAACGAATTTTACGATTTGGTATCAGGATCGCAGAAACGAAAAGAGGAATTTTGGTCTGAATTTTGTGTGCCGAATTCTTTAAAAAATTTCAACAAATTTTACGATTTGGTATCAGGATCGCAGAAACGAAAAGAGGAATTTTGGTCTGAATTTTGTGTGCCGAATTCTTTAAAAATTTTCAACAAATTTTACGATTTGGTATCAGGATCGCAGAAACGAAAAGAGGAATTTTGGTCTGAATTTTGTGTGCCGAATTATTTAAAAATTTTCAACGAATTTTACGATTTGGTATCAGGATCGCAGAAACGAAAAGAGGAATTTTGGTCTGAATTTTGTGTGCCGAATTCTTTAAAAATTTTCAACAAATTTTACGATTTGGTATCAGGATCGCAGAAACGAAAAGAGGAATTTTGGTCTGAATTTCGTCTGCCGAATTATTTAAAAATTTTCAACGAATTTTACGATTTGGTATCAGGATCGCAGAAACGAAAAGAGGAATTTTGGTCTGAATTTTGTGTGCCGAATTCTTTAAAAATTTTCAACAAATTTTACGATTTGGTATCAGGATCACAGAAACGAAAAGAGGAATTTTGGTCTGAATTTCGTCTGCCGAATTATTTAAAAATTTTCAACGAATTTTATGATTTGGTATCAGGATCGCAGAAACGAAAAGAGGAATTTTGGTCTGAATTTTGTGTGCCGAATTATTTAAAAATTTTCAACGAATTTTACGATTTGGTATCAGGATCGCAGAAACGAAAAGAGGAATTTTGGTCTGAATTTTGTGTGCCGAATTCTTTAAAAATTTTCAACAAATTTTACGATTTGGTATCAGGATCGCAGAAACGAAAAGAGGAATTTTGGTCTGAATTTTGTGTGCCGAATTATTTAAAAATTTTCAACGAATTTTACGATTTGGTATCAGGATCGCAGAAACGAAAAGAGGAATTTTGGTCTGAATTTTGTGTGCCGAATTATTTAAAAATTTTCAACGAATTTTACGATTTGGTATCAGGATCGCAGAAACGAAAAGAGGAATTTTGGTCTGAATTTTGTGTGCCGAATTATTTAAAAATTTTCAACGAATTTTACGATTTGGTATCAGGATCGCAGAACGAAAAGAGGAATTTTGGTCTGAATTTTGTCTGCCAAATTATTTCAAAATTTTCAACAAATTTTACGATTTGGTATCAGGATCGCAGAAACGAAAAGAGGAATTTTGGTCTGAATTTTGTGTGCCGAATTATTTAAAAATTTTCAACGAATTTTACGATTTGGTATCAGGATCGCAGAAACGAAAAGAGGAATTTTGGTCTGAATTTTGTGTGCCGAATTCTTTAAAAATTTTCAACAAATTTTACGATTTGGTATCAGGATCGCAGAAACGAAAAGAGGAATTTTGGTCTGAATTTTGTGTGCCGAATTATTTAAAAATTTTCAACGAATTTTACGATTTGGTATCAGGATCGCAGAAACGAAAAGAGGAATTTTGGTCTGAATTTTGTGTGCCGAATTCTTTAAAAATTTTCAACAAATTTTACGATTTGGTATCAGGATCGCAGAAACGAAAAGAGGAATTTTGGTCTGAATTTCGTCTGCCGAATTATTTAAAAATTTTCAACGAATTTTACGATTTGGTATCAGGATCGCAGAAACGAAAAGAGGAATTTTGGTCTGAATTTCGTCTGCCGAATTATTTAAAAATTTTCAACGAATTTTACGATTTGGTATCAGGATCGCAGAAACGAAAAGAGGAATTTTGGTCTGAATTTCGTCTGCCGAATTCATTAAAAATTTTCAACGAATTTTATGATTTGGTATCAGGATCGCAGAAACGAAAAGAGGAATTTTGGTCTGAATTTCGTCTGCCGAATTATTTAAAAATTTTCAACGAATTTTATGATTTGGTATCAGGATCGCAGAAACGAAAAGAGGAATTTTGGTCTGAATTTCGTCTGCCGAATTATTTAAAAATTTTCAACGAATTTTACGATTTGGTATCAGGATCGCAGAAACGAAAAGAGGAATTTTGGTCTGAATTTCGTCTGCCGAATTATTTAAAAATTTTCAACGAATTTTACGATTTGGTATCAGGATCGCAGAAACGAAAAGAGGAATTTTGGTCTGAATTTTATGTGCCGAATTCTTTAAGAATTTTCAACAAATTTTACGATTTGGGATCAGGATCGCAGAAACGAAAAGAGGAATTTTGGTCTGAATTTTGTCTGCCAAATTATTTAAAAATTTTCAACGAATTTTACGATTTGGTATCAGGATCGCAGAAACGAAAAGAGGAATTTTGGTCTGAATTTCGTCTGCCGAATTATTTAAAAATTTTCAACGAATTTTACGATTTGGTATCAGGATCACAGAAACGAAAAGAGGAATTTTGGTCTGAATTTCGTCTGCCGAATTATTTAAAAATTTTCAACGAATTTTACGATTTGGTATCAGGATCGCAGAAACGAAAAGAGGAATTTTGGTCTGAATTTTATGTGCCGAATTCTTTAAGAATTTTCAACAAATTTTACGATTTGGGATCAGGATCGCAGAAACGAAAAGAGGAATTTTGGTCTGAATTTTGTGTGCCAAATTATTTAAAAATTTTCAACGAATTTTACGATTTGGTATCAGGATCGCAGAAACGAAAAGAGGAATTTTGGTCTGAATTTTGTCTGCCAAATTATTTAAAAATTTTCAACAAATTTTACGATTTGGTATCAGGATCGCAGAAACGAAAAGAGGAATTTTGGTCTGAATTTCGTCTGCCGAATTCATTAAAAATTTTCAACGAATTTTATGATTTGGTATCAGGATCGCAGAAACGAAAAGAGGAATTTTGGTCTGAATTTCGTCTGCCGAATTATTTAAAAATTTTCAACGAATTTTACGATTTGGTATCAGGATCGCAGAAACGAAAAGAGGAATTTTGGTCTGAATTTCGTCTGCCGAATTATTTAAAAATTTTCAACGAATTTTACGATTTGGTATCAGGATCGCAGAAACGAAAAGAGGAATTTTGGTCTGAATTTTATGTGCCGAATTCTTTAAGAATTTTCAACAAATTTTACGATTTGGGATCAGGATCGCAGAAACGAAAAGAGGAATTTTGGTCTGAATTTTGTCTGCCAAATTATTTAAAAATTTTCAACGAATTTTACGATTTGGTATCAGGATCGCAGAAACGAAAAGAGGAATTTTGGTCTGAATTTCGTCTGCCGAATTATTTAAAAATTTTCAACGAATTTTACGATTTGGTATCAGGATCACAGAAACGAAAAGAGGAATTTTGGTCTGAATTTTGTGTGCCGAATTATTTAAAAATTTTCAACGAATTTTACGATTTGGTATCAGGATCGCAGAAACGAAAAGAGGAATTTTGGTCTAAATTTTGTGAGCCGAATTCTTTAAAAATTTTCAACGAATTTTACGATTTGGTATCAGGATCGCAGAAACGAAAAGAGGAATTTTGGTCTGAATTTCGTCTGCCAAATTATTTCAAAATTTTCAACGAATTTTACGATTTGGTATCAGGATCGCAGAAACGAAAAGAGGAATTTTGGTCTGAATTTTGTGTGCCGAATTCTTTAAAAATTTTCAACAAATTTTACGATTTGGTATCAGGATCGCAGAAACGAAAAGAGGAATTTTGGTCTGAATTTTGTGTGCCGAATTATTTAAAAATTTTCAACGAATTTTACGATTTGGTATCAGGATCGCAGAAACGAAAAGAGGAATTTTGGTCTGAATTTTGTGTGCCGAATTCTTTAAAAATTTTCAACAAATTTTACGATTTGGTATCAGGATCGCAGAAACGAAAAGAGGAATTTTGGTCTGAATTTCGTCTGCCGAATTATTTAAAAATTTTCAACGAATTTTACGATTTGGTATCAGGATCGCAGAAACGAAAAGAGGAATTTTGGTCTGAATTTTATGTGCCGAATTCTTTAAGAATTTTCAACAAATTTTACGATTTGGTATCAGGATCGCAGAAACGAAAAGAGGAATTTTGGTCTGAATTTCGTCTGCCGAATTATTTAAAAATTTTCAACGAATTTTACGATTTGGTATCAGGATCGCAGAAACGAAAAGAGGAATTTTGGTCTGAATTTTATGTGCCGAATTCTTTAAGAATTTTCAACAAATTTTATGATTTGGTATCAGGATCGCAGAAACGAAAAGAGGAATTTTGGTCTGAATTTCGTCTGCCGAATTATTTAAAAATTTTCAACGAATTTTACGATTTGGGATCAGGATCGCAGAAACGAAAAGAGGAATTTTGGTCTGAATTTCGTCTGCCGAATTATTTAAAAATTTTCAACGAATTTTACGATTTGGTATCAGGATCACAGAAACGAAAAGAGGAATTTTGGTCTGAATTTCGTCTGCCGAATTATTTAAAAATTTTCAACGAATTTTACGATTTGGTATCAGGATCGCAGAAACGAAAAGAGGAATTTTGGTCTGAATTTTGTGTGCCAAATTATTTAAAAATTTTCAACGAATTTTACGATTTGGTATCAGGATCGCAGAAACGAAAAGAGGAATTTTGGTCTGAATTTTGTCTGCCAAATTATTTCAAAATTTTCAACAAATTTTACGATTTGGTATCAGGATCGCAGAAACGAAAAGAGGAATTTTGGTCTGAATTTTGTCTGCCAAATTATTTAAAAATTTTCAACAAATTTTACGATTTGGTATCAGGATCGCAGAAACGAAAAGAGGAATTTTGGTCTGAATTTCGTCTGCCGAATTCATTAAAAATTTTCAACGAATTTTATGATTTGGTATCAGGATCGCAGAAACGAAAAGAGGAATTTTGGTCTGAATTTCGTCTGCCGAATTATTTAAAAATTTTCAACGAATTTTACGATTTGGTATCAGGATCGCAGAAACGAAAAGAGGAATTTTGGTCTGAATTTCGTCTGCCGAATTATTTAAAAATTTTCAACGAATTTTACGATTTGGTATCAGGATCGCAGAAACGAAAAGAGGAATTTTGGTCTGAATTTTATGTGCCGAATTCTTTAAGAATTTTCAACAAATTTTACGATTTGGGATCAGGATCGCAGAAACGAAAAGAGGAATTTTGGTCTGAATTTTGTCTGCCAAATTATTTAAAAATTTTCAACGAATTTTACGATTTGGTATCAGGATCGCAGAAACGAAAAGAGGAATTTTGGTCTGAATTTCGTCTGCCGAATTATTTAAAAATTTTCAACGAATTTTACGATTTGGTATCAGGATCACAGAAACGAAAAGAGGAATTTTGGTCTGAATTTCGTCTGCCGAATTATTTAAAAATTTTCAACGAATTTTATGATTTGGTATCAGGATCGCAGAAACGAAAAGAGGAATTTTGGTCTGAATTTCGTCTGCCGAATTATTTAAAAATTTTCAACGAATTTTACGATTTGGTATCAGGATCGCAGAAACGAAAAGAGGAATTTTGGTCTGAATTTCGTCTGCCGAATTATTTAAAAATTTTCAACGAATTTTACGATTTGGTATCAGGATCGCAGAAACGAAAAGAGGAATTTTGGTCTGAATTTCGTCTGCCGAATTCATTAAAAATTTTCAACAAATTTTACGATTTGGTATCAGGATCACAGAAACGAAAAGAGGAATTTTGGTCTGAATTTCGTCTGCCGAATTATTTAAAAATTTTCAACGAATTTTATGATTTGGTATCAGGATCGCAGAAACGAAAAGAGGAATTTTGGTCTGAATTTTGTGTGCCGAATTATTTAAAAATTTTCAACGAATTTTACGATTTGGTATCAGGATCGCAGAAACGAAAAGAGGAATTTTGGTCTGAATTTTGTGTGCCGAATTCTTTAAAAAATTTCAACAAATTTTACGATTTGGTATCAGGATCGCAGAAACGAAAAGAGGAATTTTGGTCTGAATTTTGTGTGCCGAATTCTTTAAAAATTTTCAACAAATTTTACGATTTGGTATCAGGATCGCAGAAACGAAAAGAGGAATTTTGGTCTGAATTTTGTGTGCCGAATTATTTAAAAATTTTCAACGAATTTTACGATTTGGTATCAGGATCGCAGAAACGAAAAGAGGAATTTTGGTCTGAATTTTATGTGCCGAATTCTTTAAAAATTTTCAACAAATTTTACGATTTGGTATCAGGATCGCAGAAACGAAAAGAGGAATTTTGGTCTAAATTTTGTGTGCCAAATTATTTAAAAATTTTCAACGAATTTTACGATTTGGTATCAGGATCGCAGAAACGAAAAGAGGAATTTTGGTCTGAATTTTGTGTGCCGAATTCTTTAAAAATTTTCAACAAATTTTACGATTTGGTATCAGGATCGCAGAAACGAAAAGAGGAATTTTGGTCTGAATTTCGTCTGCCGAATTATTTAAAAATTTTCAACGAATTTTACGATTTGGTATCAGGATCGCAGAAACGAAAAGAGGAATTTTGGTCTGAATTTCGTCTGCCGAATTCATTAAAAATTTTCAACGAATTTTATGATTTGGTATCAGGATCGCAGAAACGAAAAGAGGAATTTTGGTCTGAATTTCGTCTGCCGAATTATTTAAAAATTTTCAACGAATTTTATGATTTGGTATCAGGATCGCAGAAACGAAAAGAGGAATTTTGGTCTGAATTTCGTCTGCCGAATTATTTAAAAATTTTCAACGAATTTTACGATTTGGTATCAGGATCGCAGAAACGAAAAGAGGAATTTTGGTCTGAATTTCGTCTGCCGAATTATTTAAAAATTTTCAACGAATTTTATGATTTGGTATCAGGATCGCAGAAACGAAAAGAGGAATTTTGGTCTGAATTTCGTCTGCCGAATTATTTAAAAATTTTCAACGAATTTTACGATTTGGTATCAGGATCGCAGAAACGAAAAGAGGAATTTTGGTCTGAATTTCGTCTGCCGAATTATTTAAAAATTTTCAACAAATTTTACGATTTGGTATCAGGATCACAGAAACGAAAAGAGGAATTTTGGTCTGAATTTCGTCTGCCGAATTATTTAAAAATTTTCAACGAATTTTATGATTTGGTATCAGGATCGCAGAAACGAAAAGAGGAATTTTGGTCTGAATTTTGTGTGCCGAATTATTTAAAAATTTTCAACGAATTTTACGATTTGGTATCAGGATCGCAGAAACGAAAAGAGGAATTTTGGTCTGAATTTTGTGTGCCGAATTCTTTAAAAAATTTCAACAAATTTTACGATTTGGTATCAGGATCGCAGAAACGAAAAGAGGAATTTTGGTCTGAATTTTGTGTGCCGAATTCTTTAAAAATTTTCAACAAATTTTACGATTTGGTATCAGGATCGCAGAAACGAAAAGAGGAATTTTGGTCTGAATTTTGTGTGCCGAATTATTTAAAAATTTTCAACGAATTTTACGATTTGGTATCAGGATCGCAGAAACGAAAAGAGGAATTTTGGTCTGAATTTTGTGTGCCGAATTCTTTAAAAATTTTCAACAAATTTTACGATTTGGTATCAGGATCGCAGAAACGAAAAGAGGAATTTTGGTCTGAATTTCGTCTGCCGAATTATTTCAAAATTTTCAACGAATTTTACGATTTGGTATCAGGATCGCAGAAACGAAAAGAGGAATTTTGGTCTGAATTTTGTGTGCCGAATTCTTTAAAAATTTTCAACAAATTTTACGATTTGGTATCAGGATCGCAGAAACGAAAAGAGGAATTTTGGTCTGAATTTTGTGTGCCGAATTATTTAAAAATTTTCAACGAATTTTACGATTTGGTATCAGGATCGCAGAAACGAAAAGAGGAATTTTGGTCTGAATTTTGTGTGCCGAATTCTTTAAAAATTTTCAACAAATTTTACGATTTGGTATCAGGATCGCAGAAACGAAAAGAGGAATTTTGGTCTGAATTTCGTCTGCCGAATTATTTAAAAATTTTCAACGAATTTTACGATTTGGTATCAGGATCGCAGAAACGAAAAGAGGAATTTTGGTCTGAATTTCGTCTGCCGAATTATTTAAAAATTTTCAACGAATTTTACGATTTGGTATCAGGATCGCAGAAACGAAAAGAGGAATTTTGGTCTGAATTTCGTCTGCCGAATTCATTAAAAATTTTCAACGAATTTTACGATTTGGTATCAGGATCGCAGAAACGAAAAGAGGAATTTTGGTCTGAATTTCGTCTGCCGAATTATTTAAAAATTTTCAACGAATTTTATGATTTGGTATCAGGATCGCAGAAACGAAAAGAGGAATTTTGGTCTGAATTTCGTCTGCCGAATTATTTAAAAATTTTCAACGAATTTTACGATTTGGTATCAGGATCGCAGAAACGAAAAGAGGAATTTTGGTCTGAATTTCGTCTGCCGAATTATTTAAAAATTTTCAACGAATTTTACGATTTGGTATCAGGATCGCAGAAACGAAAAGAGGAATTTTGGTCTGAATTTTATGTGCCGAATTCTTTAAGAATTTTCAACAAATTTTACGATTTGGGATCAGGATCGCAGAAACGAAAAGAGGAATTTTGGTCTGAATTTTGTCTGCCAAATTATTTAAAAATTTTCAACGAATTTTACGATTTGGTATCAGGATCGCAGAAACGAAAAGAGGAATTTTGGTCTGAATTTCGTCTGCCGAATTATTTAAAAATTTTCAACGAATTTTACGATTTGGTATCAGGATCACAGAAACGAAAAGAGGAATTTTGGTCTGAATTTCGTCTGCCGAATTATTTAAAAATTTTCAACGAATTTTACGATTTGGTATCAGGATCGCAGAAACGAAAAGAGGAATTTTGGTCTGAATTTTATGTGCCGAATTCTTTAAGAATTTTCAACAAATTTTACGATTTGGGATCAGGATCGCAGAAACGAAAAGAGGAATTTTGGTCTGAATTTTGTGTGCCAAATTATTTAAAAATTTTCAACGAATTTTACGATTTGGTATCAGGATCGCAGAAACGAAAAGAGGAATTTTGGTCTGAATTTTGTCTGCCAAATTATTTCAAAATTTTCAACAAATTTTACGATTTGGTATCAGGATCGCAGAAACGAAAAGAGGAATTTTGGTCTGAATTTTGTCTGCCAAATTATTTAAAAATTTTCAACAAATTTTACGATTTGGTATCAGGATCGCAGAAACGAAAAGAGGAATTTTGGTCTGAATTTCGTCTGCCGAATTCATTAAAAATTTTCAACGAATTTTATGATTTGGTATCAGGATCGCAGAAACGAAAAGAGGAATTTTGGTCTGAATTTCGTCTGCCGAATTATTTAAAAATTTTCAACGAATTTTACGATTTGGTATCAGGATCGCAGAAACGAAAAGAGGAATTTTGGTCTGAATTTCGTCTGCCGAATTATTTAAAAATTTTCAACGAATTTTACGATTTGGTATCAGGATCGCAGAAACGAAAAGAGGAATTTTGGTCTGAATTTTATGTGCCGAATTCTTTAAGAATTTTCAACAAATTTTACGATTTGGGATCAGGATCGCAGAAACGAAAAGAGGAATTTTGGTCTGAATTTTGTCTGCCAAATTATTTAAAAATTTTCAACGAATTTTACGATTTGGTATCAGGATCGCAGAAACGAAAAGAGGAATTTTGGTCTGAATTTCGTCTGCCGAATTATTTAAAAATTTTCAACGAATTTTACGATTTGGTATCAGGATCACAGAAACGAAAAGAGGAATTTTGGTCTGAATTTTGTGTGCCGAATTATTTAAAAATTTTCAACGAATTTTACGATTTGGTATCAGGATCGCAGAAACGAAAAGAGGAATTTTGGTCTGAATTGTGTCTGCCAAATTATTTCAAAATTTTCAACAAATTTTACGATTTGGTATCAGGATCGCAGAAACGAAAAGAGGAATTTTGGTCTGAATTTTGTGTGCCAAATTATTTAAAAATTTTCAACGAATTTTACGATTTGGTATCAGGATCGCAGAAACGAAAAGAGGAATTTTGGTCTGAATTTTGTGTGCCGAATTATTTAAAAATTTTCAACGAATTTTACGATTTGGTATCAGGATCGCAGAAACGAAAAGAGGAATTTTGGTCTGAATTTTGTGTGCCGAATTCTTTAAAAATTTTCAACAAATTTTACGATTTGGTATCAGGATCGCAGAAACGAAAAGAGGAATTTTGGTCTGAATTTTGTGTGCCGAATTATTTAAAAATTTTCAACGAATTTTACGATTTGGTATCAGGATCGCAGAAACGAAAAGAGGAATTTTGGTCTGAATTTTGTCTGCCAAATTATTTCAAAATTTTCAACAAATTTTACGATTTGGTATCAGGATCGCAGAAACGAAAAGAGGAATTTTGGTCTGAATTTTGTGTGCCAAATTATTTAAAAATTTTCAACGAATTTTACGATTTGGTATCAGGATCGCAGAAACGAAAAGAGGAATTTTGGTCTGAATTTTGTCTGCCAAATTATTTCAAAATTTTCAACAAATTTTACGATTTGGTATCAGGATCGCAGAAACGAAAAGAGGAATTTTGGTCTGAATTTTGTCTGCCAAATTATTTAAAAATTTTCAACAAATTTTACGATTTGGTATCAGGATCGCAGAAACGAAAAGAGGAATTTTGGTCTGAATTTTGTCTGCCAAATTATTTAAAAATTTTCAACAAATTTTACGATTTGGTATCAGGATCGCAGAAACGAAAAGAGGAATTTTGGTCTGAATTTTGTCTGCCAAATTATTTCAAAATTTTCAACAAATTTTACGATTTGGTATCAGGATCGCAGAAACGAAAAGAGGAATTTTGGTCTAAATTTTGTGAGCCGAATTCTTTAAAAATTTTCAACAAATTTTACGATTTGGTATCAGTATTTTCGATTCATTTTTGAAGCCCAAAATAACTCTTTTTATTCCTAGTCTCCTGTTATAAATCGTGAAATTTTTTGAAATTAATTTAGGGTAGACATTCTGAATAGAAAATTTTCGATCGATTCTTGAAGTGAAAAATAACTCTTGTCGTTCCTAGTCTTCTGGTAATCTCGGCTAAAATGTTTCAATATTTTATTATGAGAGCCCTTTGGTCTTTCATTGTTTAAATACATGCATTCATTCATTGACAAAGAAGAACCTTAGAATTAATTAATTTTTATGGCCCTTAAAAGGGCCGTTGCTTTCGGGGGTGGGGCGCCCAAAATTTACCGTTGTCATATCTCTAGAAGATGTTGGTGTGGTCGACTATCTTCTCTAGGTAGCCGGTTTGTCGTGACGGTCACAAATACCATTTGCTTCTTCTTATCCTGCCAATCTTTGTGCAATTCTTGGATGCGTTTTCAATTATTTTATTGGGTCACAAATATTTACATAGGAAAAGGTTAGGGTATCAGGATTTATTTATATAATTCACCAAGACTTCTACAAATATTCACCTGAAAATGATCGAAAATATTGACCGGAGTTTTAGACGTAAAGACAAAATAATTTTAACTTATACTATAAGTTTCATTTAAATATAAAGTCCAATTTTCGAAATCATATCATATCAAATTGAACACACATAAACACACTCATCACACACAACATTTCTGCCGGCAATTTTTCCCGATGTTACGATTTTAAAATTTGACGTTTACCCAAAATGTAACTGCCGGACACGTTGAGGTCGTTGGCCGCATTTGGCCCGCGGGTCGTAATTTGGAGACCCCTGATATAGTGAAATGGGCCACAATACAGCATTCGCCCCGAAAGCAGATGCCACACAACTCCGCCATTGAGTGCCTTAAAAACATCAAATTTTGGATAACTTGGTTAAGCTCAAGAAATTAACCTAATTTCCAGAGTTTCATTGAGAAACTTATCACTGAACCAGTGATTCCTGTATAAATTACCATTTACATAATTAAAATCAATTTAACCGATAAATAGTTGCAACAATATTTATTATTCCATGAGTTTATCAAACGTTTGACTGAATAGGTTTAAGGATGAAAAATTTGTCAATAATTTAAGGTTTCCATTATTAAAATCATACCTCAGAGTTACGAGTTATAAGCTTTTAAAAATTCAAACATTTATCACATTCGTAATTTAGGCTGCCTTCGCGCCATCTACCGAACGACAGCTGAACTACCACGTCATGATTGCAATTAGCGCCAAAACACTGGAACTTTATACCTCTAATCAAAATGTAAACTTGTAAAAATCTAGCAATGAGTTTTACATCAAGTAATAGAATTTTTCATTCTGACTCGAATTATGTGTAAAATAGCTGCGAAAATTTGACGATTTTTGAGTAATTTGCAATTAAAATTTAGCACGAGCTGTCGGTAATTCAGTTTACTGTATAACTTAAATTTGAGATATAAAGCATTTTGCAATGCTTTTCAACTAAATACAAGTCAAAATAATGACTACTGAATTAATTAACCAACTTTTTATCTTAAATAATGCTTTACATTATAAGCAATGTTAATTTCTATACACCCGTACACTCTGTTATCGCGAGAATAACTTAGTGAATTATGTAAAGATTTTATATTTACTTAAACATTAATTAGAGACAATAGTTTATTTACAATCATAGAAGGAATGGTATCTTAAAAAAAATCGACTTATTATTTGAATTTTATCAAATAAAATCCTTTAATGTACACGTCTAATCGGCAGGCAACCCAATATACATGTAGAAACAAATTGATCATTATAGGAAAATAAATATAAAATTACTTGTAATAATAATTTACGTATATTATCTATATTACTTATTTCTTTAGACTTTGTAAACTAATTTTAATTTCTAATGTTGAAACATAACGCCAAATTTTTCAAAGAAACAATTAATGTGGGCTTTCAAATAAATTGTATTTATTGAATTTATTTTCAAACTATTGTTTTTTGATATTACTGTATGGTTTTATTCCTGTTTTGCTTAAAATTGAATTATTTTTTAAGGCTTAATAAATATTAAATTAATGGTCGTTACGCGTATACTGGGTCCCCTGAAATTAGACGTTTATATAATTCACTAGTTTATCCACACGATAACAGGTGGTAAGGAAATAGGAAGATAAGGATTTTTCATATTATAATGCATTAACAAGATAAAAAGTTGAATAATTGATAAATAATAAATTTTTCCCGCTACCGACAACCTAAATACGCATTGCATGCATGGTTACAGGTACCGTAAGTGGCTGATAACATTCGTGGTGTTTGTTGTCCTTGACGACGGAACTTAATTTTTACTTACGGACCTAGGAAAATAATAAACAGAAACGTAACGCTCCAACATATAGGCGAGCAACACATTTTCGTCTATACCTATAGAATCGGCATCCTTTTTACATAACCACTGCTTAAAAAGAGTCGTAACAGGACACATACCTTTTTAGATTTTGTCGGTAACACATTCTAACACGCAATATTCGCAGCTTCGTTTGAATCCGTGCCCGCAAAAACTGTCACTGGATTGACACAAACAAACAAAATTCGACATTGTTTTCTCCGTTGCTGGGTTGCCATAGGACGCATAGAACGCATAGGTGACTATAAAAATTTGAATCCCAAAAGTTACAAGCCGTATTTTAGAATATTTTCTGATCATTTTTAAGTATTATATTTCCGGTAGCGGAAAAAAATTAATAAGCAACACGGAACGTAATGACAATTAACATTTTCGGCAGGCGACGAGCCTCGGCTCCGCCTCGGCTCGTATTCGCCTACCTCAAATGTTAACACGTCCTTACGTTCCTTGTTGCTTAAATAACTATTTCCGTTGCTCGTTGGTTAACGTCTAACTTTAATGTACCCAAGTGTATCAAAAATCGTTTATTAATGACCCCTATTAATGAACGATTTTTCATTAATAAACGATTTTTCATTAATGAACGATTTCTAGGGCTGCGGTGGTCTAGTGGGTAGAGGTCCGGCCTCTGGACCTCGCTGGTGCGAGTTCGAGTCCCGTCCGGGCGGTCACTTTTTTTACTTTTTTAACACGAAAAACGGCCGTGCGGGTCCCTGGATATATTTAATCTTTGTCCTCATTTCACTTAAATGAATTATTAAATACTATACATCGGTTGTGGCTGAATACCCTAGCTGGCTAAGCCAATTCCCTATCATCCTCGATTTCCTAACTCGAATTCCTATCAATCATATTTCCTAAAAAAAAGAACGATTTCTAGTTAAGCATTAAATAGCTAATTCATGGTGGCTAATTACTCATAATTACTGGAAATGTAACTGATAATAGCGAGAAAACGATCAATAATTTGTTTCACATGTAAATGCAAAAGTATCTCAATTCTCTGCGTTAGAAACAAATTAGCGGCGAACCGCCTTCGATTTTGTTGTACAATAATGTCAAAGTGAGAAACGTCAAATTTATAAAACGCGTGTATCGAGTGAATGTCTGCTTCTATGGATAGTGTCGAGTTCAAATTAACACCGCCAAAAGTACTAGCCATTGCAAATAATGCAACATTAAATTTGCTTCCGGAAAAGAGTACACATTTTTACGAAAAAACTTACGTAGAATTTATTTCCTGGTGCGAGGAGTAATAGGTAAGACGTCATTCGGAATCTGCGCTATTCGCATGTTTTGCCGATATTGCTGCAAAGGGCTTAATAGCAAGTTTAATTGTTAAGTTACGATCAACGGAAAAATCTTGTAACCAATTCGTGTGTTAATTGGCGATTAATGATCTCAACAATTAACGCACTCGCGCAAGCGCTCGTGCGTGAAAATGTCTCGATCATTAATTGCCATCATTAACACACTTGTTGGTTAAATAACTAATTAAGATCCGTATTTATTTGAAAAATAATAGAATATGCTCGATAATTAAATTTATATCTGTACAGGTGTTCTGTGCTGTACAGAAAACTGAATTACCGACACTTGCTCCAGTTAAATTTTAATTCGTAAATTACAAGAAAATCACTACTATTCTTTAGCTATTTTATACATCATTCGATTCATAATTAAAAATTCTATCGTTTGATGTACAACTCATTACTTGATAATTACATTTTGATTATAAGTATAAAGTTCAAGCGTTCTGGCGCTGACCACAATCTGCACTGGGCAGTTCAGTTATCGTCCGGTAGTTAATAGCTTACAATTCATAACTCAGGATAATTTTGATGATTGAAACATTAAATCACTTACAAACTTTTAGTCCTTAAACCTGTTTAAATGAATCGCGGAATAATACATATTGCTTTATTCTTTAACTATAATAGATGTCTTCAAACTTGCCAGTAAGCAGTAGCACGTGCTAAATTTTCATTTGTAAATTACTGTAAAATCGTGAATTTTTCTTAGCTAATTATCTTATAATGCTATGAATTTTGGATGAATGTGTATAAGGTATGCGTAATTGAAATTGTAAAATTTTTAAACTTTACAGAACTGCAGATTTACTGCGTCTACAAATATTGCCCAATGGGCTATCAGTTCGTTGTTAATACCTATACAATTTGGAAATTTTAGGGTGGTGGTGGAACTAACAATTTTGAATACACACAAATATTGCCCACCAGTTGCTTAATATTCTCACTTCTAACGTAAGATCATGAACAAAATGATTGCCAATCAAAAAAATTAATTTATTCCTTGATAACAATTGAATAAATCTAAACAAATCTAAATCCTAGGCTTACTTTTTTATTACAAAAAATTACATCTTTCATCGTGCATTAAATATGAGAACCTATGCCTATGAATTTTAGATATTTATTTATGTTTCATCCAAATTAATTTTAATAATAATCATGTTCTAGTTGGTTAAAAATTCTGACATGTATGTGTAAGACATGAATAAACATGTATATCCTTTAATATCATTAATTATTTAGATATTTTTTTTCTGATTGAAACAATATGGAGTAATATTGCCTTAGTCACGATATGTCATAACACACTTATATTTCCCTAGGGAAATATCAAGTGCTCATATTTCCCTAGGAAAATATAAACATCAAAAAAATGTCATTAGAAGCTTCTCGCAAGAATTGTTTTAACTGCTCTCGGGACAACACCTCCGATTTTTTAGGAAGGTATCTTTTATGGATTTTACAGCTTTGGATTTTACCGGAACCAAACATTCACGGTCTTTCGTCGCTTGCGTTAACACATAGTTTGACATTTCACCAATTTATGAAACAAAGCAAAAATCAAAACAAGTAAACTATGATAGTTACAAACAAGGCCGTTAGCAACGTTACCAATCCGATAAATTCAAAAATTAACAATCCAATATTTTCCCATTTGCAGAACAATATTCTTTTGATCAGAAAAAAACTATTGATTATAACACGGGAAATATGAATACATTTCCCTTGGTTGTCTATACACTAGCCAACTAGCCAACCTCGGGAAATATACTATTCATATTTCCCTAGTTGTAATAATAGCTATATGTTGTGGCAGTACATAATATTAAGGATAATACTGTAAAATACGAGGGTTGTCCGTAAAATAAGGTTCCAAATGATTTTTACACTGAAAAACATGTTTAATGGCATTGATGTTTTTGGAACACTTGGACTATTTTTCGATATAATCGCAGTGGAGATCAATGCATTTTTGCATGCGGTGCATCAACTTCTTTATGCTTGAATCGTAGACCTCTTCCGCAGCACCGCGAAGCTGGCTTAAAATCTCTTCTTTTAGCTCCTCTCTGGTTCCGAAATGCGTCCCGCCCAGGTGTTTCTTCAATTCAGGAAAGAGATGGTAGTCCTTTGGACCCATGTCTGGGCTGCAAGGCGGGTGTGTGACAGTATCTCATCGAAATCTGTTCTTAAATGGGCAGTGTGCAAACGAGCGTTATCCTGATGGAGACGCACTCCCTTCATGAGCGTGCCTGTCCCCTTGTCTTGAATAGCGCGGCGAAGGTTCTAACGTCTCACATTGTTGTACCGACAGGCATGAATTCGCACAACAAATAAACCTATTCCTGTCCCAAAACACTCGCCATCACTTTGCTGGCAGACAGTGTTTGAACTTCCGCCTCTGGATGTTTCCGCTGACGGGATTTTTCTTTCGGTACCGGTGTCCTGTGGTGGACCCGTGCGACTTTTTCTTGTTTCCCCGACTGAAGAGAGAGCTGAAAGGAAAGCATTGGGGAGCCCATGGAAAACATCCAAAAGCAATGTTACAATGTTCCTAAAAGACATTCCCATCGAAGAGTTTCAGGGTGCCTTCCAGGCATTGCAGACACGTCTCTGCAAGTGTATTAATGCTGGAGGAGAGTATTTTGAAGAATTTTAAGCATTTGTGCCGGTACAATCAATAAATATATTTTTCCCAGAAAATGCCCATTACTTTCATAATGGACCCTGTATATACAGGGTGTCCGAAAAGTATGGAATATCCCGTATAGCTCAGTAAATATCCACTTTAGAGAAAAAAGTTTTAAATAGCAGTTATTTGACACTTGGTTATCCACCACCTTGGATAAATCAATTTTATTTTTTGCTACAAACAAAAGCACAACGAATAACACTTACATTTTTTTTAATGACAAGGCACATATTTTTTATACTCATTTCATAGAGTTTTTTTTCTCTTTTCAGCGACGTAAAACTTGATTACTTTTATCTAAAAAAAAAAATCAAAATATCTAATGCATCTGAAACAAATTAGGGTGTCCAATATCAGCTGAAGGAATAGTTGTAGAAATAAAGCCCCCGAACACATACCAATCAATCTGATTTAATCAAGTAATACTTTCCTTAACAACAACAAAAATACGATTCCCTGTGGATTCCGTCATCAATAAGTATATAAATATATGTATATAAAATATCTTCAGGTTAAATAATAAATAACAATCCTAATCGTTGATCACAAGCTGTAGTATTGTGGTTATAATTCTCTTCCCCTTTTCGTGGCTTTGTAAATTCAACAACGGATCCCGGATTTTCTCTTCCAAAAGATCAAGTAGTTCTATACGCATCATTTTCATCATTTCGGCCACCTAGAAAATATTAAATAAATCAACATAATTTAGATATTCACCTATACTCTGTTCGCATTTTATTCTTGCCGCAGTTGGGGTGTGTTTTGTCCTTTTATTGGCATATTGTATTTTTGATAGTGATGATTGAAGTATGTTGTTAACATATAATTTCAATAAAATGTTGCCAAACATTGTGGCAAAATGCGAAATCCAATTATTTAAGTGTTTTCTTTATATATTAAAAATGTATCACGAAGTGATAATTCAAGAATTCATAAAAAATGAATTCCAACGACATTAATTAAAGCTTTTGAGTAGGAGAAAAATAGTGTTTCGGCGGTGGCTCATGAACTTCCATAGAGGAGGCTAAGAAAAAGAAGAAAACCCGCTCAGGTTGCACTTGTTATAAAGAAAGTATTGGGCCACAGTTTTCTTACGAAGCCTCTTCTGTGGACCTTTCATGAGCTGCCGCTGGTAACTTTCATGTTTGATGTGCTTAACTTGCAGTTTTTGTATGTGCCAGGTTATGCCTGCATTTGCACGTTAAAAAACTTTCAGTAAAACCATCAGAAAATAAACCATATGTATGAAAATTATTTAGATAAAGGGTGGCTTTGTATTTCGGATCGTACGTTGCAGGTTTGATACATCGCATCACGTCTTTGCCAGCAGCTGTTAAAGTAAGGTTAAGCTAATCTAATTGTCAAATAAAACTTGTGTCAACGGGGGGTCGTAGCGCGTGGTGTGAAAAACCGCTCTCGATGACCTCCAGCTAGCTCTTGGAGTCGGGTCACTATGAAACAGCACAAGAAACACACAAGGATGGGGGCAGAGGAAAAAATTCTGATAGGTACGATAACGATCGGATTAAAAGAAAGAATGTTCAAGAAAATATATACACACAGAAAGTTAATCAAATAAAAGTCAAGAAAAGAAAACGGTCACGAAAGTAATTGTCACAACACTTCACCTATAATTCGCCCCGGGATGCCCGACGAGTTCGCGGAGTAGTCACCGGCGGCTCGGCGGCAACGACAGCGGTGCCGAAGGCAACTGCGGCGACGGCATGGACGAGTATTATAAATCCATTGCCCGTTTTCAAGATGTACATTACGGAAATAAGATTCAATGATGAAACGCTTGTGAAGTTGTGAGAATACCATGATTAAATCAAAACTGACTTTTAATTGACATAAAGTCAACAACGTGCTGAACTAATCTAAGACCGTGATTTTGTTTATCATGGCCATGCCTTATCTAAATAATTTTTATACATATGGTATTATTTGTTTAAGGCCCGCTTTTACAATAGTCGGTTAAATTAAGGTTAACACTATCTCCGGATTAAATGCGAAAATACGCTTTTACAATGCCTAGTTAAAGCAAGGTTAGGGTTAAGAAGCAGATAATTCGGAGTTATCTTATCCGGTGCTTGGAGCAACAGATAAATCTCGGGTAATGCGCACAGCAAGCACACTCACCATACCGGCATTATAGCGATCTGCAATCGGTATTACATACAAGGGCCGTTAGAGGGCGACAAACTAGTTTCGAAAAAACATGCATTCTGGCATATTTCTAGGTGGAATAAACTCGAGGGGGTCAAGGGTCGCATCAATATGCGACAAACACAACTTTCTAACCTTTCCGCAAGCAAAACGAAAAATGCCAATTCTATAAACTGCGCAACCGCATGTACCCGCAATGCTGCCAATGTTGGCGTTTTGGGAGAAAATCTATCTAAGCGTTTGTAAAAGGCAGCGTGCGTTAACTGAGAGATAAACGACGGGATTAGTTAAAGAGGGTATAAGTTAACCATCATTTATCCGACGATTGTAAAAGCGGCCCTAACAGAAAAAAAAACAACTATTGATATATCATACAAATCTTGATGTTCTGAAAAAAAATATATTTCTGTTGATTTTCATCATTTCCCTTACCTTATGATCCTCAACTTCAAACATGATCCAATTATCATCTAGGACAATGAAAGTACGCCCGTTGTGGACACTAATATCGACGTCAAAACCAGAAAACAGGACGAGAGGAACAATGGGCACTATACAGCAATCCCTGATGAAGATTTTGCTAGTTTTCACCTTCTCCTGGTACACTAGAAATGGACTAGGAAATTGTGTAATTTCGTAAATCACGGAACTAGGATGTAGAAATACCTTAAAAAAACATATATTTGTACATGCTTCCAGTAGATTTCATAACCAACATGCAGTTTACCTGTTCTTGTTTGGTTTTAAACTTAAAATTTTTGGCCTCGAGCTGCTTTGGGATTGCACCCGCAGCACTGGATATGTAGGACTTTTCCGGTATTAGTATCTTCGAAACGTTTGGATACAAGGCGGCACACAGAATTGATGATAATACTCTAACACTGGAACCATTTTGATTAAACTAGAAAATTAAGAATAGTGCCACGTTAATCGAATCCATTTTGGTCGTGTACAAAGTTCATTTTAAACATTACAGGACGGCAAACGTAACTTGCCGTTGCGCAGTGGCAAAATTGTGAGCGGAACCTTCGAAGGGCGCTCTCGATAGATTTCGTGAAGAGTTCGCGCGCCTGGTACATTCAATTATGTGGAGGATAGTGCCCGATAGAGTTGTAAATGAATAGCGCACGTGAAGAATATGTGCTTGCTTATTACAGAGACTGTACTTTCGTTTGCTCTCTGCGTGTCTGGCCAACTTACATTTGCCAAATTATGTATTTGATGTATTTTCCAAATTATGGATTTTAGCTGCTGCTTTAAGTTACTGTTCATAGATAATGAAATAATAATAAATCTGTATTAATTTATTGCTTGTTGTGAAATATTAACAAAAATCATAAAAGGTTTTAAACAATCTAACTCTACTGACTTTTTATTTGGTAGTATTAGTGACTATTTTATATTACTATTCTTAATAATTTGAACTACCAATATGTAAGTATTAAAAAAATTAACTTACTGTGGATTTCACATTTATTTAAGCCAGGTTTTTTGTAAGCCGGTATTATATTTTCAACTGTGTTCAAACATTCTTTATGCGCCATTATCTGTCACTGTCAGTCACCAAATACATTTTTGAATTGGTATTGTTTAAATCAGAAATGGAGCCTCAGAAGAGGGTTTTGGGTAAAACTACATCGAAATGGAAAATAATTAGTTAATAAACAGTGTGAAAGCGTATATATTAATTAAAATATGTGTAATGTAATCGCTGAACCTAACCTCAAATTATGCATTCTGTTCACGATTGGAAAGATTATTTACACGGCCGAAAATTGAATACCAGTGTTATGTCAATTTAAGCCAGAGTTATATTTGTGAAATCCACTATTAATCAAATGATTTTGACAAGAGAATCATGCAAATACAAAATTTAACAAATATTGAATTTTTGTAGCAATATATATTGTAGATCAGCGCTGTCCAACTTCTCTTAACCAGCGTGCCATTTTTTCTTTAGCAAATATTTCGCGGGCCGAAAAGGATAGGTAAATAATGTCCATATAAATATTTGTTGTGGCAACTAATTATATTTTCAAGAGTGGAGTCTTTCAAGCTGTTTCTAAATTTTGATTTTATATATTTCATGTCAGAGAATGCACGCTCGCAGATATATGTACTTCCGAATATAGAAATGATTTGAAGTCCAAAATTTCGCATTTTTTGATATTTTTCTTTATCCAAATGTTTGAACACTTGTATTCCAGTTGCTCCACTAGATGCAATGAATGGGTCAGTCAAAATTTGATGTACAGTTTGCTATAACTCGCGGGCCGTAAAAAAAAGGTTCGCGGGCCGCATGCGGCCCGCGGGCCGCCAGTTGGACAGCGCTGTTGTAGATTATAAACCTTGTACCCAATGAATAATTTCTACATTTTGGTTCATCCAGTTAATTTGTCATTGACTTTAATTCTCACAAAAAGAATTAAGCATGTCAATCCATGATGAATGATATTATGTTCACTTACCTCAGAGCCTGTTAAATTTAAGATATTGTCTTGGCCGGATTTCGGTTTGTTCCTGAGGTTGATCGGAAGGAAGCCTATACTGATAAGTAGCTCTAGGAACTGAAATTTAATGTCCGATATGGTGATTAGGGTATTGTGCGACAAGTAATTCTCTCTCGCGAAATTCAGACCCGCTATGTAACTCTTCTTGTTCACCTCTTGAAATTTCTGTAAAAATAAGGAGGAAGTATGTAAAAGGGAACGAACCAGCATATATTCTAAAACTATGGACAAGCACACACTCAATTTATACAATGAGGCTTAGTACCTATATGAGTTTTTTTTATATTCCCAACATCCTCGAAAACGGGGGGAATATATATTTGCCAGTGATATTTAAAAAAATAAAAATTCACTCCTTTTGGGAGCGAGTATTGGCCGGTGGAGGGGTTGGTAGGGGTCGGACATGATATTCAACATCACCACCGTGCTCAGCATCCTCGAAAACAGGGGGAAAGTGTTTTTTTTCTGCAGCGAAATCAGGTCAAGCACATTTTATCCGTTTTGGGGGTAGTTTTTGGCCGTTTTGAGGGATTGCGCAACCCCAAAGAGAAATTCTAACACCGCCATTGTGTTCAGCATCCTCGAAAACGGGAAGGGGAGATAATCTTGTTCCGGCTCAAAATATTTACATGTTCGTCCGACTCACACACGCTACTATGACATCAACTATGGTAGAAGAATAAATTACTACTTACATTATAAGCAGTCAACATCGTCAGCTGATCGCTCAACCCAATGGCAAACTGTTTCCTCTTCGCATTGGCCAGATCCTTTTTCCCAAACGGAGAGACAAAGGGCGTTTTGTAACTCAAACAGGCGGCGATCGTCAAGGCCGAATCAATGCAGGAAAACATTGCTCCAAAGAGCATCAGTTTGCCAATTTTAACGTCTACAGGCAAGACGGCTAAATGATGGCCCAGGGCTGTTAAGTTAATCTGCAAGTCTAAAGCGCCAACGTTTTGCAATCGCCTTATGGAAGAGTCTATACTGTCGTTTACTGGAGGTTCGATAATTCTACCTGTAATACATAAATACATTTATTTGGTTTGCAATTTGTTACAGTGTAAAATACAAAGAGAGAAATTGACAACCAAATGGAGTATCGACCCTATCTACATTATTTTCAAAGTTGAATAAAACCTTAATAGTAATCTATTTACGGAGAAATGTCAAGCAATCAAGCAGCGTTTTCTAGGTTATGTTAAAGTGGATACGGAGGGTGGTGTATCCTACAATCCAACCAGTTGAACATCACCCACGGATCTTACAACATAAAATTATTCCGATGTTTGGTAATTACTCTTCATTTGCGCAACCCTCGTTTATGTGCAATTAATTGGAGGGTAGAATAAAGCGAATCCACCACCCTTCGTATTAATTTTAACTCAAACTGCAAACCCTGTTTTGAAATTATTGTTAAACTTCAGCACCAAGGGTGGATTTATGGAGAAATTTCATGCAATCAAGCAGCGTTTTGTAGGTTATGTTAACCCCTTTTCTGCATAACATGCCATATATGGCACAAAGCAGTTTGCATATATTTTTAGCTTTATTCAGCGGCTAGTGGTAAAAATTTATATTTAGATATATTTTAGAGGCTAATAGGGTTGCCTAGAAGAAAATATTTAGTTTTCATAGGCATCTGGAAAAAAGAGATTTTTGCCAGAATTAGCATTTGCGTTATATGTACTGACAGTCGTTAAACCGCAAACTTTCTGGTCTATTTTGTAGGCCAATGTGCCACAGCTTGCCTAGATTTGGTGGTTCAAATTGTAGTCCCATATGCAGCAGAGTTAAATAAAGAAAAAAATTGTAAATATTAAATTTTTTTAATATTTTTCCCAATTACTGTATTGCTAAAGGTTTTATATAATGATTTTTGTTTCATAATAATAAAAAATCATGCAGTAAGGGGTTAAAGTGGATACGGAGGGTGGTGGTGGTCCCTATCCTACAAACCAACCAGTTGAACATCGCCCAGAATTCTAATAAATGAACTAATTTATGAAATACAAATCACAAACGCAATATTTTTGAATTTGGAGGTTACTCTGTTTAAGCGCAACCCTCGTTTATGTTCAACTAATTGGAGAGTAGGATAGGGCATGCCCACCACCCTTCGTATTAATTTTAACTTAAACTACAATCTCCGTTTCATGATTATTGTTAAAATTCCTACATCCTAGAAGGATTTACTAAAAAAAAATCATCCAATCAAACAGAGTTTTGTGAGGAAGATTAAAGTGTTTACGAAGGGTGGTGGGTGGGCCCTATCCTACAATCCAACCAGTTGAACATTGCCAAGAGTTCTTATAAATGGACTAATTTATGAAATACAAAATCACAAACATAATATTTCTGGATTTGGTGGTTACTCTCCTTTAGCGCAACCCTCATTTATGTTCAACTAATTCAAGAGTGGGATGGGGCCCACCCACCACCCTTCATATAAATTTTAACTCAAACTACAAACCCTGTTTCGTAATTATTTTACAATTCCTACATCCTAGAAGAATTTACTAAAAAAAAAATCATCCAATCAAACAGAGTTTTGTGGGTATGATTAAGTGTTTACGAAGGGTTTAGGAACCAACTGAACATCGCCAGAGTACAAATGGACTAATTTACAAGATACAAAATCACAAACACAATATTTCTGGATTTGGTGGTTACTGTCCTTTAGCGCAACCCTCGTTTATGTTCAACTAATTCGAGAGTAGGATAGGGCCTAAACACCACCCGTCGTATTTTAACTTAAACTACAAACCCTGTTTCGTAATTATTGTTAAAATTCCTACATCCCAGAAGAATTTATTAAAAAAAATCATCCAATCAAACAGCATTTTGTGGGTTATGTTAAAGTGGATAGGGAGGGTGGTCTGGGATCACCCAGACTTCTTGCAAATGGACTAATTTACGAAATACAAAATCACAAATGCAACATTTCTGGATTTGGTAGTTACTCTCCATCTGTGCAACCCTCGTATATTATGTCTAACTGAATGGAGAGTAGAATAGGACCCACCCACCACTCTTCCTATAAATTTTAACTCAACCAACAAACCCTGTTTCAAAATTATTGTTAAAATTCCAACACCTCCTGTTATCGGTGCTCTGCCGTGAGCGCCTAAACTTGATTACACAACCAAATTTTGATACAATAAAACGCGGACGCTAATCATTCATTCAATTTCTCAAAACAACGGACCCCAGCTGCAGAGAATTTTAAATCTTTTTATTGCTCATAACAAATTCATTTCAAAACTCAGTTTGTAATCTTTTAATACCAAATCTGTAAAGTTCGTTTTCAATAGGTTTTATTGCGTGTTCCTTGTAAGCTGTAAAACTTCTATTCAAACAAAATATTCTTTTCACTCACAAAGTGCAAAAGACCGAAACCTGAATGAAACAGAAGAATACTTTTTCGCCTCGAGTAGCGAAACCCCAATAAACCGAGCGAGCTTAGTTACGCCCGTGAGCCGGACCAAATGTGCGCGGGTTTGCACAGAATATCCGTGACGTCACCCGACCCTTCGGAGTTTCCAATGATGCGGTTGATTAAATGTAGTTTTTCTTAATTATAAGGGATACTAAAAATAATTAAGTAATCTCATTTATACCATGAGGTGCAGCATCAAATTCCGAATTGAACAACAGGTCACTCAAAATATAATGTGTTTCCTTCATCGGAGGTCGCGGAAAAATTTAACCGCAAAGACCGCGGATGAATCAAAATTGCAGATTCCTTCAGGACACCAAATTCCACAAGGCAACTCTACCATTTTCTGGTAAAGAAAAATTAGGATTGCAGCCAAAATAAATCTGAGCCGACAAGATCACCCCCCTCCCGGAAAACCATATTTAAGGGACACCGCCCTTAGAAGATTCCCAGTTACGCGGCATCTTTTCCGAAGACGTCTCGCTGCTACTTCGCCACGCGTCAAAGTATTCTTCTGCAGTAATATTTTTTTCTTGTATACGTTGTTTATTTTTTTATTTCATATTGTAACTTTTTCTTTCTCTATTAATATACATTTGTTAAATTCGAGGCCTCTCATAACTCATATGTTAAACACCTAAATACTTTTTTTTGTCCGCAAAAATTAGAGTCAGTGTTTCAAAAATTAGAATCAGTGTGTGTAACGTTCGAACCAGGGGCGCACCGAAGCAAAACTCTAGTGAAAAGGAGCATCAACGCCCTCAAATCAAAAGTAAGTGGTCTTACTACCATTAAGTATTTTTGTGCTCATGAGTTAGTCGGAAGTTACATGGAGGTATCTCTGTGATCTATTCTGAATTTAAACGAAATCGCACCCCCGTAACACTCCGAAGGATTTACAAAAAAATGCATCCAATCAAACAGCGTTTTGTGGGTTATGTTTACGAAGGGTGGTGGGTGGGCCCTATCCCACAATGTACCAGTTGAACATAGCCCAGGGTTCTTGCAAATTAACTAATTTACAGAATACAAAACACAAATACAATATTTTGATGTTTGGTCATTACTCTTCATTTGGACAACCCTAGTTTATGAGTAACTAATTGTAGGGTAAAATAGGACCCACTCACCAAAAAAGTTACTGGAAAGTGTGCAAGCATTGATTAAAATTAAATGGAATTTTGGAGAAAATGATAAATAATGGGCTCTGGTCCTGTTGAGGTCATTTGTAAAACTGTCTCAATAAATGTATTGTCTCTCTCTCTGATAAATCATTTTTATGTGAAGATAAGAAAAACTCACCAAGAACATCATGTACATTCTTATCCTTCAAATTGGGTAGTATTTTAATGTTTAAAATTAACTGCTCGAGCGGAATTCTTTGGATTTCTGGTATCGGTTGGCCCATGAAGTGGTGCTTGAACCTGTGACTGGTGTAGAGGTGTATGCACACGCCATCCTGCACACGACCGGCCCTTCCTTTCCTCTGCATGGCGTTCGCCCTCGTCACCCACACCGTTTCCAAGCTCTCCATGTTTCTGTTGGAATCAAAATGTTTCTCCTTCATTTTGCCCGAATCTATCACGAAGATGCAGTCGTCGATGGTGATGGAGGTTTCCGCTATGTTGGTGGAGAGGACGATTTTTCTCGTATTTGGGTTATTAGGTTTTCTGAAAATAATCAGTACGACAACGAAAATTGAAGAGAAAATGTTTTTTGCGCATGAAAATTCAGTCATAATTTGTCTCGAAATTAAGCCAAGCCAAAGAAAAACGTTAATATGTTTTCAGAACTTATAGTAAAAAATTGTATGAGCATGAAAAAATTTATCAATGAGCAGGTGAATTTGACTGAATTTCAAATATTTTTAAAAATCTTGATTATTCTTTATATTTATATGAGGTAGTCAAAAAAATGTTAAGCCACTTTAAATCCAAATTGACACAATTGTTTTTATACCCGTCAAAATAACTTAAACCATTTTGTTACATGACCGCAATTTTTTTAGGTATCATTTCAAAATAGAAATATATTTATATGAGGTAGTCAAAAAAATGTTAAGCCAGTTTAAATCCAAATTGACACAATTGTTTTTATACCCGTCAAAATAACTTAAACCATTTTGTTACATGACCGCAATTTTTTTAGGTATCATTTCAAAATAGAACACTTAAATAGTATATAGTGTATCAAGGGCCGAAAATAGGCTTTAGCAACCCGCCGCTTTTAGCAACACAAGCGAGCGAGGGTTGCTAAAAGTGAAGGGTTGCTAAAGCAACACTCGTTATTTTTTCGCCTGCCTTACGTAAAAACAGTGTTTCAGGAAATTTTATATCGCGCACCATTGAACTGTCACTGTCAGATTTTTGCATAGCCTGCTCATATTCCGTGGAAGGATGTCTAGATTATGCATATTATTTTTTCGGCCCTAGATACGCTAAATCGTAGTTTCAGCCCGATTTTTATGGCCGAAATATATGGTTTCGATAGAGGCAATATACCTCTGTATATTTGATATATGTGACTAACGTGTTAGCCACAAAATTTTGTTTCAGAGTTGGCTCTGAGATAAATGAGGTATGTCGTATATTATTAAGTAATGAGACGAGATTAGTTCAATAGAATTAGATTTAAAAAAATATAATGAATCTCAAACATCTTCTAAGTTTCTCTCTCAGGCATGCCAACTCTGAAATGAAATTCTGTGGCTCACACCTTAGTTTCGACTATAGACTAGTCATCTTCAAACTGAGTATCAAATATATGGTGGTAAAGTGTTTTATTTCAAAATTATATCAAGATGCACCACCAAGTAAATGCTGTCAATATTCAAGAATTTTTCTAGGTGTTTCTAGGATCCCATCACTATGAAACTTCTACAGTTTTTAAACAAAATATTGTGTTCTCACTACCCTCAGACAATTCAAGGAGTTCTGCAGACAGAAACGAATGGTAACGTGATGATGTAAGATCTGGGTTATTCGGTGGATGCTTTAAAACTAGCAAAGTACTCGCAATTTTTGCTGGGTATTTGAAGATGTTTGCGGTGGCTCTCCCGGCCGATTTTTTTAAATTGCTTGTAATCTCACTTTTTGTTGATAGAAAAGGTTTGAGTCAATCGTGTTGCGAGACAGCTGCAGCTCATGTTGCACGATGCCCTTTCAATCACATAAAATACATAGCATCATCTTTGTTGGTGTTAATCTGGGCGTTGCCACAAGCTGTGGAGCTCCTTCTCGCTTAGAAAACCGTAAGTTAGTTATTAAACCTTTATTAAAACCTGGTTTTATACCGGGTTTTAAAGGGCAGTTGACTAAAGTCTTTCAGCCCATTTAAACATACATTCTGAATATCTTACAATTATTAATTTGTGATACATTTGGTGTTAGTACTACCGTTTAATTTTAATTGTTTGACGTGTTAGTAGTAGAACAAAAAAAAAACCCATCAATATAAATATCAACCCTTATTCTTTAGCATTTGTAAATAATTATAAGGTGTGTGTTCTGGAAATTTGAATTTACTAGGCCGGTCATTGCTGGGAGTTATGATTTCTGCAAGGTTATTTCCGTATTATTGGCAAGCTTCGTGGACAATTTCAGTAATCTTTTGTTGAAAGGTTGAACACCTGTTTCTTCGTAGAACAATTTATTGGGCGGGTTATGCGGATTTCTAATTTTTGTTATTATGCGCAGACATGTGGTTTCCGTAACTTGTAACTTTTTCCTAGTTGCCTTTCCTGATGTGACAAACAACGGGAAAACCCGTCATTTTCATATAAAATATGAAATTGAATCATCAAAATCATCATCTTTAGGCGCTTTAAACTAAGTCGGAATAAATGAATTCCAACAGATTTTACACATCAACTAATGAGACCCGATGCAACTTATATTACCTGAAATATGCGACTGCAAGGAAAGAGCTCAATACTTTTTGGACCACCCGATATAATAATAGAAGATTTCATCATGACACTACTAAAAACTCTTAACTAGCTTACTTACTTGAAGACCAAAGCTTGTTCAGCACTTGTTAAACTGGAGTGAAGAGGAATGAGGATGTATCTTCCATATTTCGGGTTAAATTCAGGATGACACGAAAGTTGATCGTGTAATGACGTGATTTCTGAAATTCCCGGTAGAAAGACTAAAATACTGCCCTGCTTAGGATAGCCGTGATCACCAGAAACTATCCACCACAATATTTTTTCTATGAGATCCAAATTAATTTTTTCGGGGTCCAAAAGATGAAGAGTCTTACAAGTTTTCATACTACAATCTGAAAAATTAAAAATGTATTTGATTATAGATATTTTCATTTTCTGTTATCTGTAAACAAAAATTTTGTTTTGTCTGTTTATGCATTTTGCACAAATCACAGGAAAACTACAAATTTTGCACAATTTCTCTATCGACCTCGTTTTTGGCTACAAGATGGCGTGATCTATGTATGTATGTATAAAAACAGTTTTTGTTCATCATGCCCAAATATATTATGTAGTATACAACGTAAACTACGACATGTGGTTGCATACAATAGTTTGAAAAACCGATACTTTGGCATGTAATACCATGTCTTTGATAAAAAACGCCCAAGGCCATAACTCTGTTATTTATTGACCAATGTGAATGAACTAAAAACCAAAGTCAATGGTGGTTTAAATACTAACAAATGACATCAATATTGATTTTTTCAATAATATCTTCATCGTCAAATGATAGCCAACTTAAAATTTTCAAATGGCAGCATATAATGCTTTAGTTTTTTTACATTAGACATTATTTTTCTGAATCCAACAATGCCCAATATGTTGTTTTTCGTTCAATATTTTGGTCGAAAAAAATTAAACTAAATCTTCCATTTAAAATTATATTTTTCAAAAGTTATAATTAGAGTGCCTTGGAAAAAAGTGACAAATGTCGTTTGTTGTAAGGTTATGTCAAACATGAATAATAAGGACCCAATAAATAAGTACCTATGTTACATACAACTTAATGTAGAATAGAATAAATAAGTAGTGCAAGTAAGTCATTCACTTGCGATTTAGATGTTCTGTGATTATTGTAAACACTAAGTAGAACCTCTAACTCTGTAAGTCTACAAAATTGTCGATCCACTCTCTTCGACTTTTTAAAGGCTCCATATCCTCTCAAATTTCCTTCTAAATTTAGGTTCTGGTATTTGCCGCTCTGGAAACCGTAGATGACAAATTCGGGCCGCAGCTTTTCGATTTCTATTACATAGAAAATAAATTTGTAACATGTCTATTAATTCCCTATTGTTCATGATTATGTCTGAAACACACACTAATAACCATGCCCTGCGCACTCCATACGGAATAAATTGTTCACATTGGAGCTTCGCACTGGAAACATGAGATAGCGTAAGTATCGCCAAACAGGCTAATACAATTTGAAATCTCGTCCGTAAATCATTCAACACAACGCAATAATCAGCGAGGCCGAGTATATGTAAACAAACAAAACCGTAAGTATGTGAATATTCGATTCCTTTCAGTTTTTCGTCAGTTAAAACGAAGAGAAAGTCGTCCATACCCTTCGCGTTATAAAAATATTATAATTAATGAGTCGTTATTGTGCCATTCAATACTGCAAAAATTGCTACAGAAACACTTGTACGCATTCCTTCACTAGAAATGAACCGGTAAGTGATATTTATTACAAGTACATTTCTTTATTGTCTGTATGAAATTTTGTCATATTGTTACTTTTTGGGACAAAATTGTTATCGTTTATTTCTCATAGGTCACGAGGAAATAATTCCATCATTTGATTCTCCTCTCAAGTGTGTGAGAAATAATTTAATGAATGGTGTTTCATTAAATTATTTCTCACACACAAAATGGAAGGGAACAATATTTTCTTCTTGCTGGTTGGATATTGATATATAGTATTATTATTATTCTGTAAGTAACCATTTGTGCAATTTGCAATAAATCTATTATTTTAATCAATGACTTCTTATTACTCCTACATTTGATTTTAATCTACTGTGAAATTTGGAAACCCACTAGCTCTGCAACCCGTTCTACCCGCACCCACTTTTGCTTCACCAGCGCCATCCCATGACTTCAGTGATGAATTAAAAATGCGGTAAATATTTTATACAGAGAGTTACCGATCTATTTTACTTAATCTATGATAATAACAAATGGTTGACATTACTTACAATAAATGACATTTGTCGATTCGAATTTTTTTCAAGGCACACTACATTTATTACCAAAAAAATCATGTGAACAAGATGTATTATTATCTTTTTCTGGCATAAATATTAACTTAAAACCAACATAAGGGGCATAATTGGATCCAGAAAAGCAATGTCTAATATTAAAATTAGAAAAGTATATGCAGCCATTTAAAAATTTAAAGTTGACTATCATTTGGCAATGAAATTGATTTTGAAAAAATATATAATTACTGTCATTTTATAGTATTTAAACAGCCATTGACTTTATTTTTTAGTCCATTCGAATCTGTCAATAAATAACAGAGTTATGGCGTTGGGTGTTTTTATCGAACACACGGTATAACAAAATATTAACCTGTCCACGTTTTATAGCAATATTGACTGTATGTTATGCGGAAAAACAAATAAACCACCTTTAATGAAACTTTCATGGATTTACAGTGGAAACTCTTGTATGAGTTGATCTCGGCCAGTTAACTAAACTGTAAAAAATGTAGACACAATTCTTGAGTATGAGTAGTCCAGCTTCTTGTGCACATTTTACACTTATTGGTTCAGTCCACGATTCAAGCAACAAAAGAGTTTTACACAAGTTGTTAGCGGAGCCACTGGCAAAAGAGAGTAAACTGTTTAGTACACATTATTTAGTTGCTGCAGAGGATACCAATTGATAATAACCAAGTATATAATTACTAAGCATTTTATTCAGTGTCATAATAGTATATTCTGTAACAAGGTTAGAATGGAAATTCGATGCGAGTGGTACATTTTGAGCGCGAGCCGCTAGGCGAGCGCACGGAACCACGAGCATCTGAATTTCCATTCTTACCGAGTAGCAGACTATACTTTCTCCCCGACCAGATAAAATAGACTAATAAAATAATGAACACAAAGAACTTACGTTTTATTATCACGTTTGTGGTTATGTTTATAGTATTTTGACAATTGTGATATCCAAGGCTAATTGTTTTATTCGGAACGATATGAAAATATTCATTCTATACCTTGTTATGGAATGAATTACATGCAAAACACATAAGCACATAGTGTTTTGTTCCATAACAAGAGTGAGAATGTGAACGTTCTATGATCAAAATTGATTTCAGAATGCCTAAATTCTACAGTGGTTGTGGAGAAAACTAATTCAAACATCTGAACTACACTATCATTAAAATAAAATATCGGAAACCGTTACAAAACAAAAGACTCAATCACACTAACAATTTACCTGGATATCTCGCCATGAGCTCGTTGATCTTCAAGTTTTCATCCCGCACATTATCTCTGGGCTTTACGTTAATTCTCGTCACTTCGCAGGATAGCAAGTCCGACTCGAAATTCATCGATTTTGAATTCCTGGCGAACTGGCTGTTCTCCTCGAACACGTAATCTGTCTGCTCGAGAATGTTCTCCAAGAAAATGTGCTCCACCGGAAAGGTTCGCCCGGGGATTTGGAAAACCGGCGCTCCGCCGAAATAATCGGAGAAAATGTTCGCGTTCAGAGTGGCACTCATTAGGATTACCTTTAAATCGGACCTCACGGAGAGAAGATCACGGAGGATTAATAATAAGAAATCACTGCAATAATAAAATAAAGTTTTAAATATCACAATGTGAGGTATAGTCAACAAGTTTCTTTTAGGGGCTACCCTAAACTTCAAAAGGTTTTTTATTTCCAATATTTTGTAATACAAACATAGTAATGTTTTTTTTAAGATAAGGTAAACAATTGAAAAATATGTTATTATGTCAAAATATGTCTGGTATTTGAAAATGTTTCGATTTTAAAACAGGAATATATTTTTTCCTTTTCCCAAAATTTACTAATTATAACAGTTAGTAAACTTTAGGTACAAAGAATGCTAAAATCAACAATTTGTGACTAAGTACGAACAACTGGAAGTATTAGTTCAATATCTGATCAGATCCAACATTAAACTATAAGATTCTGTAGCACTGAATACATAACTATTAATGGCTGAATGGTTAACGCCAAAGCCAAAAAAAAAACAGTTTGTGTAGAACACATTTATTTGAAAACTCCAATAGTTTTTGAATTCTGGTACAAACGTAAATTAAATGGATGATTCATTTACAATTTTTAATTTTCTAAAAAATATTCCTTAACGATTTTTCTCTAAAATAAATAGGGGAGCTAATAATTACACATATTTAATTTTACATGTTAAATCCCTACAGACACTCGGTATGAGTAATCTTGGCCGAACCTTTTGAGACACACATTTACAATTATATCTAACAAAAATAGATATTCAGTTTTGTTTATAAGGGCAAGACTTGGATGATCTTAAGATGTTTCTTGGTCCTATTGGCATGTTCTAAATAAAGTATGTTCATTAAAAAAAAAACCTCGAGTGTGCCATGATTTTTTATTTTTTAACACATATTGAGGTTATGTTACTTGCGGCCTGCTCCCACCGATAAATTCATTTGCTGTGAAAAACGGCGTGGAGAAGTCATAGGTTCATCTTCCAAAATTCCTTGGGCTGTGTTAATAGCATTCTAAGTACGTTTGACTGGTCTACCACTTCCTGGTTAACGGAGTTTCGTGGTAAGGTATTTTAAAATTCATCATAAATTATGGGAACGTTAGGAAATTCTTCCTGAAACTCAGCCAAAGGTTCGTCGAATGAAAACACTCAATTTCCGGGCACTTTAGTCCCATTTCGGAAATAACTTTCAATTAGTAATGTTTTTTGCTGGTTGCTGTAAACCATTGTGACCACAGAATAATTGTGACTTTTAGAAAGATCTGACGTTTTGTATGTCAATTCCTAACATGTGTGCCAACTTAAATTTTAATTTTTTTTTTAATGAACATACATATTATCATGAATGTAATGTACTCCATTTTGATTGTTTGTAATTTTACAGCAAAAATGTAATGTATGTTTGTTTCTGAATACAAATAGATTTATTATTATTATTAAAGTAACACTAGTATAGTATAAAAGATTTTTTAATAATAATAATAATAATGGAATACACTGACCTTTCCTCGCTCCTCTCGTGCACCTCATCAACAATAATATGAGTAACATTGGACAGCATCGGATCAATTTCCATGCGCCTCAACAAAATCCCCGTCGTACAAAAAGTCAGCCTGGTGTTAGCAGACACCTTACTTTCCAAACGAATCTGGTAGCCCACGGAAAATCCAACCTTTTCATCCCTCTCGTCTGCAACTCGTTCGGCAACACCAATCGCCGAAATCCTCCTGGGCTGCGTGCAAACGATCTCCGAATGGTTTTTATCGAAATTCAACAACCACTCATCAAGAATAAACTGCGGCACTTGCGTACTCTTCCCACACCCGGTCTCCCCACTGATGATAATAACTTGAGACGATTGGATTTTCTCCAAAATTTGCTTTTTAAAGTTCCAAACCGGCAGCTTTTTCCGTGAATCCTGCATCCTCAGATAAGTCTTCTCGGATTGTTTATTACGGAAATTCTCTGCTAGTTTGATATCGGTGTTCATTATCTCGTTTGAATTTAATTGCTTCCTCGAGTCCTTATTCGTGGCACCTTTTTTGTACCGCGTGGGCCAGGTGGGCTTAACCGGCCCGAGTTTGATTTTTGGGAACAACCTCTCATCCGGACTCAAAAAATCGATTTCGTTAGACTTTAAATAATCCATCATTTCCGCCTCGTTTTTCAACAACTCGATCACCGAATAGATGCTAGGTATACCGTCATTAGCTAAAGCATATGCTTCCTGATACAAGCGCTTGCAGATGTGTAAATTAGCTAGCTTTGGAAGCACAGCGCTGGTCTTCAAGAAAATTTCGGGAGGTTCGTACGGATACTTTGTTCCGCTAGGAAACCTAACCTCCAAATCGTAACTGCAATCGACCAAATGCGAATTCTGTTCGGGTTTTGGGTCCTCCTCGTGTGAAAACCTGCACCGGTTACCAAACTTGCAACTTTTGTCTTTCAAATAATTCCTGCACCGCTCCTTCTTCTTCGCCCCATAACTCTCCCGCTCGATTCGCTTGTTCTTTGGCTTGTTATACATTTCCGTTAAGTAATTAAGTGTGCAGTTGATGATCCACACCGAATTTTTAACCTTTTCTTTAAAACTATCTTCGTATATGGATTCCAGCACCCCTTTCTCGTCAACCCTCTGCTCCAATAATTCGGATTCTGTGATCTCACTGGGTGTAGTTTTTTCTTGTGTTTTGAGTTTGAAATACTTTTCGTACAATAGCTTGAGGCTGGGTTCAACTTCGCCGTTGCAGTGGTCTAAAGCTTCTTGGCAGTGTTCTTTATGGAAACCGTAACTGGAGGGAAATATTAATTATAACATAAGCTGCAAATGTGATAAAACAGTCACCTCTCGAGCCGCATTTGTGCGAACATCTTGAGCCTGTCGATCTCGTTTTCGGGTTCCCTGTTTGAGTTCGAATAGTCGCACACTCCTTTTATTACCAGATCTCCCCTTCCCACCCAATATTTGTTCGATAAATTCATCCCTTTATCCTCATACGACTTAATTCCATTCAATGAAAAATCCTAAAGCAATAACCATCAATTAATACTTATAAAGTAGGCACTACATTTTGTGATAAACTACTCTTTTGAGTTGGTTTAGTGCGTTTCAAAATAAAAATAAAGGATTCAAAACAAGCAAGTGATTTTACCTAAATAAATAACTTTAAATGTGTAGTTTGAGAATGAATCATTATAATAATTAGTTGTGGTTATACAGGGTGAGTCTTTTTCGATGTTCTCTATGGGGATCTCGGAAACTATAACAGATAGAGAAACGGTTAAACAGGCAAAGGAGTGCAATTTTATGAGCCCAATAAAATAACACTTTCAAAGTTTTCAAAAAAGTGAAGGGTAACTAGATATTTTGAAAAATGTAAAAAGTGTCAATTCAAATAAATATATCGCAGTTATTATGACAGATAGAATAAAACTGTAAAGGACAAAGTTGTAGATAATTTTACGCAGCTTAACAAAATAAATTCAGAAAAATTTTAAAGCCATTATTTTCCGAGATATGACGCAAACTTACATTTTTTTTTAATAGAAACCATAGTTGGCTATGATCTCATTTGAAAGACTATTTTTTTTTCTTTAATCCGATATAACATATGACACACTTATTTATAAAAATAAGTGAGTCACAGTCATTTTTAAGTTTTATTATAAATCAAAAAATAGTTAGCCATGAAAAAGATGAAAGTAAAACAATTGCAGTTGTTTATAATAACAATAAAATATAGTAGTTATTATTTTTATAGAGATAAACAAAGTTGACAAAAAGCAACATAAAGTATAATAATTCTTTAATTATAAAAATAATAATAGGATCGTTTGATCGAAACTGCAGTCACTAATAAATAAACAGTGTCATATTAACTAAGTAAAAGTGCATTTTATTTCAATAATAATAGGAGACACATTTTAATATGACAAAAGATGCTCTCAAAAAGTCCACCATTAATATTATGGCATAAATTACATCTTTTTTAAAATTGAATTTGTCTCCTATTATTATTTAAATAAAACACACTTTTACTCAGTTAATATCAAAATGCTTATTTATTAGTGACTGCAGTTTCGATCAAACGATCCTATTATTATTTTGAGAACTAAAGAATTATTCTACTTTATGTTGTTTTTTTAACTTTGTTTATCTCTATAAAAATAATAACTACAACATTTTATTGTTATTATAAACAACTGCTATTGTTTTACTTTCATCGTTTTCATGGCTATTTTCTTATTTATAATAAAACTTCAAAATGACTGTAACTCACTTATTTTCAGAAATAACCATGTCATATGTGATATCGGATTAAAGAGAAAAAAACAGTCTTTGGAATGAGGTCATAGCCAACTATGGGTTCCATTAAAAAAAATGTAAGTTTGCATTATATCTCGGAAAATAATGGCTTTAAAATTTTTCTGAATTTATTTTATTAAACTGCATAAAATTATCTACAACTTTGTCATTAACAGTTTTTTTCTATCTGTCATAATAACCTAGATATATCTATTTGAAAAAATTGACACTTTTTACATTTTTCAAAATATCTAGTCACTTTTTTTGAAAACTTTGAAAGTGTTATTTTATTGTGCAAAACTGCACTTCTTTGCCCATTTAACCGTTCCTCTATCTCTTATAGTTTCCGAGATCCCCACAGAGAACATCGAAAAAACTCACCCTGTATAATAATACAATTAACACATATTACAAAATGTTTCACCATGAGTTAAATGAGAACCTAAATCAAGAAATAATTGTGGTTAACTTGATTGTTACATAATTTAACTACAATTAAGTAAAGAATTTTTAAAACTATTTAACAAGAATGGTTATTAACCCTTTCGAGACAGTTAACATATGTTTTCAATAAATATCTTTAAATGTATAGTTTGAGAATGAATCATTATAATAATTAGTTATAGTTATATAATAACACACTTAACACATTAAAAAATGTTTCACCATGAGAGTTAAATGAGAAACTAAATCAAAAAATAATTGTGGTTAACTTAATCATTATATAATTTAACCACAATTAAGTAAGGATTTTTTAAAACCATTTAATTAGAATGGTTATTAACCCTTTTGGGACGGTTAACGATCACCCTAAAAATAAGACTCGATAAAACGTTCAACAGTGAATTGCACGATTAAACATTTGAACATTTTTTTTTTAATTTCATTTCATAAAAGTATTATTTTAAATATTTTTGATGAACATACAATACAATATTTATGTTCTCTTACAATCCTAGACATATATATCTATGATGTGATTATCGAACATCCTCAATAAGTCAGATTTATTCTTGTAAAACAAGTGAAGTACTACTCCATGTTCCTAAATCTGTTCATCACATGGAACTAGCCAGAGTCCATTCTTGAAAGGTTAATACTAAAAAAATCTAACCTCCCCATGTATATATTTCAACGTGTCCATAATTTGCTCCTGGGAATTTTTGCTCAACAGCAACGTTTTCATTTCCTCCTTCACCATCCGACGTGGAGCTTGGGGTTTAACGGCATTACTGCAAAATTAACAACCAAAATACCCATTAACAACTGCATCATATAATCTCTGCAACAGTTGCATTTCCAAAGATATAAATAAAAAAATCGTGAGCACGATAATCGTTCACGCTAAACCTAACAAACACGATCACTCTGACAATACATGATACATTCTAAGTACATATGTTTTGAGGTTATGTTTGAAAAAATTACCTTATTTTTACGTTAGGCACTTCGCGCAATAAAATATCAGCGTTGTTGATTACATCTTCTGAGGAGGACATCGTTCCCGGAGATTAGCTTCTCTTAATAAATCGTTAATATCGGTAAACGAAAAAATGGAAAAATCACTCGAACCTCGACTTTTCGAACTGACAGCCACAGAAATTTCAATGACAAGTGCCGCCGGTTATCGTACGCAGCCGTATTTGGTTATATGGCCACGTAATTTAAAAAGTTACTATTTTTATTATTAAATCATTCATTATAGGTTTTCGTTTGGATTAATAAAATCAAGGAGTTAAGGAATTATTTAAAATTTAATAACCCAATAGTGAAGCAACGCCAACATCTATTATTTTCTGATTTTTACGGGACATTTAACTATACATATTTAGACTGTAATTAAACGTTTCGATGATAATTAAGATAATCAAATAATTTCTAGATATGGGGATTTAAAAATTCAAACAAATCATTTTAGCAATTTCTATCAACACTGCGTCATCTGTTGAGCAAGATGTCAACTGTTAAGTGGTTTTTGCAAGTGGCGCCAAAACCCTCGAACTTATCCATATAATCAAAATGTAAAAATCCAGTAATGGGATAAAATATTTCATTCTGAATCTAATTATGTAAAATTGCTAGGTTGTTCCGTAATTTGTAAATGTAAAGTTAACACGAACAGCAACTGCCGGTAATTCAGTTTAATATAAAGCTTAAAAGTAAAATTTACAGAATTTCGTAATATTTTAGAAGCTTTAATAATGATCAGTGACGGTTCGCGGGTTTTTTTCTGGTACGGCCGAGGTAACAAGGGTGGCAATACAGATAGGTAGGGTCAGTTGCAGAGACGGCTGGCTGCGGGACCGCACCTATCTATATTACCACCTCTTGTTCCTTGGCCGTACCAGAAAAAACCCCGCGAACCGTCACTGATAATGATTATCGTCATTTATTAACATTCTATTTTGTTTATTGCATCAAATTACGGAGAAACGAAATTTTCAAATCCATGTTCCCTCTGTTACCGCGAGGATAACTTAATGATTTTATTTGTGGATTTAATATTTGTTGGAACAATTAGGAGGTTTTATTTAAACTTCAGTGTTTTTCACGTCAAAATTCCCATTTTTAGTGACGCCACTAAATTAAAAGAACACAAATCTTCTCAAGATCACATTAAATCAATGTTTGCCTTTAAAAAGCGATTATCAATAATTGGGCATATTGAAACACAATTAATGAAGCAAATGGATTCTAAAAACAAATATTAAAATAGTTGCGACTGTGAAATTATTGTCCACTATGGGTTTGGCGCTGTTTAAATAGTCAAAACTGGCATATTTACTGGTCAAATATGGCATGTTTTCTGAAAAAATTCATAGCAGTTTCTAATGATGGGAAAAGGCGTGTAGAGTAATTATTTTCCCAAAAAAAGAGATTGTTCTACCATTTTTCACCAACTGAAAACTAACAGATCCTTGTGGGAAGCAGCGAATACCAAGACCCTGCACATTCAATTGAATTCAATTCAATTTTATTGGTGCGTTAACATTATACAACATTTTACACAAGTCAAATACATTAAATAGTTTAAACATTACGTGAATAAATGGAATGACGCTATCATAACATAGAATTCTAGAAGAACGTAGCTACAACCATTTGTAATAGCATCCATACTGTTTTGTGAGTTTTGAAATCTCAAAATCGACCGAAATTTCTGGCTAACTTTCGAGTGCCAAATCTAAGTGTACGAAACGAGAAAACTGCATGTAGCTAAATATTTAACCATGTATTCCCCATTCTTTTGTGAACAGTTTGTTGTACGACATGGACCATCATAAAGAATTTATTATTTAAGTCTAATAATCATTACAACCAAATACATTTACATGGTAAAGAAAATCAGTTAAATGATCATTTCAATAACATAGCCGCTGCGGAAAGCGATAAGATCCCAATCTGCCCATTTAAGTATATCGTTGACAGACATATAAATACCCTATTTCTAAAACCCGTAGCAGTTACAGAAATATTCAACATAATAAATCCTCTCAAAAACAAATCATCATACGGTTACGATGGAATAACAACTAGTTAAAGCAGCCGTGCATGAAATTGTTGACCCACTTGCGTACTTAATTAATATTAGTTTAGAAAAAGGAATTGTTTAAAGGAAGGTATTATTACACCCGTATATAAAAAAGGTGATTCCAACGAATTTTGTAATAACAGGCCTATCACTCTGCTATCTATATTTTCAAATATAATAGCCGTGAGAATAATCAACTTATTTAAGGCGCATAAATTATTTGACAATGCACAAGTTTTATAAAGGGAAAATCGAAAAATACAGCTGTATTTGACTACATAACACAAATTATGAATGCTTTTGAGAGGTCGGAGATGCCGCTGGGATCTTTTCTTGATCTATCAAAAGTGTTCAATACTGTAAGTCACGAAATTCTATTAGAGAAATTAGAATATTATGGTATAACAGGTATAAGTATATTTGAAAAATCGAATTCATAAAACTAAAATTAATGACAAACTACCGAATTCAAAATCCGTACACTCCGTACAGGGAAGTATATTATCATATATGTGAATGACCTACCAAAAATAATTAGACATTCAGGTTTTTCTTTTTTTTACTTAGGCATTCACCATTCAGTCAGGGCCTTTTTAACAGTCAGGTAATTTTTAATACTACATATTCAGATGATACCAGTCTTCTCATATCAAGTTTGAATGAAGAAGAATTAGCATACAAGACAGAACATATTCTAAAATCTACAAAAAACTGGATGGCAGAGAATACATTATTATTAACCAATACTAAGACCAACTTTAAAGTATTTAAAACACAAAATAAAAAAAAAAACATATGTGTACTATGAGTTTGAATAATGAAATTATTGAAATTCAAGACAGATCAAATTTTCTTGGAATGATAATTGACAATAACCTAAAATGGATAACACTGTGATAACTTGTTATCTAAATTAAACACAGTGTGCTATGCTTTGAGGATGGTTTATTTATTGTGGACTTTTTAAGACTCATGTTGTAGATTACGATACTCACAATTAGTTTCAGAAATTGCTTATCATGAATTAATTAAATCCCTCAGTCTGCCGTGGTGGAATTTACCAGGAATGATTGGTCGAATGACGAAATAAAATACCATCCATTCATTTTCAACCACTTTCAACGTACGTTCTTACGAGTTTATTAATTCAATTCAACGTATAATTTATTTATCAATCAACCCTTTTACACGTTAATTCAACCCTTTACATTCCGCCGTGTTTACATTACGATGCACACGGTTCTTAGATTGCGCGCAGGCGCAAACGATCAGCCGTCTTTAACCATGATGGCCGCCGCTCTGGAATGTCCGTCTGCGTTAAGAGGAGCGTGCGCCGACCTTCAGGGTTCCCCGTGACCTAGTCACGTCACACTTACATAATCCCGCATTCCAGACGCGGAGTTCCCTCCGTCAGTAGGTCAAACGCAATTTTTGGTTATAGCTCGCTTATTTAGAGATGTATCGAACTCGCGTTTTCACATTGTTATGTATATTTGTGCGCGGGTTTCGAAAATGTGTTGAAATGTTTGTGCAGCTTATGGTTTTTAAGATTTTTCAGTAAATTTTGGTAGAATTCACAATATTCATTCTTTAAATTAATTTGTCTTGTTTGCCAACTGTTTTTAAAATATGTTTGGGGCAGGAAGTAATTTTATTCTTTACTAAAATGCTATTAAATTAATAATTACTTCTTTACTTTCTAAATTTGAAATTTTCCTAACGCATGAGCACCATTAGTTTTATTAATGAAATAGTTACCTTAGGGCATAATTAATTAAGTGGACTCGGTAAAGTTGATGGTTACGACCGATAATACAAGTGGAATCGAGTTTGCGGTCAGTTGTCGTAGTTACTACTGCAAATACAGAAATTCTCATGCAATAATAGTATATTATTATACAAGTTCAATAAGAGGGTATATTGTGGCACGAGTGGGATTGGAGCACGAAGAGTGCTCCAATGTAACGAGTGCCCCACAATGCCTCTTATTAAACAAGTTAATATACTATTTTTTCTACTTTGGGTTTAGCTAAGGATTTATTTCTAAAATAAAATATATACTTAAACATGGTGAGTTTTATCTTTTAACATGTGGCAGCACTAAAAACATTTGATCCTTTCGAACGAATTTAATATTTGACATACGTATTTCTACGGCGATATCAATAGTTAATTTTTAAACATATTAAATCAAGAATATTACTTGCATACCTCCAGAAATAAGGGAGGTTGCCAAGGGTGCGATAAACAAACTATTTCCACGTAAGTTGTAACCAATTTAAGCTTATAAAATAATGCAACGCCTAAATGATAATCTAAATTTAAGGTTGTTTCCTCGTGTCAGGCATCGATTGACGCTAATTAAAAATCAACACCGACTCAAGCAGCTCTTTTTCGCCGCGAATGAAACATGCATTATACTCTCGCTGTTTCTTCCGTGATATTCGTTTTGCAAACAAAGTGATAATACATATAATAAATTACAAGCTTTCCTCTGTGTATGTTGTGTTGCCTAAATGTCGTCACCGAGAGCCAAGTGAATTCATGCATCCGGCCATTGTCACCGAGCTCCTACATTTTCCACGCGGATAAAAAGTGAACAATATGACTCCTCAGTTTTCTTTAACCTTAGTTGTACTGGTGGCGAACTCCCCAATATGCATTCGAACATATTCAGTGTGTAACGCATTGGACGGTTCCAATTATCCTATGAATTAATGGCAATTTTACATTTTGATGTCGACATATGTCACGTTCAAGTACTGCCAATCGCAACAACTAAAATGTTACCACAAATAGTTTAATAATGAGCAAAACTGTAAAATAAAAAATCTCATTATTAAACTATTTTTGATATAACAAAAGGTCGATTGTTAAACCAAAGTAGAAAAAATCTCTAAAAAGTTAATTTTGGCAAATTATTGATTTCCTGGCAAAGCAGACATAATTTCTCTAACATCAATTATTGTAACTAAGTGCAATGTAGTTTACATGTCTTCTTACGTAAAGAAGCTGCTGGTTTTTGATTAATACAAGTCTATAAAAATTAAAATATAGACGAATTCAAGACCAGAACAAAATGAGCAAATTCGATAAACTAGGAAGGAAAATGTTGTCTATTTATTCGTTGTCCATCTAAAACTTTTAAGACGAATTTAACACGAATGTAGGTGTAACAGGGTTAATATATGCGTCAACTGCCCTAATGTTTACATCGAGCAGACTGGTTTTCACATACATTTAAACTAATTAAAACAACTGCCGACGAATTGTTTGTGTATTCAAACAAAGTTTTAATTCCTGTTATTTCCAAATAATAATTTTCACGTGGTGAGTTTCGTTTTATTCTTCAATAATTTAAAATTATTATTTAACAATCCAAACAACCTAAAATTTTGAAATCTGGTTGGCAGTTTAATCTGAATACTTTTTTTTGAATACAAAAGATTTTAACAAATGTTAAATAAAAATTGAATAATAACTAATAAATTTCCCGTATCTCAATTTCGCCGACGCGAGGGCAAAAAGAGCATTCGGCATAACATCAACTAAAAGGAATTTCGAGGATCAGATTTTTATCGCACAAAGGTGAGAAAACATAATATCCTCCTCTTTTCCTGTTTGTTATCTGGAATTACGTGTATTCCCGTAATCTCCTGGCGGGATAAACTAGCAGTTAGCAGGATGTAGGACTCTCAGATAAGAATTATAAATACTTTTCACATTGTCCTCCACTATCAGACACGTTCGGATTTAAGGATTCTACACGGGGATCTTTGTTTATATTGATGGGATGATAAGAGGGCAAGTGAAGTGTTAGGCAAATGTGCAGATTGAAAGTAAAATTTGGAACAAAGCTGTTTTATTCAATGCAAATGTTACTATCATTTCAAAGGTAATGCTATGAAAGCTATAAACAGTCTTACGAAAGGTACAAAATAAACTAATAGTAGTTGTAATGAAATGATTAAGCTACAAACGTAAATACTGATAAAACTAAGCATGTAAAATGGAAAATAGTGATTCATGACTACATGTTTCCTATTTTCCGGATAAACGTGTACAGACGTACACAAACATAAATTCATGTTTTCCACTAATGACTACTGTGGATTGGTTTCTGGCTACTGGTCGTTATAAGTACAGTGTGTTCGTTAATAGGAACAAAATACAAATGTCAAACTATTTCAGCGGTTCTTCAGAGAAAAGAACTTACAACCTTATGAGAGATTACAGTGAATAATGTTTTTTTCAAGTGAACTTACAAAATTGTGTTTAACCGAATCGCCTTTAGTTAAACCAGCTCCACCTATCAAGTAGTAGAATGGGTTTTACTTGCATTAGGAACAACTAGATGGCGTTAAAAAACATTATACTATTTTAGACATACATTTAACTTGTTTGTTAATTATAGAACACGATGAATTCTTTTATTTGAGACGATAATACCCCCTCAAGTATATAAGAAATATTAAATTGGACTAACGTTACTCAAAGTTTGCTGAACTCGTAAAAATAAAATATTATTTATGATTCCGATTGTATGTTCCAAATCCAATTAGAAAATTAATTGAACATTTTAAAGAGTAATTTGAAATCATGCATCATCATTATAAATTTCCAATCAAGTTTTTCTAAATTAAATGAAAGAAATATTGTGCTGCTCAAAACTTGATGATCAGTAACTTAATTTTAATCTATTCCGTTAAGACAAATGCATAAAATTGAAACAGAAGGCCAAGAAGGCCTTCGGTGGATAGTCGAGACAGGTATATGTATTTGTATAGTGTAAATAAAGATGATCTCTCTCACTCTCTTTCTCTCTTAAAACAGCGTTATGCTAAAAAATGTGACAAATATTTATAAAATGCCATAGTATACCACATAAAATGCCATAGTATACCACATAAAATGAAATAAATTACAACTTATGTACTAACAATTATTAATTCATTAATTGAGATTTTATAAAAACGAAAAAATTATCTTGCCTGACATGGAATTGAACCACAAACTCGCTGTGATCGAAAGTGAGTCCGACGACTTAATAAACCCAAAATGACTCAAAATTCATTTTAATTTAAGATTCAGTGCAAATATAAAACATTCATTTTAAAATAATACCACGAAACTAATTTTAAAATTGCAAACTTCATGAAGTGACAAAAAAAAAACAATTAAAAAAATTTACCAAACTGCGAAAATCTTCAAATGCTCCTTGTTCAGGTGCTCAAAAAATTAAAACAAAAATCTTCAAAAATCCATATCTCTATTGAAAATTGTTGAATTTACAAAAGCCGAATTGATTTTGAATTAGCTATACTTTGGCCATTGGTGATGATTTTTTATGGAATTTTGTCTGCGCATTTTATATATTTAGTCTGCAATGTTTTCATTTAAATGCTCAAAAAAATAAAACTACAATTTTAAAAAATTCATATCTCCATTAAAAATTGTTGAATTTACAAAAACCAAATTGATTTTGAATAAGCGATACTTCGACCATTGAGGATATTTTTTTATGGAATTTTGTCTGCGCGTTTTATTTTTTTTTCTGCGAAGTTTTCATTCAGGTGCTAAAAAAATAAAACTAAAATTTTCAAAAATTCATATCTCCAATAAAAATTGTTGAATTTTCTAAACCCAAATTGATTCTGAATAAGCGATACTTCGACCGTTGAGGATATTGTTTTAAGGAAATTTTTCTACGCGTTTTATATTTTTTTTTCTGCGATGTTTTCATACAAGTGCTCAAAAAAATTAAAACGAACATCTTCAAAAATCCATATCTCTATTGAAAATTGTTGAATTTTCAAACCCCAAATTGATTTTGAATAAGCGATACTTCGGCCGGTGAGAATATTTTTTTATGGAATTTTGTCTGCGCGTTTTTTTTCTGTGTAGTTAACATTCAAGTTCTCAAAAAAAATAAAACTAAAATTTTCAAAAATCCATATCTCCATAAAAATTGTTGAATTTACAAAAACCAAATTAATTTTGAATAAGCGATACTTCGACCATTGAGGATATTGTTTTGAGGAGTTTTTTCTACGCGTTTTATATTTTTTTTCTGCGATATTTTCATTCAAGTACACAAAAAATTAAAACGAAAATCTTCCAAAATCCATATCTCTATTAAAAATTGTTGAATTATCAAAAATCAAATTGATTTTGAATTAGCTATACTTCGGCCATTGAGGGTGATTTTTTATGGAATTTTGTCTGCGCGTTTTCTGCGATGTTTTCATTCAAGTGCTCAAAAAAATAAAACTAAAATTTTCAAACATTCATATCTCCAGTAAAAATTGTTGAATTTCCTAAAAGCAAATTGATTTTGAATAAGCGATACTTCGACCATTGAGGATATTATTTAAAAGAATTTTTTCTACGCGTTTTATATTTTATATTTTTGTCTGCGAAGTTTTCATTCAAGTGCTCAAAAAATTTAAAACGAAAATCTTCAAAAATCCATATCTCTATTGAAAATTGTTGAATTTACAAAAACCGAATTGATTTTGAATTAGCTATACTTTGGCCATTGAGGATGATTTTTTATGGAATTTTGATTGTGCGTCTTATATTTCTTCTGCGATATTTTCATTCAAGTGCACAAAAAATTAAAACGAAAATCTTCCAAAATCCATATCTCTATTAAAAATTGTTGAATTAACAAAAATCAAATTGATTTTGAATTAGCTATACTTCGGCCATTGAGGGTGATTTTTTATGGAATTTTGTCTGCGCGTTTTATATTTTTTCTGCGATGTTTTCATTCAAGTGCTCAAAAAAATAAAACTAAAATTTTCAAAAATTCATATCTCTAGTAAAAATTGTTGAATTTACTAAAAGCAAATTGATTTTGAATAAGCGATACTTCGACCATTGAGGATATTGTTTAAAGGAATTTTTTCTACGCGTTTAATATTTTTGTTTGCGATATTTTCATTCAAGTGCTCAAAAAATTTAAAACGAAAATCTTCAAAAATCCATACCTCCATTAAAAATTGTTGAATTTACAAAACCCAAATTGATCTTGAATTAGCTACACTTCGGCAATTGAGGATGATTTTTATGGAATTTTGTCTACGCGTTTTATATTTTTTCTGCGATGTTTTTATTCAAGTGCTCAAAAAAATGAAACTAAAATTTTCAAAAATTCATATCTCCAGTAAAAATTGTTGAATTTACTAAAAGCAAATTGATTTTGAATAAGCGATACTTCGACCATTGTGGATATTGTTTTAAGGATTCTTTTCTACGCGTTTTATACTTTTATCTGCGATGTTTTCATTTAAGTGCTTAAAAAATTTAAAACGAAAATCTTCAAAAATCCAAATCTCTATTGAAAATTGTTGAATTTACAAAACCCAATTGATTTTGAATTAGCTATATTTTGGCCACTGAGGATGATTTTTTATGGAATTTTGTCTGCGCGCTTTGTATTTTTTCTGAGATGTTTTCATTTAAATGCTCAAAAAAATTAAACTAACATTTTCAAAAATTCATATCTCCATTAAAAATTATAGAATTTACAAAAACCAAGTTGATTTTGAATAAGCGATACTTCGACCATTAAGGATATTTTTTACGGAATTTTGCCTGCGCGTTTTATATTTTTTCTGCGATGTTTTCATTCAAGTGCTCAAAAAAATAAAACTAAAATTTTCAAAAATCCATATCTTCATTAAAAATCGTTGAATTTACTAAAACCAAATTGATTTTGAATAAGCGATACTTCGACCATTGAGGATATTGTTTAAAGTAATTTTTCTCTGCGTTTTATATTTTTGTCTGCGATGTCTTCATTCAAGTGCTAAAAAATTTAAAACGAAAAAAATCCATATCTCTATTGAAAATTGTGGAATTTACAAAAATCAAATTGATTTTGAATGAGCTATACTTCGGCCATTGATGGTGATTTTTTATGGAATTTTTTCTGCGCGTTTTATATTTTTTCTGCGATGTTTTAATTCAAATGCTCAAAAAAATAAAACTAACATTTTCAAAAATTCATATCTCCATTAAAAATTGTTGAATTTACAGAAATCAAATTGATTTTAAATAAACGATACTTTGACCATTGAGGATAGTTTTTTATGGAATTTTGTCTGCGTGTTTTATTTATTTTTTTTCTGCGAAGTTTTCATTCAACTGCTCAAAAAAATTAAAACGAAAATCTTCAAAAATCCATATATCTATTGAAAATTGTTGAATTTACAAAAACCAAATTGATTTTGAATTAGCTATACTTTGGCCATTGAGAATGAATTTTTATTGAATTTTGTCTGCGCGTTTTATATTTTTTCTGCGATATATACAAACATCTTTATTCACAGTAAGCACACATAGAGTTATTATTTACATAGTACAACAATTTACAAATCTATACTGTGAAAGGGCTATCGACCAATAGTCTTTCGGCCCTTTTATGTACACTTAAGGTTAACAAATTATTGATGTGATGAATTATGATAAAGATGTATTTACATTAAATGAATTTATGAACTGATGAGTAGTGATCTGTGGATTTTTGAATTTGGGAAGGATAGTAGGATTTCGAGGTAAGCAGAACTTGTTTAAAAGTGCTCTGTTCGATTCTTTTGAAGCAAATTTGCCTATGATGGACAGTATACGCTCTTCAATGGGTGTTATTTTGGTTTTTTCATACAGAAGGGTGTTTGAGGGATTGTGGAGAGGATTGTTAGGATGACGTAGTTTCGTTAGTAGTCTTAAAGCAGAGCGCTCTGCAACCTTAATATTTTGGGATGTTTTGGGACTGGATTGGGGAAACAGGATGCAGCCATAATCAATAAGCGGGCGACAAATAGTTTTGTAGATTATTATAGCGGTTTTAATTGAAATGCCTTTATTTTTATAAGTTAATGCCCTAAAGTGCTTGGCTCTGGTTGTAATTTTAATTTTGATTAATTTAGAATGTTGTTTAAATGAAAGTTTGTTGTCAAAATAAATACCTAAGTATTTACAGCACTGGGATGGAACTATAGGTGAATTATTGATTAATAGTGAAGGCGATGAAGGTGAGGGTTTATGGTAAGGAATAAGGAGCTGTGATTTATCGCAGTTAATTTTGATGCGCCATTTTGCGAACCAGTGTTGCAAAGTGTCAATCAGCTGTTGCAGGGTTGTCATTGCTTTTTCAAGTGTTACGTTGTGTGCAACTAGAGCAGTGTCATCTGCAAACAATAGGGCATATGCTGAAGGATTAAATGATGCGGGATTGGGATTGTATATGTCGGAGCAGTAGAGATTGTAAAGCAGGGGAGATAGAGGGGACCCTTGGGGAACACCTTGCTCTGAAATGAAGGGATATGAATATGATAGTCGTATTCGGACTTTAAGGGATCTGTTGGATAAGAAGTGGTCTATAATGTTTATAAGGTGGGAAGGGATGTTGAGGAGGTAGCATTTGTACAAGAGACCTTGATGCCAAACTGAGTCAAACGCCTTCTGTATGTCCAAAAATGCAATGGCGGACTTTTTTCCTTCAAGATGCGCTGTTTGACAATTTGAAGTTAGGATTGTTAAAGGTAAAATTGTGGATCTTTGGGGGAGGAAGCCAAATTGGTAATCTGGAATAAGAGAGGCAGCACTTGTTAGAAGCTTTTGCTTCATAAGGGATTCAAATAGCTTCCCAATTACCGGGAGGAGTGTGATAGGACGATAACTGGCTGGATGTGATGGATCGGTATCGGGTTTAGGGATGCATATTATTATACCTTGTTTCCATTCAAGCGGGAAATATTGTTGCTCATAGCAATAATTAAAAATTTGGATAATATATTTATGGATCTCATAGGGAAGGTTTTGTAGGATTTGTCTGGGAATCTTGTCGTGTCCTGGAGCAGTATTTTTTCCTAAGTGTAGAGTAGTGAAATAGTCATCTTCTTCTATTCTGTCATTCGGTGGCGGAGCTATAGGTAGTCTAGTTCGTCTGTCATGCCAGTCATTGACTTGTCTGTAAAAATTATTGTCAAAGTTGGGGTCGTTTGTCTGTTTATATGTTTTTTCAAAATGAGTTGCAAATGTATCAGCTATATCGTTCTCCTCTGACAAAACATTGCCATTTGAAGGGTCAGTTATTTTATTAGGGTAGTTTGATTTTTTGTATTTTGACAACTTTTTTACTTCTTGCCAGAAGCCTTTTCCCTTCATGTCGTTAATATTTTGACAAGCATTTAGCCATGTGTCCTTTTTATATTCAAAAATCATGTCGTGAATGTCCTTGTTTAACTTATTAAATTGTCTCTTAAGATCTGGGTGGTTATCTAGTCTTATGTCCCGGTAGAGCTGTCTTTTGTATTTGAGGAGGCGGAGGATAAATTTGGGTAATGGATATTTGTACGGTTGTTTACTATATTTGGGGGTATGTTTGTCGACGGAGCTTTCCAGGGTTGAAAGAAATTGGGATATTGTGGAAGGAGTAATATGTGGATTGAGATTGATGAAGTTTGTCATGTCGGATGTTACGTCATCTATGTTGCAGTCTTTGTAATTAGGAATTAAGTCAGGGGGTAATGGAAGTGGTAAAGCTTGAATATCTAGATCAAATTGTATAAAAAGATGATCTGAACAAATATCAGGAATCAATGTTATAGAGTTTAATAAATGTCGGATATTTTGTGTACATAGAAGGATATCGGGTGTAGAGGATTGATGTTCACTCATTATGAATGTGGGGGGTGTTTGAATGCGGAGAAAATTTGACAGGGAGAGGAATGAGTTTAGGTGTTTGAGCTTAGCTTTATTTACATTAAAGTCACCTACTATAATCACGAGATCATATAAAGAAGCTTTTATGAATATAGTATCATCTATTTGGCCGTTAGGATGGATATATACGAGAAATATATGGAGAATAAAGGTAGGTAGAGAAATGGTGAAATGTAAACATTCATTTAATGGGTTGTTGATTTTGGGGGGATTTGATTTTCCTATGGATAATGAATGATGGGCTGCTACTAAAGAACCATCACGGTGGTTTTGGTTGACAATAGATGACGGTATCTGGATAGTGTTCCAATTTCTAAATTGAAATGGATGATTTAATTTAGTTTCTACTAATAAATTTACGGCAACTTGATTATTGGCGAGATAGTGGGATAATAGGTGGGATTTTTTTGGAAGGGAATTAATGTTGCCATATAAAAAGCGTAAACTAGCCATCGGTAACAACTTGCGAGTGAGCGGTGTGCACTCCTGCTTTAGGAGCGACAGGTGGAATGATATTAGGGAATTTCAGGTCGAACAAAACAACAAACATACGGTTTCCAGAAAATGATACGTGAGTGTCGATTTGATATGAATCGATGAATCTGTCGTGGAGTTTTTTAATGAGCGCTTGTCTGTCGATGACTTTAGGTGAGTTGATTTTTGTGATTAATGTATCGATGATGTGATCGTGAAGCGTTATGGGAGCATGTACTCGTGAGTTTTTTGTTAAGTTTTTATCAATTTCGTCAGACTTCTTGTTGGCGGATTGGATGCGAATATTTGGGATTCCCTCTATAGGTTTCCGGGGCCTCTTCTTACATTTGACAGACCAAGCACCATGTCCTTCCTCTGCACAAGCGGAACAAACTATTGGCCCTGTTGTTGTGCATGTTGTTGTGTGATGGGAGCCGGAACATTTTCCACATTGTAGGCTGGCGGAGCAGTCTTCTGTTTTGTGGTCGTATTTGTTGCAGCGTCTACATGGAATAGGTAGTGGTTCGGGTGGGTTGCTTTCGACAACTGGGTACACTTTACACATAAATTTAAACTTTTCGTGTAGCAGTTTTTGATAAGCTTCATGTGATGCAGTAATAACCCTAATGCAGGTTGATGGGTTACCTGTAGCTCTAGCTATAATACGTCTGCAGTATCTGTGTGTGATGCCATTCTCCTTCAAGTGCGCACTAATTACGTCATCCGCTATCTCAAACTCTACAGATTTAATAACTGCTGCGTATGATGCTGTTGGATATTTATTAGGCGTCGCGATTTGTTGAGTACTCTCACTAAAGTTAGCAACAATGCCTTTAATTTGCAAATTTTTCAGATAATTGGCAATCAGTGTCTTTGGTTTTGTGGATTTTACAATGAAGCACGTTTTTGTTTTTATTATTGTTGCGCTCGGATCAAACTTTTCTCGATTCCAGAGAGTAGCAAATTGTACACGTGTATATTCGTTTGCGGTGTTAAATTTGTATACACAATTGTTATTGGTTGGGTTTAAAATGGTTGGTTTTAGAATAACCGTTTGTTGTTGGTTTGTATTTAATTGCGCTTGCTGTGAGCGTGTTTTAATTTGTGTAGGAGTTGTGTGAGATGTAGTAGGTGAAGTAGGTGTAGATGTTACCTTTGCTTTCGTTGTTTGTTTTCCTGTCGAATATTTCACGTTGGTTGTTTTCAACGTAATTTTTTCTCGGGAGAGCCTTTTTGCGTTTGGTGGACGGCCGCGTACACGGCGTTTGCCCGGCGTGACAAATCCCTCGCTCTCGGTGTCCTTGGGATCGACCTCCATGTCCGAACTCAATGATTCCTCTTCTTCCATTGTTGAAAACACCCTGCTGGGGGTGTTTCCCACTTGCCCGTCTTGTTGTATGCCAAGAGGTGACTTATTACCACTTGTTATTGCCGAAATACTTCTGCACGATTTGCCTTTTGCAGATTAATCGCGAATATTTTAAGAGCCGTTTGTTTGCGACTGCACAGTACAGTTGCTCGCCGGCGAGATTTTCTGCGATATTTTCATTTAAATGCTCAAAAAAAATAAAACTAAAATTTCATTAAAAATTGTTGAATTTACTAAAACCAAATTGATTTTGAATAAACGATACTTCGACCATTGAGGATATTGTTTAAAAAATTTTTTCTACGCGTTTTATATTTTTTTCTGCGATGTTTTCATTCAAGTGCTCAAAAAATTAAAACGAAAATCTTCAAAAATCCATATCTCTATTGAAAATTATTGAATTTACAAAAATCGAATTGATTTTGAATAAGCTATAGTTTGGCCACCGAGGATGATTTTTTATAGAATTTTGTCTGTGCGTTATATATTTTTTCTGCGATGTTTTCATTTAAATGCTCAAAAAAAAAATAAAACTTAAATTTTCAAAAATTAATATCTCTCTTAAAAATTGTTGAATTTATAAATACCAAATTGATTTTGAACAAGCGGTACTTCGACCATTGAGGATATTTTTTAAGGAATTTTTTTTAACCGTTTTATATTATTTTCTGCGATGTTTTCTTCAAGTCTTAAAAAATTTAAAAAAAATCCTCAAAAGGATTTTTAAAGAATTTCTGTAGTGAAAATTGCTGAATTTACAAAAACCAAATTGATTTCGAATAAGCGGTATTTCGATCATTGAGGATATTTTTTTATGGAATTTTGCCTGCAAGTTTTATATTTTTTTCTGCAATGTTTTTAGTCAAGTGCTCAAAAAATTACGAAAATTTCCAAAAATCTATATCTCCATTGGTTAATGATTTTATTTCAAAATAATCGAGAACAGAGCAAAAAAATGATGAAAAGATGCGTTTTTTTCAGAGGTCAAAGCAAAATAAGAAAACATTTGCGCAAACCTAAAACTTTCCAACTTTTCGAATTTACTGAACAAACATTCTGTTTTTCTGCAAAAATCTGCAAATACTTCTCGAATTTTGAACTGAATCAAGGCTACTCGTATATTTATTTGGTATAGCAGATAATATTGCTAAAATATTACCTTCAGTCACAGGTATAATATCAAAAGGAACAGTATTTACATGACCAGGTGGACAAATATTAGCAGAATCACATCAAAAAGATTTTTGAGTAACTATTAACAATTTCAGAAGGTGCTACTACGTTTACTAACCGTGATCACAGTCACAGTTTAAATTCACGGATATTAGATAGTAGCAATCACAGGTAGTAACGTGATTCAAAAGTAGCAGTTTTGCCCATCTCCATAAGACAATTACAAGTACGTCTACTATTTATAATCAATATTCTTGTTATTTTATATTGCATTTATTGTCTAATTATCGCATGTGCTGATTTATCATTCTCAACAGTAATTTTCTTTGTCATATACTTGTTTCTCATTGATCACTTGGTGAAACATTATGTTAATATAGGTGCAAAAAATTAAAATTAACTTGGTTTGTTTCATGATTAATTTAATCGTAACCGTAACTGTAACTGTTATAACCGTTACTGGAAAATCACCGTTCTTCTCATCACTACGTCTACGATAGAATTATATGTTACAATTTTATGATAAATGGTGTTTGAGTTATTTACAAGTTTTATTTAACTTTATAATCATCAAACAACTATAGTGATAGCTCATTCGAATCGCTTGAGTTATCTATTCAGGAAAATCTTTGAAACGTATTTCTAAAGAAAATTTGCGAGTAGCAATTTTTTAATTAAATATGTTAATAAGAATGTCTGATAATTGGAATTTGTACATGCGCTTCGCCTGAAGAAGCCTGAATGTTTTGAAACAATTGTATAATTTTTGAATTTTGGTTTATTTGTATTTTATGTACAGGTTATGAAAATAAAGGCCTATTATTATTATAATTATTATTACATCGGGTTATTTTAGATTTTATTAAAGAGAAATATGAATTTGTTGTTATTCTTATTTGCATATTATTTTTCCGTAGTGTAATTAAAATGCGATTTTTTTTTTGGCTTTGGCTTATAAGCCATTCAGCCACTAACGAAGATCATATTTTAAAAGAATAAAGAAATGCGATTAAACTACCGATGTTGGCTTATTTAAATAATGTTTCCTAGTTTCATGCAAATTTCTCGGGGGAATTTTTGCAGCGAAATTATACACAATCCAAAGTAATTATTTTCAAGTTTCTAAAAATAAATTACATCGACATAATTCTTAAGAGTTACTTACCATCGACTTTTTAATATATAAAATAATTTATAGTTTTCCTGAAAATGTTAAATGCGGACTCGCTTTAACATCTAATTAAATCCGTTTTTATTTCGTAATGAAATCCCGCGCCTTGCTGCAATGCATTGCGTAGAATATCAGCAGCTGTTAAACTCCCACGCAACACAATGTATTATTTATAAGGATAATACAAGACGACATCATTTTCCCCTATAATCTTGTAATCCACATTGCAAATTGCGGGGGTATCAACACAAAACGCTCGCAGAGTTCGAAATTAAGTGATCCGTACGTCTATATTTACTTCTCCGTTACGAAGTAGGGGAAAGTATTGTGATCGTGAATATTTTTTTTAATGAAAATATTCGTTTTGAGGCAAAAAAATTGTCTGCGTCCGTCTCTCTGCCTGCACGCACAATATCTCAAAAACAATTACTGGAATTAAATAAATTAGAGACGTCACTTGATGCAGAAGCATTAAATAAATTTATTTTTTTATTTCGTCTTTATTAAACAGGAATTAACGTGGAACTTTGAGCATACACCTTTTTAACAATCCTGAAAAGCTTTTGGTAAACTTTCGTATACCGGAATTAACCGATTTTTGTGTTTTCCGATAATTTTTTAAAAATTAGAAATCATTTAAGCAAATATTGAAAATAACAAAGAAATTAACATCTACTGTTTGAAAATATGTTTCATAAAATAATTGTTTTTTGGGAAAAAAAAATTATAATTATAAATTGAGGGGCGGGGGCCGCGGTGGCCCAGTGAGTAGAGCCCCTGCTTACGGGCCTCGTGGTTGTGAGTTCGACACCGATCCACGCGGTCACTTTTTCGGAACGAAAAAATGACGGTAAAGATTAAATTTTAATTTAGTCGGAATATATGAATATTCAACTGGTTCGTAAAATAAGTTTAACATTATTATTTACCATCAATGACAACTATAGACCGGTTTCTGGCTACTGATTGTCACCATTTGCGTGCATTCGTTGATGGGAAAGCGCTTCACTAGAAGTCCCCCACAGAATTAAATTAGTAGAATGGTTTCGCGTGCGTTAAAAAGCATTCTATTTTCAGTCTTATTATGATTATAAAAATAACAAATTAAACTTACTGAAACTACTTTAAATTTTCGATTGTAAAAGACAAAACATTTTATTTAAAATCGATTTACTTATTATACTATTAATATTTGAAGCACGTTTCACTACTAGATAAATATTTTATTGGTATCGTGGGTAATTTGGAGTAAGCATTTCTGGACTTCCTGGTCAAGTAGTTTAGTGGCTTCAGCGCTTTTTTTTACAGCAGATTAAATCGATCCCAGCTAATGCCTAGTTAATCCGACGTCCGACATAAAGTGCTGATGCTAAATCGAGAAATGTTCGACGGCTGACGTTTTACTGCTTTACCAGATAGCCAATTTCAATCGGACATCTGTTGCATTAATTATACGCAAATTATATAATTGAAATATCCGAAAAATGATGTAAAACATGCAATTACTGTACGGTTTAAAATTTTATTCACAATATTTTATTATTTATGATTTACACAATTAAATGATTAATTAGTTAAACAAATTAGAAACAACGAACAGGTTGAATATTCATAAATTCAGGCTACATTTCGTTTTCTTGTATTTATTTGATTAATTAGTTTCTCAGTTAACCCGTGGAGAAACATTTCTATGTTGTATATTAACTAAAACACTTGATTTAGTTTCACTGTTTTTATAAAAACATGTTTCTTAATTCAATTTTAATAATCACAAAGTTTACAAATAATTGCAACGTTCTAATGTCTTAAATACTCACAATGCATCGTGAATATTTCTTAGACAGAATTATTTTTCAGACATTGTAATTATTTCTTCTTGTTAATCTTTTGTGCGATTTCCTTTTCAGAAAATTAATATATTTATAACGCCTGGTAATATAATTCTCACACTGGTGCGTAAAGGCACATAAGTCAATTTTAGGTTTTCTTCAAGAGAGAGTATTAAAGTGCAATAATTATTTAATAATTATATATATTTTTTTCAAACCAAGAGCAAAATTTACAACGTGAAACTTCTACAAACTGACTTAAGTTCCTTAATAATAATAATAATAATAATAATAATAATTTATTAATGCCAGAACTTCTTCCAAGTTTTACATAAGTCAACACCGCACACATTTAACATAGAATAAATAATAAATTCTATAAATAAAATAAATACCAAATAATGGACATTACACATGGACATATTAAAATTAGAATTAAAATTGTTGCACAGATGTAATGAAAAAAATAGTTATGTGACCATCATGTTACTTTCTCCGATTTGATGGTATAACAGTTTCAATTTAAATCATATTTTAAATGTATATCGAGCGTTTTGTAGACTCGGATGAAACTGACACAAAAAAACACTCCAAACTCTATTTGAAAAAAAAATCAAAAAGTGCATTCTTCGATTTGGAAAATTGTAAAAAACTAACCAAATCAGGAAACTGCTTTAAAAGCCCAAAATTCATCAAAAAAATAATGCATTTAAAATCTGACATATAAATAAACTATATATCCTTGCAGAAAACAAAATGGCAACACTCTAAACTCTATTTGAAAAAGAAACGAAAAGTGCTTTCTTCGATTTGGAAAATTGTAAAAAATGAACCAAACCAGGAAATTGCTTTAAAAGCCCAAAATTCATCAAAAAAATAATGCATTTAAAATCTCACATATAAATAAACTATATATCCAAGCAGAAAACAAAATGGCAACACTCTAAACTTTATTTGAAAAAAAAAACGAAAAGTGCATTCTTCTATTTGAAAAATTGTAAAAAATTAACCAAACAAGGAAACTGCTCTAAAAGATCAAAATTCATCAAAAAAATAATGCATTTATAATCTCACATATAAATAAACTATATATCCTAGCAGAAAACAAAATGGCAACACTCTAAACTTTATTAAAAAAAAAGAAAAGTGCATTCTTCGATTTGGAAAATTGTAAAAAATTAACCAAACCAGGAAACTGCTTTAAAAGCCCAAAATTCATAAAAAAAATAATGCATTTAAAATCTCACATATAAATAAACTATGTATCCTAGCAGAAAACAAAATGGCAACACTCTAAACTTTATTTGAAAAAAAAAACGAAAAGTGCATTCTTCGATTTGGAAAATAGTAAAAAATGAACCAAACCAGGAAACTGCTATAAAAGCCCAAAATTCATCAAAAAAGAATGCATTTATAATCTCACATATAAATTAACTATGTATCCTAGCGGAAAACAAAATGGCAACACTCTAAACTTTATTTGAAAAAAAAACGAAAAGTGCATTCTTCGATTTGGAAAATTGTAAAAAATTAACCAAACCAGGAAACTGCGTTAAAAGCACAAAATTCATCAAAAAAATAATGCATTTATAATCTCACATATAAATAAACTATATATCCTAGCGGAAAACAAAATGGCAACACTCTAAACTTTATTTGAAAAAAAAACGAAAAGTGCATTCTTCGATTTGAAAAATTGTAAAAAATGAACCAAATCAGGAAATTGCTTTAAAAGCCCAAAATTTATCAAAAAAAAGAATGCATTTATAATCTCACATATAAATAAACTATGTATCCTAGCAGAAAACAAAATGGCAACACTCTAAACTTTATTTGAAAAAAAAACGAAAAGTGCATTCTTCTATTTGGAAAATTGCAAAAAATTAACCTAAGCAGGAAAATGCTTTAAAAGCCCAAAATTTATCAAAAAAATAATGCATTTATAATCTCACATATAAATTAACTATATATTCTAGCGAAAAACAAAATGGCAACACTCCAAACTTTATTTGAAAAAAAAAACGAAAAGTGCATTATTCGATTTGGAAAATTGTAAAAAATTAACCAAGCCAGGAAATTGCTTTAAAAGCCCAAAATTTATCAAAAAAAGAATGCATTTATAATCTCACATATAAATAAACTATTTATCCTAGCGGAATACAAAATGGCAACACTCTAAACTTTATTTAAAAAAAACGAAAAGTGCATTCTTCGACTTGGAAAATTGTAAAAAATTAACCAAACCAGGAAACTGCTTTAAAAGCCCAAAATTCATCAAAAAAATAATGCATTTAAAATCTCACATATAAATAAACTATATATCCAAGCAGAAAACAAAATGGCAACACTCTAAACTTTATTAAAAAAAAAAACGAAAAGTGCATTCTTCGATTTGGAAAATTATAAAAAATTAACCAAACCAGGAAATTGCTTTAAAAGCCCAAAATTCATCAAAAAAATAATGCATTTAAAATCTCACATATAAATAAACTATATATCCAAGCAGAAAACAAAATGGCAACACTCCAAACTTTATTTGAAAAAAAGAAAAACGAAAAGTGCATTCTTCGATTTGGAACATTGTACAAAATTAACCAAACCAGGAAATTGCTTTAAAAGCCCAAAATTTATCAAAAAAATAATGCATTTATAATCTCACATATAAATAAACTATTTATCCTAGCGGAAAACAAAATGGCAACACTCTAAACTTTATTAAAAAAAAAAAACGAAAAGTGCATTCTTCGATTTGGAAAATTGTAAAAAATTAACCAAACCAGGAAATTGCTTTAAAAGCCCAAAATTCATCAAAAAAATAATGCATTTAATATCTCACATATAAATAAACTATATATCCTAGCGAAAAACAAAATGGCAACACTAAACTTTATTTGAAAAAAAAAACGAAAAGTGTATTCCTCGATTTGGCAAATTGTAAAAAATGAACCAAACCAAGAAACTGCTTTAAAAGGTCAAAATTCATCAAAAAAATAATGCATTTAAAATCTCACATATAAATAAACTAAATATCCTAGTAGAAAACAAAATGGCAAAACTCTAAACTTTATTTGAAAAAAAAAAAACGAAAAGTGCATTCTTCGATTTGAAAAATTGTAAAAAATTAACCAAACCAGGAAATTGCTTTAAAAGCCCAAAATTCACCAAAAAAAATAATGCATTTAAAATCTCACATATAAATAAACTATATATCCTAGTAGAAAACAAAATGGCAACACTCTAAACTTTATTTGAAAAAAAAAACGAAAAGTGCATTCTTCGATTTGGAAAATTGCAAAAAATTAACCAAAGCAAGAAATTGCTTTAAAAGCCCAAAATTTATCAAAAAAATAATGCATTTAAAATATCACATATAAATAAACTATAACTCCTAGCAGAAAACAAAATGGCAAAACTCTAAACTTTATTTGAAAAAAAAACGAAAAGTGCATTCTTCGATTTGAAAAATTGTAAAAAATGAACCAAACCAGAAAATTGCTTTAAAAGCCCAAAATTCATCAAAAAATAATGCATTTAAAATCTCACATATGAATAAACTATATATCCTAGCAGAAAACAAAATGGCAACACTCTAAACTTTATTTAAAAAAAAACGAAAAGTGCATTCTTCGATTTCGAAAATTGTAGAAAATTAACCAAACCAGGAAATTGCTTTAAAAGCCCAAAATTTATTAAAAGAATGGTGATGTGGCCATCATGTTACTTTCTCCGACTTGATGATAGTCATTTATATTTACGTTTTCATGATTTATTTTCTATTTAAATAATATTTTAAATGTGCATCTAGCGTTTTGTAGACTCGCATGAAACTGACGTTTAAAACGTCAAAATTATAAGATGGAAAAATTATACTTCAAATTCAAAAGCTCAGTTTACTCAAAAACTAAAGAGATTTCGAAAAAAACTTATTCTTTATAAGTTGTTTATTTTGGCGTTATCTACAATTATTATTAATATAAATTTGCTGTAACTATTGTCATTTCATAATTATAAACCAAAAATGAAAAAAAAAATACATTTTTTCTCGAGTAACAATGATTTTATGAAAAATATTTTGAGACCAAAGATGTTCATTTCTTTATTGTCTTCAATATTTGTTTAAATGTTTTTGTGATATTTTTCATATTTAAAGAAATATTGGCAAAAAAACAAAAAAAAGTTAAGGTAAACACCCACTTCAAGTGTACGAAATTTCACCAAAAGCTTTTCTGTTCTTCGGATTATCAAATAAGACGTATGTTCAAAGTTTCATATCAACTGCTCTATTAGTTTTTGAGATACAGCGCGCACAGACAGACACACACAGACACAATTTTTGTTTTCCAGAAATTGTTGAAATGGTATCTAGGGACCCCAAAACGGATATTTCCGTAAAAAAAATTTTTGAAAAAAAAATCCAAATCACAATACTTTCTCGTACTTCGTAAAGGAGAAAGTAAAAAGTTAGTTAAGTGTCTTTACACACCAGATGAGAATTTATTTCTAATCAAGTCTTTTATTTACGAATTTTAAATTATACTATTTTATTAGGGGGCGCTCCGTGGCGGAGCGGTTTAGCTCCCGTTTTCGGTGCGAGGCGTCGTGGGTTCGAGTCCCACGCTCGGACGGTAGCTTTTATTAACGAAAGGTTATCGTTCGTGTCCATGGTTGTTCAGTATTTGTCCCATTAATTATAAAAATTACAAATCATTATTTAACAATATTAAAATCAACGTTAGTGGCCGAACAGCACGCTTACGCCATCCTTCCTTTCAAATAAAAAAAATTAAAAAAATTAGCGAACTCTAAATTCATTAATTTATAGAATACCCGGCAATTGCTTTGTTTTATAATCTTAATTATTATTTATATAATAAAACTACGCATAAAGTTTCAAATAATTTTTTTTTCACCACGCCGCCCTTCTATGCATAAATTATCCTTCTTAACAGAATAAAATACACTCTTAATTCTTTGTAACATCTTAGGTGTATAAATCTCAGGAAGATAAAATTTATTTGCCTGCAGGGATGATAATAATAATAATTTTCGGGCGGTTTTGCGGTCTTCTAAGGTGAGAGAGCTTAAGGTGGGGGGAAAATGATTGATTCCGAATCAATCCGAAGAGAGGGCCCTTCTAATCTTCTAATCTATATTTATTAGAGTGGGTTTGTGTGTATATTTGACATGTGATTCGCGTAGGGCTTCCATGTACTCCATACAGTAATCAGGCTCATATTTTATGAAATGGAAGCCCCGCACGCCCTCCCAGTTAACCTCGCCCTTAATACACTTATCCCTTTAACCTGAACTTCTTATATTCCCACGCCTGGCTAATAAATTCGCAACAGACGTGATCACTTGCGCTGCACCCCTATCGAACATATATATGTATATAATCTTTCTCTGCATATACGATTCATCGCCCTGTTGCACAGTTGTGGTGTTATTTGGTTGGAAATTTGCCTAATTGGCCATCGATTGCGAGATCCTTCAGTCGTGTAGATTTGTTTATTTGGGTGTGTAACTAACTTGTTACTGCATAGGTCCACGCCGTCACTCGGAAGGGCCTAATTGCATATTTTTAAGTTTCTAATTTTCTCATGGGAAAACCTGAATTGAATAATTCACTATCTTTTAACCACAACTATAGTTAATTATAAAAAAATAAAATAAACTTTATTGTCCAATAGGAAGAACCAAAATAGGACATTATCAAATACAAAAAAAAAATTATACAGCTAGGTATAGGTAATTCAATGAAAAAATAAAAATTAAATTAACATGGTTAACACTCACAATAATGACAGCTAAAACAAATAAATTATAGCATTTATAAACTAAATAGTAATTTTTTTATCTTTCAGGATAAAAACCTGTCCTCTGTTACCATGTCCGAAATCTTGCAATAATTCCCCTAATTTAGTGGGTTTATAACTCTGTAGTAAAAGACCGTAACCCCTTCAACGATTGCACTATTGCACAAAGTAAGTTGAAAGCAATCCGCAGTTGTTGATCACGGAGATAATAATACAAAATCTACAACATGATAAAACACATTGATGTAAAACAAGAACATATTTTTCTACTAAAGAATTAATGTGATTTGTCAATGTTTAACAAAATAGATTGTTGGATAGGGTCCACCCTTCCATTATTTTTCTAAACTGGTACCCAACTTTTTGCAATGACGCTCACCACAAACTATAGTCTTGCGCCCAATTTCCTAAAGGAATTATTAAGTATGAGTGTGTTGGGTGGTCCCTATTTCACAAACTAATTATTATATCACAGCGGTTCCCAAAGTATTTACACTTCCTGACACCAACAAGAACTTAGCCATAACTTCCCGGCGAATCCACCAATTTTTAAATTGATTTATGCAGTTCGTTTCCGCAGGTGTATTTAGCAAATACAAACTGTTAAAAAGCTAGAAAGGATAATTAAATTTTTGTTTTTTATCGAGCAGCTTATTAATCCGTGGGTGAAATCGTAACTCAAAAAATATCACAATTTTGGCGCGAAATTCAAATTTTTAAGGTGGTTAAAGTGGTTTTTAATTACTTTAACTATCTTTAAAATTCTGGAAAAAATGTATGTCATAGAATTTGGTAAAACACATTTATAGAAAAAAAACTGAGACAGTCCTCGAATGCATTCACTGCAAAAATGAATTTTGAAAACTTTAACTTCATTTTTCTATTTGAATTTGGCGCCAAGAAAATTGAAAAAAATACTGCGAGATGTATTTTTTTTTGTTTTGGGTAGACCGTTTCAGCTTGATTCGTGCTATAGAAAAAGAGAAAAAAAAATAAAACGTAAAATTCATGTTTTCGGTCATATCTCGACAACAAATTGCTTCAGGAGGCTGAAATTTCGAGCAATCAACGGCATTTTTAATTATCTTTCATCCAGTCATTGCGATTATTGATTTGTTTTGGGAGCACTTTTGACCATCTTATTCGGCTATACCCTTTGCTGTAACTATTATCGTTTCGTAATTATAAACCAAAAATTTTAAAAAAATTAATAATTTTCTTTCTCGAATAGCAATGATTTTATGAAAAATATTTTCAAGCAAAAGATGTTCATTTCTTTGTTGCCTTCAAAGTTTGTTTTAATGTTTTTGTGATATTTTTCATATTTAAAAAAAAATTGGCAAAAAACAAAAAACAGTTAAGGTAAACACCCACTTCCGGTGTACGAAATTTTATCAAAAGCTTTTCAGTTCTTCGGATTATAAAGTAAGATTTATGTTCAAAGTTTCATAGCAATTGCTTTATTAGTTTTTGAGATACAGCGCGCACAGACACACACACAGACACACACACACAGACATACACACACACGCACACATACAGACAATTTTTTTTCTTCGTCAGAAATTGTTGAAATGGTATCTAGGGACCCCAAAACGGATAAATCCGTAAAAAAAAATTTTGAAAAAAAAATCACGATCACAATGCTTTCTCGTACTTCGTAACGGAGAAAGTAAAAAGGCATTGCAAAAAATGTAAGTAATATTGTAACTGTTAAATGTACTTGCAGACAGGCATCGCAAAAATAAAATATTTTTTTGCAATGCCCTTTTTGAGTTATAAATTTTTTAAATGTCACCCACGCATTATTGAGCTGCTCGACACAAAAACAAATTTTTATTAATTTTGATGGCTTTTTGACAGTTTAGATAAAAAAAAATTAAAACTCGAATCTCACGTTTGGTGGATGCGCCGGGAAATACAAGGAGTCTAAAAAAGACACCACCAAAATGATATGGTGTATTTCTGAGACAAAAAAAGAGCAAATTAACTAAACTTATCTATATGAAAAATTACATACTTTCCAGGATACAGCAAGTCAAAGTTTAAGATTTTTAAAATATCTTAATCCATATCTCGAAAATGGCAGATGAGAATGATTTGTTTATTTTTTTCTGACAACTACATTAGGTGTACTACATTGTTTAAAAATTTCAAGAAATTTCTCCAAGTACATAGGTGCTCCAGAGGACATGCTGTTTACATTATTACATAGAACTTTTTTTGTTCTTCACATTTTTTACGATTTAATATTTTTTTCAATGCAATTCGTCACTTTTAAGGAATTTATAAGTTCTAAAGATTTTTTGTTTACGCCTTATTTTTAACAAAAAAAAAATAAAAAAGAACTTATTGTTTTTGGAATAAGTTCTTTTTTATTTATTTTTTTGTAAAATAAATACGGCGTAAAGAAAAAAACTTTAGGAGTTATAAATTCCTTAAAAGTGACGAGTTGCATTGAAAAAAATATTAAATCGTAAAAAATGTGAAGAACAAAAAAGTTCTATGTAATAATGTAAACAGCATGTCCTCTGGAGCACCTTTGTACATGAAGAAATTTCTTGAAATTTTTAAACAATGTAGTACACCTAATGTAATTGTCAGAAAAAAATATACAAATCATTCTCATCTGCCATTTTCGAGATATGGATTAAAATATTTTAAAAATCTTAAACTTTGACTTGCTGTATCTTGGAAAGTTTGTAATTTTTCATATAGATAAATTTAGTTAATTTGCTTGTTTTTTGTCTCAGGAATACACTATATCATTTTGGTGGTGTCTTTTTTAGACACCTTGTATATGGCAGGAATTTTATTAATTTCTCGTCGGTTTCGCGGACCTTTTTCAAAAATAGTGTATTTGCTTTATATGCTGGCCCCCATTTTTCAACATTTTAAAAGTTTAGCTCCCATTGTTTCAATCAACAACAACACAATCTGTGTAGAATTTTAGCTCAACTGGACAACTGGGAGCCAATCCTCGACGAACACAAAATTTGAATTTTCGACTTTGGCATTCACTTCTTCAAGTAGTTTGTCACTCAAATTAATAAAACATTTTTTGTCCTTCTTGTTGGCTATATTACCAATAAATTAAATCGTCTGCAAAACAAGAGTTATTAATATTACAACGAGTAAGATCAATTGTTTGGCGCGAATTTCTATAAGAAAATCTCCTCACTGCCTTGATAAGTTACTCAAACTCTATGAAGGATAGAAAAGTTTACAGAAAAAGAGTTACCAGAAAAAAAAAGTAAGAAGAGATCTTTTCGCGGGAATTTAGGACGATCTCTCTGGCATAGCACGTACAGGGTGTCCCATTTTAAATTTCCACCCCAAATATCTCGAAACCTGAGCAACATGGAAAAAAATATTTCAGATAAAAGTTGCAGGGTTCGGAGGGGGACATATTTTGGTGCCCTTGAAAATGACCTTGGGGTCAATTTTCAAGGTCAAATGAAGATAAACTTTAATTTTTCAAATAGAACTCCCTATTTTTTATTATTTGATCGTATTCTACGGGAAAAAATACAAACTTTTCGTAGGAAAAGTTTTTTTTTTAATGCTTTTTTTTACGAATTTTGTCAGTCATGGTTGAAATCTAGTAAAAAAACTCTTAAAAAAGCATTTTAAATAAAAACGTTTCCTATAATAGGTTTGTTTTTTTTTCCGCAGAATACACTCTGCAATAATGAATGAATGTGAAATCCACCGAAAATGTTTTACCAAGTGTTCAACGAGGAAACAATATAACGTATAATTGTTATCCCCGAGAAAATTATTAACTTTATGCAAGAGGTTCTTTTTTTTTTTCAAAAGGAGGTATTATCAACAGATAATTATTTTCTACTTTTCATTTAGCTCTGATTGATTTAATTGCACCAAGTTCGTTAATGGCTTTCATATCTGTGTATCCATGTATATTTGAAGTCGTTTTTAATAATATTCACAAACGTTGCTTTTTTCCAGAATTGAATCTTCGCTGGCGCGTTTCAATGCGATTTCCATATCTATGGCCAGAGATTCAAAGTCGGCTTTGATGTTTGTAGTTGCTGGTGAATATTTGAATCATACCGGGAACGCTCTCGTAAATTAGACCATTAACGTTTAATTCCTGCAATTATGTAACTATTTTGTAGTATAAATCTATACAGTTTTGAGAATAAATGTTATAATGAAACAAAACAGGTGTTCAATCAAGTTGAAAAAAAAATCGAAAAAAACGTTATCATGTACTGATTGCAAAAAAAACTCATTTGTTTATTTGCACATTTAGTAACTGTTTTCTGCATTTGAATATGTACGTAGAAATAAATTCCCAATATTTATTTCGTCTTTTGCGGGAATCAATTCTGTTTTTGTTTTTATCTAACGCCGCAATGGGAGAAACCTATTTAATAGATTTCTGTAATGTCTATGGATGATGAAAACGTAGGTTAGACTGCAAAAAAGTCTGGTGAAACCTTTTGAGATTCTTTCAAACTTTATACAAATATAACCATCTATCCTTTTCATACCATCTCCAGCTTATATTCTGCTTTATAAAACCTGGTTTTAACGGGTTTTGACGTCACTGATTATGAAAAAGGGTCAGATTTAAAAATTTAAGGCTAAAAATTAGGAAATTATGCATTATTTGGCGATAGTAAATATGGCAAAAACCTGTACTAGAGTTTACGCCTACGGAATCGCAGAACAATTATTTAACCCAATCACAAATTTAATGGAAAGTTGTGTTAAGTATGAAATCGTCAATGTATTAACTCTTGGAATATGGATAATTAAACATAAACAGAGTCGAAACTGTAGTAGCGTATGTAGAGCTTCACAATCAACGTGATGCAGTCCCTATTTTAATTGAAGAGATAGAGGAAATACATTATCTAAGAGATTTCTTAGCATTCACCCGAAACAATCCTGGATTGAATTACGCTAAACAAGTTCATGTAAGTGTATTTCATTTATCTAACATTATTTCCTCGGCATCCAAATCAAACGCGAAATTAATCTTAAAACGCGTCTGAAGATGGTAATTTACTTAATTTGTATATTTTTATGATTGATTTAAATACAAAACTAAGTTTTCAACTTTTCGTTGTTAATAAATTCACTTCAGCTGGAAGCAATAATAAAAGTGTGTGTTCTTGTTATAAGGTTTTCCAGTTTTTTCTATTAAATAATAACAATAACAGTTATCAACATTATTTTAATTATATCTGAAGTTAGTTCTTGTACATGGAAAAAACTATCTTTTTTTTTAAAATAAAGGAAGGATGGTTGACGGGAATTCGGGTTGAGGAAATGCGGATGATTTGGAATCGGCGTAAGCATGTACTATTCGGCCACTAACGATAATTACGTAGAGATTTCATTTAATAATGAATTGGGACATACACTAAATATCCATGGACCCGCACGGCCACTTCTTCGTTCCGAAAAAGTGACCGCACGGATGGGATTCGAACCCACGACCACGAGGCCCAGAAGCAGGAACGCTACTCACCAGCCAACGCGGCCCCAAAAACATCTTAAATCAATGTTATTTCAATAGTAGTACTATTAAATACGTATTAGCCCATTAACGCCTGAATTTGTTTTTTATTGAATTCAGTTTTTCTTTGTAATTTTTAATTACATTAATTTATAAATTCATAACAAAGGCAGAACGTTATTCAAAACATTTTTAGTATACGATATGTTGAATGTACCTTAGATGGAATGCTAGATATATTTATATATATTTTTTCTCAACCTTCACCCCTGAACAAGGCCTACCCCAAGGATCACCGCTCTCTCCTATACTTTACAACATCTTTTGTACCTCTATCTATAACCCTGACCCTCTACATTTCAATCCTTCAGGCTATATCCTGCAGTATGCCGATGATACAGCCCTCATCACCCACGAACTATCTCTTCTAAAAGCTCTTCAAACTCTGCAACAACTAATTGATTCACTCGAGTTGTGGTTTTCAAAATGGCGCATAAAAATTAATCCCAATAAATCCCAACTTTTAATTCCTTTCCACCGACCCAATTCTAATTACGCTTACAACATTCATATTTCACAAACTCCCATACCCCCATCCCCCCATGTTAAATACTTATCTGTTACCTTTGACCCGAAATTAAAATTTAAAAAACATGCTCATATTAACCCTTTTACGACCAAGAGCTACTATAGTGGCTTTCACATTTTTGTATCCGTTACCTATTTTATCATGAATTTTATAGTAGAAATAAATAATTCGTATAAAGTCTATTTTTTATTTCCTATTGGGTCTTCCTATGTTGAGTTCTTTTTTATAGAAAAAAAAACGTGTTGTTTCGGAGTGATAAGTTCAGTAGCGCTCAATTACTACACCAGAAAAAAAAACTCTTTGATCGTCAAAGGGTTAATAAGAAAAAAATAATTGTTAGAGCGAAGCACTAGGTGTTTAACGTTTCAACAAATCATGGGTAAAAAAGGTAAAAAACACAAAAAAACTTGACTATAGGAAGCGAAAATGGTAATTCACGATTTGAGAAATTGAAATTGTAAGAAGTTAATCTCTCTTAAAATGTTCGTCAAATTTTTATAATTTACACAAAATGAACCTATTTTTAACATTTCTAAAAAAAATTACATATCACGTGTGAGCTAAGAATAAAATCACGAACATCATGAACTAAAATTCGAAAATGGCATTCAACGATTTGAAAAGTTGTTTATAATTATTTTCTCATAGAATGTTTATCAAATTTTCCTAATCAACAACAAATAAACTTATTTGTGATATTCTTTAAAATTATTCTCATATCATATGTGAAAAAGGTGAATACACAAAAAAGTTGACCATAGGAAATAAAAATGGCAATCAACAATTTGAATAACTGTAAGATTATAATTATAATAATAAATGACTATTTCTTGCATCAAATCGTTTTTTTTTGGCCTCGGGAACGTAGCCCATATGGCCAGGTCAAGGCGGCCTCTATGTACAAATTTTTGGGTGAATCTCTCATAGAATGTTCTTCAGATCTTCTTAATTTACCCAAAATAAACCTTTTTTAAGATTCCTAAAAAAAAATCACATCACGTGTAAGATAAGAATAAAATCACAAACATTTATAAACCAAAGAATGCTAAAATAGCATTCAACGATTTGATGAGGGCGGTTCGTTGGTGTAGTGGGTAGAGGTGAGCGCTTGTGCCGGTTACACCGCGTGCCGTGTGGGCTCGAATCCCAGCCCGGGCGAAATATTTTTCGGGGATCGAGAAGTATTCGCTCGGGTACATGGTTGTTGTATACGTCTGACATTATTCATTTGTTCATTTATTCACCCAAAATTTTGTACCTAGAGGCCGCCTTGAGCTGGCCATATGGGCTACGTTCCCGAGGCCAAAAAAAAAAACGATTTGATGCATGAAATAGTCATTTATTATTATAATTATAATTATTATAATAATAATTGTGAAGAGAATCTGATAAAGTAGGCAGTAGGTGGTCTAAAAAATTTCAGAAACATTGATCTATAACAAGGACGTTCAATTTTTTAGCTTCGATGGGCCGAATTGAAAGAAAACATGAACTTTTTTATTTTAAAACAAATAAGAGTCGTTTATTGTTTTTTTAAAATCTAATTTGCCGTAAATGGAACGGGGACCCAGTCCAAGTAATTATTATCCCAGCATGTTACTTTACTTAAAATTGAATTTGTGTATAAATAGTCAATATTTTTAATCGCAAATAATTTTTTTTTTTGGCGGCATTCAAAGCCTCTTGGGCCGCATGCAGGTTGGACAAGCCAAGAAGATTTATTTGGTTGTACGTTTGGCAAACGAAATTGCTTTGTCTGTTATCCTTAAGTGTAGCGTACGGTATATATACCGGGTGTAACTGAATTCTGGTAGACCAAATAGCATTTGAATTTTTACATACATTTTTATAAAATTTACTATGGTGTTTTTAGGGAATAACGTGTGTCGACATGCTTACTTTTAATAAAAATTCGACTTCCGGTTTAACAGGAAATTTTCTTACCTTAAATATTTCAAATGGAACACCCTACATATCTTTATATAATTTAATTCGTGTCTAAATTCTGAGTTTAGAGATGTATCATAAGTGATCTTTCGCTTGTTAGTTCTTTGTTTAAATTTAAATTAAATTTAAACAAAAAAGAATTCTAAATTGAATTTAAACAAAGAACAATTCTAAATTGAATGTAAACAAAAAAACTATCAACTAAAGGGTCACTTATGATACATACATGAACTTAGAATTTAGAGACAAATTAGAATATATAAAAATTCCATTTCCAGTTTAACCGGAAATTACCCTAACTCTTCTATTTCATATACACCCTGTATACGTTTAAATAATTTAATTTGTCTTTAAATTCTGACTTTTTAGATTAACCCGCCATTGGTGACGCAAATTTAATGGTGACGCCGGTCTCACGCACCAGGGTTTTCAACTGAAGATTTTTCGAAACGTGTTACTTATACTTCATGTTTTTTTTTTTTAATTTATGCTCTTTGACAATAAAACAAAGATATTTAATCAATTTAAGCTCTGCAATGCGGCAGCTACTCGAAATTGCAACAGAAAACAATAACGGAGAATAAAGTTATTCGACACACCCGGTCTCAAAGACCAGTAGGTCACCATTGGCGGGTTAAAAAAGTCGAGGAAAGAAATCCTTAAAACAATCTTAAAAAATAAAGACCTAAAAGAGTTCTAGAAAAATTGACCTGAAACCCAAAAAGAAAAAAGAAAAGTCCTAAAAAAGGCCTCTGATAAGACCTGAAAAAAGGCCTTTGAAAAGACCTGAAAATGTTCTAAAATCCTGAAATATGGCCGGAAAAATAGTCCTAAAAGAAACTATAATAGATAAAAAATCATGAAAATCATGTCAAGTCCCAAATGGTTCTGAACAGAAAGTCCGATAAGAAAATCTTGAAAAACAGTACTGAAAAGAATCTTGAGAAAAGTGCTAAAAAACAGTCATTAAAAAAAGTTTTGAAGCAAACAGTCCTAGAAAAAGAGTCCTAAAAAAGAGTCCCGAAGAAAATGTCTTAAAAAATTCCTGAAAAAACTCCCGACAAACAAGGTCTCCAAAAATATACTAAGAAAAAGTACTGGAAAAATTCCTTAAAATAGTCCAGCAAAGGGCCTTGAAAAAATGTACTTAAAAACTGAAAAAATGTCCCGAAACAGTCCCAAAAGAAAATTCTTGAAAAAAGTCCTAAAAAATAAATAAATAAATAAAAAAGTCCTCAGAATACAATCTTGCAAAAATTCTGTAAGAAAGATCCTTAAAAATACCTGAAAAACTACTGAAACAAAAATCTAGAAAAATTGTCCTTAAAGCAGCCCTGAAAAGAAAGTCCAGAAAAAAATCTTTAAAAAGCCCTGAAAAAAGTTCTGAGAAAAAAAATCCTGAAAATCATGAAATTTGTCCTAAAAAATAACCTGAAAAAGTTTTAAAAAGGTCACTAAATAAAGGTTTAACAACAAAGTCTTAAAAAAAAATTAAAAAATATTGAAAAAGAAGTCCTTAACAATGTACTGAAAGACACTTAAAAATATAGTAAGGAAAGTATATTTTAAAGTATTTCTTTTTATATAAGGACTATTTTTGTCATATGACTTTTATTTTATCGATTGTTGATTGTTCTTTTATGTTATTATTAGTACTGTAATTTTATAATATAATTTAACTGTTAACTGTATTTTTAATTTAATTTATTTGACATGTACATCCACAAAATAGTGGCTAAGTTATGAATAAAGAATTTGAATTGAATTGGAAAGTTGAATTAGAAGTCTTGAAAAGAAGTTCTGAAAATAAAGTCTTGAAAAAGGTCCTGGAAAAATGTAATTTAAAAAATCCTGAAAAAAGTATTGCAAGAAATTGGTCCTAAAAATACTCGAAAAAAGTTCTGAAAAAGATTGTCCTGAAAAAATCCCAAACGGTGTTGAGAAAAAGTCCTGAAGAAAGTTCTAAAAAATACTTTTGAAATAAAGTCTTTGGAAAAATCCCGAAAAAATGTTCTAAAATATTCTAAAATAAGTCGTGAATATACCGGGTGTAACTAAATTCTCGTAGACCCCAAATATAATTTAAATGTTTACATATATCTTTATGAAATTTAGTACTGTGTTTTTAGAGAATATAGTGGACTTTTAATAAAAAATCAATTTTCGGTTTAACCGGAAATTACCTTAACTTTTCTATTTAAAACGGACACCCTGTATATTTTTTCATAATTTAACTTGTTTCTAAATTCTGAGTTCATAGATGTATCGTAAGTGACCTTTTGGTTGTTACATTTTTGTTTAAATTTAAACAAAAAAACAAATTTGAATTAAATTTAAATCAGACTTTAAAGGTGCGTATCCACCGGCCAACTTATTGTTATATTCTAAATATGTTCGGCTTATATATTCCTGTAAGATTTACAAGATTCTCGCCCTTATTAAATATTGAATTTCATAGATTAAATTATGCAATAAATAGTCCATCAGCCCGCAATATTCAAATTGTTAATAAGTACCATTCGGAATTGGACTTTTTCGGAATAACGTTTAGTATGTTTCCCAAAAACGTGAAAAACGTTATTTATCCATATTAAGAGCGTATTTATTATTTATGTTTTAACAGATATTATATAAGTTAAACAATGTCTAAATTTTTGTTTGTTAGTAAAAGGATATCCGTTAGATATACATTATTATTATTATTATTATTATAACTGCTACAGGCCCTGTTCGCGATTAGCTCGTGAATAAATCTCGATCACCCCGCGTTCAGTACGCGAGCAATTACACGAACACATCTAGATGAAATTAATTTTCATTGAACGTTGTTCGCCAAGCGTCAGTACGTTATCATCCGTCCACTCCATAATTTTTCGTTTTAAAATTGATGCGAACAGTTTCACCATCTACACCTGACTGAGGTTCGGCGAACATACCCTTTAAAGTTACCGACAACTGGCGGGACTTTTGGCGAACTCGAGACGAACAGGGTAAAATCTGATAATGTTACGCGAGCTGTTCGCGCACAGCTCGACAACATTGGGCGAACAGGTTATTGGGTGATCGCAAGCTGTTCGCGAGCGCCGGTGGATACGCACCTTAACAATCAATGGGTCACTTATGATACTTCTATAAATTCAGAATTTAGAGACGAACTCAATTATGTAAAAATATACAGGGTGTTCCATTTGAAATAGGAAGCCAATTTTTCAACACTTCAAAATTTAAATAAGTAATTGTGGAGGCTTTCACTTCGTGATACATTTTGAATAATTCAAATAAAAACAAATAACTTTGTTGGTATCACTTTATTAACTTGGAGTAGTTACTATAGTTTCGACAATTTCAGCTTGTCATTTTCAAACTTTCAGTTTGAAAATGTACATGCGATTTCCTATGTTGCGTCCGCCAAGTCAACACCCTGTATAGGCAGTACAAGCAGAGTTGCTCTTTCAATTCACCTATGATTTAAGGTAGTACTAGGTATAGAAAATTACGTTTTGTAATTGTTAGTAATGATGATGTCGAGTAATAGAAACGTTTCATCAAAGTAGCGGTAATGATGCGTTAATATCATTGCTTCATATTTTTAACGAGGGAAGGATGACAACTGGTCACAGTAACGTGTCAAATCAACTAAAAAATGATCCAAATTCTGATCATATATCGGGTGTGTATAAATTGGCGAATAATCTACACGTGGCGATAATCTTCCTAAAATTCTGAATAAAAAATGTAGATGAAAAAATGTTCTATCATGTCACATATGCCTTCAGGAGCCATTTAAAAGGAATATACATTAGGCAACATCTCATTCATGTGCTGTACTGTTTTTCAATAATCTCATGATTAAGTATCTGGGTTGGTTCAGAGTAGAAGGTAATAGATAGACAGAGCGGGGATTTTTTACAGATGTATATGCAACGTAAAACAGATTATGAATAAATAGCAAAATCTATTGTAATTGAACAAAACAAAACGAAAATAACACAGAAACACAAATACACTGATAATACAAACTGATAATTATGAGAAAAGCAGAATTGGCACAAACTTGTAACTAGCAAGTTTGAATGAATTTGTTGTGTCAAACGTGACATAAGCAGGTGCGACGTTGCCGGATGTATTTTTAATGAAAATAAGTTAATTAACCACTTCGCGCCCATGTAGCTTTGATTGTGCTATAGGATAATCCTGAAAAATTACTTTTTTCTTGTTGTTACCTTTTTCTACGACATATTATTCCACTGTCACAAATTTACTCATTTATGCAAAGAAATATGAAAAAAAAATCCATAGATGGCTCTAAAGGTGCAATTTTTCTTTTTTGTAAAATATTTTTGTTTTCAATTAAATAAATAATAAACCTCCAGATCTGGAGGTTGCAGGTTCAATCCCTATCGGAGGCATGTTCACACTTTTGATTCAGCTATATACGGAGCAACTTCGTTTATTGTTTATTATTTATTTAATTATATTAATACTCCGTAATTCGGGAAACCATCGAATGTTTCTGTTTTCATTTTTTTGTTTGTCGCCACATCTGGGCGTGAAGAGGTTAAGAAGTGTTAAAAATAATAGTTTGAGAGAGACAGATAGCACACACTGACAAATCATTTTCAAACTAGCCATACTACCAAAATTGCAGAGTTTTCTGTAAATTAATATCGAATAATAATAGTAATTTACGATACAAGTCACGTTATGAAGGTTTTAACATTACGAGTGAAAAGTTTGCCATTCTTAAATTTTTAAATTCTCGTAAATTAATGCAAAAGCAAATAACGTTATGTGTGTCGTAACACGGTTTATTTTAACCTATTTCTATTTTTTCTAATTTAAAAACATGTTTAATAAAAACCGTCAAAAGGCGAAATCATGTTTGTTTGCCAATATCTCCATAGCAATGAGTTGCGTTAAGATACATATAACAACACTAGGGCTGTTAAGAATTTTTTAACAACACTAGTGCTGTTAAAGGTATCTACACGTTACTCGTTGCTAAGGAGTTATTGGCGCGTTAACATTATAGGATAAAATAAAGCATATTTGACGACTGGATGTTCAACCTTTGAGGACCTCGTGAAGACTCAGGAAGCACGGTACAATATTTTAGAATTAAGATAAGCTGCCTAGAATTTCTGGAATAATATCGTCACGTGTAGATTATCCGCCAATTTATTCTCACCCGATATAAGTAATAGGAGTATAGGAATTACATACCTGTAATTGGTGGTAAAATTGACAGCGATAGTCGCAAGTAAATAGTGGCGACTGAACACGTTGTTTACTCATGCAATTAGAAGGTCTAATAGGCTTTGGGATGGTAAATTTTGAACAAACTAACTTTCCTTGTATTTCGCTCGAATCACGCAATATTCGTTTTTTTTTATAAAACCCCAGAGTAATTAGACACAAATAATGATTACGATGATCGATCACCGATGTACCATGTACATCTTGCAGAGAGAGAGAGTTCATTTAACGTGCGTTCCTCAATGCGGATGAACAACGGCAAAGATAAAAAAGCGTTTAGGCGAGGTGTAAAGGGACGCCACAGTCGGCCTTCTCTGTTCCTCCGCAGCGACAACGTCGGGCCGACTCTCTCTCCAGAGAGAGACTCCTCTCTCCGGGAGAGACGAGGCGGCGCCGACGCCAACGCCGGCGTCCTGATACCAATAACACGACCAACACAAGAGAGACCAACAGACGGTCATCCGAACCGGAACGAGACGCACGGTTTCGCAAACCGGAACCGACACCATCAATGAATTGTGCAGGGTGATGAGTGAACAGTGCGCGATAAAGATGTGAGCAATCCGGAACTGGCACGCTGGCGAGATGATTCCGGAAAAGCTGGACATGACCAACACCAGTTGGCAGGACGGAAGATTCTGGGTGGAGAACTCGACGGGCACCAACAATAAAAACAACAACAACACTAATTCCGGCGCGGAAAATTTCATGCTGCTTTTTGAAGATATTGATCAATACTTTAGCCACTTGAATTTCACTGGAAACGAGAGCGATTCCGTTAATTGCACGCTAAGCTTCAACGGGACGTGCGTTAATAATGGTAGTGCGACGAGACCGGAAGTCGCCGGGGTGGATCGGAATTACTGGGCTCTGATTCTGGTCCTGTTCCCGATTTTTACTCTGTTCGGGAACGTACTTGTGATATTGAGTGTGTATAGGGAGAGGACCCTGCAGACTGTCACCAATTATTTCATCGTCAGTTTGGCCCTCGCCGATCTCCTCGTTGCCGTCGTGGTCATGCCCTTTGCTGTTTATGTTCTGGTAAGTTTCTAACTAATGTGTAGAAAGTTGTTTAAAAGCATTCCAGGAAATCTTGAAAAAAATTAATTCTAAACTTGAATCGTGATGAAGGAAACTTTTGATTATTTCGCAAACAAATTTCAAGTTTATAAACATAAATTGTTGTTAAAGATAAAGTTTTCGTGACTGTGATTTATCGCTTCGTATTTCCCGAATAGGACAAATGTTTCTCTATTTAATCGTAGAATCAGATGGATCTCTATTGCAATTATAAAGTTGATCTGGAAACGCACGAGTCAATCAACAAAATGATTGTACTTTCTATTTAGACTGTCGTTGAATAAAATGAAATAATTTACTGTAAAATCACTAAAGAAGACTTTTTTTAGGATTCATCAGACTTAAATAACATTTTAACGAATTCATTTTATATTTTAATTACAATTTGTAGTTATTACTAAGGAGATTGAATTAAAACACTTTGCTGGTATCACGAATTTTTAAATATATTCGTCCTATTCTGACATTATCAAACAATATACAAAGTAATTGCTTCAACAACCAATCATCTGTAATTGAGGAGTTGAACTGCAAAACTCAACAAATCCACTTTTATAATTTGTTCAGAAACCGCGAAAAACGTGCAGGAAGTCTATTTGTTGCTTAAAAAAATGAATGTTTAGCCGCATTTTTAAATATGATTTGTTGCGTTTTGAAAGGTAATTCGCACATATTGGGATTTATCTATGTTTGGACAGTAAGAATCGATACCAAGCTCATTTTGGCCCAAAATTGGATTAGTTGAGTTTTGCAGTTCAACTCCTTAATTATTACTTGCAATTAATGAAAAAATCACCTTTACGTGTAAATTTGGAATATATCTCTTATTTGTTTTTTTTTAATCAGCTTTCAGTTTCCTTAAATGAAATAAAAGATTGACGCAAATTTTATCATCATTAGATTAGATTAAAACAATACTTTCGCGTACTCAGTACGAATAAAGTAAAAATAAATACGAATGAGATTAGATTTCTACAGATAATTATTTCTTTTTTTTGCATTCGCATAGTCATTTTGTATCATTTTGGATAATTATCTTAATATAATTTGAAATTAAATCTTTGATTTAAAAAAAAAGTCTAGATTAGATATTACAATAGTTATTTATTATACGAATGTGGAATGTACGTAATTAGTACGCAAGAAACAGAGCGAACGGGTAATTTTCTTAAGGGACTAATGAAGAATTCCATATGAGTAAAATATAAAATTTTATTCAAAATCGTCTGTAATTGCAATAAATATTGAAATAATGATGAAGAAATTTTGACGTACGGGGTCAATTTGAAATATTTCAAAAATCCCATGAAGGATCTATGCATTCCGTGAGATAAACTTATTCTCTCACTAGGGGGTAATGAGCAACATTATATGGCTCAAATGACCACTGTAATTCGATTATTACACCCGATTTTGGATAAAATAAATTATCCACAGAAAGTAGTTGTTGTAATAGATAATTTACTTTATAGTCTCCAACCAAGACTTTTATCTAAATCACAGATCAAATTTTGAAGTTTTAATTTAAAGTTTTAAAATAATTTCTCAACTATATCATAGGGCTCTACGATATGATGATTTATTTATAGTGAAAAAGGCATTAACGAAAAAATATCTGGTTCTTAAAAAAATCAACCCTTTATTTCTTATAATGCAATATATTTGACAAACTCTATTATTAGTTAATGGATTTAACAGGTATTTACTGTTTACGCAGAGATCCAAATATTAAGCCGTTATTCACAACATTCGATTTCATTTCGTCATATCATTCATCAACATAACAGACAGACTAACGCTACAAGACAAATCCAGACAGGGATTAGTCATTTAACAGGCTAATAATAATAACATTTGATGAAGTATATACTATTGTTATACCATTAGTCTAAAGATATATGCGAATGAAATTACTGTAAGGTCAAAATAATTACATCTGTATATAATTTATACAGGGTGTCCTAAATAGAGTAGGATTGCATGGGTATCTTTCTTATTCTTAAAGCTAGAGATCTGGTTAAATGAGCAATGTTGTGTAGTTTTCTATGCTGATTCAGATTATGTTGAGAAATTTTCAAAATTCCGAGCAGTTTAGAAAATATTTAAAAAAACTCAAAATCGCGATTTTCAAAAAAATCAAATATCTCAATAATTATTAAAGATGCGAAAAAAAGTTTGAAATAAAAGTTACTTGGTTTAATTAGGCAAACATAGAAATCAAGTCAAAATAAAATTCAAGATGGCGGTTTCCGAGATAGTAATACCAACTTTCTTATTTCAAATGGCCGCCATATTTGATTTTTACACGCATAAACAGACTTCTTTTCTCTTTTCAACGATGTACAACAACCTATGTCAAAATAAAAAATAATGGAAATATTAATTGTTTAAATTTTAATTTTAATTTTTTAAATTATTTTTAAAGCAAATGTAACAAAACAAAAAGAGGTAACACAACCAAGTAGTAAAATAACAATAAATTATAAAAAATGCTCAAAATGTTGACCGTTATTGGCCAAACACAATTGACAGCGTTTTACAACACTGCCAGTTACTTTTCGCTATGTGTTGCGATTAATGCCGTTTATTGCCTTTGTCACTGCTTCGCGAAGTTCATCCACATTGTTATAATTGAAGTTACTTCCATAAACTTTGTTTTTTAAAGTGCCCCATAAATAAAAGTCAAGAGGCGTCAAGTCTGCAGATCTGGCTGGCCACTGTACAGTTGTATTAGTCGCTATTACTTTATTATTAAAACGTCCATTTAGATAAGTAATAACATCTCTGGCATTGTGTGCTGGAGCGCCAACTTGCTGGTACCATATTTGCATATTTTGTGCCAAAGGTAAATCATCCAATAAATCTTCTAAGGTTGTTTGAAGAATTTCCAAATAACGTTGTGCAGTTAGAGTTCCATCAAAAATTATAGGACCAAGTAAACGATTTCCCATTATGCCACAAAAAACACTAAAGCCGAACCGTAATTGGTTTCGCCGTCGAATAACTATGTGTGGATTTTCTTGAGCCCAATAGTGCTCGTTATGACGATTAAATAATCCACAATTAGAAAAGTAAGATTCGTCAGTCCATAAAATTGTGTTTATAAAATCACCATTTTCCGTAATTTTGTTGATTAACCACCTGCAAAATGTTAATCTACGGATGTTATCATTTGGTTGTAAAGTCTGAGATAGGTGCAATTTATAAGGGTGAAACTTGTGCTTTTTTAAAATTGTTGATGCTCTAGACTTAGATACGTTAACTTCATTTTCTATCTGCCGACATGAAATGTTCGGATTAGCTGCCACACAAGCCAATGTTAATTCTTCATCATCAACGATCATATTTCTATTTCTCTTAGGTTTTTTTAAACTTCCATACAATTGCATATTTTCATCCAATCTTTTAAATACCTTAATGTCCGGCTGCCTTCTTTCAGGAAAGTTTGCTTGGTATGTTTGTGCTGCAAGATGGGGGTTTTTGTAACACTTGATGTAATTACAAAACATATCGTATTGTTCAGATATTGAATAATTCGCCATTTCAAGTAATTAATATTTATCGATATTACAACAACTTAAGACAATACACATGTATGAATGATTAATACAACTGATAAACTAATGTAAGATGACAGTTAGTCGTTATAACAAATTTTGTTTTATTTTTATTTATGCCTACTTGTTTTAAACTTACAACAATTAATATTTCCATTATTTTTTATTTTGACATAGGTTGTTGTACATCGTTGAAAAGAGAAAAAAAAGTCTATTTATGCGTGTAAAAATCAAATATGGCGGCCATTTGAAATAAGAAAGTTGGTATTAATATCTCGGAAACCGCCATCTTGAATTTTATTTTGACTTGATTTCTATGTTTGCCTAATTAAATCAAGTAACTTTTATTTCAAACTTTTTTTCGCATCTTTAATAATTATTGAGATATTTGATTTTTTTGAAAATCGCGATTATCAGTTTTTTTTAAATATTTTCTAAACTGCTCGGAATTTTGAAAATTTCTCAACATAATCTGAATCAGCATAGAAAACTGCACAACATTGCCCATTTAACCAGATCTCTAGCTTTAAGAATAAGAAAGATACCCATGCAATCCTACTCTATTTAGGACACCCTGTATATGTATTTTTTATGCTTTAACAGAAATATAGTTTTGTACAGGCACTATAATTGACACCTACCCAAATATAAAAATTGTTTAAACATAATCTGACGTTTTTCAAATTATGTTTTGTTAAATGTAAAAGTATTTTTTATAAAATAAATTATGTTTTTTTAAGTGTAAAAGTATTTTTTATCAAATATTAGCCACAAGAATATGACAAGCATCCTTTAAAAATACAATAATAGCTATTTGTGTATTAAGAGCGAAGAGTTCATGTCTGCCGATTGAGATAGACAGCGACGCGCCAGCGAAGCGTCGCAATCTCTTGAAATCGGAAAACATGTACTTTGCGCTCGAAATTATACAAAATATTTTTGCGGAAAAACTCTTAACAGAATTAATAAATATGTGTAATTAATATACAAAAAATATCAACAATGCGCCATTATTTTCACTTTGTCGTAAGGTGATGTACCTTGGACTCTCTCGTATCTAGAGGGCGGATAAATAAAAACAACTTGACGTTAGATATGGTAGAGATAGTAAACGTCAGAAACGTCAGTTTATTGTGTGACAATGATAAAATTGTCATTTCAACAAATAATTATGAGTGAAGGTAACGACAGTGATTTTACAAGTACACTGCCCGAAATTGCAGATGTTGCGAGCTCTATCGCACTGTACATGCTATCGGAAAAATCTAAATTAAAGTATGAAAAACGGTATGAAACATTTCAGGCTCGGTGTAAGAAACAAAAAGTTGGCAAGTGCACCGAAAATACCTATATTTAACTTAAACGTGCGGGAAAGTACTAAATAATTGCTTGAAAATAGCATCAAATATACAAATGGACATCGCTGAAGAAAAACAGAAGTACCATCAATTGTTCACGTCAATTGGGTCTGAGTGGAAGATCATTCTGTGAACTCCGCCCGTGCTCCTTTCGTTTGAAATTTTGAGTATGTTTTTTTGATCTTTAGTCATACTTTGAATTTTATTTTGTAAGAAAGGAGAACAAAGATATAGTAAATAAATAAATAAATAAATACCGAACATCTATCCTTTAGCGCCGAAAAGGATAGATGTTCGGAAAACGTCTACTTTGCGTTGTCAAATGAATGCGCAAAAGCACACTTTATTTTATCGGTAGTAGAAAAACACATTTTTATATTTTGCGTTTATGATAAAGTTACTACTGCAACACCTAATAATAGCTCATTATTATTACCTTATAAGTGCTTTTTTAATCAAATTCTTTTATTTCAGCCAGCCGAACTACATCAGAAATATTATGCATTAATTTTTCTTTAAATTTAACATACTAACATCTTTATTTACAGCAATTGAGCCACAGTATACAGTGCGCGCCTAAAGTATGGAATATATTCAGTAAAACCGAAACAAAATATTTTTAGAAAACATCCTCGAACAGGTAGATTTTCTTTGATAAAAATATATATTTTAGAATTTTTGTTTTTGAGTATTGACGTCATTCATTTTGTTTTTAAATGGCAACCCCCTATTTTTGCTCTTGATTTTGATAGATCCTTTCATTGCCGAACTGGCAGTATAAAAATGTTGCCATCTTACATAAGAAATTTTTCAAGTAAATGACAATTGAAGGTTAGAACCCGATATGTAGAGTTTTTGCAGAATGACCTTGTTCCAGCGCTTGTAGAAATTTTTCCAAACAACAATGATCTTTACCTTCCATGTAATACAATGTGGTTTCAGCAAGACGGCGCATCCCCGCAATAGGCGCATTTTTTCAAACATGTAGAAATTCTTCTTGAATATTTTCCAGACTAATTCTGCGCATTCATCCCTACTGCGGGTTATTCTATCGGTCCTCGCCTGCCAGTCCACCTATTAGTAAAGCAATTGTCAAAAACGCGCACAGTGCGGGGGTGCGCCGTCTTGCTGAAACCATATTGTATTATAAAATTATATGGAAGGTCAAGATCATTTTTGTTCGGAAAAAAGTGCTGGAACAAGGTCATTTTACAAAAACTTTAAATATCTAGTTTTCACCTTAATTTACTCGAAAAATTTCTTATGTAAGATAGCAATATTTTTATACTGCCAGTTCGACAATGAGAAGATCTCTCAAAATCAAGAACACAAATAGGGGGTTGCCATTTAAAAACAAAATGGCGGACGTCATAACTCAAAAACAAATGACGACTGAAAATCGACTTTCATGCAAAAATGTGTACTTTTAGAAAACAAAATCGACGTGTTCGGGGATTTTTTCCACAATATTTTATTTCGGTTTTACTGAATATATTCTATACTTTAGGCGCGCACTGTATACAGTGGTGGCAGCAATATATCATCGATATTTTTTATTAAAGGTTCATTAACCGATTTTAACTCTTTTTAGTTTTCGAGTGTTCCTTTTCTCTCGTTACACTCATAAAAAAAATTCCGGAGTTAACGCATTTTTTCGCTTCTTCTTTCCAACTTTGGGCACTATTTGTCCACAAACGTAACAAAATTAATTTATTTTTGGGCAATTTTTATTTTCCATATTGAAGATTTTTATTGTATTTGCTGTTCAATTTGTTATTCACTCAAAACAATGTGTTATTGTCTTGATACATTAATGACAGCATGCGGCTACATGACGTTTCTATCGATTGCAGGGCTAGTTCAAGCTTAATATGCACTTGCAACAACGCTATCTATGGAAAAAAATACACGTAGCTAATAAACTATAAATTCGAATGTTTGATGTAAAATACAGCTGGACAATGTGAAAAAATCATTGGCAACATTTTTATACTGCCAGTTCGACAATGAAAAGATCTCTCAAAATCAAAAACATGCCATTTAAAAACAAAATGGATGACGTCATTACACAAAAACAAATGACGACTAAAAATCGACTTTCATGCAAAAATGTGTATTTTTATAAAAGAAAATCGAACTGTTCGAGAATTTTTCCAAAAATATTTTATTTCGGTTTTACTGAATATATTCCATACTTTAGGCGCGCACTGTATAATATATTTATGCATTGATGCTTTAACAGAAATATAGTTTTGCACAGGTAAATATAATCGACACCTACCCAAATATAACAACAGCTTAAAAATAATCTGATGCTTTTCAAAATATTATAAATACAGGGTGTTTCAAATTCGAGGATCAAATTGTCAAAGTCTGCCTGAGGGATTGCATCCCAAGCTTCTTGAATTCGCATCCTAATATCAGGTAAGGTATGTAGGGGTGGCTGAATTTTTAAACAATTTCTACTATTTTTTTATTTATTTTAGAAAATGCTCAATTTTGAACGCAATTAAAAAATGCATGTTTAACAACGAACACATTAACAAATTATTGAAATTTAAGAAGTTGATTATGTTCTTAAAATATAATAATGTGGGAGCTGTGTACAATTATTTCAGAATTTTTAAACAATTTCTACTATTTTTTATTTATGTTAGAAAATGCTCAATTTTGAACGCTACTAAAAAAATTCATGTTTAACTACCAACAGATAACCCATTAAAAAAATATTGGAATTTAAGAAGTTGATTATATTCTTTAAATATAATAATGTGGGAGCTGTGTAGAATTATTTCAGAATTTTTAAACAATTTCTACTATTTTTTATTTATGTTAGAAAATGCTCAATTTTGAACGCTACTAAAAAAAATGCATGTTTAACTACCAACGGATAACCCATTAAAAAATTATTGGAATTTAAGAAGTTGATTATATTTTTTAAATATAATAATGTGGGAGCTGTGTAGAATTATTTCAGAATTTTTAAACAATTTCTACTATTTTTTTATTTATTTTAGAAAATGATCAATTTTGAACGCAATTAAAAAATGCATGTTTAACAACGAACACATTAACAAATTATTGGAATTTAAGAAGTTGATTATATTCTTAAAATATAATAATGTGGGAGCTGTGTAGAATGATTTCAGAATTTTTAAACAATTTCTACTATTTTTTATTTATGTTAGAAAATTCTCAATTTTGAACGCTACTAAAAAAAATGAATGTTTAACTACCAACAGATAACCCATTAAAAAAATATTGGAATTTAAGAAGTTGATTATATTCTTTAAATATAATAATGTGGGAGCTGTGTAGAATTATTTCAGAATCAGATCCATAGGGATCGCGCTTATTAAGAGAGATAGAGGGCGTGTTTAAATTTGGAACTTTTACAGAATTTTATGTGAATTAATAATACATTGAAAAATATTGCTTAAATTATTTCATTTTCGAGTTAAATAAAACAAAAAGTGAAAAAATCCTGATTTTTGTTATATCTTCGTTATTTGAGGTGATATTTATAAACGGTAGAGACGATTTTATAGCACTTTCTAATCTGTTGTGTTATATTGTGGTCATCACAAAAAAATTAACATTCAGATGTGATAAAAAATAAATCAGCCCTTCATAAGAAATAAGAAAGTTGATGATGGTTCAAAATATGGAATAAAATCTAATGATAACTATTAAATAATAAAAAAAAGTGCCGTAAGAACGTCTTTACCGTTTTTAAATATCACCTTAAATAACGAAGATATAAAAAAAAGTAGTTTTTTCAGGTTTTTTTTTTAATTAACTCAATTAACTAATCTTTTTCAATAAACAGCCAATCAAAATTCAAATTCCCACCAATGTCTCCTTATGAATTCCTCAAAACCCTAAAAGACGGATCGGACTAAACAAGTCATCCTCAGACGAAAGGGCCTACTTCAGATTAAATCATTCATGCTTACTAACTCTCTTTTTTTGTTGTTGCAATTTTATGTACTATTATTGTTTATTATTGTACTAGGCTGAAAGACCTCTGGTCAATTGCCTGTTGAGGTCATTTGTAAAAGTGTCTCAATAAATGTATTGTCTCTCTCTCTCTCTTTTTCAATTAATTATTAATGAGCATAAAATTCTGCAAAAGTGCCGAATTTACACATACCATCTATCTCTTCTAATAAGCGAGATCCCTATGCCGAGTCTCTAATTTGAAACACCCTGTATAGTGATATTTGTAAAATGGTGAGTAAACATATTTTTAATTAAATATTAGCAGCAATTTAAAAATACAATAATAGCTATTTGTGTATTAAGAGCTCAAAGAAAATGTTTGCCGATTTAAATAGACAGTTTATCAAAATCGGCAAAGTGGCTTTGCGCTCGTAATTACCCACAATATTGTTTCTGTTTTGCAGAAAAACCCAAATACAATTAATAAATTCGGATTACTAATATACGTAAATATCAACCATTAATATCAATAATTATTCATAGTATGAGCATGATTTTACGGATGTTGCGAGCTCTATCGCACTGAAAATCTAAGATAAAGTAGGAAAAGCAGTACGAATATTTCCGGGCTTGTTGCACGAAACAAAAATTTGGCAAATACACAGAAAATACCTTCATTTAATTTAAGTGAGCGGGAAAGTTCTTTCCCGTAATAGAGAACATATTTTTATATTTTGTGTCTATGTTAAAGTTATTGTAACACCCAATATCTTATTGTTATTACATTGCGAGTGCTTTTTTGTTAATTTATTTTAATTCAGCCAGCCGAACTACATCAGAAATTAAGCATTCATTTTTATCTAAATTTAATATACTAACATCTTTATTTATAGTAATATTATTTATTATCTTTGATTTTGTACTGTAGATGCTATATTTGGGACTTGTCCTGTCTGTATCTCTTCTTTTGTGAATAAATAAATGAATAAATAAATAAATAAATTGCACCCACAGTATATACAGGGTGGAAACTTCAATTGGAACAAATTCGGTATTTATGAAATCAGTACCAGAACAAAATCCTCGGACTGGTCGATTTTTTTTATTCCGCACTTTTTAGCGTCTTCAAAAATAGTATGACGTCACTTGTCTTTCACGTATGACGTCATGGAAATTTTTTTTAATGGAAACCATTTTTTTTAAATTTTACTAAATTTGTAGCCATTTTTATTCTCTTGTTGATTTTTTTTTTAAACTTATTTAATGTATCAAATGTTCAAAATGAGCACCGTTCCTCTCTTGGCAAAAAGCCAATCGACGATATAACACATCCCTTACATTTTGAAACATTTCTGGTGGAATTTGTATCATTTCTTAAATAATAATTAATTACATTAACTTAATTTCTTAAATAAAAAAACAAAAAGAACAAAATATTTTTACACAGTCGTAAAGAAAATAAAAAGGGCTACAAATTTAGTGAAATAAAAAAAATGGTGTCCATTTAAAAAAAAATACATGAAAGACTAGTGATGTCATACTATTTTTAGTAAGTGAGCAATAAAAAACAAAAATCGACGTGTCCGACGATTTTTTTCTAAAACGTCTCATTTCATAAATACCAAATTTGTTCCAGTTAAAGTTTCCACCCAGTATTATAATGTATATTTCGATACTATGAAAGGTCTATCCATCAACAGCCCTTCGGTCCTTATATACAGTGCGCGCCTAAAGTATAGAATATATTCAGTAAAACCGAAATAAAATATTTTTGGAAAAAATCCTCGAACAGGCCGATTTTCTTTAATAAAAATCGAAAAATCAATTTTCAGTCGTCATTTGTTTTTGAGTAATGACGTCATCCATTTTGTTTCTTATATAAGAAATTTTTCGAGTAAATGACACTTGAAGGTGAGAACTCCATATTTAGAGTTTTTGCAAAATTACCTTGTTCCAGCGCTTGTAGAAATGTTTCCAAACAACAATGATCTTGACCTTTCATATTCTCACCTTCAATTGTCATTTACTCGAGAAATTTCTTTTGTAAGATGGCAATATTTTTATACTGCCAGTTCGACAATGAAAAGATCTCTCAAAATCAAGAACAAAAATAGGGGGTTGCTATTTAAAAACAAAGTAGATGACGTCATTACCCAAAAACAAATGACGACTGAAAATCGACTTTCGTGCAAAAATGTGTATTTTTATAAAAGAAAATCGACCTGTTCAAAGATTCTTTCCAAAAATATTTAATTTGGGTTTTACTGAATATATTCCATACTTTAGGCGCGCACTGTATATACAATGAAGAGTATGTAACTATATGATAAATTATGATTCAGATGTATTTACATTAAATGAATTGACGAATAGTAATATGAGGATGTTTACATTTGGGAGGATTATTACGTTTTCCAGGTAAGCAGAACATGTTGATAAGTTAAAGGTAAAAACGCCAAAGTGGCGGAATCTATTGCCTGAAGACCAGACTGAGTGGTATAACTACAAACAGTTGTAGGAATATCTGTTTCCCCATCAATAACTAACTACACTGATGAGACCTGAAAAGTTGAAACCGGTCTGTAGGTGTTCGGATGGCGAAACAATATTTGTTGATAAGTGTTAAATTCATTCGATGCAAATTTACCTGTGTTGAACAGCATTAACTCTTCGGTGGGTATGAGTGTCTTCGATTGGGTTAAATTCATTCGATGCAGATTTACCTGTGTTGGAACAGCATAAACTCTTCAATGGGTGTTATTTTGGTTTCTTCATAAAGAAGAGTGTTAGGATGGCGTAGTTTAGTAAGTAGTCTTAACGCAGAACGCTCTGCAATATTAATATTTTGAGATGTTTTGAGATTGGAGAATAATTACCGCCATAACCATTAAGGGAACGGTAAATAGTTCTTTTTTTAAATTGTTGTTGCAGTTTCACTTGATAAGACCTTATTTTTATATGCGAATGCCCTAAAATGCTTAGCTCCAGTCATAATTTTACTTTTGAAAATTTTGGAATGCTGTTGAACTCATAATTTGTTGTCAAAACAAATACCGGAATGGAGCTAGAGATGAATCAACTAATAAAATAGGTGATGACAGTGTTGGTTCATGGTAAAGAATAAGGAACCGTGATTTATCGGATTGTAATGCGTCATTTTGCGAATTTGTTGCAGGATTCTCACTGCTTTGTCGACTGTATGTAATGAGAGAAGTGTCATCTACAAAAAATAGGGCAAATTCTGAAGAATCAAATGATGAGGGATTGCGTTTGCATATGTCGGAGCATTAGATACTGTAAAGCAGGGGAGATAGAGGTGACCCCTGGGGAACACCCTCCTTAGGAATGAAAGGATATTAATATTGTCATATTCGGACTTTAAGGGATCTGTTGGATAAGAATTGGTCGATAATATTTATAATTCGTACAACAGAACTTGATGCCAAACTGACAAGGGAAGATCCCCAGAGGTCTCACCGTTCTCGATTCAAGCTGTATGCAGAAATTTTGCAGGTGATGCCGATAAAACATTATGAAAGTTATAGCCCCTACGTTAAAAAAAAATGCACGATTTAGGATGTCCTATCCAGACCTGGAACCGGTCGAATATTTCATGACAAATGCGTTTTAGAAAAATAGTGTTTCAGACAAAAATTTTAAGGTTCGAAAAGGCGCATTCAATGGCGATATTTGTGATACCATAGATAGCTTTAGCAAGATTAAACCAAGGTCAACTTTTTTTTTTTAATAGAAACTTCAATTTTTTATTGCACTATCTTCTTATGCTGATTAATTCAAATAACTGTTATCTGAAACATTTTCTATTTGTCCCATTTTTTTTTGAGATATTCAAGAAAAACTTTGCAGGTTTTTTAATATTATGGCTTTCGATACTTTGATACTGTTTATCGGAAGAAAAGAGCACTATACGAGCTTTTTAACTATTTTGTCTCAAATGATTTTGAAATAGCTTAGGTCATTAAGACTAAGATTTTTGAGTATTCATTTCAATTTTTTATTAATTTTCCTGTTTGTTTTATATTTTTTTATTGTTAAACTTGTGACTTGTTTTTTTATATTTTTAAATTGCAAAGTTTTCTTGAATATCTAAAAAAATATGGGACAAATAGAAAATGTTTCTGATTGAATTTTCTGCAATTTAAAGATGTAATTTCATTTTAAATTAAAAGTAACATGTGGGATTAAAAAAAAACTTTCAATGCACAAAAATTGATTGCAATGGGCACAGATAATAAAAAAAAACTAACTAAGTTTCGAAAGAGTTTTTATAATTAAAACAAATTACATTTTGAAATATACTAGGAACATATTAGCTATATTAGATATTTAAATCTGTAAATATCTTGCCATTTTATTTATTAAGTTTAATTTTTTGTGTTTTGATAAATTTTTATTTCTTTCCAGAAACCTTTGTCCTTGCCGTTTTTATATAAAAAAATCATGTTATTGGTCTTTATTTAACTTGTTAAATTGTCGTTTAAAGTGGATTTATTAAGTTTGATTTTTTTTTGTTTTGTTAAGCTTTTTATTTCTTTCCAGAAGCCCTTGTCCTTCATGTTGTTAATATTTAGCCATGTGCCGTTTTTATATCAAAAAATATGTTATTGGTCTTTGTCTAATTTGTTGAATTGTCGTGTAAAGTCTGGATGGTTATCTAATCTTACGTCACGGAAAAGCTTTTGTATTTGAGGAGCCGAAGGATAAATTTGAGTAATGGATATTTAACGGTAATTTACTATATTTGGGGGTATGTTTGTCGACGGAGCTTTCAAGGGTTGAAAGAAATTAGGATATTGTGGTAGGATTGAGATTGATTAATGTTACATTATCTGTCTTGCCGTCTTTGAAATTAGGAATTAAGTCAGGGGGTAATGGAAGTGGTGAAGCAAGGATATTTAGATCGAATTGTGTGAAAATATGATCTGAATGATTATCAGGAATCAACGTTATAGAGTTTAAATGTAGGATATTTTGTGTACAAAGAATATCGGGTGTAGAGGATTGATGTTTACTCATTATGAATGTTAAGGGCGTTGGAATGCGGACAAAATTTAACTGAGAGAAAATTACTTTAGGTGGTTGAGTTTAGCTTTATTTATATTACAATCACGTAAAGATGCTTTTACGAAGATAGTATCATCGATTTGGTCATTGGAATGAAAATTTAATTTAATTGACAACTATATAACATAATTTTTCAAACAACTAAAAACTGTCATATTTTTAACTAAAACGAGCAAAACTGGCAGCTAAGACGTTATACAATAAACTCTCAATTTTCCGCCGGCGGATTATGCGTTTTGCGGATCATCCACGGTTTTCCATTCCTTCTTTTTTAATTTTTTTTCAGAGCAATGACCTGTTAGGGTAAGTAAAAGTCGATTGGCCAAGGTCATTGGAACTGCCCGTCACCGATACCGCAATGCCTCCCCCATTACCCTGCACTTGCCGATATCCGATTCTCATAACTCACGCATAATGCGGTTCTGTCGATAAAAAAATTCTTTAAATGTATTTTTGTGTTGCTTTGTGCCATTTTTCGGACATGTTGCGGATTATTTTTTCAATATGTCTTTAGTTTAAGCGAATACATGTATGGTCGTAGGTAAAGTATAGTACATAAAGTGAGTTGTATAGCACTTGCGCGTGAGTTGCTATTTATAACTATTGTTTTGTAATATACCACAAGTGAGGTTTCCTCAAGTTTATCATTTCAATAAGTACTATAAAATAATTTAAAAATTGTGAGGTAATAATATTACGTATTTTTTCTTTGAAAACGTTGTCAGCACCGTTCACTGTAACTATCATTCATCCGAATTTATTAGTAATTAAGTAGAGCCTTGAAAATTTAAATGTCTCCTTGAAGTTATGCAGCTCGTCCGTATTTTTTTTTGTAGCATTAGTGGAATCCATTTAATTGGTTGGGTGATAAGGTTGTGCGATCAGTGTGTACTTCCAATTAATTATTATATTTTATTTCTGAAAATTGAAATGAAATATAATTTTATTAAAAATAATAATACTGTTCTATTCAATAAAAACTAGCACACTTACAGGTTTACATGGTAAATGTGTATTACAATTCGAGTAGTTGCTATTGTAAACCTTTTAATATTTCATAAACCTATTTGTAGCTGTCAACGGCACAACAAAAAAGACCCAATCACATCAGCGAAATTCTGAAATCGGGTGCAGTAGCCTTTTTAATCAATAGAAGGGTACATTATGCTACAAGTGAGTAAAATAAGTAAATATACACGAGCGAAGTTATTAACACACGTGTTTCATAATTCTCACGAGTATATAATGACATTTTAGTAACGAGTGACACACGGCAATATATAACAATATACATTCTAACATGCATAATTAACATAATCTTATGAGAAGTTGGGGTAATAAATATTATTATCTTACAGTGGCGGATTTTGTGGTTTTTAGATAGAAAAGTATATTAAAATTATGTAATTTCATTTAGTCATAGTACTTTCACGCACTCTATGTTAATTTTATGTTATATTATGTTTCCCTGTTATTAGATATCTTTTCTGTTGAGAAATAAAGGATTATAATATATATAATAATCATTATTATTATTAACAATATCGAAGTGTTACATTTATTTATTAACGTTCGCATGATGTTAACATAATAAAACGTATAATACAATATATAAATCAAGTCATTAAATGCAGATTTGTTCAGGTAAAACTGTGAATTTTGTTGTTTAGTCATATTGATGCAGTTTTATGGAATTTTATAGATAAATTCTCGACCGAAAAATGCATAGCAACAATTTTCCTGAAAATAATAGATTTAACAATGCATAAAATTATGAAATATGAGAAAAATACTTTTGCATCTACTGACTAACCAAAAAAGTCAAAAATTGTTACCAAGAAAAAAAAAAGTTGAGCAAAATTCTTTGCTTAAATTATTATCCCGATTTAAGCAAAAATGTAAAAAAATTCAACCTTTGCGTTATTATATTGGAAATGCTAACAGAAACTTGTGCATCTATTTACTAATCAAACCAGTTTCTTTCTCGGCGAAATTTCCACTAAAATTAAAATCAGGAATTTTCTAAATTGTCCCAGAAGTAGTTAAAATTTTAGGCAGAATTAAAATATTTCTAAAAAATTAGAAAAGTAGATATACATTCTAAAAATTCAAATAGATACTTTTGCATCTATTCACTAACAAAAGTTTAGCTTTTCAAAATAATTTTAATACAATAAAAGTTATAAATGAAGTAAACTTAACATTTTAACTATTGAGAAATTAAGAAATTAGAAAAAAAAATAAAACCGTTTCGCTATTGAAATGCCAACAGAGCTTTTGCATCTATTTACTAATTAAAACAGTTTTGCTCTTTGAAGCAAAGTTAACACGACAAAAGTTATGAGGTGAAAATTCTAGCCAGATTTAAGAAATTAGAAAAAATTGAAAGGGTTGGTCCATTGTTTTGCAAATACTCATAGATACATTTGCATCTGTTTAATAACAGGAACAGTTTACTTCTTTGGAAAGAATCCTACTAAGACAAAAGTTATACATTTCAAAAATTGCCTTGGGTAAAATTTTGGCTATAATTAATAACTTGTAAAAAATTGATACTTTTGCGTTATTGTCCAAATACTTTGGTAAACTAAAACAGTTTAGTTTTTTTAAATATTTGACAAAAATTATAAATTTCTAAAATTGCTACAGCGGAGGTTAACCCTTTGCACTCGAGGCATTTTTCACTCGGGCGAACCAGCAACTCGTCTCGAGTTGCTGGTTCGCCCGAGACGAGTTACAGGTACTTTAAAATCATTCGGTTAGGTTAGGTAGGGTTGGGTAAAGTTGGTTTAGGTAAGGTTAGGATGCATCACACCTCCCGGGCACCGTAGCAGCTCGGCTCGAGTGGACGCATCAAACCGCCTGGGCGCCGCTCGAGTGCAAAGGGTTAAAATTTTGGCCATAATTAATAACTTGTAAAAAAATGATACATTTGCGTTATTGTACAAATACTTTTATTTTGGTAAACTAAAACAGTTTAGTTGTTTAAATAATTTTCTAAAACAAAAGTTACGAATTTCCAAAATTGCCCTTGCGGAGGGTAAAATTTTGCCTATAATTCAAAACTTGTAAAAAATGGATCCTTTTGCGTTATTGTACAAATACTTTTACTTTGGTAAACTTAAACAGTTTACTTCTATGACAAAAGTTATGAATTTCCAAAATTGACCCTGCGGAGGGTAAAATTTTGGCCATAATTAATAACTTGTAAAAAATTGATACTTTTACGTTATTCTGTTAAGTTGTTTAAAATATTTTTCTAAAACAAAAGTTATGAATTTTCAAAATTATCCCAGCAGTAAAGCTAGAATTAACAAAAAACATTATACAATTGAAACCGTTGCGTTGTTTTGCAAGTGCTAACAAGAATTTTTGTATCTATTTATTTAAAAAAAAAAACCTATTAGCATACTGTACATGTATATCCTTATTCCTATTTCACTTGTCGATCCTTCCTTTCCCCTTTTCCCTTCCCTCTCCCTCCCCATTTTCACCAGCGTCTTTACCCCGACCCCATCCTCTCTCCTCCATTCCGTAACCCTTCTATTCTCTTTCACCCCCACCCAATCCTCATTCACCTCCTTACACTCCTCCGCCAAGTGCCACCAAGTATCGCTCACCCACTTACACAGACCACATCTCATATATTCCTCCCCATCCATTTCTTCCTGCCTCTCTCTCCCGATCCACACCTCGCCCTTGCCAGTATCAACTTTTCCTCTCTGCTCCAGTCCCCTCCACTCAGATACTTCGGCATCCTTCCATATATGTACCTGCCACCTCTGTTTATTAACTAAAACAATTTAGTTTTCTAAGAAATTTCTAATACGACAAAAGTTATACATTTTGAAAATTGGTTTTGCAGTTAAAATTTTAGCTGGAATTAGAAAATGGTAAATAAATCGACAAAGTTAAGTTATTGTTTTGCAAATTCTAACACATATATTTGTATTTTTTCACTAAATAAAACACTTACTTATGTTATGAATTTTTAAAATTCGAGCTAACATTAAAAAAAACAATTGTAAACAATGAATCTGTTGCGTTATTGTTGTGCAAATACTTACACATACATTTGCATCTATTTACTAACCAGAACAGTTTACTTCTTGGATAATACCATTAAAAAAAAAATTTAATTGTGCCTTAAATATTGGTAAAATTTTGGCCAGAATTAAAGCATTGTAAAAAAAATGAACCTGTTGCGTTATTATTTTGATTTCTCATCTATTTACTAACTAAAACTATTTACTTCTTGCAAAGATTCTGACTAGAGAAAAAGTTCAAAAATCAGGTTCGAATTTTAGAAAGAATTTAAATTGTCAGTTATTATTTTAAAGATCTTATTTTGATAGAAACTTACTTACTAACTGATATAAAACTGTCATTTAAATGACAATTTATGAATTATTTTAAAGTTTTTGATAGATTGGTACATTATCAAGCCGCTCAGGGGTAGCAGTTTGAACAGTTACTTTAATTCTATTTAATTATTTTCTGTTTTGATTTAATTTGTCGGAAAATATTCTTAATTTTAAGTTGAGGAATCTGTATTGCTTATAATTAAAAAATGGTTAATTTGATAATAAAATAATTTCTACAAAAAAATCTTTATTGTATATTGTTTCAATTAAAAAATATGAAAATATACAAGGTGTTCTATTTTAAAAAGGAAAAGTTACCAAATTTAAATGACAATTTGTGAATTATTTTATGAAGTTGTTGATAGATTGGTGGATTGTCAAGGCACTCAGGGATGGCAGTTTGAACATTTACTTTAATTATATTTAACTGTTTTCTGATTTGATTTCATTTGTGGGAAAATATTCTTCATTTTAAGTTCAGGAATCTGATTTTTTTATAACTCAAAAATGGTTCATTTGTTAAAAAAATGATTTCTACAAAAAAATATTTATTGTATATTTTTAGAATTAAAAAAATTTCAAAATATACAGGAGGAAACGTTACTAAATTTCCAAAATTTAATAAACACCCTATATTCTAAAAATATATCTAAATGATAACTTCTTTGCATCTAAGATTTTGTAAATTTTTTACGGTTGAAAAATTATTTAGGAAAAGGAAATATTATGTGTTTCGACTACAATATTTTCTTCTGCATGAATATTAAACCAAAAATACTAATACAATATTTTACCCGTAAAACATATATTTATATATATTTTTTTTTAATAAATCTAATTCATATATTCAGGCTATATTTCGTTTTATTAAATTTATTTAATGCTTTCTGCAACAAGTGAAGTTGCCATTAATTTATTTTATTTATTTATATATTTATAATTTGTACTTTGTTTTTACGTATTGGCTATTTCTGTTTATACTGTAACTATATTTTTGACTGAGAGATAGTTACTATCAAACTAATTCTTTTAATTGGAACTATATTGTATACTGAAACCGCAACAATACAGTAGTAAAATAATTACACGGAGTTGGCAAATGTGTCGGTACACCTGATTTATGGCTAAACGCCTATTGTTTTCTTATCACTTTAAAAAGAAATGTGTATAGTTTTATTTATTCTATTCATTAACGTATTTTGATTTTCTAGAACGGCCCTATTTTTACTTTCTCTGTTACGAAGTACGAGAAAGTATTGTGATCGTGATTTTTTTTCAAATTTTTTTTACGGAAATACTTTTTGGGATTCCTAGATAACATTTCAACAATTTCTGGAAAAAAAAATATTTGTATCTGTGAGTGTGTGTGTCTGTGCGCGCTGAATCTCAAAAAATAATAGAGCAATCGATATGAAACTTTGAACATACGTCTTATTTGGTAATCTGAAGAACTGAAAAGCTTTTGGTAAAATTTCGTACACCAGAAGTGGGTGTTTACCTTAACTGTTTTTTTTTTGTTTTTTGACAATATTTTCTTAAATATGAAAAATATCACAAAAACATTTTTACAAACATTGAAGACAACAATTAAATGAACATCTTTTGTTTCAAAACATTTTTCATAAAATCATTTTTATTCGAGAAAAAAATTATTATTATTTTTTAAATTTTTGGTTTATAATTATAAAACGATAATAGTTACAGCAAATTTATGTTAATAATAATTGCAGAGAATGCTAAAATGAACAACTTATAACAAATAAGTTTTTTTGTAATCCCTTTAGTTTTTGAGTAAACTGAGTTTTTGAATTTGACGTATAATTTTTCCATCTTTCATAATTTTGACGTTTTAAACGCCAGTTTCATCCGAGTTTACACAATGCTCGAAGTACATTTAAAATAAGTTTTCAATTAAAAATAAACGATGAAAACGGAAATATAAATGGCTATGGTACCACCAAGTCGGAGAAAGTAACATGATGGCTACATCACCATTTTTTCAGATATGACGTCTTCGGCAGATTTTTTAAAAGAATCACCCTGCATATTTTTACATTTTCAAATAGACACAATTACGACTTTTGGTTTTTTACATAATATTGAAGCATTATTTAATATTTTTTATAATTTATTTTTAAATTTTTCATATTAATAAATTTATTTAAAAAAAAACTATCTGAATACATCCTCTGCATTTTATTTCTTTCCTAAGTATTTTAAATCCATACATGATTTAATTTCGATACTTTCGATATATCATTGCTTCGAGATAAATCTAGACATCTCCGAATGATATACTTTCGACGCGTTTCGATAAAAATCGTCCCCATCAAAAGCACACGTCTGGGGGAAAAATGTCTTTTCGTCTATCTCGAAGGGGGGAAGGGAAACGTTGACATTTTCAGATGCGAATTTATAGAAATATACGGAACGGTGGAAAGAGAGCAGAGCATTCTCCCAATTCCATCTAATACTTTGATAAATTAATTCCATTGCCGCCCTGTATATAAGAGGCATTAAGGGAAATGCGCAAGCACCATCTATCGATCTCTCTATACACTTTCTCTCCGCCTATCATCTCGAGAGCGAGAGAAACGGAGGAAGTGCGGAGTGGTGGCGAAAAAAAGTTCTCAAGTGATGAAGTGATTAATTGACAAGTGACAATTTTTTTAGTTGTGTATAATTAAGACCGAATATCTGCAATGGTACTCGAATAAGTTGAAGATCAAACGTTAATTACGGTAAATGAAATCATCCAACTGAGACGCTACACAAGTTGACATTAATAAGCTAAATTTAAGAAGTTGGAGGCAGCGAGAGAAATTGTTTTAATTCAATGTGCATATTTTATAAGCAATATAAATAAAATAAATTAGGAACAATATGAAATCCTGAATTTATATTCGTGCCAAATCTAATTTTAAAGTTTCCAAATGAAAAAATTATTTATTCCAACGTGATCTTGATTTAATCGTAAAATCGCTGATCTTTAAGAAAAACATCTTTATTACAGACACATACCTTAGAAAATAACTATTAATTGCCTTGTAATTAAAATCTTTCGAAAATTCTACGAAATAAATTAATATAATTTTTAAGTTTTCAAATAGTAAACTTTTATCCTACACACACTATCTCAAATAGTTTTGACTCAGTTTTCTGATGGATTTTAATGTTTCTTGTTATTATCAATATTAAACAATTTTTTTTTTTTTAACAAAAAGGAAAGATGATTGGCAGGAATTCGGGTTAGGGAATCGAGGATGATGGGGACTTGGCTTAGCCAACTAGGGCATTCAGCCACAACCAATTTATAGTAATAGTATTCATATTTAAATGAAATGGGGACAAACACTAGACACCCAGGGACCCGTACGGCCAATTAAACAATTTTAATTGTAATATTTTGTCAAATCTACTTTTAAATTTTCCACATAACAAATGTATTTATTCCAACAAGATCTTGAGTGGTTTTTAAGAAAATATCTTTCAAGTGCTTTACAATTAAAATCTTTTGAAAATTCCCAGAAATGAACGAATTAAAATTTTAAAGTTTTCGAATAGTAAACTCACTAGCTCAAATACTTTTATCTTAGTTCATCAAGAATTTTCATGTTTGTTGTTCTAACATCAATAATAAACAATTTAACTTGTTATATTTTGTTTTCTGCGAACAAATTTTTCAATTTATAAATTAGTTAGTTTCAACCCGAAATTTTTAGGCCTTTTTAACATTCTCAAAAATTGTATTTGAAATGTTTCTTTGATAGAACTACAGGAATTAAAAATCTCGTCGAAATTTATCACAAATTAATAAAATGAGAAATACTATACTTTTCGTCTTCTACAATTTAAAAGTCTCTAAGAGACTACTACTTCTACTTTCCTGGCTAGTACCACGACGAATATTGAATGATACAGTAGATAATTTGTTTTAATTTATAATATTACAAATTACTTTATTTTATGCATGTATGTGCTTATACCAGAAGCAAGCCCTCTTTTCCTAGTTTTTTTTTTATTTAGCATATATGCAAAGACTTTTTTTTCGTAACAAAAGAATATATTTGTGGATAATAAACTGTGAATCAGAAAAGTTTGTTTGACATTCAAAGATGATTACTACGTCTAATATAGACTTGTAAAGTTGATAGTTTATCCATCGCTGCATGTCCTAGTTGGTGAGATTACGGAGATTCCCCAGGCATATTCAAGTTCACTTAACTAATAACTAAAAACAACTTTTGAACTTAACTGAAGACCTAGTCCACCTTACAGCTATTTACTCAATGTATAACTTACCAATAACTTTATATCAATACACACTTATACGTAAACTTCAAACGGGATGCTTTGATAATATTAATTCAATTTTGATTGTCTTATAAAAGCACGTAATTCTTAATCAATAGAAATAAAAATGTGTTCTAGGTGCAATACGGAGTCATGAAGTTAATAGTTTATCTGTTGGTGCATGTCCTAGTTGGAGATACGAAAATTCCCCGGGCACCTGACTAATAACTAAAAACAACTTTCGAACTTAACTGAAGACCTAGTCCGCCTTAAAGCTATTTACTCAAAGTATGAAGTAAGTAATAAATTCATATCAACGCAGATTTAAATGTAAATTGTAAATGTTAAATGTTTGTTTCCGTAATATTAATTAAATTATAATTGAAGCCTATGCTGGCACAACGTTGTAACCGTCAATATGTGTAAAAGCAGTTTTTCCGTGGATAAATGTTGTATGGGACCTAAATAATCCGCTAGCAAAATAGTGGAGCCATAAGAAAATATTCTGGTGGTTTTCTAGCGTCATTTCGATCAGACGATTTTGGTTATTTTGCGGAACAACGTTGTATGCGCCGCCGCGCCGACACGGCCAACTAGTTTCTCGCGCATTTGTTTTGTTTACATCTGTTTGGTGTGAAGTTTGTTGTTGTTATAAACAAAAATTGATGTTTCTTTGACAGCGTCGGTTATAACACAGCTAAATAGAGGCAAAAAATGGTGATGTGGCCATCATGTTACTTTCTCCGACTAGATAGTATCATTTATATTTACGCTTCCATGGTTTATTTTCAATTTAAATCATATTTTAAGTGTGCATAGAACGTTTCGTAGACTCGGATAAAACTGACGTTTAAAACGTCAAAATTATGAAAGATGGAAAAATGTACTTCAAATTCAAAAACTCAGTTTACTCAAAAACTAAAGAGATTTCGAAAAAAACTTATTCTTCATAAATTGTTCATTTAGTTCATTCATTCTCTACAATTATTATTAACATAAATTTGCTGTAACTATTAGCGTTTCATAATTGTATACCAAAAATGAAAAAAAAAAAATTTTTTTTTTCTCGAATTACAATGATTTTATGAAAAATTTCTTTATTGTCTTCAATATTTGTTAAAATGTTTTTGTGATATTTTTCATATTTAAGAAAATATTGGCAAAAAATAAAAAACAGTTAAGGTAAACACCCACTTCTGGTGTACGAAATTTTACCAAAAGCTTTTCAGTTCTTCGGATTATCAAATAAAACGTATGTTCAAAGCTTCATATCAATTGCCTTATTAGTTTTTGAGATACAGCGCACACAGACAGACACACACACACATCACGATCACAATACTTTCTCGTACTTCGTAACGGAGAAAGTAAAAACGAAAGATGCATATTGACAATTGGAAGCAGAATATCAGAAAACGTCTCAAAGACAGTGGAGACAATTACGTTTCATCTAGAAATATCCCCAAAGAAGCTTTAAAACGCCCAGATGAAGTAAGTTGATTTGAAGCTTGGACTATTAAAGATTTCGTAATAAAGTCATAATAAAATTTTTAGAAACGTGTCTGCAAGTGTTTTCAGTCGTGTGATGGGTGCTCTGCCGAATTATTGGTGGGTAAACACCAAACATTATTCCAGAAGTTCAGAGAGCTAAGTTATGATGGTCAATCACCCAGAGACGAGTTCAGTACCTTGTGGATAAAATAAAATCTGGTGCAGATATAACTGACAAACGTGGAAAGCATATGAACCGCCCAAAAAAACTTAAGCCAACAGATACACAGAAAATATACGAACATATTAAGTCATTTCCACAGCAGGAAAGTCATTACAGCAGAAATGAATCCTCGAAGAATTGCCTTTCACCTGATTTAAGCATCTCAAAAATGTATAGACTGTTTTTGGAAAAATACCCACAGAATAAAATCTCATTAAGGACGTATCATGATGTATTTAAAAGTAAATTTAACTTGCGGTTTGGACTTCCCAGGTCAGACACCTGCTCATACTGTGATAAATTATTTATGAAACTTTGCTCGACCGACGATGAACGTGACAGACGGGAAATCGAAAATGAAAGTAAAATCCATCATTTGCGAGCAGAAGCAGGCTACCAATCATTGATAGAAGATACCGAAATGGCTAGGATAAATCCTAATTATGTAGTTTTATGCACAGATTTGCAACAAGTACTTTTTTGCCCAAATCTAACTCATTCGTCCATTTTCTATCAGAGGCAACTTTCTACCTATAACTATTGTGTTCATAACATGGAAAATGGTATAGCTACCATGATATTATGGGATGAATTAATGGCACATCGAGGCTCTACTGAGATCGCCTCGGCATTACTATTTCATGTCACTCAACATTTCCACCGTCTTGATCAAGGACAGGAAAGAAAACTTGTTGTTTGGTCCAACAGATGTGTGGGCCAAAATAACAACTGGAAAATGATAATATTGCTCCGACTGATACTGAGAGAAAAATACTTACCCAAGTGGAGCAGAAGTTTTTAGTTAGTGGACACAGTTTTTTACCCTGTGACAGAGACTTTGCTCTGATAGAACGGATGAAAAAACTTTCCTCGGTTTATGTGCCATTTCAGTGGACATATGTAATCGCAAAATCAAAAGTAAACAATCCCTTCACAGTTATTTATATGCATCAAACATTTTTTAAAGATTTTACCGATGCAGAAAATTCAATATGGAAAGATCCTAAATGCAAAATAACACAGGGAGTGTGAATACAAATAACATTGGATGACCCGAACAGTATCCGGATAAGAAAATGTCACAACACAACTCAACCATGGATATTTTATTTGCTAAAGTCACCCAAGAAGGCGACAATTGAAGTAACCCTGGACGATCTTAGGGAAGCGTATGAAGGACCTCTTCCAATCAAAAAAGAAAAACTGTCCAACTTATTACATATGTGTGATTACATTCCACTAAAATATGTCAATTTTTACAAAAATATTGAGGGCGATGCCTAAAATTATGTACCTACTACATTTCATTTTTGTTTAATTTGATTAAAATATTACATTTTCACTTGTACTTTGTTTTTAATCTTATAACAACTTTGTAACCGCCTTAGTTCCGTAAAACAACGTTGTAACCGACATGGATATACAACGTTGTTTGATTGAAATGAGAAAAATATGCTTGTAAATCACAATCCTGTATGTGGTCAAGTATGCAGTGCCTATCATATGGTTAAGTTCTTTCTTTACTAGTTATATTAGCCATACATTTACCTAAATAATAAAGCAATCGATCATTTTTGGTTTTTTCGATTTCCCAACAAAACAATTTTTGGTGTTTACAACGTTGTTCCAGCATAGGCTTCAATTGTCCTATGAATGCAAGCTTTAGTACACTCCAATAATTCTTGAAGGATAAAAGGTTGTTTTTTTAAGGAAGGGTATTTAAAGGAATTTCCTTTTAATGAGAGTTAATGAATAGGAAAATTGGCGTCGGCTGCAAGACATTCTACTACCAACATTGTATAATTTCAAATTTTCAAAATATTGAAATAGACAACCACTAAACACATCCATAAGCTCGAGGGGAAAATTTTCGCCAAGCGTGGGCTCGAACCCGTAGCGCCTCGCACCGAAAACAGGTGCCAAACCACTCCGCCACAGACAGTAGATTAATTTTAAAAATACTACTTCTAAAAGTTTATTGTATTTATTATCAAAATTAATTCTAAACAGATTTATTTTTAATTATAATCAGATTTATTAACGGAAAAACTCCTTTTACATAGTTACTTGTAATTCCCATTTTATAAGTATAGCAAGAAAAAACAAAAATTGGGTGATTTACAATTTACAATATATCGCACTAAAAATCATATAACACAATAATGTTTCCTTCTGGGGTGTTTTCATCAAAATTCTAGCAATTGTCTCAATTGCTTTTCAGAATGAAGCTGCAGCAACATATTTGCCGCTTCCCCCCTACAAAAAGTCGGATAGTTCTAAATTTTTGATATATTGTATAGGTCGGTAGGGTAGTGAAAAATCCAAGTTTCCTCACTCGCCCATCCTATGCGCTCTCCACTATCTTCAAAACACTGTCCAAAATCGATACTTTTTTAGTTTATTTTTTGTTATATCTTTGTATTTCTAGTCTGGAAATAATCCATTGTCGAAAAATTTATCTACTCGAATCCCTAGAAATTCACAAAGCAAAAGATAATCCGGGCTTTCCCATAATTAATGACCAGATCTACCTAGTATTCTCCTCCTTATTCCATTTCGCACAAATACCTCTGTTTATTGTGTTTTAAATTATTTTAAGTTTGAAAATGATCAGCTTATGATCGAAACTCGAAAATAAAGTGTGATATTAACAAAGAAACTATTTTATTTAAAGTTCCAAAATGTATCACGAAGTTAACGCCTCAACCATCAATCAATTAAACAAAAAACTACACTTTCTTATATAGCTTTAGCTTAGCTCCTCTCCAGCTTCAGAATGGAGGAAAATACTTCCAAATTTCCATTAAAAAAATTCTTTAACGACAAAAAACTATTATATATAATACAATATTTACTTCTTAAATTTCTAAGGGGTGTGTCAATGTCATCTATGTGCCCGTCGAGAAGAACGTCTGGCCTGTCCTTAAGGGACTGTCCACAACAGAATTGGCAAAGGGTGATGTATTCGAGACCAGCTTTCCTGCAGCCACATGTTACACATTTAGTAATTTGAGGGAAGCACCATCTCTTGCAGCCTTTATGGGTTGCAGTCCTTGGCTCCCTCTCCTCTAGACCTAATCCAGGGGTTTTTTTTTCATTCCTCTCTAAGCCATAACTTAGTGGTATATCCGGAGAGAATGGTACCGCGCAGCATGTCTAATTTGAGTTTGGCGCTGCTAATAAATTTGACATAGCGGAGAGTACTAAGGGATTGTTGCTTGTCCCCACCATACAAAGCTACAAAATGTACTCTTCTACCTCTGAATTTTACAGAGCAGCGACATTTGGGTTCCTGGATTCCTCTGAAAGCTCACTCAAGAGATTTTTTTTTTGGAAAAGTTGGCAAAATATAAATAGTGGTTTCTTTTTAAAAATTAAAATAAAACATGAAAAACTCATTTTTTTGTATATTATTGGGTTTTTCGAAGAAGTAAACATTGCCATTATTTATGGAACACGATTTCTTTCATGTGGCTATCTCGGCTGGCTTAGCAATAGCGCATCCTGTCAACACAATTTTCTAAGACCTTGGTGACGGTTTCTGGCTTTATCTCACGAATGGCTTGCTCGATATTTGCCTTAAGGGTCTGGATCATTAATGTATTGTTCGCATAACATCGGTCCTTCGTGGCACCCAAGAAAGAAAGTCTAGCGGCGTCATGTCGCAGCTCCGAGGTTGGCATCGCCGAGACGGCTGATAACATGATTACCGAACTTAGCGCGCAAAAGATCGATTGTGACATGGGCTGTGTTGCATGGCGCGCCATCCTGCTGAAACCAAGTCCATGTCTTCAATTTCCGGCCATAAAAAACAGTTTATCATGCCTCTTTCAAAGAAAAATGGGCCAATGATGCCACCACTCCAAAATCTGCACCAAACTATCACTCTCTGAGGATTCATTGTCTTCTCGATGATCACGTGAAGCTTTTCCGATCCCCAAGGTCGGCAGTTTTGCTTGTTAACATAGCAACCGAAATTTCGGCCAGAACTTCAATTTGGGCTACACATTGACTTTGGAAATAAGTTTGCATTATTTTCCAACTTTGCTCAAGCGTAAAGCGATTCATTTCGTTCCGCGGAGATATGATACTGACTTTCTGTCAAGATTTCGCGCGGGAAAGAGATGTGACTGTCAAAATAATATGTATTTCAAAAAGAAACCCACCCATTATTCTTCCCGTAACCAAAAATGTTAGCAGTGGTGTCACATTCACTTATGGCATGAAGGAGCAAGACGCTATCCGGCGAGTTATACTTGAACGACCAGGACGAGTAAAGAATGTCACGTGTATTAACTCACCCAGGATTTTTCGACATCCTTGACTGTAGGTGTTGTTTCGGTCAGAACAAGGAGCAAGTCAATATCTTCACCTATATCATACTGTAAGTCCATGGATTTTACAGTGGTGACTATTAATATGTTCAGTCATGAGAATAGCTATAATGCATTTTTGTTGTGCTGATTTGATAAGAACTTCTCTTAAGGTGTTAGGTTGACAGTTGTTTTGTCAAACATCACGTCAGCTGAGATGTTCGTCTTACTCCTTCTTGCCCGTTCAGCGCTCTTGGTATTTCGCAGGGTAACCATCAAAAACCAGTAGCACTACTGGATATTGTTTAAGAATGTACTTGACATAATCTGCACAAACACTTCCAAAGGTCAAATTTCGGTTCCAAACAACTTCGTAAAGAAGATATCAACCATTTGATGTTTAAAAAGTTGGAAGTCAATTGGAAATAGTGAGAAGTGCCCTTACACATACCATCCTGATTGAAGAGGGACCTAGGAATTGGGGCAAGTTTGTAAGAGAGGTACTCTTGCACATCTTCTCGTAATTGCTTTGTTATGCACATCCTTTAAAAAATTTATCGGCTCTTCCTCACCCCTCTTCATCCTCGCCTACTTATCTTCCCGGTTGGTCTCTATCCTACTTGGTAGTCTCCCCCAGCTGCTCACCTCACATCAAAATGTTCACAATTTCGTCTTTTTGTGTTTCATAAATACATTTATTTTGCAACTATAAAATTGATTCTGTCTGAAATAACGGTAATACTTTTACAATTAGAAATATTGATCCAAAGGAATTTGCTGCATTTAACTTTAAAAAAAGACGATATATCATTTTGTTTCTAAATTTACTCTCACTTCGTTATGTTGACACAACAATAATTAATACTTGATATTTATGGTTAATTGAATTACCTACAAGTTTAATTATAAAGACGTTTATGCTAAAATTACAGAGTTATCACGATGATAAGTGCTAAAAACTCAAAATTTTGCAGAATACACATTTTTAGCCTTTTTAAGAGCTTCACAGATCCGCTATTATTCATTGTAGAATAAAAATTTAAATACTAAACCTATAGAACATTTCTAAATACAGCTAACTTTTTTGCGCTTAAATGTAAAGGGTTTCCAATAAGAGATTTCATTTTGAATAGCCCGCTATCTGGGCAGCTGTCACTTTTGCAGATGTCATCTTTTGACATTTGACAAGTAAAAACTATGCCATTAGTAAAAATGCAACGATACACGCTTCAACAACGCATTGAAATTATTCAAATTCACTGCAGAAATGGTGAAAAATTTGTAGTCACAGTTTGCCAAACTAAAGCACTTTTTGGTCGTCGTGAAGCACCTTCTCGGCCAGTAGTAAAACTGGTTAAAAAATTTGAGCTGTTGGGACAACTTAGTGATGTGAAGAATCGAACAATTGGGAATATTGCTGCTGTAGCCAATAGTGTTAACGAAAACTCAGGTTTGTCGATTCCTCGTCGATCTTTGGAATTAGACGTTCCAAAAACGACATTAGACCGTATTTTGCATAAAGACTTTTTGAAGGCTTTTAAAGTTCAGTTAACACAAGAACTCAAGCCGGTCGATCACCAGCAACGTCGTATCTTTGCTGATTGGATCCTTGAAATGCATCAAAATGATCCGGATTTTTATCGAAAAATCATCTTGAGGCCCATTTTCACCTCAGAGGCTACGTGAATAAGCAGAATTGCCGTATTTAGGGCTCTGAAATTCCAAGAATGCTTATTGAAAAGCCTCTCCATCCTCAACGTGTCACTGTTTGGTGCGGTTTTTGGGCTAGCGGTGTGATTGGACCTTACTTATTCGAAAATGAAGCTGGTGCAACTGTTACGGTGAATGGATTGCGCTCTCGAGCTATGATTAATGATTTTTTATGGTCGGAATTGGAAGATATTGATGTGGACGACGTTTATTTTCAACAAGACGGCGCTACGTGCCACACAAGCAACGCAATCGCAATTTTGCAATAAAAGTTTCCTGGCCGTGTTATTTCGCGAAGAGGTGATCACAATTGACACCTTTCGACTTTTTTCTTTGGGGGCCACGTGAAAGATAAGGTCTATGCCAATGCTCCACAATCGATTCAAGATCTAAAAAATTGAATTGGTGAAGTTATCGAGGACATACAGCTGCAAATGTGCGAATTGGACATAGAACATTTCAAGAAAAGGATATGGTGCTGCAACCGTAGTCGTGGCGGCCATTTGGCTGATATCGTTTTCCATCGTTAATGGCATACCTTTCTCTTTATAATGAAATAAATATCAATTGATTTCTCTCAAAACATACTCGTTTTTTTTTAATATCAAAATGAAACCTCTTATTGGAAAACTCTTTACTAGAACGGAGTTATAAGCAATCAACTGAAAAAATGGTGATGTGGCCATCATGTTACTTTCTCCGACTTGATGGTATAATTTATATTTGGGCTTTCGTGGTTTATTTTTAATTCAAATCATATTTTAAATGTACATCGAGCGTTTTGTAGACTCGGATGAAACTGACGTTTAAAACGTCCAAATTATGAAGGTGAGGAACCTTGGATTTTTGACTACCCTACCGACCTATATGATATATAAAAAATTAGAATACCTCTCTTTCGGCCTCCGTTCCTTGTAGTATTTGATGTTATAGCGTTTTCAATTCTTCGCCATTGCTCCCTTTTAGGGAATTTATAATACGTTTATAGTTATTAAAATATTTTCTTTGCAATAATTTTACACTGATATTGCAAAGAGTTTTTACGTTCTCCTTGCATCCGTTTCATACTTTTTTGCATGTCGAATCCTCAATTTTGAAAAATGTGTGCCAGTTCATGTGTTTTGTCTACTAATTACATTAGCAGAATCACAGAGTTCCATAAGTTGATACTAGTTTCCATTCATATAGTATTTGGTGGCTTGTTATTGTTTCTATTTTTTTTTTCAATGTTTTCCACAGAAAATTCTCTGAAACGTAAAATATTATAGGTGACAATAGTTTTTTTTTCTTTTTTTCTGTAGCGACCATAGCAATTCCAAACGATGTGATGCTTCAAGCAATGAAACCACGTGTGACTTATAAGGAAAAGTGAAGGAGTTATATAATCGATACAACATTAAAAAGATTTAAATTTTCCTGCATTGTCATTGTATCGTGTGAGCCACAAAATTTTGTTTTAGAGTTAGCTGTGAGATGAGGTATGTCGCATATTCTTATGTCAGATTAGTTCAACTGAATTGGATTAAAAAAAATGGTGATGTGGCCGTCATGTTACTTTCTCCGACTTGAAGGTATCATTTATATTTACGCTTTCATGGTTTATTTTCAATTTGAATCATATTTTAAATGTACATCGAGCACTTTGTAAACTCGGAGGAAACTGACGTTTAAAACGTCAAAATTATGAAAGATGGAAAAATTATACTTCAAATATAAAAACTCAATTTATTCAAAAACTAAAGGGATTTTGAAAAAACTTATTCCTTGTAAGTTGTTCATTTTAGCATTCTCTGCAATTATTATTAACATACATTTGCTGTAACTATTATCGTTTTATAATTATAAACCAAAAACTAAAAAAATAATAATAAATTTTTTTCTCGAATAAAAATGATTTTATGAAAAATGTTTTTAGGCAAAAGATGTTCATTTCTTTGTTGTCTTCAAAGTTTGTCTAAATGTTTTTGTAATATTTTTCATATTTAAGAAAATATTGGCAAAAAACAAAAAACAGTTGAGGTAAACGCCCACTTCTGGTGTACGAAGTTTTACCAAAAGCTTTTCAGTTCTTCAGATTATCAAATAAGACGGATGTTCAAAGTTTCATATCAATTGCTTTATTAGTTTTTGAGATACAGCGCGCACAGACAGACACACACACAGACACACACACACACACACACACACACACACACAGGCACAAAAAAATTTTTTCCAGAAATTGTTGAAATGGCATCTAGGGACCCCAAAACGGATATTTCCGTAAAAAAAATTTTTGAAAAAAAAATCACGATCGCAATACTTTCTCGTACTTTGTAACGGAGAAAGTAAAAAAGGATTAATCTCAGACATGACTGCTAGGCTGTTCTCTCTCAGGCATGGCCAACTCAGAAACAAAATTCTGTGGCTCACACCTTAAAATATAAAACATTGTTTCTCCGATAATGGAATTTTTAGTGATATTCTTCATATTGAATGATTTGTTGCTTTCGAAATAACTTTATTCCTTATACTTTGTTCACTTTGGCTTTCTCTACAATTATTGTTAGTGTAAATTAACATTAGTTTATGGTTTCATAATTATAGACAACAAATTACAATTATTTTAATTTTTCACTCTTTTTACAAAATCAAAGATTGCCACTTTTCTGTTACTTTCAATATTAAAATGGTTTTCCAATATTTCTCTTATTTAAAAAATAATTCAAGATTACCAAGAAACGGTTAAGATAAAACACACGAAACACGAAATTTTACCAACAGATTTTCAATTCTTAGGATTATCAAATAATAATATAATAATACTTACGAACCTAAAAACAGATATTTCCGGTAATTTTATTTTCCATTTTCACGATCGCAATACTTTCTCGCAACTTCCCGTACGGAGAAAATAAAACAAATAATTGATTTGTAAATGTTTGCGTGAATTTTATATCCATAGTAGTAATAATAATAACAATAATAATCATTTATTCATGCCAGAACTTTTACAAGTAAAAAAAAAATACACTGATAATACTATAAAGACAAACAAGTGCACATATTAAATAATTATAAATATAAAATGAACATTGCATAAAACATATTAAAATTAATTGAATAAATAAAACAAAATTGGAGACAATTCAAAAAGATTGAATCTTGAGTTGTCTATAATACAATATAAGAAATACATGTTAAAGATAAATATTATATATATGCTCCGATTAGGAAAATTATACACGGAATTAATATAAATAAAATTAATAAGAAAAAAAAAATAATAAAAACATGATAGAGAATGTATTACCTACATTCATGTAGGTGAACGCCAATAACATATAATAAACAATATTTCAAAATTATGTTTCACTCCACTAGAAAAAATCAATTTCTGCCTTCGAATGGAAACATTTTAGCTGGCGATATTGAAAATTCCCAGAAAGTTTTGTTGGCAGCGCTGACATCGCCATCATTTCCATTATTGCACGCGAGCAGATAAATTGATACGTTTTCAAGTTGTAAACACGATCAAATTGCACGTGTACTACTTGAAAATGGGAGAGAATTTTTCTGCGAAAAAAAGTAAATTCTACTCATATCGTCGTTTTAAATACATTATTGAATGTAAGCAATTATCTAATATTTTAATAATTGCTAAGATCTTAACGTAACAATAAAGATTATGGACTATCTAGACATATACAGTGAGTATAATATAAAGTTGTACATCAGGATTACCTTGTTGTATATCGTCGTTTTAAATACATTGAATACAATTCCTAATATTTTAATAATTTCTAAGATTGTAACATAGCGATAAAGACATGTACAGTAATAGAAACATCTGGTTTCAACAGGACGGTGCGCCTTCTCATTTTGCAAGGCATTTCCGTGAGTACCTGGATAATGTATTTCCACGAAGATGGATTGGCAGAAGAGGACCAGTTGAATGGTCACCCAGGTCTCCGGATTTAACATCTATGGACATTTTCTTATGAGGGTACTTGAAAAGCAATGTTTTTGAGACCAAACCGGCAAATATTGAGGAGTTGAAAGAACGAATAAGACAGGAGTGAAGGCTAATTTCCCCCGAAGTAATTAGGAGTTTCAGTTCCCTTTAGGGTATTGTCAGTTAGAAAATGGACAACATTTTGAGCATTTATTGAAGAGAGACTATTACGATGAATTAATTTTCCAAATTTGATGTTTGCTAAATATATTCTAAATAACAGGAAATAAAAATTTGAAATTTGGCACTCTTTAAGAATGGCGATAAAAAAGTTAGGGTTGCCATTAAAAAAAATAGTCGATGACGTCATACCTCAAACTTGGGACACGCTGTAAAAAATTTAATTATATCAAAAAGAGCGCAATTTAAAATACTAATCGACCTGTCCGAGCTTATTTTCGAAAAATAAACTTTTTTTTGATTTACTGAATTTATTCCAAGTTAGAAACTCGTCCTGTATATATAATGTATGCAAAAATAACTGAGAATAAAGATCTTGTAGTAGTAAATTTTGATTTTAAAAATAAAATTTAGGTCATTATTTCTAATGTTTATACGTTGCAACAGGGATTTACTATTAATAAATAAATAAAATATAGAACTGATAAAATGTTATTAGATAAAAATATGGGTTCTAATATAGATTCAGTTACGATGCACGATTTAAATTTGTTAACTACGTTTGTAAACGGCACTTTGTATAGTATACTAGATAATCTAATTTTAGAAAAAATTGCGTGAACTGTTTTTCAAAAATTATCTTCTTCACGTAGAACGTATTTTAAGCCAAACATATATTTAAACGTCAGTATAATAAATAAGATGTTAGTGTTAGAGGCGTTCTGTATAAATCAATAAATTTTGTTTCAAAAATATTCTTAAATACCATTTGAAGTGATAATACTTCCTGTTATGAACACCATGTTTACTGACCTTCTTCAATGTGTAATAATCTCTAGATATGCGTAATAAATTATAAAGTGTTTACATTTCAACTTGACCTACGAAAGACAAAACAGATGGGATTTTATACGTTACAATTTCTTTTTAAAATCGTCCTTTAAATTTCTAAATTAATATTAAAACCATTAATTAAAAAGAGATTATATACGGCTTTCTTTCAGTCAAAATTGTAACTAATTAATGTGTTTAAATTCATGAATAATATTTTGTACAGAATTTAAATATCTAATACTGGAGGCACTACTTTGCGGTACATCTTGTAAATAATTTAGAAATAAGATGCAATAACTTAGTTTACTATGTAACTTTAGCTAATACTGGAATCTGAACGTAAAGCCGGGAGGCTCCGCTGAAATGATATTCAACATTCAAACTGTGACTCTAATTTCTGATGTGTATTTATTTCTAGAATATAAGGTACATTATGTTGTACATAATATCCAAGAGCTATAAGAGGAGACAAAAGTTTCTCACTTTATACCAACGCACGTTCTTGCTTTGTTCGCCTCTTCTTATATCGTGTGAGATAAATGAGGTATGTCGCATATTGTTACATCATGAGACTAGATTAGTTCAAGTGAAGTAGATTTAAAACAAATGAATTCATCTCAGACATGACTGCTGTGTTTCTCTCTCTCTCTGAAACAAAATTCTGTCTCCCACATCTTAGAATAAGAACCTTATTTTACAGTAACTTGGAAATAAAACACGTTAAGTTTTTTTCCACTATATCATTGTTTGTTTATAATGTAACTGTAGTTATAAAAAATCTTAATTTACGGGAGTATTTTACAAATAAAAAAAAATATTTGTCATATGTTCTAACTTTCCAAAAACAAAAAGTTTCACCTTTTATTTAACGCATTTAATACACCCTGTATGCCTGTATATTAAACGAAAATATTTAATTTACGTGTTGGGAGTAAATTCCGTTTAATCTGTTGTTTGTGTTTGCGAATTAATCCGACCGATTAAAATGAGGTTTAAGCCGATTTTAATAAAAAATACCGAAATGCGATTAAAATATGATTTCATATTATTTGCTTTGTCGTCGTCTATACATTTACAAATAGCGCAATATTCAGTTGGAATAATTGATTTATCCCATGGAAATTGAAATTCTATATAAATTATTTATGCATGGGTTTCCCCTATTTATTTACAATTACACGTATCAATATACATAATTTTCTACGCACGCGTTACTGTACATCCGTCATAATGTAATCAGTTGGTGAAGCAGCTATATGTTGTTTTATTGAATCAGGAGACAGAATATCAGCGGCGTAGCATGTAGGGATGCGGTTGTCTCCTGAACCCAATTCGGCGCACCCTCAACCAATATAATTTGATTAGGAATTTTATTGGATATATAATAATAATAATAATTTTTATAGTCATTGAAGTCGTTACAGAAAATAACTACACCTTTAGACGGGTTAATATAGCAACAAGGATGATACATAGTAAGAAAACATATCTTCGGTGAAGCGGCAATACCGCCTATCTTCCATTTACAAAATTTGATAGGAGATACGGAAAAATTAATTTATAGCTTTCAGGGAAAAGATTGATGTTAAAATCTCAATATTGGTCCAAATGGCGGTTACATTAATGTACACCACGGAACAAGTAATAAATTATAATAGTACATCATGCATATTATAATATTACTGCTCAAGTAGGTACGTGTTTGATAGTGAGGCAGATATAATTGGTGATTATACCTTGTTGGGTAATTGTGTAATGTTTTTAAAGTGGAGAATGCATGAAAATTTTTAAATGTATGAAGACAAAGTTCAAGTATTGTTAAGCAAAGCAGATATATATATATATATATATATATATATATATATATATATCTAATATATAAAATTTTCGTGTCACAGTGTTTGTAACAAAACTTCTCCGAAACAGCTTGACCGATTCTTATGAAATTTTGTGTGTATATTGAGTAAGTCTGAGAATAGGATGTAAACTATTTTTCATACCTCTAAGTGATAAGGGTGGTCCACCGCAAATTTTTTTATTTTTATTTTTTGGACAAAAATTTTTATTTTAATTTTTTTATGATTCGGCATTAAAAAATATATACAACCCTAAATTTTTACGCTTCTACCATCAACCCCTATTTTTTAATAGAGATTTTAGTACTTTAATAATTTTCATTACGGATGATGATTTCATAAAAAAAATCATACACTCATCACTGGATTTTGAGATATTTTCATTTGAACAAAAGGTAAAGTTTAAAAAAAATTTAATCATTTTGGCGCTTCGAAAAAAATAGCAAAATAATTGCAATCGACTGGAAATTTCTCAAAATGACTTCAAATTCATTAAAGATTATGATTTCGTAAAAAAAAATCATACACTCATCACTGGATTTTGAGATATTTTCATTTAATCAAAGGGTAAAGTTGAAAAAATTTGTAATCATTTTGGCGCTTCGAAAAAAATAGTAAAAAAATTTCAATCGACTTGAAATTTCTAAAAATTCCTTCAAATTTATTCAAGAATATGATTTTGTTAAAAAAGCGTACCCCCATCACTGCATTTTGAGATATTTTCATTTGATCAAAAAGTAAAGTTGTAAAAAAATTAATCATTTTGGCGCTTCGAAAAAAATAGTAAAACAATTGTAATCACTTGAAATAACTCAAAATTCATTAAAGATTATGATTTCATAAAAAAAATCATACATCCCATCACTGGATTTTGAGATATTTTCATTTGCTCAAAAGGTAAAGTTGTGAAAATATGTAATCATTTTGGCGCTTAGAAAAAAATAGGAAAACAATTGCAATCAACTTGAAATTTTCTAAAATTACTCAAAATTCAGTACGTCACCAGTTTATTTGCTTAATCTTAATGGGCCACACACGGACGACGCCGCAGCGGAGCGGAGCGGAGCCGCCGTTCGTCACCAGTTAACTTGCTTATTTTTTAAGAGCTACGCACGGACGACGGCGCAGCGTAGCGGAGCCGTTGCTCCTCACCAGTTTATTTGCTTAATTTTAATGGGCCACACACGGACGACGGCGCAGCGTAGCGGAGCCGTCATCCGTCACCAGTTATCTGCCTCAATATATATGGACCATGCACGGACGACGGCGCAGCGCAGCGGAGCCGTCGTTCGTCACCAGTTACCTTGCTTGATTTTAAAGAGCTACGCACGGACGACGGCGCAGCGCAGTAGTTACTTTGCTTAATTCATGATTATGGTATCGATTTTATTACGTTGGCAGAAAATAAAACTAAGAATGTTGTGTATCATAGAGAATTTTTTTTTTTTAAATTAATTATACCAATTCGAATTCAATATTTATAGTTAAGACAGAACAACGTCTGTCGGGTCAGCTAGTATATATATATATATATATATATATATATATATATATATATATATATATATATATATATATATATAAAGTTATGTACACTTATGGTTATTTATCGACATAATCACCTTTAAGATTGAGGCATTTGTCGTACCTGTAAACAAGCTTTTCAATACCCTCTTCATAAAATGTTGCCGCCAATGAATTTAAATATGTCTTGGCGTTGTTGTTTTGGTAGATATTATAGAAATCGTATAATATAAACGTTTTATGTACTGAATTATTTACTTGCAGAGTTAGAAAAAGACTTCTTCCGAGATTTCTAGTTATAGGAATAACCACGAAATATGTCTAAAATTAATTTTAAAGGAATTAATTACGCGCGGATAAATCTTATTAGAATAAAAATACGTCTGCTTTGCGTTTTAAATGAAAACGATCAAAATATATGTTAACGTAGTAAATTGTTAGTATCTATCAGCGTGAAATTTGAAGCTATGACAATGAAAACTGTATAAAAACCATGTTTGCCGATTTTAGGATTTAGCCAGTTTTCAATATACCAAAGAGAGCTGCATCGTTCAAAATGAAAACTGTACAAAACCGCTTATTCTATTGCAAAGCGGGCCATAGGGATTTACATGTAAAATTTGAAATATATTAATATTGGCTTCCCAAATTATTTGACAGTATCGGTCTTATTACATTATTTTTAAAGCTTTTTAAGCTGAATGATTTGGTACCTAACAGTTTCTGCAGAGTATTTACCGAGATATTTGCAAAAAACTTTACTATTAGTTTGAATTAAAAATAAAGGTTTGCCATGAAATCATAATGGCGGATATTTCATTTTGTTCCAGAATGTGACGTTTGCTGTCGCATTACGATTTACAATCTTCTGTGTATTTTACATAAGAAAAAGTATTTAAAATTATAAGGTTTAAGAACTGTACGTGAATTTCCGGAGGGCATGTCCAGGAAAAGTACAATTTAATGAATTATTACTACCTTTACTTTCGAAATCTAAATTGTGTTAGCTCCCTTAATTATTTTACAATATCGGCTTACTTACGTATATTATTTTTAATGCTCATTAATTTAGTACTTTTGCTGGGTATTGCCTTCTTCGAAAATGTAATACTAAACAAATCACGTACACTTCTTAAATAGTACCTGAATAAAACCATAAATACGTTTTCTTGTGTATAATGCACGGCAGGTTGTCAATCGTAATGTGACAGCAACTGTCATTTTTTAGAACAAAATGAAATATCCGCTATTATGATCACGGTAAACCTTTAGTTTTAATTCAAAATAATTGTAAAGTTTTTTGCAAATATTTCGGTTAATACTCTACAGAAACTATTGATTAAGGTACCAAATCAAGCTTTCTTTGAAAATAATGTATTAAGACCGATGCCGTCAAATAATTAGGGGAGCCAATATTAACACATTTCAAATTTTACATAAGCATCTCTATGGCCCGTTTCGCAATTCAACACTTTGTATGTTAAATCTAAACTACACAAGTAACAAGTAAGAGTGACTAAATACGGATATGTAAAGTTGTCATTCTAAACGTTTGGTTGTCAGAGGTGTGAGAGCGCCTGTCCTAAACTTAAGAAGGCAATATTTTCGTGTTGTTGGGAATATTAGCGCTGTGTGAGTGTCGTCAGAGTAAAATAATGAAAAACAAACCAAACCGATATTGGATAAGTTATTTGTCTGTTTAAGCACAGTAAATATTCTTTCAGTGATGAAAATAACTTAACAATCTCATAAGTTTAATGTATCGAAACGAAGATTTCTCTTTGGTGCGATCGCAATTAGAATACGTTAGCATACTATGGTCCCCTTATTATCTTACGTATATTTAAAAACTTGAAATAGTTTAAAATTCATGTAATTCAAACTTGGGATATGAATTTTAATGCAGACATAATTTTGAATTCATTTAACCTATTTGCAGCCAAACTTGATGTGTCTTTTTTCATAAATGAATATCGGGAAATATTCAATGCTTCTAATTATTGGGTATGTTAAATTCGAACGCAAATCCCTGCTTAATAAAGTGAAGAAATTACATAATTTTTTATGTTGGAACTGTTCAGCATACTTGCTCATTTATTAAAAAAAAGAATTATTTTGAAAATATTACCCTAGGCTTAACCATCGCTCTACAAACATGCTACTGTAATTTTAGTTCAAGTTGTGTTCAGTAATGTATATTATAATGCAGTTTCATTGATTTTAGTATTTATGGTCAATACAGGTTTCTCATTACATATACCGGGTGTGGCACTTAAGACGCCTCGGACCATAGCTCCTTTACGATAAAAGCTATCAACAAAAATCTAAGAACAAAGTGGTGCATAGTTACCGTCGCTATGTTTCAAAAATATTTATAATCATCAGTGGCGTGCCGTACTCCAGTGGCGTACCAAACTTATGTTTTTTTAAATGGAATACCCTATTTTTTATTGCAGATTTGGAAAGTGCTCGACGAGTACTTATTTTTTTATCTAACATGTTATACCCTTCACTTTAGCGGTTTAGCTGTTATAACCCCTTCTTTCAAAATTGCGCCCCATTTTTGAGATTTTTTTGTAGAGAAACTAATTGACGCCGGCGCCTAAATTTTGAATTGAGGTATAGGTTAAGACCTCGTATACCTTCACATAATTTTTTTTCGGGTAATTTATGGAAAAAAAATAATTTTTGATTGATCTTCGCACGTTGTCATTTTTTCCGAAAATTTCAAATAGCACCCCCCTAAAAAAATTATGGCGTTGTACAGCCAAAACTCTAAATTTTTCATTGGTGTAAAAAAAATTACACATTGCATAACAAAATTTCGGAGAACAAAGGGATTTCATCGCAAATGTCGGGAAACGTTTTCCGTTCCCAAGTGTGCCATGAGAAAACAAAAGATTGGTAATTGTCAAAGTAAATTATTAGACGTCAGTAGCAGCCATAAGTAATTTTTGATAAACGTTCTAAAAATGTTCCGAACTCAAGAGGAAATGGTTGACATGATATTTATACTTGAGAATGTAACAAGAATTGTTTCTTGGCATCACGAGTGTACGCTGCGAGATATCCGCAAATGAACGTGCGTTTCAAAAAGTGTTGGAGAGATTTACTACTACGGGAAGTGTGAAACGGCCAAGGAGAGTTAGAAAGAAGGCAGTTATTACCGAAAATAATGAACTGCAGGTTCTGGAGGCAGTTATTGAAGATCCTCATACCAGTATCCGTGATATTAGTAGGAATCACGATATTTCAACGCGATCCGTACATCGTGTTCTTAAAAAGTACAAATTCCGTCCATTTAAGATTCAACTGCACCAAGAATTGCAACCTCAAGATTTTCATGCGAGGCAAGATTTCTGCATGTGGGCTATCAACAAAATTGAGCAGGAGGAATCATTTCTTATGCGCTTATTATTTTCTGATGAAGCAACGTTCCATAGAAATGGGCATGTCAATCGCCACAACTACCATTATTACGCCGATGAAAACCCACAAGCCATGCGAATGATAAACCACCAGCAAAGATGGTCGCTGAATGTTTGGGGAGGCATACTTGGAGAACACCTTTTGGGTCCTTATTTCATCGAGGGGCACCTGAACGGCAACAGTTATTTGAGGTTCCTTCGCGACGACTTGGATGATCTCTTGGAAAATGTCCCTCTAGCCGCTCTTCGACAGATAGTTTTCCAGCACGATGGAGCTCCTGCACATAATAGCTATGTCGTTCGGGAATTTCTCGATGAAACGTTTCCGGACTCCTGGATTGGTCGTGGGGGTCCTGTGAGGTGGCCGCCAAGATCACCAGACCTCACTCCCCTTGACTTTTTCCTTTGGGGCCATATCAAAGACGAGGTTTACAGGACGGTACCAACTACTGTCGAGGATATGAGGGAGAGAATCCGCGCGGCTTTCCGCGGTATATCACCAGAAGTCCTTAGGCAGTGTCTAGAGCCTGTGAGTCGAAGTTGCGGTTATGCCTCCAGCAGGAAGGTCGTCATTTCGAACATTTAGTTTAAGATGTTAAATTTTCTTTATCTGCATTTTTCATATCATGTTGAATAAATAGGTACATACTATTATGTTGACCGTATTTGTGTATTTGTTTTCTCATGGCACACTTGGGAACGGAAAACGTTTCCCGACATTTGCGATGAAATTCCTTTTTTCTCCGAAATTTTCTTATGCAATGTGTAATTTTTTTTACACCAATGAAAAATTTAGAGTTTTGGCTGTACAACGCCATAATTTTTTTAGGGGGGTGCTATTTGAAATTTTCGGAAAAAATGACAACATGCGAAGATCAATCAAAAATTATTTTTTTTCCATAAATTACCCGAAAAAAAATTATGTGAAGGTATACGAGGTCTTAACCTGTACCTCAATTCAAAATTTAGGCGCCGGCGTCAATTAGTTTCTCTACAAAAAAATCTCAAAAATGGGGCGCAATTTTGAAAGAAGGGGTTATAACAGCGAAACCGCTAAAGTGAAGGGTATAACATGTTAGATAAAAAATAAGTACTCGTCGAGCACTTTCCAAATCTGCAATAAAAAATAGGGCATTCCATTTAAAAAAAACATAAGTTTGGTACGCCACTGGAGTACGGCACGCCACTGATGATTAGAAATATTTTTGAAACATAGCGACGGTAACTATGCACCACTTTGTTCTTAGATTTTTTTCGATAGCTTTTATCGTAAAGGAGCTATGGTCCGAGGCGTCTTAAGTGCCACACCCGGTATACCGAGTGTCTGGGATAAGGGGCGAACATAGGGATTTAACATGTAAAATTAAATATGTGTAATTATTAGCTCCCCTATTCATTTTAGATAAAAATCGTAAAGGAATATTTTTTAGAGAATTAAAAATTGTAAATGAATCATCCATTTAATTTATGTTTGTACCAGAATTCACCTCAGAAATAATAAAAATAAGTTGAACAATGGACCATTTAAAAAAAAACCCTTGCCATGACTTTGACAAATGTCATGTTATGGTGAGAATAATTTTTCTAGTCAGATATCAATTCACTCATTGTAATTACTATGAACAATAACGTTGGCCTCATTGTAAAGTGTGAACTAACATTCTTCGGTAAAACAGACAGATTTCAAAAAGTTGAGCTTAGTTTAGTTTTTAGTTAGTTTATTAATTCACTGCAAATGTTGCTCTTTTAAATATGTAAATTCATATTAATGTAAGTATGTTGTTCTCCCTAAATAAACTACGGCAAGTCTCCAATCTAATTTTGTTACAAATTAATCTTAATATTCTTTTCTGGGTTATGAATATCCTCTAAATATGACTTCTTTCCCACGCTGGTATTTTATAGGAGAGATAAGGATATACCTATGAGTAGTAGAGAGTTATGATTGACTCTGGTGGTAAAATTGGTTTTAGTTTAAGAAAGCAGTATTTAATTTACTACACACAAACAACATGCTGACACCAGGTCAGTTGCTCGTCCTCAGCAATCCCAAGAAATTTGGTGCTCTGATTTAAATTAACAATTGGCGTCTTTCTATTAAAAAACTGAATGTTTACTGTTTTATTGTTATATGGAAGTAAATTATTAGCATTCATTATGGTCTGTATTTGATCGATCCTGCATTATTTCGCAGAATACACGCCTCATTTCTTCATCCACTAACAGTATCTCCTAATGGCATTGATGTTTTTAAGAATGATAACCATGCTTCTTCAGAATTTTCTGTACAGAGAATTTAGACACGTTGCACTCACGAGCAATGCATCGTATGCTAGTTGTTGGTTTTGCATTTATCAAACCTAAAACTGTTTCTTCCAATTCATCGTTGTTTCTTCTGTTCCGTTTGCATGTAATGTCACGAACTCTGAGTAAACTAACGCCACTCTAAAATAACTCAGATTATTGTAATTACAATGCGTGAATTGATATTTGACTAGCAAAATTAATCTCACCATAACATGACATTTGTCAAAGTCATGGCAAGGGTTTTTATTAAATGGTAAATGGTTAAACTTATTTTTATTATTTCTGAGGTGGATTCTAGTACAAACGTAAATTAAATGGATGATACATTTACAATTTTTAATTCTCTAAAAAATATTCCTTTACGATTTTTCTCTAAAATAAATAGGGGAGCTAATAATTAGACATATTTAATTTTACATGTTAAATCCCTATATTCGCCCATTATCCCAGACACTCGTTATAATTGTATATTATTCCATTTAATAAACATAATTACAGGCTGAAAGACTTCGGTCGATGGCCATTTGTAACTCGCAGAATTCCAATAAAGTATGTTTATTATTGTTATTAAACATTATTATTAATTAATAATTTGGTAGAAAAACTAAATATTAAAAGTACGCACACGCGTTTCCTAATAAACTATTTAAGTATGTTTTAGTTAAGTTTTTATGTTAGATTATAACATTTTCGACAGAGTCGATAAAAATGAAACTTTTTTTTAAACAATTTCTTAGCTACAACAACTATTTATAATGGAAACTAGTTTTTGTCTGTTACATTTTACACTGTTATATTTTTGCGCATGAGTGTTGCCTGGCGCATGCACCAGTTATGCACAATGCAGGAAATTATTTTCACCCGAATTAATTAGTATAAATTCAAACAAATTATTTGCTTTAATTGCAGTGATAAAAGGGAATTCAACGCACGTGTTACATATTGTTTGTTTCCATTACTTTTGTGTTTGTTGTGCTCGAATGAGGATAAAACAGTGGCGTTTTAAAATGAATAATAAATACAATAAACAAAAAATACTTCTGTAAATTTTAATGTTTATTAATGTAATTATTAAACATTTAGAACAAATATTACATTCCTTATTTATAAAAACCAACCAACGCAAAAGAAACTGTGTTGACTGTTTCGTACTGAATATCATTAGAACTTTCCATACTATTCCAGGAAATACATGTATTATTATTTTTATCTTCGATATTTCTATATTTCTCTTAATACAAAATAATTATTATTTTAAAATTATTATTAAATAATGCAGCAATACAAATCCTTTCCAATAAATCCCTAATCTGCTACTAAATTGTGTACATATATTCCTTCAAAATTCAATTATCCTCATAAGGATACAAACACCATTAAGACGACATCGACTGCCTAAAACTTTGTACTAATTTTTCAAACTAAGTGAAGTTTCCCGTGGACAATTATAACAGTTATACTTTAAATCATGTGCTATTTACAAAGAAAATTAAAATACAGAAAAACAATGACTATCGACGAAAAACGATACACAATTACCCAAATAGTTTTGCGGTCATTACTACGTGATAATCTATTAAATTTAACTAAATTGAAAAATTCATTATGTTTGAACTATTATTTAAATTCTTAATTGAAACATTCAAATAATATATTCGATGATTTCCCGATTACAAAGTTATAATATAATGGTATTTACATTATTATGAAGGCTATCCGTGTATAGCTGAATCAAATAATAGTTTAAACACAGTGAATGCTTCAATTTAGTTCAATTTTATAGATTATCATTTTGTTTCATGATTTTACAACTCTTCCGTTCCTATGTTTTAATGTCTGAATAAAGATCTTGATGTATGTAATATAACAAAATGTAATTGAATTTATTATTTCTTCGATTCAATTAATTCAATTTTTCTTTTTATCCATTCCCGTCGTTCTCCCTGTTTGGGATATTTTCGCAGATAATCCTTATTCCCAAATTCCTTCCACATTCTCTTTGGGGGCCACAACAGTGGCTTTTATCGAATTGCAAAACGATTTCCACCTTTCAAAAGAATCGAGGATCGCTATACAACGCAATAAATCACGCGCGTAATAAATTATTCATTTAAACGTTTCTCCAGACGCATATTTTCTACTTATCCCAAATTTTCCCTTTATTGGAATATCTTACATTTTTCACTCCGAGAATTACAAATCGTTTTTCTTTCTTTCGATTGTATCCATTACAACAGTCTATCGCATATGAGATTTTGCGTAAGAAACGGTGTCCCTATAAATGCGCCCAGACAAAACCGCCCCCACAAATGCGTCCCGATAAATGCTCCCAACAAAAATATGTTTTTATCTTAAGGTGAATTGAATCGCATTGAAACAATATTTCTACTAATCCATCGTGTACCTTCATACAGCACTCGTAAAAGTAGGATTTGATACATTTCCATAGTGAGGAGGAACTTATTAAATGTTTTTAAGGAATTTTGTACAAATCAGTGTTAAAGTAAGTGTTAATTGCTAAACCTCAGAAACTACCAGCGGCGGCTCGTGGATGTTCAGGGGTGAGGCAACAGAAGAAAATTTGACCGAAAAAACAACGGAATATTTGCTTCCTCTATAAGACTGAGTAGTGTAGCATGAGCGGCATCTTTGTCTTTGCCTCACCTGCGGAAATCCAACTACCTTATTGTAGGAATGGTTGTATGTATTTAACTTAGCCTAATCGACTGTGATGCTAAAAGTGAGAAATTATTATGATTAGTATTGACTACATTTTTTAAGTTAAACTGACTATCGGCACTGCACAGTGGGACGTTTCTATGAAGATCAGTGAGACTCGGGAAATATTTAAGACCATTTATTACATGCAAAGTATTTTGTCTTCCGAAATGTGCACTCCAAAGTGTGTAAAAATGTACCTTAAAATCAAATTCCTTCGACATTTTCTTTCTCCTCCAATTTTGAAGACATAGAAGTACAAATTAGAGGTGACTCTCTTGTACAAAGTGAAAAGTATGTCGAGAAAAAAGAACTCATTCTTCAAAAATTTCGTTACTCAAATTGAGCCACAAATTTAAACAGGAGTCGAATGACTTAAAATACTGTTTTAGCTTAAGTTAGGACTTGAAGATAATAAGAATAAATTAAGGATTGGATATTCTGCACGAGCGAAATGTAGACTAGAATTAGACAAAAGTAACGATTTTGCCAGTTTCTGATCCTTTAAAATATTTCTGACTAGAATATTAGATTGAATTCTCCTCTTCCTAAAACCATGCTGTAAAGTTTCAAACCAAGTATAGAAACTGGTTGGATACTGATTTTATTTATCCAGAGAATGTTTTACAAAAGCTCAAAAAATATTGATCTGAGGTGCTTTTATCTTCGAATTCGGAGCGTCCTGGAAAAGAATTCAACAAAAAGCCACGAATTTTCCAGTGGCAATAGAACAATTAAAGTTGAATTACAGGTTTGGAAAGTTTTAGGAGAGAAGCAAACGAAACAGCTAATTACGGAGTGATTTCAAGAAAAATCTTTAGATCAAGAGGCGTTGGAACTAGCACTACGTTTCTAAAAGAGCGGTTAAAAAGTCGGTACTGTTAGCTGAGGTAATAGACCTTAATGTAACGTTGGTTCATCCTAAAAAAAACAATTTTACTAATTTTGAACAGTGAACTTTCACTTGATCAAAAGTTTTGTTTTGACGCAGCATAGATTCTAATAAAACATATGAATGATACACATTCCTCGTGGAGCACAGATTATATTAAAATGTCTGCTTTCTGTAGGCGTCTTCGGAAAAGGCGCAGCAGAAAGTCGAAACAAATATTATAGAAATGATAGATATGGCGTACGAAAAACAAGTAGAGTTGATAATTTGACATGTTTAAACGTGCTTTAGAAAGTTCTGATATTATAATTGTAACCATTAGTTCCACCCCTGAAAAAAAAATTAAAAAATGGTGATGTGGCCATCATGTTACTTTCTCCGACTTTATATTTACGTTTTCATGGGTTTATTTTCAATTGAAATCATATTTTAAATGTACATCGAGCGTTGCGTAAATTCGGATGAAACTGACGTTTAAAACGTCAAAATCATGAAATATGGAAAAATTATACTTCAAATTCAAAAACTCGATTTACTCAAAAACTAACGAGATTTCGAAAAAAACTTATTCTTTAGAAATTGTTCATATTGGCATTCTCTACAATTATTATTCACATAAATTTGCTGTATTATCGTATCATAATTATAAACCAAAAATTAAAAAAAATTAATAAATTTTTTTCTCGAATAACAATGATTTTATGAAAAATATTTTCAAGCAAAAGATGTTCATTTCTTTGTTGTCTTCAATATTTGTTTAAATGTTTTTGTGATATTTTTCATATTTAAGAAAATATTGGCAAAAAACAAAAAACAGTTAAGGTAAACACCCACTTCCGGTGTACGAAATTTTACCAAAAGCTTTTCAGTTCTTCAGATTATCAAATAAGACGTATGTTGAAAGTTTCATATCAATTGCTCTATTAGTTTTTGAGATACAGCGCACACAGCCAGACACACGCACACACACACCATGACACACACACACACACACAGACACAAAAAAATTTTTTTCCAGAAATTGTTGAAATGGCATCTAGGGACCACAGAACGGATATTTCCGTAAAAAAAATTTTTGAAAAAAAAATCACGATCACAATACTTTCTCGTACTTCGTAACGGAGAAAGTAAAAATGAGGATGTAGCCATTATGCCACTTTCTTCGATTTAATGATAATATGGTTTTAAGTAATTTTATTCATAATTATTGGGCGGCCCGTTGGTGTAGTGGGTACAGGCGAGTGCTTGTGCCGATTGCATCGCGTGCCGTGTGGGCTCGATTCCCATCCCGGGCGGAAGATTTTTCGGGGATCGAGAAGTATTCGGTCGGGTCCATGGTTGTTGTATACGTCTGACATTATTCACTTGTTCATTTACTCATCCCAAATTGAAATATATATAAATAATAACCAGGTTGTGACTGAATGGCTCATGCTTTAGTAAAAAAAAATATTCATAATTATTATCTCAATAGTGAGATTTCGAAAAAAAACTTTATTTTGCAATCTCTACTATTATTGTTTATATAAGTTTGATGTAAGTTTATTCATTTCAAAATTTAGAGAAAAGATATCCACTTTTTTATTGCCTTCAATATTTGTAAAAACTGTTTTTACAATTTTTTTATAGTTATAGCAAAAATGACGGAAGAAACAAGAAAAGATTAAGTTTTCGAAATTTTAGCAAAAGCTTTCATGTTCTTCCATTTGTCAAATAAATCTTAAAAGTTTCGTTTAAGAATCTCTGGTATACAGCGCCCACAGACACGTAGACAAAAACAATGTTTTTTTTCAAAAATTGGCGGAATCGACTCTATCGACCTCAAAATTGATATTTCCGTATAAAAAAATTGACAATCAACAGTTTCCTGTACTTATGGATAAAGTAAAAATGTATTTTTATTGCATAAAAATTCCGTAAATAAACTTTTGTTTGAAAATGGCGAATTAAAATTCAGACTCAGACTTAACATGTTTTTTTTTTAATTTAATTAATTTTTATATTTATTACATTGATAGCAATTAAAAGCTTCAGATTATGACTACTAGAAGACAAACGTCATGCCGTCAAAGGGAATAACCTGAAAATTATTTTTGCTCACTTACCGAAAAATAAAAAAAAATATTATCACAAACTTATCATAAGGCGTTCTAGAGAACTGGAAAAATTTACAAAGCTTGAACCACATAAAATACAGAATTCTTCAGTAAACTTTGACCATTGCTCAATTTATTGTATGAACACAGACAAACGTCACTCTCTCAGAAAGAATAATCTGAAAATTAATTTTTCTTACAAAATTTACACAAAATACCGAATTCTTCAGTAAACTTTTAATATTGCTGAAAATGATTTATTGTGTGAACAGACACAGACAAACGCCACTCTCCCAGAAAGAATTACCTGAAAATTAATTGTTCGCACTTAAAATTATTATCCCAAACTTATTGTAAAACGTTTCAGAGAACTGCAGGAATTTACAAAGCTTGAACCACCCGAAATACCGAATTCTTCAGTAAACTTTTAACGTTGCTGAAAATTATTTATTGTGTGTACAGTGTAAGACAAACACGACTCTCCCAAAAAGAATAACTTGAAAATTAAGTAATGTTAGAAAAAAAGAGTCGGAATCTATTGCCTGAATGTTGTACTAAACCCAATCTGAGTGGCATAACCACGTAATTTCCGTGTCTTCGACAGCAACTAACTACACTGATGAGACCTGAAACGTCGAAACCGGTCTTTAGGAGTTCTGATGGAGAAACAATATTTAATGTTTGGAAATTAATTGTTAATTTAATAAAAAAAATATTATCACAAACCCACCGTAAATCGTTTTAGAGAACTGCAACAATTTACAAAACTTGAAATATTAATAATAATATTTTCAGTAAGCTTTAAATACGGTTGTAGTGTAAATAGTGTTAACTATTATAATGAAAACAACAAGTTCGTTGGCTGCGCCGCTATAAGATGGCGCTTTAATTGCCCATTATGAGTGGGTGTGAGTGTGGCCAATAGACGTTAATTGCGCTGATTGGTTCAGCCATTAAATTTCAATGCCATTGAAATTACATTGCCACAAACAAGCTTACATGTGATTTCCGCTCACGGATACATGCTCGACATGGCCGACATGACAACTTCTGGTTGATTGGCTAAATAGTAATGCCAACGAGAGGTAGGTATGACGCAATCACATACTATATTATATTTATTTGAAAATAAAAACAATATTTAATGCGCTTCAACTGTACAAATCAATAGAGCATTAGAAAATTTACGTCGTATTGTACAGCTTGTCTAACGAGCCATGGCAGGTGGAGGTAAAGTATGCGCAGAGTGAGAGAGTATACATCTAATTGAATTGAAATCATTACTTCGTGACGATTCATTTCTCTCTAATAATGTGTTGATCTTTAAGAGAAAGCGCCTCGGGTATTTATCATGTATAAAATAAAATCGAATTGAAAATTATGTAAATAAAATTATGAGCGCGGCATCACATTGAATTTAAAATCATAATCATCCAAATTTGACTTTGAAATTTAAGTGCGTTTACATCTAACTCATTGGTTCTTGAAAACGTAAACAAGTTCAGGGAAATCCGTTTTTGTAGGATTTTGCGGGCGTGGAGGGTAGATTCGGCGGGGTGGTTTATGCCCCCCGCTTGAGAATACGTGAAAGAGGGTTAATATATGCATGTACAAATGTCAGAAACATTAGGTCATATTAAAAATTCCCCTCATTTTTTTCGTTTAAAAATAAATCGAGTTTGGACAGCCTTTAATTTAATTGCTCGCTGCCATTTCACTGATATACAGTGCGATCGTGAAGGATGGTTATCCATTCTGTAAATAGGTGCAATTTAATAAATAATTTCCCCAGTTTAGACATTTATAACAATAATTGATTGCTGCCCCTTCTCTATTCTTCTATACAGATGAAAGTTTCAATTCTGGTTGTCTGTTTCATGTTTGTCTGTTTGAACAGGCATCATGGGAAAACGACTGAAATTTGCTGTAACTATTATCGTTTCATAATTATAAACCAAAAATTAAAAAAAATAATAATTTTTTTTTCTCGAATAGCAATGATTTTATGAAAAATATTTTCAAGCAAAATATGTTCATTTCTTTGTTGTCGTTAATGTTTGTTTAAATGTTTTTGTGATATTTTTCATATTTAAGAAAATATTGGCAAAAAACAAAAAACAGTTAAGGTAAACACCCACTTCCGGTGTACGAAATTTTACCAAAAGCTTTTCAGTTCTTCGGATTATCAAATAAGATGTATGATCAAAGTTTCATATCAATTTCTTTATTAGTTTTTGAGATACAGCGCACACAGATAGGCACACTCACCCACACACACACAATTTTTACTTTCTCCGTTACGAAGTACGATATCCGTTTTGGGGTCTCTAGATGCCATTTCAACAATTTCTGGAATTTTTTTTGTGTCTCTGTGTGTGTGTGTGTGTCTGTGTGTGTGTGTGTGTGAGAGAGAGTCTGTGTGTGTGTGTGTCTGATTGTGTGCGCTGTATCTCAAAAACCAATAGAGCAATTGATATGAAACTTTGAACATACGTCTTATTTGATAATCCGAAGAACTGAAAAGCTTTTGGTAAAATTTCGTACACCGGAAGTGGGTGTTTACCTTAACTGTTTTTTGTTTTTTGTCAATATTTTCTTAAATATAAAAAATATCACAAAAACGTTTAAACAAACATCGAAGACAACAAAGAAATGAATAGCTTTTGCTTGAAAATATTTTTCATAAAATCATTGCTATTCGAGAAAAAAATGTATTAATTTTTTTAAATTTTTGGTTTATAACTATAAAACGATAATAGTTACAGCAATTTTATATGAATAGTAATTGTAAAAAATGCCAAAATTAACAACTTCTAAAGAATAAGTTTTTTTCTAAATCTTGTTAGTTTTCGAGTAAACCTAGTTTTTGAATTTGAAGTATAATTTTCGATCTTTCATGATTTTGACGTTTTAAACGTCAGTTTCATCCGAGTTTACGCAACGCTGTACATTTAAAATATGATTTCATTTGAAAATAAACCCATGAAAACGTAAATATAAAGTCGGGGAAAGTAACATGATGGCCACATCACCATTTTTTTTTCTAGAAATTGTTGAAATGGTATCTAGGGATTTCCGTAAAAAATTTTTTGAAAATAAAATCACGATCACAATACTTTCTCGTACTTAGAAACGGAGAAAGTAAAAAGTTGTAGTTGTAATTTGATTCGTTTAGCAATTTTATTATGTATATGGATAACCAGGCTTGTTACTTTAGAGGATTTGCACTGGACACGACATATATTTATGCATGCATAAAAAATAAATTATGGTAGTCCATGCCGCAATTCCACTAATACAGTGTATCGTATGCAATCATATGTACGCAAATGTACGACAGACAACAGTACATAAATAATAAGAACCGTTTGAGACAAGTTCTTCGGCTAGTATTTATCACTTTTTGGGCTGTTGATCAGAAGTTATTCTGGCCTATTAAAATAAAGTTTCTTAAACTTTTAATCAGCATGAGACCTTGAGGGCGTTTTGAAATTAAACACTTCTACGGATTTATAATTCTATTTTCAGTTTCCTGATACATATTTTAGCAATTGCTCGTCGTTCCCAAGGGGCTAGTTTATATACTGTCTTCCATAAAAAAATTGCAACACCTAGAATTTGTTGAAATTTTCATAAAACGTCTATTTTCATGAAACAAAGTAATGATTAAAATTTGAAAATAAAAGAACAAAAAATTAAAAAGTTTTTTCAATAGTGAGTTGCTCCGCTACGATTTGTAATGCACTCATTTAGAAGGCGTGGCATGCTATCAATCAAGTGATCTATAGCTGCCTGTGGCATATCGTCCCAAGCTTCTTGAATGCGTAGCTGGGGATCGTGTAAGTTATCTGGAGGGTGTGGTAAATTACCCAGTCGCCTACCGATCGCATCCCATACATGTTCAATGGGCGACAAATCCGGCGACCGAGCAGGCCATGGTGGGACGGTAATGTTAGCTTCTTCCAAAAAGAAGCCCTTGCCGTATGAGGGCGCGCATTATCCTGTTGGAAAATGGGATTTTCGCAACGGGTTCTAGCACATTGGCAATGTAACCAGCTGCGTTTAGGTTGCCATCAATGAAGACCAAGTGTGATCTGCTATCATAACATATTGCACTTCATATCATCACTCCTTGTGTGAGGGCTGTGTTGCTTTCCACAAAAAAAATGTTGGATTGTTACGTTCTCCACGCATCCGTCTGACCCTCCTACGACCATCGTGGGCCCACAAGCAAAATCAGGACTCGTCACTAAACACAATTTGATGCCACTCTTGCGCCCAATTCGCTCTTTCGTTGCTCCATTCTAGGCTGCGTAGACGGTGAAGTGGTGTAAGAGGAAGGCATAAAAATGGACGATATGAACGCAGCCCATAAGACTTTAACTGGCGACAAACAGATAACATTGACATTCTGGGTGCTACACCTCTCATCCAATCATTTGCAATTGATCGAGTTGTTGAAAATCTGTCTCTTGTGGCCAAAAGTCTTAGGCGATGTTCTTCGCGATCTGTGGACGTCCAGATCCAGGGCGACGTTGTTGAACCCCTTTCTCGGACCATTTGTACCAACATCTCATTACCGTTGTAACATTTCGGTTTACACGACGAGCACTTTCTCTTAGCGAAAGTCCGGCCTCTCTCATGCCAATAATACGGCCACGTTCAAAATCAGTTAATTGGAATAATGTTGATGTTGACGTACTCTTGGCATTGTGCTCAAGTCCAGAAGGAAATTGTGAACAAACAATTTTCAAAATTGACAGTTAATTACACACTGACTTGTTTATTTCTTAAAATCTATTGTTATAGCAAAGGAAAAAACAAAAAAAAGAACAAACTACTGGCTAGATTTTATTCAAATTTTAATCATCACTTTGTTTTATGAAAATAGACGTTTTACGAAAATTTCAATAAAATCGTTCAACAAACTCTAGGTGTTGCAATTTTTATGGAAGTCAGTATACAGTACGTTTTTTTTATCGTGGGCCATAGGATTTTACATGTTAAAAATTATACCTTGTTTTAATGCATATTTCAACATATAATTTTAAAGCAAATTTAGTTAGTAATAAATCAATTACTTTTCCATATGATGCGCTTAATTATATTACCTTAAACATGTTTTATTCCATTAAAAAATGAATTTAATTCACTAATCAATCTGACATTTCAGAAATTCAAGGTACTTTGATTATGTTTGGTCAGTTATTTATTTTAAATAATTTCATTTTTTAATGGAATAAAACATGTTTAAATTATTCTGACTAGCGCATCATGTAGAAAAATAATTGATTTATATTACTAACTAAAATTTCCTTCAAAATTTTATGATAAAATATACATTAATACAAGGTATAATTTTTAGCATATAAAATCCTATGGCCCACGATAAAAAAAATACCCTGTATATGAATAGATTATTTGGAAAAGGGCACAAACGACATTTTCGGCCATTTTCGTTTTATATTATTTTTCAACAAGTTTATTGAAGACGCAGCGTTTGGTGCGAAAAGGGAACAAAACATCACGCTAGAAACGCTCTAACATATACCCGCTCCACTGCGTTTGGTTCGAAAAAGTTACATGCGACGCACATGTGACCTTTTCGAAATAATCAAGCATGTGTTTTGTCACATCATGGCGCTGGTTCTCGCTGTCAGATTTCAGTTAGAATTTGACTGTCATTGAATCGGGTGTGAATTTTGGTGTTTGCAAAGATTAATAACAGATAAAGATTTTAAGCGAAATGAGTGAGTTAAGTGGAAGCGAATCTGATGGTAATAATTTACCAAAACTCAAGAAAGGAGTTTTGAATACGGAAAACTATAAATCAAATGTTATAAAAAGGGCCAAAGTGAAAGGAATTGAACATCTTAATCATGTTGGGAAAGTCATTAGTGCCAGAATAACAGGTCCGGACCGCAGGTAGAAGTTTTGAAATTATAAAACATTAAGTATTTTTGACTTTTTTTTGGGTTTTTGTAGGTGCCAAATGAAATGTTTTTGTAACTTCAGTGAAGACCAAAGGAAGAATATTATAGATCGGGTAAATAGTTTTGATGACAAAGATGCACAAGATACATTTCTTCAAAGTCTTATCGAAAGTTGTTCCATCAAGAGATAAAGTAAAGTTTCTGTCACCGAAAAACCCAAACCCAAGGCCCTTACTTTTTCATATCATATCTGCTTAGAAAGGCAACGCATTAAGGTGTGCAAACAGGCGTTTGTTAGTTTACATGGGATTACAATGAAAAAAGTAAGACGTCTCAGTTTACTATCAGCATCCGATACCACACCAAAAGATAGACGTGGGAAAGAAGTAGGATCAAGACATAATGCTGTTTCTGGAGAAATTTGTACCAAGATAAAAGAGTTTATCGAAAAATTCTATGTTAAAGAAGTCCACTACTCCAATACTATAACCAAAAAATACTTACCGGCTACACTTAATGTGAAAGTTATGCACAAGATGTTTATTGATGAAAATTTAGACCTAACAGGAAAAGTAAAGTACGACTTTTTCTTAAAGTTTTTCCATGAAAATTTTTATTTGAGATTTGGTAGGCCGCAAGTGGATGTGTGTTCATACTGTGAGGAATATGGACAAAAGTTGAGAGATCCCAATCTAAATGATAACGCCAAGCGTGTTGCTGCTGCTTCACTTGTAGTTCATAAACGAAGAGCAAAAAAGTTCTACTCAAAAAAAATTGAGATAAAAGAACTTTGCGCTGAGAAAGATAATGTCATGGGTCTAGTATTCGACTACATGCAGAATTTGCCGTTACCAAATATTCCTGTACAAGAAATTTTTTATCTGCGACAGCTGTGGGTATATGAATTTTGCATCCACAACTTGAAGACTGGAAAGGCAACATTCTATTCATACCACGAGGGGCAAGCATTAAAAGGCCCGAATGAAGTATGTACATTTTTAAATATGTACATTAATGAGCATGTTGATAAAAGTATAGATGAGCTCTACATATTTTCTGACGGTTGCCCGGGACAAAACAAAAATCATACTGTGGTAAGATTTTTAATGACGTTGGCGGCAAACAATAGGTTTAAGAAAATTATACACTATTTCCCCCTGAGAGGACATTCATTCAATGATTGTGATAGAGACTTTGGAACTGTCAAAAGAAAAATAAGAAGAGTCGATAGAATCTATACTCATCAAGAATATATGGAGCTCATCAAAAAGGCATCTGTATCCGGAAAATTTGATGTGAAAGAAATACAAAATTCTCAAATAATAGACTATAAAAAATGGTGGCCGACACACTATAAAAGAACTACCGACTCTATTGAAACACAAAAAAGGAAGGTCCCTAGAGATCAAAGAGTACATTTTCAGATTTCACATTACAATCACTTTAGATACGATTCAACAAATCCTGGACTGCGAATATATAGATGCGCTCACCTCGTTCTCTTTTCAACTAGGAAAGCCTGCTGGGTCCAGGACTAATCTTCCTGCTGGGGAAGCGTATAAAGCCTATACTGACAGGGTTCCAATCAATAAAAAAAAAGTTGATAATTTGAAATCCTTAATCCAGTATATTCCCGAGGAAAACAAAGAATTTTACACTATGGTATTTGCCTGGCCAACAGGAGTTTCTGAAGAAATTCCTGAAGAAGACTTTTAATACCTATTGATATAAATCGTATTTTGCTTTTATAAACTTACTTAAGTTCTACCTATTATGTAAAAATATATTTTCTTCAATAAATAATGTAAATTGCCTTTATTTTTATGTATCATTCTGAATAAGTTTGGAAAAGGGCACAAATGCAATAAATATAAAATAATTTTTATAATATAAAATTTTCAAATATCCACGAAAAATTACTTTGAATTGGCTTATTCGAATACCAGCGAACATACAATAACATGTATATGACTTTATGTATATGAACATTTAAATGAAAAAGTTTTTTCTTCCTACTGTAAAATTTACTCTGAAGTAGATGTGTCCTTTTCCAAATAACCGATTCATATGGACTCTAAAATAATAAAACGAAATAAGTATTTTGGCTTACATATTAATATCTTCGCGGTTGATTATTTGATAATGCAAAATGCATCGCTGAATAAATTGAATAATTGCTGCAGGCAGGAAAATTCCCCTTTTATCTCTTTCTTTTCATCAGGGCGCTCCGGCAGCAAATTGTGAGAGGGTAATTACTTTAATAAGTAACGACGTTGGAAATTGAATTTTCGAAAAGCGGAGACGCGATTAACGCTATATACACACCGACACACGCACACTTTGCTCGAATAATTTTCCAATGAGCGTTACATCACCATCGTCTGACGTGTTGACTCAATAAATTCGGCATCGTAGGTGATACGTGAATTAATTTTCCGCGTGATGTATCGGAAAATAATTGCCAGATTGAAACGAAATATGTTACATGGTTATTTTATCAATTGCGTTTACTTCAATCATTATCATGACAAATTAAATTTAAGAAACCAGGAGGAGAGATGTTTAAGAGATAGAAATGATGAGGAGAAAGATTCAGAAAGAAAATTATAGATAGTAAAATGAGGTTTCGTAATAATCAGCATTTGATCGAAATTATTTATAAATCGTGTGGTATTAACTAAGAAAGTGTTTTAATTTATAGATTTTAATTGACAATTTGCGAGATAGCAGTGTGATTGATTTCTCGTCTGTTAGAACCATAAGCCCAAAAATAAAACACACAATAAGTGTTACCAGAGACAGCATCCTAAAAGATGCTTAACTTAGTAGTTTTTACTCTAGGCAAGCTATTATTAAGATCCGTGAAACATTTATCAAAACCAACTGGTAAAAAATATGCACAATCTACTGGTAACGTAAAAAAATGGTGATGTAGCCATCATGTTACTTTCTCCGACTAGATAATATCATTTACATTCACGCTTTCATAGTTTATTTTTAATTTAAATCATATTTTAAATGTATATTGAACGTTTCGTAGACTCGGTCAAAATTATGAAGGATGGAAAAATTATAATGCAAATTTATAAACTAAGTTTACTTAAAAACTAAAGGGATTTTGAAAAACTTATTCTTTATAAGTTAGCAGACGTGTATGCTATAGAATTCGTTTTGATTGTGATGTAGAATGATGTCAAGTTTTAGAATCAATTATTATTTATTTAATATCATATAATCTTAAATTTTTGTACTTATGCATTTTAGAGTAATAACTGATTTATTAGGTACTTTCAAATTATTTTCTCGCTGAATTTTTTACTGTCCGTGAACGTGTTAAAAAAGGAAAAGTTATCAAATTTTCATAATAAAATGAATACCCTGTATATTAAAAATGTATTTAAACGATAGCTTGTTTACATCTAAGAAACTTTTGTTTGAAAATTTTTAAAATTCTTTTTTCGGTTGGTGAATTATTTACGTATTCCGGCAATTTTGACAAACCCTGTATACACGAATTTGATCTCAACGGTCTAAACTTTTCCCCTTAAATTATACCAATCGATAGATTTTATAGGGAACGGTGTACACCCTGAATTTTTGACCCCGGTCTGGGCGTATAATCCTGCAGCTATAAAAGGGGCCCCGCGGCCCTTTCATTACCGGAAAATCTTCATACAGTTTCCGGAACCGCCGTATCCACATCCTGCTGGGAATAAATAACTTTCCTCTCAGGTGTATTGCCAACTTTAATTATGCAAAACCACCGCAGATTACCTCCATCATTTCAAAAATTACGTACAAAAAGAGCACAACAACTTTACTAATAAATGCACAGTTTTTGAGTTAAAATATGTAAAATTATTAGAATTTTTATCTACTGTACTGTAGTTAATAATAATAATACATTTATTTACGAGATTCACCCTTTTAGATAAAAAAAAAACATTTCAAAGTACATATAGTATTATACAGATAAATTGTACCGCAGTTAAACTGAGAGATACAACAATTATATTAATGAATTATTAACAATTAAATATTACCTAGTACTTTTTTAAACGCTATTTCTTCGAAAACGGCTGAATATCAACATGGGGTATGCTACATGAAAAATACTCCAAATTTTACGTAGAATCCATAAATGAAACAAAAAATGGGGGTTCATATTTGAAAATTCTAACTTAGGGGTCGTATCTCTTTTGGGAGACCTGTACATTTAAAATTTATCTCAAAAAATGCGCGTTAAAAAAAATAATACACGTGTCCGAGCATTTTTCTGAAGGAAAATACCCTGAATTGTAATCGAATTGATTCCTTACTTTATGTACACAGTGTATAATTAATAATAAACAGTAGAGTCGTAAGTAATCATTGTAGCAGTAGCCAAAAACAGTGTGCAAAAATTTTAGGCGAGCAGGGTAAAACTTCGTCTTATGAACTAATTTTTTACTTTTTACTATTATACCATCAAATCGGAGAAAGTTATATGATGGCCACATCACCATTCTTATGTTTTAAAGTTCCGTACATCACCCTGTAATAAGTTTTGTCCTCGACTGTATTTTTCTCAGGAAAGATTTTTCCTGCTGATAGAGTTATAAATATCAAAAATGGGTCACCTTGTAAATACTTTAAATAATGACTTTCATATAAATTTTGTCGTTGATTTGAATTCAATTATAAATAATGGTTGAACGATTACGTGTTACTTTGCTTTTTTCGGATTTAGTTAAAAGGTGAACGCTTTTGTGTGTTTAGTTGGGGTCGGTCGGTATTATTTGAAATTTCAATTTAGACGGTTGTTAATTTCCTCTTGCGATTCACTTCAAAGCAACTTTACAATGGCTGTCATTAGCAGATCACACTCGCACCTCGTGCTAATAAGTCAACACGCATACCATTAATACCATTGAAATGTCAGCCGGAAAAATATTCCACACTAAGGTATTAATTTTTCCATTTGCGTGCATATCCAATTTTATGAATATAATTTTTCTGCAATTAATTTATATTTAATCAATTTGCTATTTATTCATTAAAAACATCTTAAAAATTGAGTTTGTATAAATTTGTATAAAAATAAAATTATGATAAATATTGTGAACTTGAAAAATGGAATAATTTTTTTTTCGAAATTTACATATGCCAAATTTTATAAAATGATGACCAGCATTTTATAAAATTTTGCACATCTGGCGGGATTTCGTAAAATAATTATTTTATTTTTTCAAAAGTTATGTCATAGCAGTTTGGTTAAAACTTTATCCCGATTTAAGAAAAAATGTAAAAAATTTAAACCATGGCATTATTATTTTGGAAATGCTAACAAAAACTTTTTCCTCTATCTACTAACCAAACCAGTTTCTTTCTAGGAGAAATTTTAACTAAAATTAAAGTTAGGAATTTTAAAAATTGTCCCAAATGTATTGTTAAAATTTTATTGCCAAAAAACTGATTCCAATTTTTGCTTAAATTAGTTTGATATTCTATTAGCCACTATAGTTTAATAATGAGATTTCCACAAAAGGAATAATAAACTAAAATTAAAGTAAGGAATTTTAAAAATTGTTCCAAATGTATTGTTAAAATTTTAGGCAGAATTAAAATATTGCCAAAAAACTCATTACAATTTTTGTGTAAATTAGTTTGATATAGGGGCCGCGGTGGTCTAGTGGGTAGAGGTCCGGCCTCTGGGCCCCGTTGGTGCGGGTTCGAGTCCCGTCCGGACGGTCTAGTGTTTTTCCACATTTCATTTAAACATGAATATTATTAATATAAATTGGTTGTGGCTGAATGCCCTAGTTGGCTAAGCCAAGTCCCCATCATCCTCGATTCCCTAACCCGAACTCTTGTCAATCATCTTTCCTTAAAAAAAAAAAAAATTGATATAATTCTATCAGCCATTTTCATTTTAAAAAGCTCCTTCCTTTACAGTTTAATAATGAGATTTCCACAAAAGGAATAATAAGTGTAATTAAGTGGAATTCCTTTTCCCACCTACGGAGTAACAGAAATAATTAATTTTAAATTCAAGGTTGCGATCGTTATTACGTGGAAATAAATAATAGGAGTAATACATTTTGTTTTAACCATTGTATTTTTTAGTATCAAAATCTTGTTATTTATTCAATTTTTGAATAAATCAATTGTTTACTATAGAAAAGTTTGATAGAGTTTGTACGGTAAAGTTATACGTTCGTATTTGTGGGGTGTAAATAATTGCATTGTATATCGAGGAAAACACGGTTTCAGTTGAAATGGGAAACTGCGTTTAGTCGATTTGAGTCGTCCAACTCGAACAATAAAACTTACAAAACGACACTAAACGAATTCAATTGACCGACAGACTAAACGCGCACAAGCAATCGACGATTCGATGCACTGGAATCTCACACCGACACTACATTTTCCGAGTTTGTACGGTTAAACAAAAGTTTTCGCTAATACTTATACAAATAAAAACTTCGGATTGGATTGTAGATAAATCACAGAATAATAATGAAAAATGCTATACTTTTCGCAATATACAACACAAGTCTCTTAAAATTATAATTATGTATTAATTATACATATAATGTATTAAAATAACTACTTTACTGGTTAATGCCATGACGAATATGGAATTTTACAATACATATTTTGCGTTTTACAAATAAAAATAAGGTTTTTATTAGCTTTGGCGTTGGCTATTTAGCCACTAACGGTTAGTATTCAGTGATAGAATAGTTATTTATGCAAGAAGTGAGTAAAGTGATACTTTTTTTACGAGAAGAAAAGATAGGCAATTCCTACAAGTGAAAAAAAGTATTACTTTACTCTCCAGTTTCATACATTTTTTTTCTAACTCTGTAACTTTAAATAAATTCGATAAAACCTTAATTAATCGGAGAAAATAAAAGCAATTTGAAAAAAAGTGAACCATACTATTAGGGAAGGTCTAAACTAATAACACAAAAAGAATCAACCCTTGATTTTAACCCTTTATATTTTTTCACCCCTTTCAAAAAAGTTTTTTTTTTCTAAGTTTGTAATTTGCCATAAATAAATAAAAATGCTTATTCTTATCAATAATACAAGTACTTTAATAATCAAGAGTCAAAAAAACGTTACGGGCACTCCTTCAACAAAAAAAAATTCTCCGTAAGTCGCAGAAATCCACACCTCGCGATATAAATCTCGATTTTTGACAAAGTTTGCAATCAGCCATAACTAAATAAAAATTCTTATTCTTATCTCTAATAAAGTTGCTTTCATAATCAAAAGTCAAAAAAACGTTACGGGCACTCCTTCAACCCAGAAAAAAATAATTTCTCCGAAAGTCGCAGAAATCCACATTTCGGCATATAAATCTCGATTTTTGACAAAGTTTGCAATCAGCCATAACTAAATAAAAATTCATATTCTTATCTCTAATAAAGTTACTTTCATAATCAAAAGTGAAAAAAACGTCACGGGCGCTCCTTCAACCCAGAAAAAAATAATTTCTCCGGAAGTCGCAGAAATCCACATTTCGGGATATAAATCTCCATTTTTGACAAAGTTTGCAATCAGCCATAACTAAATAAAAATTCTCATTCTTATCACTGATAAAGGTACTTTCATAATCAAAAGTCAAAAAAACGTTACGGGCACTCCTTCAATCCAGAAAAAATATTTTCTCCGGAAGTCGCAGAAATCCACATTTCGGATATAAATCTCCATTTTTGACAAAGTTTGCAATCAGCCATAACTTAAAAAAAATCTTATTCTTATCACTAATAAAGGTACTTTCATAATCAAAAGTCAAAAAAACGCTACGGGCGCTCCTTCAACCCAGAAAAAAATAATTTCTTCGTAAGTCGCAGAAATCCACATTTCGGGATATAAATCTCCATTTTTGGCAAAGTTTGCAATCAGCCATAACTAAATCAAAATTCTTATTCTTATCACTAATAAAGGTACTTTCATAATCAAAAGTCAAAAAAACGTTACGGGCAGTTCTTCAACCCAGAAAAAAAATAATTTCTTGGTAAGTCGCAGAAATCCACATTTCGGGACATAAATCTCCATTTTTGACAAAGTTTGCAATCAGCCATAACTAAATCAAAATTCTTATTCTTATCACTGATAAAGGTACTTTCATAATCAAAAGACAAAAAAACGTTACGGGCACTCCTTCAATCCAGAAAAAATATTTTCTCCGGAAGTCGCAGAAATCCACATTTCGGGATATAAATCTCCATTTTTGACAAAGTTTGCAATCAGCCATAACTAAATAAAAATTCTTATTCTTATCACTGATTAAGGTAGTTTCATAATCAAAAGTAAAAAAAAAACGTTACGGGCACTCCTTCAACCCAGAAAAAAATAATTTATCCGTAAGTCGCAGAAATCCACATTTCGGCATATAAATCTCCATTTTTGACAAAGTTTGCAATCAGCCATAACTTAAAAAAATTCCTTTTCTTATCACTAATAAAGGTACTTTCATAATCAAATGTCAAAAAAACGTTACGGGCACTCCTTCAACCCAGAAAATAATAATTTCTACGTAAGTCGCAGAAATCCACATTTCGGGATATAAATCTCTTTTTTTGACAAAGTTTGCAATCGGCCATAACTTAATAAAAATTCTTATTCTTATCACTAATAAAGTTACTTTCATAATCAAAAGTCAAAAAAACGTTACGGGCAGTCCTTCAACCCAGAAAAAAATAATTTCTTCTGAAGTCGCAGAAAACCACATTTCGGGATATAAATCTCCATTTTTGACAAAGTTTGCAATCAGCCATAACTAAATAAAAATTCTTATTCTTATCACTGATAAAGGTACTTTCATAATCAAAAGTCAAAAAAACCTTACGATAACTCCTTCGACCCAGAAAAAAAATAATTTCTCCGTAAGTCGCAGAAATCCACATTTCGGGATGTAAATCTCCATTTTTGAAAAAGTTTGCAATCAGCCATAACTAAATAAAAATTCTTATTCTTATCACTAATAAAGTTACTTTCATAATCAAAAGTCAAAGAAACGTTACGGGCACTCCTTCAACCCAGAAAAAAATAATTTCTCCGTAAGTCGCAGAAATCCACATTTCGGGATATAAATCTCTATTTTTGACAAAGTTTGCAATCGGCCATAACTTAATAAAAATTCTTATTCTTATCACTAATAAAGTTACTTTCATAATCAAAAGTCAAAAAAACGTTACGGGTAGTCCTTCAACCCAGAAAAAAATAATTTCTTCTGAAGTCGCAGAAAACCACATTTCGGGATATAAATCTCCATTTTTGAAAAAGTTTGCAATCAGCCATAACTAAATAAAAATTCTCATTCTTATCACTGATAAAGCTACTTTTATAATCAAAAGTGAAAAAAACGTTACGGGCACTCCTTTAACCCAGAAAAAAATCATTTCTCGGTAAGTCGCAGAAATCCACACCTCGCGATATAAATCTCTATTTTTGACAAAGTTTGCAATGAGCCAAAACTAAATAAAAATTCTTATTCTTATCACTAATAAAGTTACTTTCATAATCAAATGTCAAAAAAAATACTTCACACCCGTAATTAATTGTTATACATTGATTCGATATATTTAACTTACAAAAGTCATTTTGCGTATCTCCGTAAGTCAAAGAAAATTTTTTGTTAGTCGCTATTTAAGAAGGGTTCTTAATTTTGTTGAATATATCGTGCAAATGCGTTGGCTATTTGTATATTCTTCGTCAAACCATCATAACGATTGTTGCGGTTTGATAGTTTATTTATATCTGTCCAGCAAGTCTTACTTTTCATGACATGTCCACTTAAACGTCTTGTATTGTAAAATAAGTTCTTCGGTGTCCCTGTTAAGTTTATTGAATTTATATTTATTGTAATATTTACCGTTTGCATTTTATAAGTCTCAAGAAACACTTGGGGAGTAAAAACTTTTAAAAGTAATAAGTGTCAATAGCCCTTGACACTTTTAAAGTTAAAACGCAATTTTACTCCCCAAGTATATCCGCAGACTTATTAACCCTCAACGGACAAGCGTAGATCGACGGAATTTTAATTTTAATAAACTAATTGCTTTATTACTAGAGCGAGAAAAAGTGCATAATTAACTCTTAGTTAACGAGCTAGTAGAAGTCGCAACCACTGCTTTACAGATAACTGAATATTTGTCAATTGATCATTTGGTGGATGCGCCGGTATAAGCGTTATACAGGGTGTATTTGACATAACGAACAGGCATGTAACCACAAACAGATTATATTATTTTTAAAGAATATTAAACAAATATTTTGTTTATAACTGTAACAAAAAGCCCGCAGTTAATTATTAAAGTTAATGAGTGAAAATACGCAACATGTTTGGGGGCAGTGGTAATGTGACCTAATTTTTAAACGGCATCGGCTTTAGATATCGAATTACAACAAGCGCGTAGTATCATATCTGAGTGCTCTTTAAGCGTCAATGAACTTGAGGACTATCTTTTACAAAAAAAAAACGTTGCGATAACACTTCAAATTTCGGAGGCAAGAAATCGTATCTCGCGTTTTAAATGAACAAACACACACTCCATGCAGATCTAATTAAATGAGAAAAGCATCGGTTCTCAAAATGTTTAAAAAACCTCGAAAAATTAGGAAAATTCAAATTACTTTTTTTCAAATAAATTTTGACGGAAATGGGTTCAAAATTTTTTGTGTATGTGCCCTTGAATGCCTGTTCGTTATTTCAAATACACCCTGTATTTATCCGATTTAGAAAGAGTAGTATTATTATATGTTAGGGCTTTTTAGTAGTATTAGAGACAAGTTAATAATATGTCTTCAGCAACATTATCTACGTTATATTTTTGGCAAAGGTAAATGAATTCAGGAGTGAAGATAATGTTGTTTGTTACTTACTTTGACAAAATTACGTACCACTACTTTCGTCTCCGTTACACTGCTCGAATCTATCTACTACCCAGAAGTTGCACTTAAAATAAGTAATTCGGTTTATTTCAAAAAGATTCAAAAGGCGACATTAAGTTAAATCATTATTTTGTCGATTCCCAACAATTCGTTCCCACGTCGATCTGATTCAATTTTAGCTTCCGATCCGAACCACCACCGGCGGCGGCAATTAAGAAAGGGCAAAATAAAATTGGAATTTTAATTATTTATGTAAATGGTCCGTGAAATGCGCAGCGACTGCAAAAATCACGAACGAAAATCATCCCTTTCGCCCCCCCGCCCCCCATCCCTCATTTCTTTCGTTCCCTTTAATACCCGTAATCCGCGGTTGTGTTCCCTCTCGGCCCGTTGAACATCGTTAAGAATTAAGCTCAACTTAAATAATGAACTTTACTCTGAAATTCAAACCGCTTCTTTATTGTATTTACTCCATCTCTCTCTCTCTTTCTCTCGACTCTGTTTCAATTACATCAATACTTTCTCAGACGGTAATTATTAACGCGTTTTAATTAAAAAAAAGTATTTTATTGATTTATGTGCGGGTAATACATTTATTCTTTCAAGGATAAACATCAGTGTTTCATCCCTTGTTATTTCAGCGGGGTATTGAATTATCGCTTCGAGGGTGGAATTGTAATTGGAAGGATAACTCGTAAAGAAATGGATGTGTGAAGAGCAAGTGGTTATTAGTTGGGTCAAGGTGGAGATAACAATAATTCAGGGGGGATTCATATTTATTATTCCCGCACCGCTCAAAATCGTTTCTTGTACGCGATAAATTCTGCTTAGGACGATGTTTATGGCCATGGGGGTTAATTCATGGATTGGATTGATTCGAGTGTTTGGACATCGATTCGAGGCTTATTTTTTGTAATAATTTAATTATATAACAACAATTAAACGCATATAATTTAGATTAGGCGCGCACCCAGTAATTTATCTTGGGAGGGGGGTGTCGGTGTTGGATTCAAAATCAATTTGATTCTTGTAAATTCAACAATTTTCAATAGCGATATGGATTTTTAAAGATTTTCGTTTTAATTTTTTGAGCGCTTGAATGAAAACATCGCAGAAATAAATATAAAACGCGTAGAAAAAAATCCTTAAAACAATATCCTCAGTGGTAAGTATCGCTTATTAAAAATCAATTTGGTTTTTATAAATTCAACAATTTTTTGGAGATGTCAATTTTTGACAATTTTAGTTTTATTTTTTTGAGCAGTTGAAGGAAAACATTGCTGAAAAAATATAACACGCGCAGACAAAATTCCATAAAAAATCATCCTCAATCGCCGAAGTATAGCTGATTCAAAATCAATTTGGTTCTTGTAAATTCAACAATTTTCAATAGAGATATGGATTTTTGAAGATTTTCGTTTTAATTTTTTGAGCACTTGAATGAAAACATCGCAGAAATAAATATAAAACGCGTAGAAAAAAATCCTTAAAACAATATCCTCAGTGGTAAGTATCGCTTATTAAAAATCAATTTGGTTTTTATAAATTCAACAATTTTTAATGGAGATATGAATTTTTGATAATTTTAATTTTATTTTTTTGAGCACTTGAATGGAAACATCGCAGAAAAAAATATAAAACGCGCTGACAAAATTCCATTTAAATCATCCTCGATGGCCGAAGTATAGCCGATTCAAAATCAATTTGGTTTTTGTAAATTCAACAACTTTTAATAGAGATATCAATTTTTGAAGATTTTAGTTTTAATTTTTTGAGCACTTGAATGAAAACATCGCAGAAAAAAATATAAAACGCGTAGAAAAAAAATCCTTATAACAATATCCTCAATGATCGAAGAATCGCTTAATCAAAATTAATTTGGTTTTTAAATTCAACAATTTTTAATAGAGATATGGATTTTTGAAAATTTTAATTTTATCATTTTGAGCATTTGAATGAAAACATCGCAGAAAAAATATAAAACGCGCAGACAAAATTCCATAAAAAATCGTCCTCGATGGCCGAGGTATAGCTAATTCAAAATCAATTTGGTTTATGTAAATTCAACATTTTTCAATGGAGATATGGATTTTTGAAGATTTTCGTTTTAATTTTTTGAGCACTTGAATGAAAACATCGCAGAAACAAATAAAAAACGCGTAGAAAAAAAATCATAAAACAATATTCTCAATGATCAAAGAATCGCTTATTCAAAATTAATTTGGTTTTTGTAAATTCAACAATTTTTAATAGAGATATGGATTTTTGAAAATTTTAATTTTATCATTTTGAGCATTTGAATGAAAACATCGCAGAAAAAACCATAAAACGCGCAGACAAAATTCCATAAAAAATCATCCTCGATGGCCGAAGTATAGCTGATTCAAAGTCAATTTGGTTTTTGTAAATTCAACAATTTTCAATGGCTAATTCAAAATCAATTTGGTTTTTGTAAATTTAATAATTTTCAATAGATATATGTTGTTGTTTTTGTTTGTTTGTCACACAAAGTTGTCGCAAGTTTAAATTTTAAATTTTAAATTGTAATTTTAATTTTTGTATTTTCATATCTTATATTTATATTTTATTTTATATTTTGTTTTATATCATAATTAATACTTTAATGTACAAGGTGAATCCCGTAAATATATTATTATTATTATTATTATTATTAACATATGGATTTTTGAAGATTTTCGTTTTAATTTTTTGAGCACTTGAATGAAAACATCGCAGAAATAAATATAAAACGCGTAGAAAAAAATCCTTAAAACAATATCCTCAATGGTCGAAGTGTCGCTATTCAAAATCAATTTGGTTTTTGATAAATTCAACCATTTTTAATGGAGATATGAATTTTTGACAATTTTAATTATTTTTTTGAGCACTTGAATGAAAACATCGCAGAAAAAAATATAAAACGTGCAGACAAAATTCCATAAAAAATCATCCTCGATGGCCGAAGTATAGCTGATTCAAAGTTAATTTGGTTTTTGTAAATTCAATAATTTTCAATAGAGATATAGATTTTTGAAAATTTTCGTTTTAATTTTTTGAACACTTGAATGAAAACATTGCAGAAATAAATATAAAACGCGTAGAAAAAAATCCTTAAAACAATATCCTCATTGGTCGAGGAATCGCTTATTCGAAATTAATTTAGTTTTTGTACATTTAACAATTTTTAATGGAGATATGGATTTTTGAAAATTTTTATTTTATTTCTTTAAGCACTTGAATGAAAACATCGCAGAAAAAAATAAAACGAGCAGACAAAATTCCATAAAAAATAATCTCAATGGTCGAAGTATCGCTTATACAAAATCAATTTGGTTTTTGTAAATTCAACAATTTTCAATAGAGATATGGATTTTTGAAGATTTTTGTTTTAATTTTTTGAGCACTTGTATGAAAACATCGCAGAAAAACATATAAAACGCGTAGAAAAAATTCCTTGAAACAATATCCTCAATAGTCGAAGAATCGCTTATTCAAAATTAATTTAGTTTTTGTACATTTAACAATTTTTAATGGAGATATGGATTTTTGAAAATTTTCATTTTATTTTTTTGAGCACTTGAATGAAAACATCGCAGAAAAATATAAAACGTGCAGACAAAATTCCATAAAAAATATCCGTAATGGTCCAAGTATCGCTTATTCAAAGTCAATTTGGTTTTTGTAAATTCAACAATTTTCAATGGAGATATGGATTTTTGAAAATTTTCGTTTTAATTTTTTGAGCACTTGAATGAAAACATCGCAGAAAAAATATAAAACGCGTAGAAAAAAATCCTTAAGACAATATCCTTAATGGTCGAAGAATCGCTTATTCAAAATTAATTTGGTTTTTGTAAATTCAACAATTTTCAATGGAGATATGGATTTTCGAAAAAATCTCAATTAATTAATTAATAATTGTTAGTACATATGTTGTAATTTATTTAATTTTATATGGTACACTATGGCATTTCATAAATTTTTGTCTTTCTTAATAAAAATTTAAATACAATGCCCTGCAAAAACAGGAGAATAAAGTAATGAATATTAAATAACATTCAGAAATGTTACCTTGTACCACAATTATGTTTTAAGTAACAGACACAGTTTAAGTAGCAATCACAGTTTGTCAGTGATTTAAAGTAGCTGTGATTTAAAGTAGCAGTGATTCTAAGTAACAGTGATTTTAAGTAACAGTGATATTAAGTAGCAGTGTTTTTAAGTAGCAGTGATTTTAAGTAGCAGTTATTTTAAGTAACAGTGATTTTAAGTAGCAGTTATTTCAAGTAGCAGTGATTTTAAGTAACAGCGATTTTAAGTAGCGGTGATTTTAAGTAGCAGTGAAATTCGCCTATTACGACTTGTGATTTTTCAATACCACTGAAAAATCACAGAAACGTGAAATATCGCCCATCCCTACAATCAACTAATGTATACATTTTTTCTTTAATCAGGATCATCGCGTGAACGCATAGTATGCAACCATATGCACGCATCTGTACGCCGAGCAATAATAATAACCGTTTAAAAAAGTAGGGGAAAATAAAACGTGATTAAACGTTGTGTTCAAGCGCCGAAACGGAGGGCAAACGATGTAATTTTGCTTTAATCGCGAGTATTGTATTCTCCTAAAACCATTAACAGATATATCAGTTGTAGGTAGATAGATAATGTTAAACCGATAGGACGTTAAGTGCGCCATTTACATGACACATTGCTCAGATTCCAACGCAACACCTACATTTTGCACATTGATATGATGTGACACCACATTACACTAGTAATGCCGTAGCTGTAATAATATTCCATCAAACTTGTGATATTATGTACAGTATATAAACGATTTACATTTACGAGACTTACAGTGGCAGCGCTGCCTCCTCATCAATATCAAAATATGAAAATTAGACAGTTTTTGATTACTGTAGAAAAAGTTTTAACGATGCACAAATACCTTGACTATGTCGAGTGTGACGTTAAGACAATAGATGTCGTCTTCATGGTGTATCTTTTTATAAGGGATATAACTCCATTTAAAACAACCGTTTCTCTGTCTGTATCTATACTGAGTTGATAATATGATTGAAACAGTTGGTGGTAATACAGATGGGTTCGGTCTCTGCAACCGACCCTACCTATCTGTATTGCCACCTCTGCTACCTCGGCCGTACCATAAGTCACCCCGCGAGCCGTCACTGGAATCTATCGTAAAAAAAGTAATGAATGTCTTGATCCCACTCTCAAATTAGGATTATTTTACAAAATTCCATCTCTTTCTTTCACTGTGCTGTGTGGACTATTCATGTTAAATTAAGTTAAATCTCGATGAACATTATGAATGATTTTTTGCAATTTATCCATATGATTTTTTTAGTGTTAGTGTACTGAAATGTGACGGTCTGTGATATTCATCGGGGTGTATAAAATGTGAATGCATGCATATGGGCACACGGGTAATTGTTTAGGGCTTGTAAGGGCTCTCAGAAACGCCGCAGAGCGTTTCTAATTTAATTACACTATCGTTTAATATGCTGTCCCGGATCGACAACTCTACTCGTATGTATTTCACCTGTACTGAAACATTCATTATTTTACATTACCAATAATAATAATAAACAATACAATGGAATTTTTACATATGTAATATATACAATATATATTTACAATAGATGAAGACCTAACAACGGGCAAAAGAGACACAAGAAAAGGCGATAGGATCTCCCCACAACTATAGATATCAGCCACTTAGAGCCACTTATACAACATCCCTCCCGTTTTTTTTGAAGAAAAAAAGAGCGATTTATCTTCCTAGACCAAAGTAACTGGCGAAAGTGTTTTAAAAATTCTCGCTTTATATAACGCTCTATATAACGAACTGTCCCTGCTTAATTTGATAAAACGATGATTTGCAAATGTAATTTAATTTTTGAAGAATTTAGTCGTCACATTTTATATTGTTTTTATTTTTGCTCGAGTTTTACACAATTCGAAAACTAAAATTTTCAAAAATTCACAACTCGCGAAATCATTGGCGGATTTTTAAAAACTTGATTTAGTTTGATAAAACGATGATTTGCAAATATAATTTAATTTTTGTAGAATTTAGTCGTCACGTTTTATTTTTTTTTTTAATTTTTTGCTCGACTATTACACAATTCAAAAGCTAAAATTTTCAATAATTCACAACTCGCGAAATAATTGGCGGATTTTTAAAAACTTGATTTAGTTTGATAAAACGATGATTTGCAAATCCAATTTAATTTTTGTAGAATTTAGTTGACACGTTTTATATTTTTTTTAATTTTTTGCTCGAGTATTACACAATTCGAGATCTAAAATTTTCAAAAATTCACAATTCACGAAATAATTAGCGGATTTTTAAAAACTCTATTTAGTTTGATAAAACAATCATTTGAAAATCTAATTTAATTTTTGTAGAATTTAGTCGTCACGTTTTATATATTTTTTTAAATTTTTTGCTCGAGTATCACACAATTCGAAAACTAAAATTTTCAAAAATTCACAACTCGCGAAATAATTGGAGGATTTTTAAAAACTTGATTTAGTTTGATAAAACGATGATTTGCAAATCCAATTTAATTTTTTGTAGAATTTAGTTGACACATTTTATATTTTTTTAAATTCTTTGCTCGAGTATTACACAATTCGAAAACTAAAATTTTCAAAAATTCACAACTCGGGAAATAATTGGTGGATTTTTAAAAACTGCACTTAATTTGATAAAACTATGATTTGCAAATCTAGTTTATTTTTTGTAGAATTTAGTCGTCACTTTTTTTAATATTTTTCTTAAATTTTTTGCTCGAGTATTACACAATTCGAAAACTAAAATTTTCAAAAATTCACAACTCGCGAAATAATTGGAGGATTTTTAAAAACTTGATTCAGTTTGATAAAACGATGATTTGCAAATATAATTTAATTTTTGTAGAATTTAGTCGTCACGTTTTATTTTTTTTTTTAATTTTTTGCTCGACTATTACACAATTCAAAAACTAAAATTTTCAATAATTCACAACTCGCGAAATAATTGGCGGATTTTTAAAAACTTGATTTAGTTTGATAAAACGATGATTTGCAAATCCAATTTAATTTTTGTAGAATTTAGTTAACACGTTTTATATTTTTTTTAAATTTTTTGCTCGAGTATTACAAAATTCGAAATCTAAAATTTTCAAAAATTCACAACTCGGAAAATAATAGGTGGATTTTCAAAAACTGCACTTAATTTGATAGCCATGATTTGCAAATCTAGTTTAATTTTTGTAGAATTTAGTCGTTACGTTTCATATTGTTTATTAATTTTTTGCTCGACTATTACACAATTCGAAAACTAAAATTTTCAAAATTCACAACTCGGGAAATAATAGGTGTATTTTTAAAAACTGCACTTAATTTGATAAAGCCATGATTTGCAAATCCAATTTATTTTTGTAGAATTTAGTCGTCACGTTTTATATATTTTTTTAAATCTTTTGTTCGACTATTACACAATTCGAAAACTAAAATTTTCAAAAATTCACAACTCGCAAAATAATTGGCGGATTTTTAAAAACTTGATTTGGTTTGATAAAACGATGATTTGCAAATCCAATTTAATTTTTGTGGAATTTAGTTGACACGTTTTATATTCTTTTTTATTTTTTGCTCGAGTATTACACAATTCGAAATCTAAAATTTTCAAAAATTCACAACTCTGGAAATAATTGGTGGATTCTCAAAAACTGCACTTAATTTGATGAAACTATGATTTGCAAATCTAGTTTAATTTTTGTAGAATTTAGTCGTCACGTTTTATATATTTTTTAAAAATTTTTGTTCGAGTATTACACAATTCAAAAACTAAAATTTTTAAAAATTCACAACTCGCGAAATAATCGGTGGATTTTCAAATACTCTACATAGTTTGATTAAACGATGATTTTCAAATCCAATTTAATTTTTGTTGAATTTCGTCGACACTTTTTATATTTAAAAAAAATCACTCGAGTTGTACATAACTCGAAAACTAAAATTTTCAAAAATTCACAACTCGAGAAATAATTGGTGAATTTTCAAAAACTACACTTAATTTGATAAAACTATGATTTGCAAATCCAGTTTAATTTTTGTAGAATTTAGTTGACACGTTTTATATTTTTTTAATTTTTTTGCTCGAGTATTACACAATTCGAAAACTAAAATTTTTAAAAATTCACAACTCCGGAAATAATTGGTGGATTTTCAAAAACTGCATTTAATTTGATAAAACTATGATTTGCAAATCTAGTTTAATTTTTGTAGAATTTAGTCGTCACGTTTTATATTTTCTTTTAAATTTTTTTGCTCAAGTATTACACAATTCGAAAACTAAAATTTTCAAAAATTCACAACTCTCGAAATAATTTGCGGATTTTTAAAAACTCTATTTAGTTTGACAAAACAATGATTTGCAAATCTAATTTAATTTTTGTAGAATTTAGTCGTCACGTTTTATATATTTTTTTAAATTTTTTGCTCGACTATTACACAATTCGAAAACTAAAATTGTCAAAAATTCACAACTCTCGAAATAATTAGCAGATTTTTAAAAACTCTATTTAGTTTGATGAAACAATGATTTACAAATCTAATTTAATTTTTGTAGAGTTTAGTCGTCACGTTTTATATATTTTTTTAACTTTTTGCTCGACTATTACACAATTCGAAAACTAAAATTTTCAAAAATTCACAACTCGCGAAATAATCAGTGGATATACATGTAGTTTGATAAAACGATGATTTCCAAATCGAATTCAATTTTTGTAGAATTTAGTCGACACGTTTTATATAATTTTTTTAAATTTCTTGCTCGAGTATTACACAATTCGAGAACTAAAATGTTCAAAAATTCACAACTCTGGAAATAATTGGTGGATTTTCAAAAACTGCACTTAATTTGATAAAACTATGATTTGCAAATCTAGTTTAATTTTTGTAGAATTTAGTCGTTACGTTTTATATTTTTTTTTTAATTTTTTGCTCGAGTGTTACACAATTCGAAAACTAAAATTTTCAAAAATTCACAACTCGCGAAATAGTTGGCGGATTTTTAAAAACTTTTTTATTTAGTTTGATAAGACGATGATTTGTAAATCCAATTTATTTGTTTGTAGAATTTAGTCCACACGTTCTATATATTTTTTTTCGAGTATTGCACCTAATTTGATAAAAGGATGATTTGCAAATGTATTTTAATTTTTGCAGAAACGTTTTTTTTTTGCTCGAGTATTACACAATTCGAAAATTAAAATTTTCAAAAATTCGTAACTCGTGGATTTTCAAAAACTGTACCTAATTTCAGTGGCGGGTCGTGAAACATGTTGATGGTTGCACCACTTATACATTATAGCCCCTCCCCCCTCCTTTTCTGAAGAAAAATCTTCCCAGACCAAAGTAACGAAGAGCGAAAAAGTGTTTTAAGAGTTCATTAAAAATTCTTACTGAGCTTGAAACTTCAGGTAATGCCATGGCTCCTTGGCTCTACATAACGAGCCGCCCCTGATGGAAATATTGGATTACTATAACCATTGAAATCCGGTTACTTACAAACCCAAAACGAATACGTCTTTCAAAAACTTTGGAGTTCTTTAGATTATCATACGAAGCGTTCAGTTTAATTCTGGTATTAGTTTTACTATTTACTTTACAATAACAAATTTTCTTTTTCCAAAAATAGGAAATAGATATTTATGATATTTTATATTATACTTTGAACAATGTTTTAAGTATACTGTAATAACAGTTGACTTGTGAAAGACTCTTATGTCGTTGTTGTCACCAATAAATATTCTATTTCATTCTACATTCTGCTGAAAAAGCAAAAATTTACAAAATATAATTCTTATGTTAATTACACAACTGTCTGCAACAAAGATGTTAAGTACGTATCAAATAAAAATATGCGGATAAGAACTGAACACTATCGTATACAATTTTTTATTTTCATTTTTCATTCATTCTAATAAAAGCGGCACTTCTTGATATTACCATCTGTAAAATTGAATAATATTACCCCTCCCAGTTATAATGTCGTAATGTCATAATGGCATTCAATTCGGTGCTGGGGGGACAATTTATGCGCTTTTTAGAAACATTATATTTGACGTTGCGTCGTAAATCTTCACGTTTAATTTCATCCCTCTGAGACTGAAAAATTACCAGGTTGAAGTGCTCTCATCTTTATTCTTTTCTCTCTTCCAGCGGGGAAAGGCCGGTAGCGTTTTTTTTTATCTTCGTGATGAGTGGCCTTTATTCGAATCGGCAGAGATGGAAAATTAAACGTGAAATTACATTAAACGTGAAACAGTTGAAATATTGCGAAGGTTTTACGTCGAAATCTGACGACTCGATTCACCCAAATAAAACAAGCCTTCAGTACCGCTAGTACTTATGCAGATTAAAATAGAATGAAATTTTAATGAAAATTTAATCTTTCGGAAGTCGGATTTAAAATTGATTTATTTATTCATTTGCGGAATCTCCTTTACAATAAATAAAATTTACAAATCAAAAATGTCACATAATATTGCATTAGGCCATTAAAGATTAGAAATTAAAATAAACAACTATTTTATAAAAAGAAAAACTGTAATTTGAAAAATTGTAAGAAACTCGAAAATGGGAGAAATAATTATTGAAATAGCTCTCAATATCGGTGCCAGATTAATGGTTTTAAGGGCTCTGGAATGATACGATTTTGAATTTCCTGCACATTTTAGAAGTAATTTTTTTTTAAACTCAATTTTATCAAACAATTTTTTTAAGCAATTTATCCAAAAAAATAGAATTGCTTATGTTAATCTTTGATAAGATAATTTTTTATTTATATCTTTTATTAATCCAACTCTTTAGAAACTTGTAAATCGATGAATGTGCTTTCTTTATAAACTTTTACGCATCTTTTGCATATTTCTATACCCTGTAAGTTTATTTTTTTATATCTGTTATGACTCATATTTTTTTATTTATTGAAACCACTTAATTATATTATGTATATTGACCTGTATAAACCCATTGTTATTGACACATTAAATAAATTAAAGTAAATAGATATTTTGTAAATATGTATATGAAAAAAAAATCGATTTTTTGTCTTCAACAATTTTAAATATTAATTTTCAAAAATTAATCTCACGCAAAAATTGAAAAAGTATAAGTTGATTCTAAAGAAAGATGTTTTGTGAATATACTTACTAAAATTTTTGAGAAATTCTATATCAGTTTTTTTTTTGTTCGACAACTTAAAATTTAATTTTACAGAAAAAGTGACACGCATTTTCAAAACTCAAAATTAATTTTAAAGGTAAATTTATTATGATTGCATTAAAGGTTTTAAGGAATTCAATTATATCTGTATTTTTTTTTCTATTTTTTCTTTGTTTAAATATTCGACAAATTTCATTCATTTTTAAACATTTATAATTCACGCATTTCCAAAAATTGAAGATAATTCAGATGTTTTGTGAATGTACTAATTCCTTTTTTTTATTTTTAATAAATTTTAGCATATCATGTAATATGTCAAGTATCAGAAATGACATTTTTCAACTGCCAAAAATGACAATTTTCAACTAGCAAAAGGCCAATTTTCAACTGCCAAAAATGCCAATTTTCAACTGCCAAAAAGGCCAATTTACAACTGACAAAAAGGCCAATTTTCAAGTGTCGGAAACGACCATTTTTAACTGCCAAAAAGGTCAATTTTCAATTGACAAAAAGGCCAATTTTCAAGTGTCGGAAACGACCATTTTTAACTGCCAAAAATAACAATTTTCAACTGACAAAAAGGCCAATTTTCAACTGACAAAAAGACCAATATTCAAGTGTCGGAAACGACCATTTTTAACTGCCAAAAATTACAATTTTCAACTACCAAAAATGCCAATTTTCAACTGCCAAAAATGCCAATTTTCAACTGACAAAAAGGCCAATTTTCAACTGACAAAAAGGCCAATTTTCAAGTGTCTGAAACGACCATTTTTAACTGCCAAAAATAACAATTTTCGACTGACAAAAAGGCCAATTTTCAACTGACAAAAAGGCCAATATTCGAGTGTCGGAAACGACCATTTTTAACTGCCAAAAATTACAATTTTCAACTGCCAAAAAGGCCAATTTTCAACTGACAAATGGCCAATTTTCAAGTGTCGGAAACGACCATTTTTAATTGCTAAAAATGACAATTTTCAACTGCCAAAAAGGCCAATTTTCAACTGACAAAAAGGCCAATTTTCAAGTGTCGAGAATGACCATTTTAACTGCCAAAAATTACAATTTTCAACTGCCAAAATGGCCAATTTTCAACTGACAAAAAGGTCAATTTTCAAGTGTCGGAAACGACCATCTTCAACTGCAAAAAATGACAATTTTCAACTGCCAAAAATGACAATCTTTAACTGACAAAAATGCCAATTTTCAACTGTCAAAAAGGCCAATATTCAAGTGTCGGAAACGACCATTTTTAACTGCCGAAAATGATAATTTTAAACTGCTAAAAAGGCCAATTTTCAACTGTCGGAAACGACCATTTTTAGCTGCCAAAAATGACAATTTTCAACTGCCAAAAAGGCCAATTTTCAACTGACAAAAAGGTCAATTTTCAAGTGTCGGAAACTACCATCTTCAACTGCAAAAAATGACAATTTTCAACTGCAAAAAATGACAATCTTCAACTGACAAAAATGCCAATTTTCAACTGCTAAAAAGGCCAATTTTTAAGTGTCGGAAACGACCATTTTAAGCTGCCAAAAATGACAATTCTCAACTGCCAAAAAGGTAAATTTTCAACTGCCAAAAGGCCAATTTTCAAGTGTCGGAAAAGATCATTTTTAACTGCCAAAAATGACAATTTCAACTGCCAAAAAGGCCAATTTTCAACTGCCAAAAAAGCGAATTTTCAAGTGTCGGCAACGACCATTTTTAACTGCCAAAAATGATATTTTCTAACTGCTAAAAAATGACACTTTTCAACTGCCAAAAATGACAATTTTCAACTGCCAACAAGGCCAATTTTCAACTGTCAAAAAAGCCAATTTTCAAGTGTCGGAAACGACCATTTTAACTGCCAAAAATGACAATTTTCAACTGCAAAAAACGCCAATTTTCAAGTGTCGAAAACGACCATTTTAACTACCAAGAATGACAATTTGTAACTGCCAAAAATGACTATTTTCAACTGCCAAAAATGCCAATTTTCAATTGCAAAATACCAATTTTCAAGTGTCGGCAACGACCATTTTTAACTGGCAAAAATGACAATTTTTAACTGCCAAAAATGACAATATCAACTGCCAAAAACGACAATTTAAAACCCAAAATAAACACATTTTCAAAAATTAAAGTTTTTTTAAAGGTACATAAATGTGTTATGGCAGCATCGGACTTTTTAAAGAATTCAATCATATCGATATTATTTTATTTTTCTATTTTTTCTTTGTTCAAATATTTCGACCAATTTTCAAAAATTCATAACTCACGCAGAAATTGGCAAAGTTAATTAGTTTTAAAGGTAAATGTTTTGTAAAGATATAAACATTTTTGAGGAATTAATATTATATTGATTTTTTAGCCAAAATATTAATTTTCAAAAATTCATAACTAGCGCAAAAATCGACTCAATTTCAAAAATCAAGGTTAATTTTAAAGGTAAATGTATTATGATTTCGTCAGGGTTTTTAAGGAATTCAATAATATCGATATGATTTTTTCTTCTAGTTTTTCCTAAAATATTTTAAAATAAAATATTTGACCACTTAAAAATTCATTTAAAGAAATTTATAACTCAAAAATCAAAATTTATGTTAAACCTTGTGGATATATTAAAAATATCGAGCATTTGAGTATTTATTTTCTCTAAATTTGTTCAATTGTTCGACAACTTACAAAAAATAATTTTCGAAAAATTACAATTTTTAACTGCCAATTGAAGAAATTGGAATTTGCAAAAATTTAAGTTAGTTGTAAAGTAGAACTATTTTAAAATGTTTGTGGACTTCAATCATATTACTATTTATTTGTTTTAGATTATTTTTTGTTCGTCTTCAACAACTAAAAATATTAATTTTCAAAAATTCATAACTAACACAAAAATTGACTCAGTTTCAAAAATCAAGGTTAATTTTAAGGGTAAATTGCATACCGAGTATACCGTTCTTTCGCTCAGAATACCGTACAAGTACGGTAATTACCGAACGTATGGCAACACTGGTATATACATACCATCCTTAATTTCCTAGAGTAACATTTTTTCTTAACGATTTTTTGAAATGTTACAAAATGGCAAATTTTGCAATTTGATAGCAATGTCTCAAATTAAACCCTTTTCGGACGATTGCAGAAACAAATGATTGAAATAATATGTCAATACCCAAACACGCGAAGATTTAATTCTAAAAATAATAAATTTAATATGAATATTCGACCTGATTTTCATTCCACAAAAACTTAATCTTGATTTTAAAAATGAGGCATGTTTCAGGTGAACTTTAAATTAAAAAAAAAATGTTTGCTCTCAGTTTGTTGAAAATTATTAACATTGAGGAAGGTTATTGGTTATTATTTTCATGTTGTGTAACGTGAGCGTTTACCTATAGATTACGAAAAAATAATTTAGTGTTCATAGAATAAAAAATTACCAAATCTCACAGTTTCTATTTATTAAAAAAAAAAAATCAATGAACTTTTGATGTTTAATAAAAATTTCAAACGACAAAACTTAAGTTTATTAAAACCGTTGAATAGTTGCTTTAACAAACGAAAGTTTTGTCGTTTAATTTTTATTAAACATCAAAAGTTTATTGATTTTTTTTAGAGACTGTGAATGCGTTCAAAATGCCAAAAAATATACATACATTTATTTGGTAAAAATTTATCATATATTAATTTTATAAAACAATACATTATATAGAAGTGGGAGCCAATTTGGCTAGCGATCTGCAGTCTTTTGGCATAAAAAAATATATTTAACTGAATAAATGGGGCTAGGCGTGGTGGCCTAGCGAGTAGAGCTCCTGCTCACGGGCCTCCTGGTAGTGGGTTCGAATCCCATCCGGGCGGTCACTTTTTTCGAAGAAGTAGCCGTTCGGGTCCATGGATGTCCAGTGCATATCCCCCCCATTCATTATATAATATAAATAATGATTATATATAAATATATAGAAATCAGTATACATAGTTAAATAATACCTCTGGCGGAATGGACTAGATTCCTATGCAAAAAAAATGAATAAATTTCGATTTTAAATTAAATTTCAAATTATTGTACCGGAGAATATCATATCTTTAAACTACTCAAATAAACCTGTCTAATCAACATTAACATTAGCTCTTAGAATTTATTAACACATTTTGATTGATTTCAATGTTACAGAATTTGTAATTTTGTATAATTATATCAATAATAAAGTGCAACAGACATAATATTAAATTTAAATCTGCTGAACAGCCACTGAACCTAAGTATATCAGCCTAATTTCAAAATTATTTAATTATAAAATTGATATTTGATCCAAGTGAGAAAATCGAAACCAAAACAAAATAAAAATAACTGTATAATTCTGTATATATCGTGGTAAAGATATTGATCTATGTATGCCTAAGTATTTTATATTAAATTACTTGATGGTTTGATAAGATAGAGCGAATGCAAGTTTAATTTAATAATGTATATCGTGAGTATTTGAACGTTTGAAGTTTGTTATTAATTCTGAGAAAGTTTCGGAAGGGCTTAGCATCCACACAGGGGATCAGAGGTTAAGTGAATTTCGACCTTAAATCATCCCTAATCGCTCGCCTTTTCATCCTAAAGTGTGCGCCATATAACCACCAAGTTAACAACATTAACTATTTTCATTAAATTTATATTTTATTAATTTTAAGATAAGAGAAGCCACAGTTTTGTGAACAAATTGCAATGAAAACAAGATAATAAATAAGTAAATTAAATGTTATTATTAACAATTCTTAATTCAGTGCCTTCTTAATGTTTTCATTATGTTTGTGTATTTCAATCCTTAATATTTTTTTATATACAGATTATCAGACTATTTTATAAGTTTGTATAAATTATTTAATGCTTCTACGTTTCAATTTGTAATCTACTAAAAATATGTAAGTGTAATTTATTCGGCAGTTATTAATATTTTCTTTTATTTATTTTATTTTAGAATTATCCCGCCTTTGCCGCGCCCTTGCCAGTGTTTCTCAATATTTTTACTCTCGTGGTATATTTTCCAAAATGAAAAAAAATCACTGCGTACCTACGCAGTCATAGAAGAACTCATTTCTAAATTAAATAAATATAACGAAAAATTATACCAGCTTTTTTCAATTTCCACTTATCTGTGTTTTGCAAACAATTCTCACAATCGAAATATTAAATAAAAAATTAAACAAATAGTTTCTAATTAAACATATTATTAGTAGTAGTAACATCTTTATTTAACTATTTTCTTTTTACATTTATAGACAACATATAAACAGAAATGATAAACTAAACAATATAAGGTAAATTGGTTATCGACCAGTGGTCTTTCAGCCGTAGCTGTAGCTTATTAGTTTTGTCTGTTGTTTTTTTTTAATTTTATTTTTTGTTTGTTTTTTTTATTTCTTTTTTACATATTATTATTTTTTATACTTTTAAGAAGAATACATTTAATTAATTGTATTATTATACCGGGTGACCCAGGGATCTGTAAAAGCCCCATAACTTATTTCCTATTTGAGATATCGACTTCTAGTTTTCCTGAACTGTTACCCACACTTATTCTACATATTTTAAAAATATGTATGTTTTTGTACAGGGTGTCCCAATATACATAACAGACCAAAGTTATGTTTTTTTAAATAGAACACCCTATATTTTATACTTTATTTTCAACCCTCTTGAGAAGCTGATAAAACTAATATAAAATAGTATGGGTCTCTAATGGACGATTGGTTACTTATGGCCAATTTTGTGGAAAAAACAAGGACACATTGAAAAAATTGCAGAAGCGCTCCTAGCAAAGCTATCGTCATTTTTTATACACTGAAGAATTTTCCACATCATGAAGAATAATACAAATTGGCATTGGTTCTTTTTTGTTCATACTGCTATACAGGGTGTCAACATACGCAAAATATTGGATAACTATTTTTTTTCAAATGGAACACCCTATATATCTTGCCACTAGTGCATGGAATTTTTAATAAGCTTTCCAATGATGTACAATTTGTGTAATGAAATATTAAGGATTCTTGAGATTTATCTATAAAAACATTTTTCTTTTGTCACCTCCTGCTCATTTTTGGATTTTCAGCCAAAACTATGCATTTTCTGAAAAAATAATAAGAGACCAAAGTTGTAGAATGGAAAATTTTCGATCGATATAGGTCTTTTGACTTTTCCAATAATGCGTGCATTGCCCGCCAGAGTGCGCAAAATCGTGACCGTATATGCATTTTAGCGTTTTTCTCAATTTTTTTGTTAATTAATTGCACTATACTTTATTTTCCACGTCCTCTAGCAGAAAACCGGGTAATTATAAAATTATTCAAATGACCTACATCGATTGAAAAAATTCCGCCCTACAACTCTTAAAAGAAGCAATTTTTGCCCAAAATGCATAGTTTTCGCTAAAAATACAAAAAACCATTGAAAAACGCAAAAATTGATACATACATTTTCAATTTGCATTTTAGGGAAAACTAGGCATTTTTGGCAAAAATTGCATCTATTAAGAGTTGTAGAGCAGAACATTTTCAATCGATATGGGCCATTTTAATTTCCCTATAATTTCTCGTTTTTCCGCTAGAGGGTGCGGAAAAAAAAGTATAATGCAATTTATTAATAAAAAACGCTAAAATGCATATACGGTCACGATTTTGCGCGCTCTGACCGGTAATGCACGCATTATCTTAAAAGTTAAAAGACCCACATCGATCGGAAATTTTTCGCTCTACAACTTTGGTATCTTATAATTTTTCATGAAAATGTATAGTTTTGGCTGAAAATCCAAAAATCTGCGGAAGGTGGCAAAAGAAATATGTTTTTATTGATAAATCTCAAGAATCCTTAATATTTTGTTATACAAACTGTATATCATTAGAAAACTTATTAAAAATGCCATAGATTGGTGGCAACTTATATAGGGTGTTCCATTTGAAAAAAAATAGTTATCCATTGTTTTGCGTATGTTGACACCCTGTATATCACTATGATTAAAAGAGAACCAAAGCCGATGTGTATTATTCTTTATGATGTGGGAAATTTTCTAGTGTATAAATATTGATGCTTTCTTTGCTAGGAACGCTTCTGTAATGTTTTTAATGTGTACATGTTTTTGCCACAAATTTGTCCATAACTAGCCAACCATCCATAATAGACCCATACTATCTCATACTATTTTTATCAGCTTCTCAAGAGGGTTGAAAATAAAGTATAAAATATAGGGTGTTCCATTTAAAAAAACATAACTTTGTACTGTTATGTATATTGGGACACCCTGTACAAAAACATACATATTTTTAAAATATGTAGAATAAGTGTGGGTATGAGTTCAAGAAAATTATAAGTCCATATCTCAAATAGCAAACAAGTTACGGAGCTTTTACAGATCCCTGGGTCACCCGGTATATTAATTTGTGAACATGATTCCGACAGGGATCGAACCTGCAACCTCCAGATTGCTAGGTATGGGCGCTGCTCTCCTGTCGAAGGTATGTTTACATTTTTGATCCAATTGTATACAAATAATTACGGATATTATTTGCATGCAATTCATTAAATTTATTTTTGGTAAATGTGGAAATCAATTTACAAATAGTTTTTAGTTTTATTTTCAAGATTTCGCGGCACATTTGTAAAATTTTGCGGCAAATTAATATATTTGAGAATCATTGGCCCATGTATTTCCTTACAAAAAGAATAAAAAAAGTATTTTCCCAGTATTTCAGACAAATTTTACGCGATATAAGAGAGAGGCTATGGATTGTGAAATAAGTTTTTGGTCGCTCCCTTTTTTAAAGGAGAGAAATGCGGGCCGTCAGCGGAAAGGGAAAAGGTAAATGGAAGGGACCGGAATTTATTAAGTGGGCGGTGAGGAGGGCAATCGACGCCCTATTGTCCATGAAGAAACTAAATAAATAAACGCTACCTTAGGATAAAAGGCTTGTGTAAAAGGAAATAAATGTAGGTAACAAGTTTTTAAATACAGTATCTGTATAAATAAAATTAAAAATTGTATTCCCATTCAAAAACTCGATATAATTCTACATTTGCAATTGTATTCTATTTAAAAATAATACAGGGTCTTTCTTTTTAACTCAGAACACGATTGTTAATGTCTATGTTCTATGTTATAATAATCACATCAACGCATTGCAATGTATTAACAATGTAGGCAACCAAGTACACAAAGGTGACAGTGAATGCTTCTTCTTCTTCTTCTCTCGGCCCCGTCGACCTGTCACAGTACAGTGAAAGCTTAAAATTATTACGAATAAAGTGAGGTTAATGAAACAAACAATGATAAATCGTAAGTAATTATAATAAATAAGCAGTAGCCAAGTCGATTATAAAATCCTTGAATAGCATTTCTAATGTGTTGCGGATTTCTTCTTAATTCATCGCAAACAGTAATTATACGATCTTTTAACTCTGAAGTATTGTTTATAATAATGTTATTATAAACATTACTTTTTAGATACCCCCACAAAAAAAGTCTTTTGGAGACAGATCAGGCGACCAGGGTGGCCAAGGTATTGGACCAAATCTACCTATCCAGCGATCAGGAAGTAATTCACTTAAATAATTATTAATGGCAGCTGTAGAATGTAGAGGCGCTCCATCCATCTGATAATAAGGAGTAGCAATGTTTAGTGTATGAATTTCTGGCATTATACGAGTTCGCAGAAGATCTAAGTAAACATTACTGTTTAGATTTCCATTAATAAAAAAAGGACCAATAAGGATATCATTAATTAGTCCAGCCCACACATTAACTCTCGCATTGTATTGTGTGTGTGCGTCAAATTTTGTAAGCGAGGATTATTGCACGCACAAAATCTAAAAGGTAAAGGAATGGGTGTAAGTAATGGGTGTAAGGAATGGGTATCGATAACCTATAATTTTGTGGATTAACTTCACCATTTAATGAAAATGATGCCTCATCAGTAAATATTATTCTGTGTAAAATTTCTTGATCATTATTAATTAAATTGAATACGGTTTCACAAAATTCTGTTCGTTTGCCTTTGTTCTCATTTGATAGTTGCTGATGATTTGAAAACTTGTAACCATTGTATTTAAATTATTTTAATGTCTTGTAAACGCAAGCTGAACTTATTTGAAACTGCGATAACTCTTATCGATCATATGGAGTTCTGCTCTACGTAACATAAAATGTTGAGTTTCATCTCTTCCGTTAAAATGTGATTTCCTTTAGCCCTTTTAATGTGAAAATTACTCACGCAGCCAGTATTGTCTAAATGATGGACGATATTACAAATTGTTGAGATGGATGGAACTTGTCTGCTCGGATACTCAACCGAAAACAAATCTCTTGTACCAATTAATTATCTGTATTCTTTCTTCGGTGGTGTACTACATTTTTATTAATAATACAATTTTGACAATTAAATAAAACTGAGTGTAAGTATGCTTACCTACATTGTCAATACATTGCAATGCGTTGATGTGATTATTATAACATAGAACATAGACATTAACAATCATATGTTCTGAGTTAAAAAAATACCCTGTATATTAGCACAAACGGTGGTGGCAGATGACCTCGCAGTCCACGCCGAAAACAAAACAACAAATTCGAAACGTCTGGAATTTTCTATAGTTCATCCATGGACCTTCGACATTATTATGAGCTACAAACACGATTTATTTATACATTACAAAATTAGTTTTTATTGTTTATGACAGTTACTTCCACGTATGCAATTAGGGTGAACAGATTTGAATTTATCTAAACCCTAAGATTTTTCCCGAGTCAAATAGTTTACTTTGAATATAAAAAGAAGAGCAACTATGTTTACTAGCTAAAAATATATATTTTGTGCTAGCCTGACATCCCATTCCTGCTAATTTTTGATTAATACTCAGCAAATTATGAATACGTCACATTAAAGTTGTCAATTAAAATTACACTAATTCTGTCATAGGTTTTACATTAGAGCGTAATTCAAACCGTTTTCGATTTTTGAATTTACACTTTTTCGATTTTAGATTGCTGAAAATGTATATTCTAAGATTTGATGATGATTATTGCAAAAATTCGGTAATTGACTTCCTTAGATTGTTTTGGAATATGGAAACTCAATCATTTTTAAATAATTTTGTAGAAGTTTAAAAACTAGGTACTTAATTTGTTTAGATTTTTCTGGAATATAAAAACCCAACAATACAAATAATATACAGGGTGTCAATTCGAAAACTTTCAATGCGAATATCTGTGAAAATAGAAGAGTTATAAAAACGCAATTTGGTACAAATGTTACACAGGTAGGGGGAACTAGAACCACCATATTTTGGTTATGGGGTGAGTGACCCCTTGGGCCCCATTCACCCTAACCCCAAAATTTTAAATGGGATCACCCTTTTTGTGATTCCTTAAATTAAACGTTTTTTGAGTAGTATTCACCAGCACAAGAATTTTTTTTTAAATTCAATACAGGGCCGAACAAAAAAGTATAATTAAAATAAAATAAATTCTATGAATTGCTATTTTATTTAATTGGATTCTTATAATTCATTCCATTTTGGGCTACAAAAAAGGATAATAATTTCTTTTGCTCCAAATACTCGAAACAGTGGGTCAGGTTTCAACAAATAACAATTACCTATTTCAGTCAGGTGTCTAAATCGCAATTCTTTCAGCCATACTGTAAACCATGTCTAATACCGGATAAAAAAGAAAATTAAACAGCGAATTCGTCTGAAATTATTTCACTTCGATCGTTTTTGAATTTGACGTACAATCTAACACACTGCAATAGGTGATTGTTATTTGTTGAAATCTGACCCACTGTTTCGAGTATTTGGAGAAAAACATTTATTATTCTTTTTTGTAGCCCAAAATGGAATGAATTATAAGAATCCAATTAAATAAAATAGCAATTTATAGAATTTATTTTAGTTTAATCATACTTTTTTGTTCGGCCCTGTATTAAATTTAAAAAAATTCTTATACTGGTGAATACTACTCGAAAAAACGTTTAATTTAAGGGATCACAAAAGGGGTGATGCCATTTAAAATTTTGGGGTTAGGGTGAATGGGGCCCAAGGAGTCACTCACCCCATAACCAAAATATAGTGGTTCTAGTTCTCCCTACCTGTATAACCATTGTACCAAATTGCGCTTTTCTAACTCCTTTATTTTCAGAGATATTCGCATTGAAAGTTTTCAAATTGACACCCTGTATAAAAATAGCCTGAATATATGAATATTCAACCTCTTCGTGACTCTGCAAAATTAAGTCTTACTAAGACTACAAACAAATAACTTATTGAAACAACTACTTCCCTGGCCAGTGCCACGCCACCCAACAAGTTTTGAATAATTATATTATAGATCTTTCCACCTGTTTTGGATTTTGAAAAATCGACATATTTTTGTTGTTTAAGGGCCGAAAATGTATATTCTTAGGTTTGATGATGATGATTGAAAAAACTGGATGACTGATTTGCTTGAATTTTTATTTAATTATTTTTATTATTTTTTCTTAATTTAAATATTTATTTTTGGTATTGTATTGCTGTATTTTGTATTATTTTTGTAAAAGGGGTTACCCGTAAATAAATTATTATTATTATTATTCTTATTATTTTGTTTTCTTCTCGTTATATTTAGAAAATAGTTTTGTTATAACTAATTGTGAAAAAGGAGATTTTCCGTAAATAAGCTATTATTATTATTATTATTTCTGCATAAGTTTTTACCAGTGTGAAGTCTGTACTTTGTTTGAATTTAAAAAATCAAAGCGTTTTCGATTTTTGAGTACTAAAAAAGATAGTCTTGAGTTTGCTGATGATTATTTGGAAACCCAGGTAATTAATCCACTTTGATTTTACGGAAATGTGAAAGCCTAATTATTTATAAACAATTTTGGAAAAGTTTTGATGCTTAAGCTCCTGTGCAGTCAAGATTCGATGATGATTATTGGAAAAACCAGATAATTTACTTGCTTGAAGTTTTCTCGAATATAAAAGCCCAATCATTCCTGACCAATTTTTTTACCAGTTGGAACTCTATACTTGGTTTTAATTTAAAAAAAATCAAGGCTTTTTGAATTTTTGGATACTAAAATAGATTTTTTTAAATTCAAATTCTTGATTATTTGTAAACCTAGGTAATGGATCCACTTTAGTTTTACGGAATGGTGAAAGACTAATTATTTCCGAGCAATTCTGTAAAAGTTGGATGTCAACACTTGTTTCGAAATTTAAAAATCAACGCGTTTTCGCTGCTTAAGCACATTTTCGACGCTTAAGTTTGAATTGCCTGAAGACCAATTATTTCCAAACAATTTTGTAAACGTTGGATGTCAGCACTTGTTTCGAAATTTAAAAAATCAACGCGTTTTCGCTGCTCAGGCACATTTTCGGCGCTTAAGTTTCTTGGGTTTTAAAGATTATTGGAAAAATTACGAAATTGAATTACCTGAAGACTAATTATTTCGGAGCAATTTTTCAAAAGTTGGATGTCAGCGCTTGTTTCGAATTTGAAAAAATCAACGCTTTTTCGTTGCTTAAGCACATTTTCGGCGCTTAAGTTTCTTGGGTTTTAACGATTATTGGAAAAAATACGAAATTGAATTGCTTGAAGACTAATTATTTCCAAGCAATTTTGTAAAAGTTGGATATCAGCACTTTTTTCGAAATTTAAAAAATCAACGCGTTTTCGCTGCTTAAGCACATTTTCGACGCTTAAGTTTGTTATGTTTTAAAGATTATTGGAAAAATTACGAAATTGAATTGCCTGAAATTTTTTGGAATATAAAAGCCCAATCATTACTGAATAACTTTCTACTAGTTGGAAGTCTTTACTTGGTTTGAATTTAACAAAATAAAAGCATTTTCAATTCTTGAGTACTAAAATCGATATTTTTGAGTTTGATGATGATTATTTTGAAACCTAGGTAATTTACCCACTTAAGTTTCATGGAAATATAGAAGCCTAATTATTTCGGAACCATTCTGCAGAAGTTATACTTTTTTCGGATTTAAAAAAAAGTAATGCTTTCTAATTTTTGATACCCAAAAACTGATATTTCCGTTTGATGATGATTATTGGATAATAATCGTTAATTGAATTTATTCATTTGTTCATTTATTTATGCAAAATTGTATAGATACAAATAATAGCCGCCTTGAGCTGGGCATATGGGCTACGTTGGCAAAAAAAAGTTGATTTGCTTGTTTTTTTTTAACATATCAAAACCTCACTGAACAATTTTGTAAAAGTTAAAACTCTGCGTTTGCTTCTGATTCCATAAAAATCAACGTTTTTGGGTTTGATAATAATTATTACGAAAATTGAATTGCTTATTTTTTTTTAATTACGAATAATTTTGTAATCGGTCGACCTAGAGATAATAATAATAACAATAATAATAATGGTTTATTCCTCAACAGATATACATCCAATGACAGAGAAATATAAATAATCATAAACTTACTAATTAATTAGAATTTAAAAGAAACAAAAAATAAAGTTAAAGAGAAAAAAAACAAAGAAAAACAAAATTAATCAGAAAACAATTAATAACACAATAAGATGAACTGAAATGAAATATATGCAGGTGACACAGTATGTTGACGCATTAGCTACTAAATATTACAGAGTTTAACCAACCTAACTAGAGATGGTAACTCATGAGTGAGTCGACTCCTAGAAATGAGTCGAGGATGTAAATTGCAAAAGTTTCGAAGTGAGGACCTTTTTTCTGCTCATCACTCAATAGAGTCAAATAAAGAGTCAACTCTTTTAAGTCCACTCTTTACAACGAGTCGCGCCCCACCCCCGAAAACAACGGCCCTTTTAAGGGCCATAAAAACTAACTAATTCTTATATTCTTCTTTGTCAATAAATGAATGCATGTATGCACTCGCAGAAGAGTAATTTTGGCCACCTCTAGTTTGAAATAATTCGATTTCAATTTTTAATTTTAGAGTGGATATTTTAATTTGGATGATGATTATTAGGAAAACTAGGCTATCAACGTAATGGCGTTTTTTCATATTACTTCTAAACAATTTTTGTTGAAAAGTCTGCAATGGGATTGTGAAAAATCGACGCTTTCTTGTTGTTTAAGTGCTGAAAATGTATATACTCGGGTTTGATGATAAATAATGGGAAAACTAAGAAATTGACTTGCTTGGATTTTTCTAGAAAATGAAAGCGCAATCAGTCCTGAACAATATTCAATAAATTCAAAGTTTGTACTCATTTGGGATTTAAAAAATAAACGCTTTTTCTATTTTTGGGAACTAAAATAGATACTATTGAGTTTGATGATTATTTGAAAAACTAGATAATCAATTCACTTTGGTTTTTCCAGAAAATGAAATGTTTTTTAAATGTTGGTAATTTTAAGAAATAATGTTTTTCGATTTTTTGAGTATCAAGAATGAATATTTTTAGATTAATATTTTTAGGTTTGATAATGGTTATTGGGAAACCTGGGCAATTGATTTAATTATAGTTTTCTAATATATGAAAACATAATCACTACTTGTTTAGAAGTGATTTTGAAAAAGTTATAACTCTGAATTTTCATGGATTCGACGATTTTCCAAAATTTTAGTATCGAAAATGTCTATATTTGGGAAAGAGGATGATGGCGATGTTTTTCAATTTTTGAATACTAAAATGGATTTTTTTAAATTCAAATTCTTGAGTTTGATGATGATTATTTGTAAACCTAGGTAATGGATCCACTTTAGTTTTACGGAATTATGAAAGACTAATTATTTGCGAGCAATTCTGTACAAGTTGGATGTCAGCATTGGTTTCGAAATTTAAAAATCAACGCGTTTTCGCTGCTTAAGCATATTTTCGGCGCTTAAGTTTCTTGGGTTTTAACGATTATTGGAAAAATTACGAAATTAAATTGCCTGAAATTTTCTGGAATATAAAAATTTTAGTACCGAAAATGTCTATATTTGGGAAAGAGCATGATGGCGATATTTTACTTAATTTTTAGGGATACATAAAACAAAAAATATACAGTGGTATAGAACATAGAAAATTGTGTTTCATTTATGTTTGATAAAAATGATTGGAAAAATTTGATAATTGCTTGGATTTTTCTTAAATAGAGAAATCTCATCATTTTTTCAACAATTTTATAAAAGTTTGACTTTTATGACATTGGAAATCCGAAAATAAATTTATTTGATTCTGATGATGATTATTGGGAAAATCTGGCTAACAATCTAATTGCAATTTTTTAAATATAAAGAAGAGTTCAACTATTTTAAAATAATTTCGTAAAAGTTGAAAGTCTGTTCTTGTTTCGGATTTTGAATACTGAATCGTGGATATTTCGGGAACGCGAGCTAAAAAAAAAAATCTGAAAAAATTCACGGTGTTTAGGGTCAAGTAGACGAACATTTTGACGTTGTCCGGAGGCCAACTTCCATTTCGAAAAAAAATCTCTGGTGAAATGCCCCATAAACATAATTGTGTACAAATATATCGTTTTAAATGAATGTAATTTTTCTGAATATTTTTTTCATGTGCCATGATTTCAAAATGATTGGAAGAAAAGCAATTCTAAATGTAATTTTTATGAAAATATACTTTTTCAACATGGATAGAAATATTTGTAGAATTTACTTATTATTTAACACATGGTGAAACATTTCACAATATTCATTAATAATACAATAAAGCATTTGGTTTGAACACAATTTTTACTTTTTATTTCGACCAATATCGACTTTTACTTACATCATTATCCAAGAATATATTCATAGAGAATGATGTAAAAATCGGAATAAAAAGTGAAAATAGTGACAGAATGAAAAAAATTTACACAAAAAAATGTAATCAAATCCGATTTGATAAAGTAAATGGTCTTTTTCGCATCTTATTAAATTAAATAAATGTTGTTAAATCGTTTTTGGTTGTTATTCGCCGAATTATTTTCTCCACAAGTGACGTCCAATCAAATGATAGCGGTTTCATCGCCCAACAGGTTTCAGCCAATGACATGACGACGATTTTACTTTCTCAACAGTTTAGTTGTTACTATGGTTACGATTTGTTTTTTTGTCTGCGAACTGCCTCAATTTCCAAATAGAAAAATTATTCGTTATAATTTAATATAAACAGAAAAATCTTTAGTTAATGATTTAATATGATGCGAAAAAGTATAGTATTAAACTCGTGAGCAAGTTAGCCATTGCCACTGGGGTGAATTCAAACTTCACCCTCGAGGCAATAGCCAACTTTCCCACTCGTTTAATAATATACAATTTTTTATATTTTACATTTTAAATTTAAACTCATTAAAAAATTGTAACCATATCCGATTTGATAGAATAAACGGGATTTTTCTGATTTTTCTCATTTTTTGCATTTTGAAAGAATTAGTTCCTAGAAAAAGTTGTAAAAGTCGGAAAGTTCCTTATTTTATTAGTACTAAATGGTGATAGAGATAAAAGGAGATTAATATTTATTTAAAAATATGTAACCATCTCCCATTTGATGGAATGAACGGACTTTTTCTGATATTTTGAATATTTGTCGACTGTTTCTCAAAATCTAGTGTGACATCGAGTAAATCATATTCGTCATTAGTTTTTCATTTCGGCATTCTCTACAATTTTTGTTGATACAAATTAATTGTAACTATTATCTATCACTTTATAATTATAGATTTAAAAAGTCCAAATTTTTCTAGTTTTAATTTTCTCTCTTAAATCGAAAAGTTTAGAGATTTTTTTACCAAAAGATGTGCAGTGTTTTATAATCTTAAAGATTTTTGTACAATATTTAATTTTTAAGAAAAGACAAAAATCATCGATCAATTTTCAAAATTTAACCAAATATTTTTCAGATTGGAATAAAACACTTTAACTTTTTTAAACCACTATATTTTATTTATGTGAATAGTTTCGACTGGTCATTTTCAAACATAAGTCGTATAAAAAAGTTAAAGTGTTTTATTCCAATCTACAATCAAGATGTACCACGAAGTAAACGCCGCCAACATTAAACAAATATTTTTCAGTTCTTCAGATTATCTAAAAATGCTTAAATTTAAAGTTTCATTCATTAAAAATATCTATCAGTTTTTGTGATCAGCAATCGGTCATAGACACACACAGACAGATATTTTTCAAAAATTATCGAAATCGCATCGGGGGACCTTAAAATAGATACTTCCGTTGAAATTTAGAAGTAAGAAAAATATAAGCACTATATTTTCTCGTACTTCGTATCGAGAAAGTATGTAAATGTGCGTTTTTAATTATAAAAAGAAAACATAAATTGAATAGATTAAATAGAATTCTGATATATAACACTAAAACCCATACAAATGCAATATATTATTTACTTAATAAAATCCAAATTAATAGGAGCGATAAACCACGGTGAATTTATGAGTAATAAAAAATCAATTTCGATCAAGTCTCGTAGCCCAATTAATTTCGTGATGGACGACGTGAGGATTTTCCGCTTTTACGACTTAACAACAAACAAACAAAGACAACAACAAAGAAAGAAAATCGGCAATGGAAATTACTGATAGTAAAATAAATATAATCCAAGTGAAAATATTGATTTATACTTATTTTAATTGAATATTCAATGAACAATTAAGCAGGAAAGCAAATTGTTTTTTTCTTACTTTTCTTTTATTTTCTATATTAACGTTTCCCTTTAAATTCCGAGTAATTTATTTCTCAGCGCCTGCTGCAACTGTAATAAATTACGAATCGGATAATTACTTCGGGGTTGTGTTTTACTCTTTTTATTTTTTAATTAAATATTTCCTGACAGATCTGCAGAGGGGTTGAATAAATATTTCACGTGGCCTTTTCTTTTGTTTCGCTTATTTTCCTTTTTCTTTTTATAGCGCTGGCGAAATCCGGGACGTCTACTTATGGAAATTGACGAATTTGCATAGGCTCTCCTTTTGACGAAAACATCAATCCCTTAACTGAATGTTGCATGCACGCGCCTACACACGTGTTACATTTTCAATAATGCATATGTGGAGGAAGCGGTAAAATGTTTATTAATACGGGGCATGGCAGCGAGATCAAAACTGTATGCTATGAATTATTTATTATATTAATTGGTAATTTTGATGTATTGACGTTTTATTCGCAGGAAAGAAAATTACTCTCGAGCCCGATGGACACTGAATCTCAAGTAGATACGTGACGCCATGTAGTTCCAATCAATGAAAACGCGTTAAATACCGGTGGAATGAATCCAAGCTAACTTCACCCGGTAAACGACGGGCCGCGGGTTCAATTCCCGTCAGCAGACATTTTTTTAAATTTATAATATACAGGGTGTCCTAAATAGAGTAGGATTGCATGGGTATCTTTCTTATTATTTTTTTTTTGACTTAGGCTTTAGCCATTCAGTCACACACGGCTATTATTTTTGTATTTTATTTGTATGAATAATGGGAATAAATGAACAAATGAATAATGTAAGACGCATACAACAACCACGGACCCAAGCGAATACTTCTCGATCGCCGAAAAATCTTCCGCCCGGGATGGGAATCGAACCCACACGGCCGCGGTGCTTTCTTATTCTTAAAGCTAGAGATCTGGTTAAATGGGCAATGTTGTGCAGTTTTCTATGTTGATTCAAATTATGTTAAGAAATTTTCAAAATTCCGAGCAGTTTAGAAAATATTAAAAAAAACTGAAAATCGCGATTTTCAAAAAAATCAAATATCTCAATAATTATTAAAGATGCGAAAAAAAGTTTTAAATAAAAGTTACTTGGTTTAATTAGGCAAACATAGAAATCAAGTCAAAATAAAATTCAAGATGGCGGTTTCCGAGATATTAATACCAACTTTCTTATTTCAAATGGCCGCCATATTTGATTTTTACACGCATAAATAGACTTTTTTTTCTCTTTTCAACGATGTACAACAACTTATGTTAAAATAAAAAATAATGGAAATATTAATTGTTTAAATTTTAATTTGAATTTTTTAAATTATTTTTAAAGCAAATGTAACAAAACAAAAAGAGGTAATACAACCAAGTAGTAAAATAACAATAAATTATAAAAAATGCTCAAAATGTTGACCGTTATTGGCCAAACACAATTGACAGCGTTTTACAACACTGCCAGTTACTTTTCGCAATGTGTTGCGATTAATGCCGTTTATTGCCTCTGTCACTGCTTCGCGAAGTTCATCCACATTGTTATAATTGAAGTTACTTCCATGAACTTTGTTTTTTAAAGTGCCCCAGAAATAAAAGTCAAGAGGCGTCAAGTCTGCAGATCTGGCTGGCCACTGTACAGGTGTATTAGTCGCTATTACTTTATTATTAAAACGTCCATTTAGATAAGTAATAACATCTCTGGCATTGTGTGCTGGAGCGCCATCTTGCTGGTACCATATTTGCATATTTTGTGCCAAAGGTAAATCATCCAATAAATCTTCTAAGGTTGTTTGAAGAATTTCCAAATAACGTTGTGCAGTTAAGAGTTCCATCAAAAATTATAGGACCAAGTAAACGATTTCCCATTATGCCACAAAAAACACTAAAGCCGAACCGTAATTGGTTTCGCCGTGGAATAACTATGTGTGGATTTTCTTGAGCCCAATAGTGCTCGTTATGACGATTAAATAATCCACAATTAGAAAAGTAAGATTCGTCAGTCCATAAAATTGTGTTTATAAAATCACCATTTTCCGTAATTTTGTTGATTAACCACCTGCAAAATGTTAATCTACGGATGTTATCATTTGATTGTAAAGTCTGAGATAGGTGCAATTTATAAGGGTGAAACTTGTGCTTTTTTAAAATTTTTGATGCTCTAGACTTGGATACGTTAACTTCATTTTCTATCTGCCGACATGAAATGTTCGGATTAGCTGCCACACAAGCCAATGTTAATTCTTCATCATCAACGATCATATTTCTATTTCTCTTAGGTTTTTTTAAACTTCCATACAATTGCATATTTTCATCCAATCTTTTAAAAACCTTAATGTCCGGCTGCCTTCTTTCAGGAAAGTTTGCTTGGTATGTTTGTGCTGCAAGATGGGGGTTTTTGTAACACTTGATGTAATTACAAAACATATCGTATTGTTCAGATATTGAATAATTCGCCATTTCAAGTAATTAATATTTATAGATATTACAACAACTTAAGACAATACACATGTATGAATGATTATTACAACTAATAAACTAATGTAAGATGACGAGTTAGTCGTTATAACAAATTTTGTTTTATTTTTATTTATGCCTACTTGTTTTAAACTTACAACAATTAATATTTCCATTATTTTTTATTTTGACATAGGTTGTTGTACATCGTTGAAAAGAGAAAAAAAAAGTCTATTTATGCGTGTAAAAATCAAATATGGCGGCCATTTGAAATAAGAAAGTTGGTATTAATATCTCGGAATCTGCCATCTTGAATTTTATTTTGACTTGATTTATATGTTTGCCTAATTAAACCAAGTAACTTTTATTTAAAAACTTTTTTTCGCATCTTTAATAATTATTGAGATATTTGATTTTTTTGAAAATCGCGATTTTCAGTTTTTTTTAATATTTTCTAAACTGTTTAGAATTTTGAAAATTTCTCAACAAAATCTGAATCAGCATAGAAAACTGCACAACATTGCCCATTTAACCAGATCTCTAGCTTTAAGAATAAGAAAGATACCCATGCAATCCTACTCTATTTAGGACACCCTGTATAGTAAGAAAAAATCAATTTAATTATATTACATTTTTTGTGACAGGCTTTCACCATTCACATGTTTGTAATGAAATTATTATTAAAGTAAAGAATTTATGGTCCTTTTGAAAACTTTTTCAATTCGGTTTTATAAATAAAGAAGGTTCAAATTAATATTTAGTAACAAGCTACATGGAATTTTTTACAGCAACACGGTTTCTTGGCCAGTTTTCAATAGTGCTTAACGACCCGTAAAAAGTCCACACAACTTCCGGACTTTTCCTCTCCCATTCTGGTTTAATAATAAATACCCATTGGAGTATACGTGAAATCGTCAAACGTGCCTAAACGTTTCACGTGTCGTGGTTAAAAGCCGCAACCGAATAAAGGCAGCCTCGTGCAGCGCATTCAATGCAAATGTGTCAACGTGGCTATCATGATAAATGACGCCCAAAGGGCCTCTCGCTGGAAAATTTAATATCTGGCACAAGGTCTCGAGTAGTATTGTTCATATATAATAAAAATAAGGATTTTTAATCAAATATTATATGAAATGAATTTCATATTAAATTATTAGGTTTGAGATCTCTTGTAAAACTTTATTACATTTTTTTCGCTACAGAACCAATAAAATCTATCAGATATTTTTTCTTAATAAATACAAAAAACTTCTTAAAATAATCTTTACAAGTTGATCATGTTAGGATTATTCACAAATATTGTTTGATTTCACAATCATAATTAAAAAATGCAATATTTGCACTATAACAACTTAAAAAATGCGAGTTTTATATTTTGTGTTAATTTCACGAAAAAAATTGTAATCGGTTTTAAAATTGCACTAAAATTGCCTTATTTTGATGTTTGAATTATCGAAATTAAATAACGCGTTCGGCATTTGTGCAATTTCAACAGTCAATTGAGCGAATTTTCGAACTTTAAAAACACTGATTTTGGCATTTTGTGTTTGAGAGAGAGAATACATTTATTGAGACACTTTTATAAATGACTTCAACAGGCAATTGACCAGAGGTTTTGGCTTCTTTTGTGTTAATTTTATGTTAAAAAAAATTGAACTACACTTGAGGCAAAATAAAATGAAACACTTTTCAAAACCATTTTCAAACCGCCATAACTCAGCGTATTTTCAATCGATTTTGATGAATCTTTGATGACGAAAAACTTTGAAGTGTCTTCTTCAAAGCCATGCATGCGAACTTAAGCGTAACCTTCCGCTCCCCTCTAGCACCCCTGTGAAAAAAATGTTTTTTTCAGGAAACCATGTCCAACTTTGACGATGTCTATGGAGTTAGAAACATATTGTCGACTCGATCTACCATAAAGGCATTAAAATTTGATCAATTCCCTATGCAGGACTCGAAGAACGAAGTTCCTACGACGATTTGGCACCATGTTATGGGTGTTTGAAAAAAAGAGTGCATTTTGAGGGTTTTCGCACATAACTCCACGACTTTTCAACCAAATTTGATGATTCTTACGGGAAAGAATCTCATTTTGGCCCTACTTTAATGCGGTAAACTCAGATTGGAATGATCCCTTTTCGAACCCTTCAACCCCCGAACAAGAAAAACACGTTTTTGGGTTAAAAAAAAACGTCCAACTTTGGCAATGCGTACCGAGTTGGATAAAATGTGTCGACTCGATCCACCAAAATTGCATTGAAATGTGTTCAATTACCTAAATTCAAAAAACGAAATATAGCCTGAATATATAAATATTCAACCTGTTCGTAACTCTGCAAGCAAAATTAAGTCTTACTAAGACTATAAACAAATAACTTATTGAAACAACTACTTCCCTGGCTGATGCCACGCCGGATATTGAATGATACAAAAGAAATTTGCAGTAATAACATGCAAATTTCTTTTGTATCATTCAATATCCGGCGTGGCATCAGCCAGGGAAGTAGTTGTTTCAATAAGTTATTTGTTTATAGTCTTAGTAAGACTTAATTTTGCTTGCAGAGTTACGAACAGGTTGAATATTTATATATTCAGGCTATATTTCGTTTTTTGAATTTATTTAATACTCTCTGCAATAAGTAAGGTTGTTTCTATTTTATTTATTGTTCAATTACCTGTGCAGGACTCAAAAACGAAGTTTGTTTTTGTTCAGCGGTTCAAGGGTTCGAGAAGGGATCATTCCAATTTGAGTTTACTTTTTTAAAGTAGAGCCAAATCATCAAATTTGGTTGAAAAGTCATTTTTGGCAAAATTTAGTTTTTAGAGCTGTTATTTTTGTTACTGCAAAATTTGGATAATTTTCTTCAGACAGCTATAAAGCCACGTGACCTTAGACTTGACCTTGACTTAACAGAGATTTATGGCAGAAGATCATTTTTGGCCTTCAAAATTTAGTTTTCAGGGCTGTAATTTTTGTTACTGCAAAGTTTGAATAATTTTTTTTAGGCAGATGTTAATTTTTGTCCATCAGAATTGAGTTTTTAGAGCTGTCATTTTTGTTACTGCACAGTTTGGATAATTTTTTTGAAGCAGGCATAAAGCCATGTGATCTTGGCCTTGACCTTGACTTAACAGAGATTCCTGGCAGAAGAAACATTTTTGGCTATCAAAATTTAGTTTTCGGAGCTGTCATTTTTCTAACTGCAAATTTTAAATAATTTTTTTTAGGCAGTCATAAAGCCATGTAATGCCTTGAACTTGACTTAAAAGAGATTTCAGGCAGATGATTATTTTTGGCTATCAAAATGTAGTTTTCAGAGCTGTCGTTTTTGTTACTGCAAAGTTTGGCTATTTTTTTTTTGGCAGTTATAAAACCATGCGACCTTGGCCTTGATCTTGACTTAACTGAAATTTACGGCAGAAGATTATTTTTGGCCAACAAAATTTAGTTTTCAGAGCTGTCACTTCTGTTACAGCAAAGTTTAATTTTGTTTGGCAGTTATAAAACCATGTGACCTTGGCCTTGACCTTGACTCAACTAAGATTACTGGTAGAAGATCATTTTTGTTCATAAAAATTTAGTTTTCAGAGCTGTCGTTTTTGTTACTGCAAAGTTTGGATACTTTTTTAGGCAGTCATGAAGCCATGTGACCTTGGCCTTGATTTAACTAAGATTTCCAAAATTTGGTTTCAGAGCTGTCGTTTTTGTTTCTGCAAAGTTTGGATAATTTTTTTATCATCAAAATTTAGCTTTCAGAGCTGTCGTTTTTGTCACTGCAAAGTTATGCGCGAAAAAAATGTACTTTTATTTTCAAACACCGATAACGTGGTGCCAAATCGTCGTAGGAACTTTGTCCTTTAAGTCCTGCATAGGTAATTGATCACATTTTAATGCTTTAATGGTGGATCGCGTGGACACCATTTTTCCAACTTCGTAGACATCGTCAAGGTTGGACATGGTTTCCAGAAAAAACTTTTTTTTCATAGGGGCACTAGAGGGGGCGGAAGGGGTTACGTTTAGTTTCGTATACATGGCTTTAAAGAAGACACTTTAAAGTTTTTTGCCCTCAAAGATTCATCAAAATCGATTGAAAATACACCGAGTTATAGCGGTTTGAAAATGGTCTAAATTTCACGAATTTCAAGTGTTTCATTTTATTTTACCTCCAGTGTAGTTCAATTTTTTGTGTTTCATTTTTTTTTCCTTCAGTATATATGCTAACTTGCACTAAATTTGCCATGGTTTGACGTTAAAATCATTAAAATCGGACAACATTTTCGGCAGCAAAAACAAAAATTACGATTTTGAAATCATCGAACTTTAAAACGTGCGATTTTTGTGGTTTTTGTTGAATTCACGAAAAAAACATTAATCAGTTGTAAAATTTTATATATTTTGGCGTTTAAATCATCAAAATCAGAGAGAGCGTTTCACAATTGCGCCATAAAAAAAATAAAATAAAATTGCAATTTCTTCAATATTCAAACTTTAAGAACGTGCAATTTTGACGTTCTGTGTTGATATTTATTACCCGTTTCTAAATTGCACTAAATTTTCGACTTTTTTCTGTTAGAATCATCAAAAATAGAGTTGCAATTGTGCAATTTTAAAAATTAAAATGACCATTTTGAAATCTTGGAACTTTAACCTTGCGGGCGCCCTAAATCTTGACACCGCAGCGGGCAAAAAAACAATCTCCTGCATAAAATTTAACTTAAAATTATGATTTAATTTCGAATAACTGAAACTCTTCGTTTTCCAAACGTGAAATAAAGAAGAAATTTTTAAGGTACTTGGCCATAAATTTTTTTTTCGACAACTCGACAGTTTGTTGAAAATTGACGGACGTTTATTCGCGCACGGAGTCTCTCAGACTTGGCGCCCGGCCCGGAAGGTTTAAAAAGTACGATTTTTACATTTTGTGTAAATTTCACAAAAAAAAATGTAATTAGTTGTAAAATTACATTAAATTCGCCTTATTTTGACGTTTGAATTTTGTGTCTGCTTACTCGCGGACATACCTTTACTCCTCTTACGACTTGCTAAAGATGTGATCCGAAGATCCCACGAAGACGTCCCTTCTTCCTTCCTGCAGGATGGATGGAAAGGAATGGAAAATCTAAATAACACCAGCAGAAAATAACTAAATCTTCTACACCCATCACTAACAGTCTTGCACAAATACACAAACTACTTTGATTTGAGAAAAGCAACATGAACTCGCGAGGTTTTTCTGCCGAGGAAATGTTCAATAAACGGTTTTCGAAAAAATAAATGGAGCGCGATACGTACGACGGCGACGTGCAGACTGTTGCTATCAGTCGGGTGTGGTCAAGACGCGGCGATTAGAATTTGAAATCGCACAAAAAAAGTTACCCTCAGGTGCAGTATCTCGAAGGTCGCACACTTTCCGGTATAAAAACTCTGGGGCCGGCGTGGAATTAAAATTTGAAAAAATGTAATTGTTCGCAAAAGCCGAAACATGTTTTTATTGAAATGTGTAGGTAGACAAAAAAGATGTGTAGGGGGATACGTAAAAATAAAATCTAAAAATTAATTTGTTCCACCATATCCCCCAAATAATAATAATAATAAAAACATATTATCGAATACTTACATTTGCATGATAATATCACTTTTCAATTTTCTGAAGTTAGTTATAATTATGTCCGGGATGTTATTACTAAAATGAAAAATAAAAATAGTAGAGATATTTACGATATTACTAAAAAAATAATAATGACTGTTTTCAATATTATATTACATCCGCTAACTGATTTAATAAATGAGTGCATTAGGGAAAGTACCTTCCCGTCGTCTCTGAAAAATCTAAAGTTATACCGTTATTTAAGAAAAGGGATGCTAATAATCCAGGTAACTTCAGACCCATTTGTATTATAGCCTTCATTGGTAAGATTATTGAGATCATTCTAAAAAATCAATTGCAGGATTTTTTCGAATCAAACAATCTTTTCATTAATTGCCAATTTGGTTTAAAGGTTTGGTCAAACAGCGGACGGGGCGGGACGGCGACGCGACGCTGACGGGACGTGACGAGTTGTAATATGTTGGTTAATGTGGAATATGTCACACAGAGCCGTCGGGCTAGGCGCTCGACTAGCGGTCGCGTCGCGTCGCCGTCGCGTTCGGCGGGAATTCAATACGAGTGCGGCGGGACGGAGCGCGATCGCGACGTGAACGCGATAATCTTTTTGTGTTTTATAGATATTCATTTGAGTTGTCAAATAGACAGCGCGACGGGATCACGTCGCGTTCGACGTGGCGTTAGGTTTGTATCCGTTTACAAAAATGAACGTGGAGAAAGTGGAAAAATTAATTGAAATTGTTCGAGGCTACAATCAACAATATAAAAATGCAAACCTGAAAGCTGCGATATGGAAATCCATAGGCAAGGACTTGAATGAAAGTGGTAAGTAACATTATATTATTGGTCATTTATTCGATTATTATTAAAATAGGTAACAAACATTTCTCGGACTTCAAATGCGGCGTTTGGAGATCGCTGATTTGTAGATCTTATCGAAGTGAGCGCTCTCGATACGTTAGGTGTTTCATTAGGCTCAAGCGAAAAAAACTCTCCCTTTACTTTTATGTAATTATGTAGACAACAAGCTGCTTTGACAACATGTATGGCAGTATCAACGTCGCTCTCTATAGGCCTATGAAAGATTCGGTATTTTTGGGCCAAAATACCAAAACTGTTTTCTACAACTCGTCTGGCTCGACAAAGTCGATAGTTGAAAGTTTTCTTTCTGTTGTCGTGTATAACTGCTGCTCTAGGAAAAGGCCGCATTAAATATTCCTTCAAAGCAAAACCTTCATCTCCAATTAACACGTGGGGTGTAATGTCTTCATTTCCCGGAAGAGGTTTTGGGGGTAGTAGTGATTTGCCATTTAGGTATACTCGATAAAAGACAGAATTTTCAAAGATTCCACTATCACTCAATCGTCCATAGTTTCCAATATCGACAGTAATGAATTTATAAAATGGATCCACGATTGCGAGCAAAACAATCGAGAAAAAATTTTTATAGCAAAAATAATTTGATCCGCTATTAGGAGGACATTTGATAGCAATATGTTTTCCGTCGATACTTCCCACGCAGTTTGGAAAGTTCCATATTTCTCTATAACCTATTTCCGACTGTCTCCATAACTCTTCTGTTGGTGTTGGCATATACGTCGGTTGCAGTGAATTCCATATTTCTTTGCAAACATTCTTCACAATGTCACCCACCGTACTGCGACCAACACGAAAAGAAAAAGCAATAGTTTGATAAGAGTCGCCGGTGGTTAGATACCTGGAAGGAAAAAAAATGTCACACTAAAAAAATAAACTTATAAACAATTCTTCTTTTAGCTGAAGCCGTGAGGAATAAATGGAAGACGATAAGAGACGGTTACACCAAATTTAAGAAGCAAATCAAATGTTCAACGGGTTCCAGTAGGAAGAATCTAAATTATACGTGGGCATCGCAACTATCATTTCTGGACAACTTCAATGTGCCACGAGCGTCATCCTCAAATATTTCGATAGCTCCAAACACTCCACAACATTCTCGAACTCAAACACCATCAATACACTCTGACGATTTGGAAAATACATTACAATTGAATTCATCACCCATACCATCATCATCGCCATCGTCACAGATTCCTCCATCATCTGAGTTCATACCTACATCGCCATTTAATACATCAACATCTAGAGTCTCAACCAGAAAGAACAAACGAACGTCAGAAAATAGGAGAGAAACAAGCCTGCGACATTTTGAAGTAGGTATAGAACCTATCCTCATGGGATTCCAGTTCCCGGCAGAGTCTATGGTATTCTCCATATTTATGACGCTTTTGGTTCAACTCGTGTACCCATATCCGTTTACGCCGTTTTTTTGCTAACACAAACGCAATCAGCACAGCTTCCACATCTGAATCGCTTGACATCTCGTTTCGAAATGCTCGAGAAATCGCGCCGAGTGCGACGGGTCGGGCGACGCGATGCTAGCGGGATCATAACGCCCGCAGTGTGACATCCACGTCGCGATGCCGTCCCGCCAGCGTCGCGTCGCCGTCCCGCCCCGTCCGCTGTTTGACCAAACCTTTAGATCAAATGCATCTACTAGCGATGCTATTAATAATCTAATACTGTTCATTGTTGATGCCTTTGAAAACAACAATTATTCATTCAGTATCTTCTTCGACCTATCCAAGGCATTTGACTGCGTGTCACACGATATATTGTTAAATAAATTACCTTATTACGGCATTAAAATAGAATCAATTAAATTACTAGAGTCTTATTTAATTAATAGAACACTAATATCTAAATGGAATGGATCCTTTTCCTATCCTACTTTAATAAACAATGGTGTTCCGCAAGGGTCTGTCCTCGGACCATTGTTATTTCTTATTTGTATTAATGACATTGTAACTTTTGATCATACAATTAATATCACTCTATATGCAGATGGCACTACTTGTAGTTTAAGTAATAACAATTTACAGTTACTGACTCAGTCATTAGAAAATTCCAGTGCTGAATAAAAGAGTGATTCTCTGCAAATTTCTTAACACTTAATGAAGACAAAACAGGACAAATGTATTTTTCATTAAGGAACTTAGATACCGTTAATACAGCAGAGGCAATACAATTCCTTGGAGGTATGCTTGATCCCGGTTTGACGTGGGCAGAACATTTTAACAAAATCTGTGGAAAAATCTCCAAGAATATATTTCTAATAAAAAATTTAGTCAAGTGTTGTTCTATGGAAACTGTATTAACAGCTTACCATTCACTAATTTCTTCGCATATTAATTATGCCCTCCTATCTTGGGGTTACAACACACATCAATCGAGTGTTTAAACTACAACGCAGATGCATCAGAATCATGTTCAAATTAGATTTTAGATGTGATGTTAGTCATACATTTAAAAGTTGTTGCATATTAACTGCTCCTGCCATGTACATATTCAATTGTATCATGTATGTAAAAAAGAAATTTCAAAATTATTTCGCTGAGTTTGAAAAACGCTCATATCATACATCTAATGATGTACCAGTACTCTATACCCGAATATATAGATCACGGAATGGGCCGAATTATTTTGGTCCATTATTTTATAATAAACTCCCAATGGAGTTGAAATCTCTTGATTTTCAAGCTTTCAAGAAGAACTTAAAAATATTACTTAGTAAGAAAGCTTATTATACTTATAAAGAATATCTTGAAGACCCGTTCTAGTTTCTAAATTTTTTTTTGTATGTATATATTTATATATATTTTTTTTGGACGTGTATATTTCTTTTGGCACAAATAAAGTTATTATTATTATTATTATTATTATTATTATTATACAAAATCATAAGTAATTGTGGAGGCTTTCACTGAAAATACATTTTGAATAATTCAAATAAAAACGAATAACTTTGTTGGTATCACTTTTATTAATAAAGTGATACCAACAAAGTTATTCGTTTTTATTTGAATATAAAATCATTCTTTCATTGCAGAAAGATCTTCATCAAAGACAACAAATGTAAAAACACATTGTAATAATCGTGTTTAGTTATGCATTCTAAGATAAACTGCTCCTAAAATTGTACCGTGTGGCGTAAACTAACCGAGATGGGAAGAAGAGACTTCAAAATATTTTGACCAGTACAAAAATTACCTCCATTTTCCGATGGATATGCGTGTGCATATCTGTGCACGCTTTATCTCAAAAATTAACACAGGGATCAAGATGAAACTTTTAATTTTAATGTATTTTTATTAATCACTGACGGCTCGCGGGGTGACTCATAGTACGGCCCAGGTAGCAGAGGTGGTAATACAGATGGGTAGGGTCGGTTGCAGAGACGGATGGCGGCGTGACCGCACTAGTGATGAGATAAACGATTATGACAGTGAATGTTACCATAAAATAATATAAGTTATATAAACGGTTATTTAGTAACCGTTTTTTTTATGTAACCTCAGAAAACTTAATCAGTAACAAAGTGAATCTCAGATCGTAATCAAATCAAATTTGTGAACATTCTCAACACACGTGTTTTACTTACCACATATGTAATCGAATCGTTTCAAATTCTAAATTGTTATTTATTGTGTATACTTTTAAGTTTAATAAAGTTTTAATTTATTCTGATGAAATAATTGGTAATCGGTCAATACTGACCGCAATCGTCCAGCCTCATGAGTGAGACGAATCAAAAAGTCGACTCATCGAGTAATCTAGTGACTCATGGTTGAATATCTTGTTAAACCTATGCATTTTGATAGTGCGTTGCTTTACAATAAAATTTATTCAAACAAAAGCATAATATAAAATCAATCTGGAAAACCCAGAATTGGTTGTTGGTTATTTCCCACAAAAATATCTCAAAAAATCCCTTTACTAGTTTACGAATGAATCACTCTTAAACTGAGCTTAAACATTCTCAATTTCCCCAAGGGGATAAAATAATATAAAAACAATAAATTCTGGAAAATGTTGAAATCCACTTAGAATTAATCGTTGATTATTTCCCTTAAAAAAATCTTAATGTAACCCTTTACTAATTTTCGAATTAATCGTACTTGAAGTCTGCTTATACTTTCTCAATTCACGCTTTTCTCCGAGCGGATAAAAAAATATAAAAACAATTGCCATAAGCTATAAAATTTTGAAAAGTACTTAGAATTGATAGTTGACTATTTTTAATTAAAAATCACAAAAACACCCCTTTATTAACTTTTGTATTAATCGCATTAAAGTGGGCTTAGATATTTTCAAGTCGCGCATTTTCCCGAGCGGATAAGAAAATATGAAAAAAGATTGCAAAAACTGGAAAATTGGTAAATTTACTTTTAATACTGATTGCCGATACCGAAAATATATGTGACGTCATAAGTGAAAGACTAGTGACGTAATACTATTTTTGAAGACGCTAAAAAGTGCACAATAAAAAATAAAAATCGACGTGTCCGAGGATTTTTTTCTGGAACTTCTCATTTTATAAATACCGAATTTGTTCCAGTTAAAGTTTCCACCGTATACTGAAGGAAAAAATGAAACACTTGAAATTCATGAGTTTATCAAATTTTAATGCCTTTAAGGTGGATCGAGTCCACAAAATTTTTTCAACTCCGTAGATATCGTCAAAGTTGGACATGGTTTCCTGAAAAAACATTTTTTTTTCACAGGGGTGCTAGCGGGGGCGAAAGGGGTTACGTTTAAGTTCGCATGCATGAATTTAAAGAAGACACTTCAAAGTTTTTCGCCCTCAAAGATTCATCAAAATCGATTGTAAATACGCTGAGTTATGGCGGTTTGAAAATGGTCGAAATTTCACGAATTTCAAGCGTTTCATTTTGTTTCACTACTGTATATTTCTTTTCTGATTTAGCTGACTTTTTCCAAATGTTTGATATATTGTATTCGTATGTATTGCTTTTTATAGACATTTATATGTTTACTCTTACATCTGTGGTAATAAACTTATTATTATATGCAATTCTTGAAAAATACAAATATATTTTCAAATTATTTCAGTTTCAGTAATCATGCCCTTGCACCATAATGATAAGTAGTTATACTTTTTTCACCCTATATCACAATCCAACCAGTTGAAAAAAATCAGCACTTACAAATAATTAATTCACGAAAAAAAGAACGGAGGTTTCTAATCTTTTTAAGATAAAGAGATAACCAGTTTACAATTATCTTTATCAAATTTATATAAAGAATACTTACATTTCTTAGAAGATGTTTGTAAGTATTACCTGTAATGTAAAACATATAATTAGAGATAGTACCAGATGAAGATGGTCGCAATCCACAAAACGTAAAAGTGGTGAAGTGGCGCCGTCGAAAATGACTGTTTATCGAGAAATAATTGAGAGTATTTTATATAAACAATACCCTCACATACCTGCCAGACAAGTTAAGCTTCTCTAACGAGGGAGCGAAATATTGCGATTTTATTTCTCTTGCACAAATAATCGAAATGCTGGTCGTTTTCAGATTTTTTTCTTCTGTAATCTTCTCGTATCGTTATAAGGGGATATAAGCAGCAGACGTTATTTAATGTTTTATTGGGACAAATATTACTTAAGAAAAAAAATCTCCGCGCAAAGCTTTATTCCTTAACCTCTCCAAGGACACTAGCACATATACCGGGTGACCCAGAGATCTGTAAAAGCCCCATAACTTATTTGCTATTTGAGATATTGATTTCTATTTTTCATATCCCCCTCTAGTTAACTAACCATTGAGATACTGTTAAGATAGATTTTTATTATGGATTATTCATTATTATGAATTATTTTGGTATAAATATTAGCATTACTTACTTACTTACTTACTTACTTACTATTGCAACATGTTTTTTTACTATAAACTTAACACACTAGAGATGGGTAACTCATGATTGAGTCGATTCAAAGAGTCGACTCATAGAAATGAGTCGAGTCATGAATTTCCAGAGATACCTTATTACTTTTTCTAAAAAGTCAAGAGTCGACTCATGATCCGACTCATTTCAGTGGATTCTTTTCCACGAGTCGACTCACAAAAAAGAGTCATTTCGCCTATCTCTACTACAATATTGATGTAACAAGGGGTATTCTGGTAATTAAACACTTGTTATGTCAGAAAATGGAAACATAACCAGAGTTTAATTATTATTACAACTTTTACTTGTTTTATTTTTATTTCTAATACGGACATTTTTTTTTAAATAAACATACGCGGAGGTCATGCCTTAAAATACGGCTTAAGGCTGGTCTGAAATTTGATGTGTGCTGTAAATGTGTTATTTTTTATGCGGGGCGCGAGTTTGAGTGGTAAATTGATGGCCTCAGGGCGGTGCACTAATTTCGAATTCATGGCGGGAGGGGGGCACTCAAATAAATCCAATTTTAAGCCAAACTGGAAGTGAGCGGAGAAGGAAAAAAAGGGTAAACGCGAAACATGATATACACTAAGAGGTTTTATTTAATTACGAAGGGGAAGCATGGAATTGTACAAATAATTATTTCAGACGTTGACGGAGAAAAATTACAAACGTGCAGAATAAACGTTCGTCGAAAAGAAAATATTATTTCGCAAATAGTTATTTTACAACTTAACGGATAAAAAGAAAATTAAATATACTGTGTAGATACAGATTTGGTTTTAAATTTTCCAGCTTAGGTATAACTTGTATATTTATATTTCTTTCACTATCTACATGACGTAAATATTGATAGCAGATACATAAAAAAAATTAAAGTAAACTTATCACACGCAACCCGGTCTAAAAAGTTCACTATGTTTTTCCATAGCCTACCTATGCCTATTTGTTTTTTAAATTAAACACACTGTATATTTTTGCAGAATCAGATTCTAAATCAAATACTCTTTACAATGGTGTATTACAAGTACTATTTTCGTTGTCAAAACGACTTTATGGCTTTATGGCATGGGTACGATAAAGTGACAATCATAATCATAGCATCATGATGCCAGTTGATGCAAAACTGAATTTATGACTTAAAGACAATAGTAGATTTTTAAAAATTTTATTATGGATTACCATGAAGTAAAAATATTAATGTGTGAGGATATTTGAAATACAATTCTATTACTGATAAATGTTATCATTCGCATAAATAACACATGCACTGCAAAAATTACAAATATTATAAATATTATTTTTAAATCGTATTGTAGATAATAGTTGCGAGCTATCCTCCACAATACTAAAGGTTGTTGAAATTAGGCACTTGGTTGGTTTCACAATTTTTGACTATTTATTCCGACTAGTTTTGATTTTTACATCATTATCTAGGAATGGCACAGAAGAAAAATGTTTTTGCTTATACAGGGTCTTTTTTTTAACTCAGAACATGCGATTATTAATGTCTATGTTCTATGTTATAATAATCACACCAACGAATATACCCCGTATATTAAAATTGTACATTCAGGTAACTAGGGCGGCCATTATTTAAAAATTTAGTTTAGTTTATTGTGTTTATGCGAATGATAACATTTATTAGTAATATAATTGTATTTCAAATATCCTCACAAATTAATATTTTTAAGCTTACGAATATATATTTTACGAAATCTCTTGTGACGCATTGCAACTGGAGTCGTCATGGTTTTTTTTTCAACTTTAACGTGGAATGAAAAGTTGCAAAGGAAAAGTGAATATAACTTGAGATCTCAATTAGAGGGTAGGAAAGAAGGATGTAAATATATAAACATAGAAGTAATTGGAAAGTACGGAGAAATGAGATTTCATTTAGACTTATTTTTATTTAGTCCTTTACATTTAAGTACATTATTTGTTACTACAAATATTGGATTGAATTTTATTTGGGTAGATTATCAAAATTTTAAGCCTTTTTTCGGAATAAATGTACAGTTTTAAAATAATTTTTTTGTGATTAAAATATGCCTTCTAGTGCAGCAATTAATTAAAAGTAATTTTCTTTGGACAATTATAGAGGCACGTTATTAAAAAAAAACTAAATTTTTTGGAGTACATGTAGAAAATTAAAACATATTTTTCGTTATTAAAATATGCCTTCTAGTATGTACAGCAATTTAATTGAAGTAACTTTCCTTGCACAATTGTGGAGACATGTTATTTAAGAAAAAGCTATTCAAATTTCAAAAAACCTCCGTTCCCAGAAGTCCCACAATTTTTTTTTATAAACAAATACTGTCCAGAATGCGTTCTTAGACTGGAAAAAAAACAAGAAAACATTTTTTTAATCGTTATTATACGTTTCCAGTCGATTTAAGCACTATTTACGTCTAAAATAATTTTGCGTATCTTCCTTCCCAGAAGTCCCACAATTTTTTGTATGGACAAATAGTGTTTAGATTGAGCTCTTAGCCCTGAGAAAATAAGAAAGATATTTTTAAGAATTTTTTTAAATTTTTATTTAGGCGCTTCCAGTCGATTCATTTTGCGTATCTCCGTTCCCGGAAGTCCCATAATTTTTTGTATAGACAAATAGTTTTCAGATGAAGCACTTAGCCCTGAGAAAATAAGAAAGATATTTTTAAGATTTTTTTAAAATTGTTATTTAGGCGTTTCCAGTCGATTAATTTTGCGTATCTCTGTTCCCGGAGGTCCCATATTTTTTTGTATAGACAAATAGTGTTCAGATGAAGCACTTAGCCCTGAGAAAATAAGAAAGATATTTTTAAGATTTTTTTAAAATTGTTATTTAGGCGTTTCCAGTCGATTAATTTTGCGTATCTCTGTTCCCGGAGGTCCCATATTTTTTTGTATAGACAAATAGTGTTCAGATGAAGCACTTAGCCCTGAGAAAATAAGAAAGATATTTTTAAGATTTTTTTAAAATTGTTATTTAGGCGTTTCCAGTCGATTAATTTTGCGTATCTCTGTTCCCGGAGGTCCCATATTTTTTTGTATAGACAAATAGTGTTCAGATGAAGCACTTAGCCCTGAGAAAATAAGAAAGATATTTTTAAGATTTTTTTAAAATTGTTATTTAGGCGTTTCCAGTCGATTAATTTTGCGTATCTCTGTTCCCGGAGGTCCCATATTTTTTTGTATAGACAAATAGTGTTCAGATGAAGCACTTAGCCCTGAGAAAATAAGAAAGATATTTTTAAGATTTTTTTAAAATTGTTATTTAGGCGTTTCCAGTCGATTAATTTTGCGTATCTCTGTTCCCGGAGGTCCCATATTTTTTTGTATAGACAAATAGTGTTCAGATGAAGCACTTAGCCCTGAGAAAATAAGAAAGATATTTTTAAGATTTTTTTTAAATTGTTATTTAGGCGTTTCCAATCGATTAATTTTGCGTATCTCCGTTCCCGAAAGTCCCATATTTTTTTGTATAGACAAATAGTGTTCAGATTGAGCTCTTAGCCTTGAGAAAATAAGAAAGGTATTTTAAGAATTTTTTTTATTGTTATTTAGTCGTTTCCAGTCGATTCATTCTGAGTATCTCGGTTCGCGGATGTCCCATAAAAAAATTACAGACAAATAGTGTTTTGATTAAGCTCTTAGACTTGAAAAAAACTGAAAAAAAAATGTTAATCGATATTTTGGCGTTTCCAGTCGATTTCAGAACTATTTACGACAAAAGTCATTTTGCGTATCTTGGTTTCCAGAAGTCTTTTCTAGACAAATATGGTTCAGAATGAGCTCTTAGACTTGAAAAAATAAGAAAATATTTGCAGAAGAAAAATTTAACACATATTTTCCTCTGTAATTGGTAGGAAATAAATATTATTATTACTAATATAAATGTGAAACTCCCAAATCTATTTCAGGAAAATATATATTTCTCGACATTGAAATTTATCCTCCAGAGCAGCTGATTTTGTTGCTGCAAAGTTTAAAAAAAATTCTTTGGCAAATATAAAAGCACATTATTCTGTCAATATATATTTTTGTTTGGCTCCGGTATCGTAGCCTATATAGCCAGCTCAAGGCGGCTACTATTTATATATAATTTTGGATGAATAAATGAAAAAATTAATAATGTCAGACGTATACAACTACCATGAACCCAACCGAATACTTCTCGATCCCCGAAAAATCTTTCGCCCGGGCTGGGATTCGAACCCATACGGCATGTGAATATTTTAAGCATCTCTCGGAATAATGTAGAATTTTTAGAGACATTTCCAGTAAACGTTCATTAAAATAGGCCTTTTGTCATAGCCTCATTTGTTACTACAAAGTTTAAATAATGTTCTTTAAATGATTTTTTTTGCGTCGGTTGCTTGGTCATTTGCCATTACCACGTTTAATATTAAGTGATCTTTAAATAATTGTGAAAATTCTTATTTAAAAAATGATCTGTAAAAATTTTGGAATTCCCTTGGCAATTTTTCGGAAAAAAATCATTTACGACATAAAAATTTGCCCTTCAACTCAGTCACTTTTGTTACTGAAAAGTTTGGACAATTTTATTCATGCAATCATAAAAATATATTATCCAAGACCAGTCTGTCAAAATATCAAGCAATTGACAAAATATATGTGAAATTCTTTAAAAAAATCTGGAAAACTTACATTTTTCAACATCAAAATTTAATTAAAATTGAAAATGTCACTTGTTGCAGAAGCATTAAATAAATTAAATAAAGACGAAAAGTAGCCTGAAAATATAAATTCGTCTTTATTTAATTTATCAAAATTTGCCTTGTCGTGCCTCAATTTTTGGAAATATAAATTTCAAAAAATTTAGCTGTTATGGAACTTTTCAATAAACTGCACTTTGTTGGTATTACACACGTTTTTTTGTTTTTTTTTTTTTTAATTATTTTGCGACTGTACTTTCGACCCTTAGAGGGTCATTTTCAATCTACAGTGGCAAAAATAAAAGAAAACGTGTGTGATACCAACAAAGTACATTTGAATGAGAAGTTCCTGAATCAAAATGTATCACAAAATAATGGCTTCCACTATCAACCCTATTAGCTATAAATATTCATAAGATTAATCTCTCAAAACTTAATAACAATAAAATAATAATAATATTTATTGCCCCACAGACTACAGTCTAATTACAAAGCAGTATGAATCATAAGATTATGATTAATACAAAGAATATTTTAAGCATCGGCTGAAAGAAATGCAGAATTTTAAGAAGAACATTTTTCTTAATCAAAATTAGATCAACGCAGTAATTTTTGTTACTGTATGTATGTTGTGCTCAATTTTATTTGATGAATTTAAGAATTTAACATTTAAAAATTGTTTTAAAAGAATATTTCAACATATCAGGCATCTGACGAAATAAATGTGGAATTCACAAAACAATTTCTGAAAAAATACGTTTTTTCGTAATTAAAATTTAACTTCTAATGGGTAATTTTTGTTATTGCAAAGTTCGGATAATTTTCTTGGAAATTAGAAAGTCACGTCATTCGTCGGAATTTTAAACATGTGTTGAAACCGAATTAGAACTTTACAAAGCAATTTCCGGAAAATTTACATTTTTTGTCATCAAACCTTGCCTTCCAGCTCAACCAATTTTGTTACTACAACATTCGGATAATGTTCTTTAAGCAATTGTAACGCTGTATTATTTAAGATTATTTTGCCAAAAATTTCAAGATTTATTGAAATGAAATGTTGAATTCAGAAAGCAATTTCTGGAATAGGTATTTTTTTTGTGAATAACAATGTTTTTAACTGCAATATTTTAGGTAAATAGAGAGGCAAGTTAATTATTGTTAATGTGTCAAAATTTCAAGCTTTTGCTGAAATAACGCGTCAAATTTTGAGGGAAAATCTAAGAAAGGTGACATTTCTCGTGATCAAAATTTGCCTTCAAGCGCAGAATTTTCTTATACTGCAATGGAATTTTTTTGCAAATATAAAGACACTTTATTCAAAATTATTTAGAATTTCAAGCAACTGTAATGTAATTTATTAGTGCTAATATATAAATATTTACACAGGTCTCTTAGACCTAAATACATCTAATTATAAATAAAAGTAAGTTAGATTTATGAATTAAAAAAAGCTAATTTAAAATTAATAATAATTTACGCTTACTTTACATAATACATAAAGGGTAAATAGTAAATAGTTTAAAATAAATGTGAATTTTTTAAAGAAATTTTGAGAAATGTTCAATTATTAACATCAACATTGGTATTATGGCGCAGTAAATTTAAAACTTATAAAAATTTATGCTTATACTATGTAATTCATAAAAGGTAAATAGTAAACAGTTCAAAATAAAAGTTTTTTTATTAACATCAGCTATTTTTTAAAGACAAAGTTCGGATAATATTTTTTTTGCCTGTTGTAAAGATACATTACCCAAGATTTTTATGTCAAAATTTCAAGCATTGATCGATACAAATGTGGAATTCCCTTAGCAATTTTTGGAAAAAGTACATTCTTCATCATCAAAATCTGCTTTCTAGTGTAGCAATTTTTGTTGCTGCAAACTTTATAGATTGTCTTTTGTTAGATGGCAGATTATTGAACATTATGCTGTTAAAATTTGAAGCGTTTGTCAAAATAAATGTGGAATTCCCTTAGCAGTTTTTGAAAAAAGTAATTTTCGTCATCAAAATTTGCTTTCTGGTATAACAATTTTTGTTACTGCAAAGTTTGTAAATTTTCGTTTGTCAATTAAAAAGATATATTATTCAAAATTACGTTTTTAAAATTTTAAGAGTTTGTTCAAATAAATGTGGAATTTCCTTAGCAGTTTTTGGAAAAAGTACATTTTCGTCATCAAAATTTGCCATCTAGCAAAGCAATTTTTGTTACCGCAAAGTTTGACAATTTTCTTTGAGCAATTAAAAAAGCATATTATTCAGGCATATTATCTTGTTAAAATGGTTAGCGTTTGTCAAAATGAATGGAGTTTCCTGAGCAATTTTTGGGAAAAGTAATTTTTTTGTTTCTAGCTCTGCCATTTTTGTTACTGTAGAGTTCAGGCAATTATAAACGTTATGTAAAATTATTGTGTCAAAATTTCTGGCATATTGAATTTCGTTAGCAATTTCCGGATAGAGTACATTTTTCGTCATCAAAATTTTCTTTGGCTTGCTCAGGTCGTGAAATGTATTGCTAGTTCCAATCATAACTTAAAAGATTTTTTTATTTGTATCGTGTGAGCTACAAAATTTTGCTTCAGAGTTGGCCGTGAGATAAATGAGGTATGTCGCATATTATTACATCATGAGACTTAATTGAATTAGTTTAAAAAAAATGAATTAATCTCAGACATGATTGCTATGTTTCTCTCTCTCAGGCATGGCCAACTCAGAAACAAAATTCTGTGGCTCACACCTTATAATCATCTTTATGGGAGACAAACTAACGGGTGTCCGAAAAGGTTTTTACTATTTCAAGGTCATATTTCTAACTGTTAGGAGTGGGAGGATCTGACCAGTTGTAATCGTGAGTGTGTCTCAATTTTAGTAACAATGGAGCGATACACGGGGCCGCAGCGCGCTTTTTGTGTAAAAGCATTTCATCAAAACAACAATTCTTACGTCCAAGTTCGTCGCCTTTATCGTGCACATTTTAATTTACACAACATAAATCAACCCAAGGGAAAAACATCAGCAACCCCTACATAGTCCTAAAGTGACAGTGCGGGCAGCAATGACTGCACATGGAATCATTGGTCCCTTTTTTTGAAGATGGAAATCAACGCAGTGTCACCGTTAACTCTAATCGTTGTAGGGCAATGGACAATTTGCTTGAACTAGAATTGCAAAATTTTGATGGCTTCAACCAAGACACTTGGTTTCAGCAGGATGGGGCGACTGCTCACACTGCGAATCTTACCATGCAGGTCGTTCGAAGGATGTTTCCAGGAAAGGTCATATCAAAAAATGGCGATATCAATTATCCTCCCAGAAGTCCCGATTTAACTGTCATGGATTTTTTTTTGTAAGGGTTCCTTAAATCAAAGGTTCAGTGTAACATTCCGGCAAATCTGAATCAGTTGAAGCAAAGAATTCGCGATGAAATTCGAGCAATTCCACAAGAAGTCTGTGTAGGCGTGTTCGCCAATTTCAGAGAGCGTTTGGAGGAGACGGTGCGCGTGGAGGGACACCATCTCGACGACAAAAGTTTTCACAAATAAATTTCCACATTTTGTAGTAAATTTTAAAAATAAAAAAATGTTTATGCAATTTAAAACTGAATGAGTTATAACTTTTTTAAATAGTAAAACCCTTTTCGGACACCCGTTACAACGACTCTATACAAAATTTAATATGCATAATATTTCATTTTCTTTGCCTATCAAAATTACATATTAATAGTTTAATATTAATTTACCAAATAAGTTAATATTAAAGGAATTTTATAATATTCACAGTTTTGCTTCATCAAATAAACTAAATTTGAATATGTATCATTTATGATTTGATCAAAATTATATCAAAAGTGCAATTTTATAGCCCAATTTTAATACGTTTAAACCTTTTTAAAAATTATTAATTAATTTGCAAAATATGAATTCGAAAAATTCAAAATATTCCTCTCTGAACGAAAATTTGAGGGCGCGCATTAGAGACACAGGAAATCACGTACTATTATTAACAGAGCGTTCATTATTAGAGAATGCTAAAATTTGTGAAATTGAATTCCAACTGAATAAATTGGACATTCACTGCGTGTATGCATCAATACACGCAAATTACCGGCGAAATCCTTTTGGCACAATTTATGAATATATTTGAATGAAATAGTTCAAGAGTGAATTAGAAATTTCAACATGTTAATGATTCAATCGATTTGAAATTTATCTTGATGATATTTTTGGGACTAGAGCACGCATACTGCCTAGGTCTGCCAAGGTCATCGCAGAAAGGTAGTAAAATGGCAACTATCTTGGATAAATCCACGATGAATATTAAAAATATATTATTTTAACTGGCTGAAAGACCTCCGGTCGATAGCCAATTAAGAATTGCGGAAAAATATAAATTTTTATATATATGTTATATACAATTGCAACAATTCTTGAATAAAAATGTTTGTATAAATTATTTTAATTATTTAACCCTCTATTTTCCAAATTAATTTTTGTAAATAAAAAAACATTTTCTTTTTGTGAAATTCTTGATTTAGCACCACATTCTAACTCAAGTAAAATTAAATAAAAAGATGTCTCCCTATTTTTCCAGAAAACAAAATCATGACTACATATGGAGTCCTTGTAAAATGACAAAAAAAATCAAAACACAGATTACGGGGACTTGATAAAAGATATGACGCCGTATCGCATCTGCGGGAAAGAAATGGTTTAATATAATAAAGACGAAAAATAGCCTGATAATATAAGGTGTGAGCCACAGAATTTTGTTTCTGAGTTGGCCATGCCTGAGAGAGAAAAACATAGCAGTCATGTCTGAGATTAATTCATTTTTTTAAATCCTCAACTGTTGCTCACACGATATGAATATTAAACCTGTTCGCGATTCTGCAAAATTAAGTCCTACTAAGACTATAAACAAATAACTTATTGAAACAACTACTTCCATGGCTGGTAGCCACCACCGGATATGAACGATACAAAAGAAATTTGCATGTTATTACATTTATTTAATGCATCTGCAGCAAGCGAGGTTGACTCAAGTTTAATCATTTTAATTATGTCTCATCGCGTATTGTATTAACTTCACTCAGCTCACCCAGGATAAAAAATATGATCATTGTGTAAATTTTTCCGTTCCATAAGTTAGTTTAAAACTTAATGATATTTACTTCATGACATAAAACAAATCTCCCCTGCACAAAAATTAGAAATAATCCCACCTGAACAAATTGTAAATGAGGGTGCATATTTTTTAAGTTGCTTAACCCCTCCAGGGACAGAAGCAGATGTACGTTTTGAAAAATGCCGCAAAATTTCTAACCACAGAATTTTGTAGAGACAAGAATTTTAATATAAATCGACAATCAATTTAATCAGAACAAACAATAAACGTCTATTATTATTATTATTAATGATTACAATTTGTAATGCTTTTAAAATAAATTACATGTGAATCGAGCAATTTTGAACACATTCATAATGAATGAAGAATAAAATTTATGCAACATTCATCTACATGTTTTAAATTCATAAGTACATGCATTCATTCTCGTGTGTTATTTCAAGTGTAAACTGAAATAAATTACATCCAGTTCCTATTTGCTTTAAAATTCATAAGTATACTCAAAGCTACATACATATGTTTATTAAAACATCGAGTATATTTGGTATTTATAAGTATGCACTATTTAATGATTTAACATTCAGTAACATTTATTCCATGCCATGTTTATGAAACAGTTACAATAAAAATACAGAAAGAGTTTGTATAAATATGAAGGGTATTAAAAAGTCGTTTAATACCATCAAATAAGAGAAACTTACATTACTTTTACACGCGTGATAAAAGAAAGTTGGCCATCATGTGGTTCTCCGATCTGATGACAAGAGAAATTTTGCATGTTTATCGATTTTTTTAAACTAGCGGTTTTTCGGACAAACTTTTTCATTGAGGCATTTTGCCAAATGTTTGTCCATATACCATATACCTATGTTGATGTTACTAGCGTTACTTCATAAATAAAGACCAAAAAAATTAAAAATTTTCGATTTGAATTTTTTTGGTGTTTATGAAAATACATTTTGCAACAAGAGATATGCATTTTTTTTATCTTCATCATTTGTATAAAGATTTGTATTTAAAGAAAACACATGAAACGGTTAATGTAAACACAAACTTTGGATTTTCGGAATTTTACCAAAAGCTTTTTAGTGTATAATAATAATAATAATAATAATAATAATAATAATAATAGTCTTTATTTATCTCTTACATTATAATAAAAATACAATAAGAAAGAAAGTGCGTCGTAGTAAGAAAAACATAAGCATACATCACTAATCAAAGTATTTTTCTAAACTATACAATTCTTTTTCATATAAACATAACTTAAACAAATTAGTTTTAAACTTCTTGATAGTTTTGATATACTTAAGAGACTCAGGTAATTTATTAAATAACAAAATAACGGTATATAATTCCTGCAATTGTTCAAAGTTTAAAAGTTTTGAATCAGTTTTTTTTTGTGATCAAACAGCACACACGCAGACACAAAAGAAAATCCTAAAAATTGTCGGAATTTCAGAATGGATCTTTTTTATTAAATCTTTTACAGTCACATAAATACTCTCCCGTACGTACTTTGTATGGAGAAAGTAAAAAATGCATCAGTTTTATACAGAGAAATTGATTTTTATAACCTGTGAGCAAGGACTAAGAATATTTGTAATAAAGACGAAAAATAGCCTGAATATATGAATATTCAGCCTGTTCGTGACTCTGCAACATTAAGTCTTACTATAATCTGCAATCAAGTTGATTTAATTGACTAACAATATATTTAATATTTCCAAAAAGAATTCATTAGATTCATCAAACTTTTTCATTATTCAGAGCAAATAAGGCATCATTTTAGCCTTATTTTCTCTTTGAATACTTTAACGATCCACGAAAAAAGAAATTATGCTTGTATCGGTTCCTGTAAGTCTTACAAAAAATTTTCATGAACAAAGAGTGTCCAGAATGGTCTCCTGGACTGAAAAAAAACAAAAATAAATTTTTAAATTTTTAAATTTAATCGTTTTTCGGCATTTACAGCCGATGTAAGAACGATCCACGTAAAAATAAATTTTGCTTTTCTCGGTTCCTGTAAGTCTCACAAATAATTTTCATGAACAAATAGTGTCCAGAATGGTCTCCTGGACTTGAGAAAAAAAAAACAAAAATAAATTTTTAGAATTTATCGCGGCAAATATATATTCGGTACGAATAATTAATAATAGTCAGCAGATAATTACGAAAAGCAACGATGATTAAATTAGTAAACAAAAATGATTTTGGCAAATAATCGGTAATTAGTTGTTAATAACTTACTTAGATAGTTCATTAACATATGCAATATTGAATAACTAATTCCAACTTTTGGGAACTTTAAACTATTACTTCAGTTAATCCAACAAACTCAAAAGTAGATTTCACCATAACTAACGAAATTTGTTGTGAAATTGAAATATTTACCCCATGTTTTAATAAAAAAAAGAATAATTTGCAAAATTTCTACAATCAATTTAAAATGAATGAGAATGGTACTATTCATAATTTATTCTTAACTGGTTATCGAACCGAGTCATTTTATTTAGAAGAAAATTTGCAGTTTAACAAATTAAATTTTAAATTAACTTGAGACAACCTCACTTATTGCAGATTTATTAAATACAAATAATAAAGACGAAAAATAGCCTGAATATATGAATATTCAACCTGTTCGTGACTCTGCAACATTAAGTCTTACTAAGACTACAAACAAATAACTTATTGAAACAACTACTTCCCTGGCTAGTGCCACGCCGGATATTGAATGATACAAAAGCAATTTGCATGTTATTACTAGCACTACTAGATAATAACATTCGTTTAAGATCGTTTATTTCTACATACAGGACTAACTTAAAAATTATTCTAAAATAAAATGTAAAACTTTAAACTGTAAATGTTATTATTAAAATGAAAACATTAAACCAATGTTATTTCGCTAGTAGTACTAGTAATAACATGCAAATTTCTTTTGTATCATTCAATATCCGTGCCGATTGGCACTAGCCAGGGGAGTAGTTGTTTCAATAAGTTATTTGTTTGTAGTCTTAGTAAGACTTAATGTTGCAGAGTCACGAACAGGTTGAATATTCATATATTTAGGCTATTTTTTGTCTTTATTATTTTTATTTAAATTTATTTTTGATAAAAATTCGAGTTAAGGAATCCCGGATAATATAGGGGATTGGTGTAGCTAGCTACGCAATTCAGGATTTTTAGTAGTGTAATCACACAGTTTTGCGGTGTATAAACATGAGTCGGGAAATTGATAATAAAGTAAAGCCAACCTTGAGATCACGTACTAAAATCAATTATTTTAACATACATATAAATTATACATGTTGTGTTGTCGTATTAAGGTTTTTTAAATATTATGGTTATTGAAAATGTGTACTTCCTTAATAAAAATATTTATTTATATTGCAACTAGTTTCGGCCTATTATGGCCATCATCAGGCAAAATTGTCCGAGTTTGGTATTATCGTTTGTTGGGGGGTGGGTGATTATATTTATTAATTTCCACGTTTTGTATGATTTTCTATAGGCTTTTCTGTTAAGCATGTGGTTTTTAATTTACGTTCTGTTTTTTGTTATAGTGAAGTATATATTTTTATTAAGGAAGTACACATTTTCAATAACCATAATATATAAATAATAGTCCAAATCGGTTGGTCTATCTATATGTTTGTCTGCCTATCTATCTGTCTATCGCTGTCTAGCTTTCCGTCTGTCTGTCCGTCTATTTGTCTGTCCATTTGTCTATCTGTCTGCCTGTCTATCTCTACTTCCATCTGTCCATCAGCCGATTTCACAACGCTGAGAGACCCCTCGAAAACATATTAAATTATATAATTATTAAAACAAGGAATCATTTCTAAGAATGTTTATAAATAATATGAGCAATGATTTAAACTCTAAACTCATAGTTTAGTGTTATAACAAAAAAATACACAAATGTCCCTATTCCTTTTAAAACTGTTTGATAGGAAAATCATAAGATGACTTTAAAAGAGGACTACGTCAAAAATATTAATAAAATTATAAGCATAAGCATATCGTTAAATTATTTACTTCTAACTAAAAAAAAATTATAAGAGCAAATAAGTTTAGTTGCACCGTTTTGAATATATAACGATTTGTTCTAAAGTGCTTTAACAAACACGTGATTTGGGAAACATATAAAGATTTGGAGGGCATCCGAGTCGACCTTTTTTAAGTTTCTTGGCTTAAAATATTGGTGGATGCCTGTACACCAAAATATAAAAAAAAATGTTGCGGAGTTTTGCGGATTTACAGTCTGCATTAATTTCAGTTTTGCATTCAATTAAAACATTTTTTTTTTCATTTCAAGTGCACGAAAAATTATAATGAACACATATACATACATATACATATACAGTGAGATCAGAAAGTTGAAAATAGTTGGCAGCACATTTTCTGGAAATCCTTATAATAGTTCAAGTAAAATTATATTGACTGTCTGTAATTCTCCAATGCAGTGCAGTGTACATTTTGTTATTTTGACATCTTCTGTTTTTCAAGGTTACTTGTTTTAAAAATAGTTTTGTGTGTTTTTATCTGCCGATTTTACCTATCTTAAACATTAGCAATTATTTTTGCAACTGATCATTACTATTTATAACACATTTAGCATTAATAATCTATCTGTTTTATTAATATTTTAAGGTTTTACATGCCGAAATTCCCATTCTCAGTGACTCCACTGAACTTCTGATAGTTAAGGTTATGTTTTAAGGGCTGCCAACTATTTTCGACTTTTTGGTCTCACGGTACATGTTATATATGTCTAAAATCCTCTCTTATTATTATAGTTTTAAATTATCTTTCCGTCACACATATTTAATTTACTGACTCGGTTCACTCACACCCTATGTCATTTATATATTCTATGCTTTCAAAAAATTTCCAGAAAAAAAACCGAATTACTTGTCAACATCTCTGCTATAATATCCAATAGATATTCAAGCTAAATTTTAAACATAATTGTTTATACAAAACTGAAAATGAAAACTAAAATTCGCCAGGGTCTTAAAAGACCTACATGTATGACGGGTGGTTATGTATAATTTATGAAGTATCATACAAATTCAAGAAAATTCAAGAAAATTACGTAGGTTTAGGTTAAATCAAGAATGCTTATTGACAAGGTTTAGGAGCACATAATAAACATGAAGATTTGTAGTGAAAAAGTTTGAATTATCTCCAACTGATTTTTCACTGGCAGTGAAGCGGTTAATAAAGAATGTATTCAAGATTATCCATATCAATTTTCATATTAATATTACTAATGGTTCAAAAGAAAACTAATTTTAACTGCTAACTTTAACTAATACCAGTTTATTTCAATTCCATGTGCTCAAAAACAAAATAATAGAGGATAGTATTATGAGATAGTTATTAATTTTACCAGATTCAATTTAAATTCTTAATGTTTAATATTTTTTCTGCAGCCGTCCCGAAAATAAAACTTTCGGTATGATTTATTAAATCGAAAGTGGGAGTTTACATAAATCGTACCGAAAGAAGTTATTTTCGGGTCAATTTTGTTTCACTTTCGGAACGATTTCTTTACTTTCGGGACGCTTTTTGTTACTTTCGGTACGATTTTGCGTATATATGTAGGTGGCCTTGACAAAAACATGAACATCGTATTTAATTATCACAGCGCTTGTCATATTACATTCGTATGTGTTTTTGCCTTTTTAACATACAGAAAAGCTGCAGAAAAAATATTGTACGTAACACGTTGTAAAAGTGATTTTACGGGACTCGCAGGATTCCAGGACTCGCCTACGGCTCGTCCTGGAAACTTCCTACTCATCCCGTAAAATATCACTTTCGGAACTTGTTACGTAAATTACTATTAAACATGCAGAATAACGATGATAATACTAATATTAAAATAAAATCCAATCAGAATCCAATTAGAGTGGGCTATGATTAAATCTCCCATTGCAAGTTTACACGTTTTATTTTGATAAATAAACAACGGGAAATCACATAATTTTCCGAGCTTGTAGGGATGGTCTTACAAATAAAATGAGGCTCTAGAGGTGACTTTAGGAGAGGGCAGGCAGGTCGCGTAAATAAAATGGATGATTGCGACCATAGATGAAATCTACAGTGTAGCGGCGGCTCCTTGATTTCCGTAGGTGAGGCAAAGACAAAGATGCCGCTCGTGCTGCACTACTTACTCTAATAGAGGATGCAAATATTTCGGTCCTTTTGCGGTCAAATTGTCTTCCGTTGCCTCACCGCCGAACATCCACGAGTGCCGCTGCTACAGTGTTAGAAATTAGTCATGCATGAGAGAAAATATCATTCGTTATTTTTACTAAATAGCCAATTAATGGGTCTTTAGAATTTTTTTAAGACTTAATGAGTGTTAAGTTTTTGTCATGTTTAGTTGTATTACCATTTCTTTGTCCTGGACGCCATCTGTGTGAAATTAATGTAAAAACACGTACATAAAGGACCCACCTAAGTATGGTGATAAATGCTGAACATCCATGGACCATTTTTTCGTTACAAAATTACAGCCTAAGATCCCGAGGCCCCGAAGCAAGAACTCTACCCATTAAGCCACCGTAGCTCTAAATCTATTTTACATTACTTTTCTTAGTAATATAAACTAACTCTTACATCTATTTCGAGCACAATTACCACAATGTAAATACATATTTACGGCCAGTACACAAATAACAATACAGACGTTTGCTGTGGTTTATACATAATGTGATTGTATTTATGTTTATTTTAATAGAATTTCCTGTGGGAAATAATAATATTGCAGTGCTTGTAAAATACTGACTTGTTCGTATTCACAATAACTGTAATTAAACGGATGTGAATAATTTAATAATATTTTTTGAATGCATAGAAATTATGTACATACAATACCTTTGATTACAGAGTTACCTTCATTAATTGTACAAATTGTTGTTTCTATTTAAAAGGAAGGGTGTCTGAAGGAATTGTCGGTTAAGGAGCGCGATATTAAATAGGGAAATTGGCGTCTAATACCAATATTTGTAAGCAAATTACAAATAAATATCAATGGAACCGAGTGGTAAATTTTTGTTAATTTCGTTGCCTCATTACAGACAAATAAAATTTGATTTTTAAAATTTACAAACTATATTTCATACCCATTTAATCATATTTTAGAAACAGGGCGGTAACGACCGTTACTACGTGGGAGGAGAAACTGGGGAGGCATGATACAAATTCTCAGGATCTCACTTTGACAGTGATATAAATTGGGATAATGAATTGTGTTCTAAATTAAATAAAGCATATCAGTTATTTAAGCAACAAGGAACGTAAAGACGTATTAACATTTGAGGTAGGCGAATACGAGCCGAGGCGAAGCAGAGGCTCGTCGCCTGCCGAAAATGTTAATTGTCATTACGTTCCGTGTTGCTTATTAATTTTTTTCCGCTACCGGAAATATAATACTTAAAAAATATCAGAAGATATTCTAAAATATGGCGTGTAACATAAGGGATTAAATTTTTTATAGTCACCTATGCGCCCTATGGTAACCCAGCAACCGAGAAAACAATGTCGAATTTTGTTTGTTTGTGTCAATCCAGATAGTTTTTGCGGGCATGGACGAAGCTGCGAATATTGCGTGTTAGAACCTGTTACCGACAAAATCGAAAAAGGTATGTGCCCTATTACGACTCTTTTAAGCAGGGATGCCGATGCTATAGGTATAGACGAAAATGTGTTGCTCGCCTATATGTTGGAGCGTTACGTTTCTGTTTATTATTTTCCTAGGTCCGTAAGTAAAAAATTAAGTTCCGTCGTCAAGGACAACAAACACCACGAATGTTATCAGCTACCAACAGTACCTGTAACCATGGATGCAATGCTTATTTACGTTGTCGGTAGCGGAAAAAATAAATTGCAATATTAACGTTAAAAAAGACCTTAAATATAAATAGTTTTCTAAATATTTATTATGCTTATGTATATCCTAACGTATCCTATAATATTGTGTGGTGGGGTAAAAGTAAAAATATCACAAGAGTCTTTCTCGCACAATTAGATTAATTTTTAATATAGAACAAACTGACTCCTCTAAAGAAACGGTCAAAACTAATAAAATATTAACTTTAACCAGAATCTATTTATTTAAATTATTAATTTATATCCGCTCCAATAAATCGAACTTTAAAAAGCGTTCTGATATGCATTCATTCCCAACGAGACACCATTCTAACTTCTACATTGAAAAATATAATCATACTTATCGTGAGAAATCAGTTCATTCCGAACTAGTAAATTATAATGTGTTATCAAACTCGTTTAAAATTCTTCCAATTAACAAAAAGGCAAACTTAAAGAAATTCTCATTAATGAAAGTTTCTATAACGTTGCTGAATTCCAAAAGCACTTACAGAAATGATGTGATTGTCACATTGCGATCGAACTAAAAGGGCATCGGTTTTAGTGTCTGTGTGATTTAACAATATGTATTTATTTATGTTGTATATTTAGTTATTTTATATTATATTAATTTATGTACTCTTTGCAACACTGTAAATTATAAGGTACGTGACTGAAGGTAAAAATAAAATCAGTCATAGTTCAGACTTCCTTGCGAATTATTCGAACCTTCCTAAACGTAAATTAAAACCACTTCGAGTGGATTTATATGTCACATTTGTGTATATTTTATATATTTTGACGTACCCAATCCATATAATTTTTATGGCTTAATGGGCAAATAAAAAAAATAATAAGAATAAGAATAAAAATTGGAATAATATTGGTGACGGATCTCGTGAACTCGAGAACGTATTCGGAAAGACGTGGTCTATCGCCAGAGCCAGCCCAAGGCACGAAGTGATGCACAGCATCAAAGCGCCGCCGCAAGAGGGCGCCTTATAAGTTTTTTTTGTTCAAAAGTATCCTGTTTTTCGTTAGCAATTTTGCAGCTAAATAAATTAGAACTCAAATGATTTCCGTAATCAATATGTCACATATGTGGAAAAATACAATAATTTCGACGACTTGAAAAAATATCAAAACCATTGCAATCGACTTGAAATTTCACAAATTTATTTAAAATTCATTTGTTATTACGAATCTGCAAACACCTGTAAACAACCCATCCCTTTATTTTAACAAAATCTCATTCGAATAGAGCATGAAATTGTGACGAAAATAAAATGCTAAAAAAATATGAAAACTATTAAAATCGACTTGAAATTTGACAAATCTATTCAAAATTAATTCGGGATTACTACAACACTTCTGCAAACAAACCATCCCTCAACTTCGAACAGAGCGTACAGTTATGGAACAACACAATAATTTCGACGACTTGAAAAAAAATATAAAAGCGATTTCCATCAACTTAACCCTCTATTGCATACCATTTCCAAATGGGAACGTAACAATTTTTGTTAGGTAAAGTGCTGCTATCTTACGAAATAAATAATTACTAAAATTAATAAAAAAAGATTCGAAAACAAAATTTATGATCATTTTTTTATTTCTCAAATAGTAGTGCGAAGAAAAAAAAAACTAAACCCACCAATTACAACTAACTCTGAGGAAATAGAGCAATTCATAGGAATATTGATTATGACATTCCTGAAGCAAACCCCGAATGGTTCATATTTCGAATGTTATGCCTCTAAACAGGTTTGAAGAATTCAAAAGCTTTCTTCATTTATTTGATAACTGTGTGGCTGCCAAAAATACTGATGAAGTGACTTCAGTATTTAACCAAATAATTGCTGTTAAGATGCCAAAATATACCTTTTTAGCAGACTATTTTGGCCATTGGCCTTCCCACACAGACAACAGGAAGAGGTGCAAAAAGCCAACTGCAAAGTAAAATCACGCAAAATACGCCTCAATAAACAAAATAATTGTTTTAAAGATTTTCATGCCATTGACTTGAAATTACACAAATGTATTTAAAATTAATTTGGGATTACGGTTCTCTAAAAATATTTAAACATTATAATCATAAATTTTGTGATAATCCGATTCGAACAAAGCGCGAAATTGAAAAAAAAAATCAATAATTTCATCGACTTAAAAAAAATGCAAAAACAATTGCTATAGACTCGAAATTTCACAAACCTATTCAAAATGATTCGATATTATGATTCTATAAAAATTTGTTAGCACTTAATACCTAAATATTGAGATAATTCTATGTGTCAGAGCGTGAAATTGAGAAGAAAAATAATAATTTTAGTGACTTGACAAAATTATAAAAACAGTTGCCACCGACTTGAAATTACATAAATCTATTCAAAATTAATTTGGAATTATGATTCTACAAAAATCTGTAAACATTATATTCCAGATTTTAAGATAATCTCTTTCGAACAGACCGTGAAATTGTATAAAAAAATCAATAATTTCGTCGACTTGTAAAATATATAAAAACAATTGTCAACGACTTGAAGTTTGAGAGATCTATTCAAAAATTATTCGTTCTATATAAATTTGTTGTCATACCTGAATTTCGAGATAATTATATTTGAACAGTGCGTGAAATTGAGGAGAAAAACAATCATTTTAGTGACTTGACAACAATTTAAAAAACAATTGCCACCAAGTAAAAAATACACAAATCTATTCAAAATTAATTTAAGATAACGATTCTATAGAAATATGTATATTTCTAAATTTTGAGATAATCCTATTTATAAAGAACGTGAAATTGTAGAACAAAAACAATAATTTCGCTGACTTGTTAAAAATATAAAAATAATTGCCAATGACTTGGAGGTTTAGAGATCTATTCAGAAATTATTCGGAATTACAATTCCATAAAAATTTTTTTTTGGCACTTAATACCTAAATTTCGAGATAATTTTATTTGAACAGTGTGTGAAGTTGAGGAAAAAAACAATAATTATGGTGATTTGACAAACATATGAAACCATTACCACCAAGTTTAAATTACACAAATCTATTCAAAATAAATTTTTGATTACCATTTTATAAAAATCTGGAAACATTTTATTCCTAAATTTGAAAATAATCCCATTCGAACAGATCGTGAAATTGTTGAAAAAATCAATAATTTCGTCGACTTGTAAAAAATATAAGAAACAATTGCTAACGACTTTGAGTTCAAGAAATCTATTCAAAAATTATTCGAGATTACGATTCCATAAAAATTTGTTGGCACTCCATACCCAAATTTCGAGATAATCTATTTGAACAAAGCGTGAAATTTTGGAGAAAAACAATAATGTTAGTGCCTTGAGAAAAATATAAAAACAATTGCCACCGACTTGGAATTACACAAATCTATTAGAAAGAACTGTTTGATTACTATAAAATTCTATAAAAAATCTGTAAACACCCTATTCCTGAATTTGAAGATAATCCCATTCCAACAGAGAGGGAAATTTTAGAAAAAAAAAACAATAATTTCGCCGAGTTGTAAAAAGCGACTCAAAGTTTCAGAAATCTAATTAAAAATTATTCGAGATTACGATTCCATTAAACTTAGTTACCACTTCATACCTAAATTTCGAGATAAATCTCTTTGAACAGTGCATGAAATTGAGGAGAAAAACAACAATTTTAGTGACTTGACAAAAATGTAAAAACAATTGTCACCGACTTGAAATTACATACATCTACTAAATATTAATTTGGGATTATGATTCTGTAAAAATCAGTAAATACCCTATCCCTAAATTTTGAGATAATCCCATTCTAACAGAGCGTGAAATTGTATAAAAAAATAATCATTTCGTCGACTTGTAAAAAATATATAAACAATTGCCAATGACTTAAAGTTTTAGAGATCTATTCAAAAATGATTTGAGATTGCAAATCCATAAAAAATTGTTAGCATTTCATACCTAAATTTCGAGATAATTCTATTTGAACAGAGCGTGAAATTGAGGAGAGAAACAAGAATTTTAGTGTCGTTACAACATTATAAAAACAGTTGCCACCGACTTCGAATGACACAAATCTATTCAAAATAAATGTTTCATTACGATTCTATACAAATCTGTAAACACCGTATTCCTAGATTTTGAGATAATCCCATTCGAACAGATCTTGAAATTGTGAAAAAATCAATAATCTTGTCGACTTGTAAAAAACGACTTAAAGTTTCCGAAATCTATTCAAACATTATGCGAGATTACGATTCCATAAAAATTTGTTAGCACTTCATACCCAAATTTCGAGATAGTTCTATTTGAACAGTGCGTGAAATTCAGGACAAAAACAACAATTTTAGTGACTTGACAAAAATGTAAAAACAATTGCCGCCGACTTGAAATTACATAAATCTATTAAATATTAATTTGGGATTATGATTCTATAAAAATCAGTAAACACCCTATTCCTAAATTTTGAGATAATCCCATTTGGACAGAGCGAGAAATTGTAGAAAAAAAAATCGTCGATTTTTATATATAAATAATTGCCAATGACTTGAAGTTTTAGAAATCTATTCATAAATTATTAGAGATTGCAATTCCATAAAAAATTGTTAGCAATTCATACCTAAATTTCGAGATAATTTTATTTGAACAGTGCGTGAAATTCAGGACAAAAACAAGAATTCTAGTGACTTGACAAAAATATAAAAACTATTGCCATCAAGTTAAAAGTCCACAAATCTATTGAATATAAATTTTTGATTACCATTCTATAAAAATCTGTAAACATTCTGTTCATAATTTTTAAAATAATCCCATTCGAGCAGACCGTGAAATGGTAGAAAAAAATCAATAATTTCGTCGAATTGTAAAAAAAATAAAAACGATTGCCAACGAATTAAAGTTTCAGAAATCTATTTAAAAATTATTAGAGATAACCATTCCATAAAAAATTGTTATCTAAATGTTGAGTTAATTCTATTTTAGCAGAGCGTTAAATTGAGGAGAAAAACAATCATTTCAGTGTCTTCATAAAAATATAAAAACAGTTGCCACCGACTTGCAATTTCACAAATCTATTCAAAATAAATATTTCATTACGATTCTATAAAAATCAGTAAACACCCTATTCCTAAATTTTGAGATAATCCCATTCGAACCGAGCGTGAAATTCTGGAAAAAATCAATAATTTGGTCAACTTGTAAAAAACGACTTTAAGTTTCCGAAATCTATTAAAAAATTATTCGAGATTATCATTCCGTAAAAAAATATTAGCACTTCATACCTAAATGTTGAGAGAATTTTATTTGAACAGAGCGTGAAATTAAGGAGAAAAAACAATAATTTTACTGACAAAAATATAAAAACAATTGCCACCGACTTGAAATTACACAAATCTATTCAAAATTAATTTGTGATTATGACTCTATAAATTGTTTTAAACACCCTATTCGTAAATTTTAAGATAATCCCATTCGAACCGAGCGTGAAATTGTAAAAAAAAACAATAATTTCGTCGACTTGTTCATAATAAAAAAAAAAAAAACAATTGCCGACGACTTAAAGTTTCAGAGATCCATTCAAAAATTATTCAAGATTACGATTCCATAAAAAATTTGTTAACGGTTCTTACTTAAATTTCGAGATTTTAGATGAGAATTTTATTTGAACAGAGCGTGAAGTTGAGGAGAAAAACAATAATTTTAGTGTCTTTACAAAAATATAAAAACAATTGCTATCGACTTAAAATTACACAAATCTATTCAAAATTAGTTTAGGATTAGAATTCTATAAAAATCTGTAATCACTCCATCCCTAAATTTCGAAATAATTCCATTTGAACAAAGCAAGAAATTGTGAAAAAGTGAATAATTTTGGCGACTTGAAAAAAATATAAAAACAATTGCCACCGACTTAAAATTACACAAATCTTTTCAAAATTAATTTAATATTACGATTCTATAAAAATCTGTAAATACCCCATCCCTAAATTTCGAAATAATTCCATTTGAACAAAGCGAGAAATTGTGAAAAATAGAATAATTTCGACGACTTGAAAAAAAATATAAAAACAATTGCAATCGATTCAATAAATTCAAAAAAACGAAATATAGCCTGAATATATAAATATTCAACCTGTTCGTAACTCTGCAAGCAAAATTAAGTCTTACTAAGACTATAAACAAATAACTTATTGAAACAACTACTTCCCTGGCTGATGCCACGCCGGATATTGAATGATACAAAAGAAATTTGCATGTTATTACTAGTACTACTAGTGAAATAACATTGGTTTAAGATCCCTTATTTCTACCCACAGGACTAACTTGAAAAATGAAACTAAATTGAATTTGAAAACTTTAAATTATATATATATTAATTTAAATTATATATATATAATTTAAAGTTTTCAAATTCAATTTAGTTTCATTTTTCAAGTTAGTCCTGTGGGTAGAAATAAGGGATCTTAAACCAATGTTATTTCACTAGTAGTACTAGTAATAACATGCAAATTTCTTTTGTATCATTCAATATCCGGCGTGGCATCAGCCAGGGAAGTAGTTGTTTCAATAAGTTATTTGTTTATAGTCTTAGTAAGACTTAATTTTGCTTGCAGAGTTACGAACAGGTTGAATATTTATATATTCAGGCTATATTTCGTTTTTTTGAATTTATTTAATACTCTCTGCAATAAGTAAGGTTGTTTCTATTTTATTTTATTAATTGCAATCGACTTGAAATTTCACATAAATTATATTTTGTACCTAAGGATTTATATTAAATTAAATTATGAGTAACAATATTATATTTTAGATAAATAAAATGATTTAAGACCATATTTGTGAAAAAAAAACAAATAATTTGTACAATTTTCATAGTTTTTCTGCCGATGATGGATTAAAAATTCGAAACTGGTCATAAAAAATAAAATTCTAATCAATATTGTAACGCACGTCATTTATCAACCCATTGTATGGTTTATACTACTGTATATTATTGATTTTAAATTACAATCCGCTAAAGTTTCGACTCGATAATGACTCAAAACAGTCGATACTATAGTCGATTGTGATAAAAGAAATCAATAATAATGAAATTGTTTCCTTTTTGGCCCATTCTGCCAGAAGTACCATTATTTAACTTTGATTATTGCTTTATATATACTACTATTTATTTATACACTGTGTACATCAAGTAAGGAATAAATTCTATTAAAATTCAGGGCATTTTCTTTCAGAAAAATGCTCGGACACGTGTATTATTATTTTTTAACGCGCATTTTTTGAGATAAAATTCAAATGTACAGGGTGTCCCAAAATTGAGATACGACCCCTAAGTTAAAATTTTCAAATGTGAACCCCCATTTTTTGTTGCATTTATGGATTCTACGTAAAATTCTGAGTATTTTTCATGTAGCATACCCCATGTTGACATTCAACTGTTTTCGAAGAAATGGCGTTTAAAAAGTACTGCTACTATTTTATTTCTGGTAAAAGATAACATGGTTTCATCGAAACATTGGAATTAATCAGGAAAAAATATTTCCTTAAGTAAATAATGATTTTTGCTTATTAATTCCAATGTTCATTCATTCCGAAGAAGTGACCGCCCGGATGGGATTCGAACCCACGACCACGAGTCCCGTGATCAGGAGCTCTACTCACTAGGCCACCGCGGCCCCTATAAAATTGTGCTTTATTTATTCCATTCATATCTGCAAGAATACGATTTAACCACTTGTATTCGCATAAAATTACCCCTAAACCACTCCAATTCGCCACATACCTATCCAATCTCAATTACTACCCAATTACGAAAATTTAAGGAATGCACTAAGTGCGTTGGAACATTTAGGAGAAGTTTAATCGAATCAGGGGCAATTCTATTGCGGACCAGAGGAAGTCGTGTACTGCTCTCGATGCCACGAACATTCCACGAGAGCACCGATTCCAGAAATTATTGTCTGGTCGAGAAGTAAGGTGTAGGGGAGGAGCGAGATTACGCCGTATCATTTAAGCTGGATCGCATCGTTCGCGCCCCGATTCGTTCGAATGAGTCACAAGTGTTATCATCATCGCGTAATTAAAACATTAATTAATTTGTTATTAGAAATTGTTATGGCTTTATTTCGGCTCGCTGGAAAAGGGATTAAGACATAATGATCGTTTATTTTGTTTTATAGTGTATGGTGAATGCGCCGGGACGAAAACAAATTATTACATAATTTGTAATTCAATTATGATCCAACACATTCTCAAAATTTGTGCGCGTATATAATTCAAGTGATTTGATATTTAATCAGCCGCAATAAGAGATGTCGTATAAATTCGTGCGGAAAAGACGAAAATAAAGCACAGCGCAATACACGCGAGGTCTCTGCTTTTTCGCCCTTGGAATTAATTCCCTTTTATACCTGAGGGACACGACTTTTTATTTATGCAGCACTAGCATGATACAAACCGACCGGCAAGGCTCTAATGAATTATGATTTACCGCTTCTAACCACTTTAATACATCTGAATAATGAAAGCTGGATAAAAAAGAAATACACATTTACAGCGGCGCTGATGTTATAGATATTAATCATTTTGTAGTTCAAAATTCACATTAAATACATAAGTGAATTACTAATATTATTATGGACTATTCTTATATAACAGCTTCAATAATCCAATAGATCAAACTATTCAAATGATGGTTTATTGTACGCTGATTTAATGTACCAATCGTGAATAATTATCAATTTGCTTGTGTAGTATTTTGAGACAATCATTTGATTATTTCATTGTCATAAATAAATTAACATTAGCTGTTAAAATTTCATTGGCTGATACCAATGTTTTGTATTCAAATTTTCGACACTATAAATCTTGAGTTGTTCGTGAAAGCAATAAATTCGATAAGTTTGTTTGTAACTGGTGCCGGAACGGATTTACAATGTAATGAGTTTTAATGGACAGATTGATGTTACACAACTTTGTTTTCTAACTAACAGGCCGCAAACTCGCAACCCGTGCTAGGTAACGGTGCCAACTTTAATTATTTACGAAGAGTCGTACGAACAAACTAAAATTACAGTTTACTGCAAATTGTTAAAATGTATCGGTATCAAATCATATGATACATAGTTTGGCATTTTAATGTTGATATGTTGATTATATTTTAATATTCCTGTGCATCCAACTAACTTTTGACTTTCGGTAGGTATCAGTACCTTAAGATAACAATATTATCTAATGTATTTTTATAAAACCAAAATTTTTGGCGGGAAATTCGAATTTTGATAATATAAAATATCACTAAGTAGCGATTATTTCAGAGACGTTAAAAGGTGCACCTCCAGAAAAAATATATAATGGGTGATTTCTTAATATGTGTGATTTTTTTCAGAATTTTCAGAATTTTCCGAGTTGTATAACATGGCTAAAATAATTTAAAACCGCATTTTTGACTAATTTAAACCCTATTTATCACTTTCAAATGAAAAGAAAAAACATTGTAATACTTTTTATTTGCACATTTTAGGTCATTTCTTGTATTGATGTATGTCAATTTTTTTTGCTCATTTAGTGGGAAACTCCAATACCTGAAACTAAAAAATTCATTCAAAATTACTTTTTTCGTTGAAATCGAAAGGTGCTACTGCCGAATTAATATAAAATGTTAAGAAGTATTTTTTACGCAAAATAAATAGTACTAATAGATACGTTTATTTCTGAAAATACATGCCACAAAATGAAAGTGATAAATAAGGTCAAAATTAGTAAAAAATGCGGTTTTTAATTATTTTGACCATGTTCTACCACTCGGAAAATTCTGAAAAATATCACACATTTTAAGAAACAATAGTCACTCATTATATATTTTTTCTAGATGTGAACCTTTTAACGTCTCTGAAATAATCGCTATTGAGTGATATTTTATATTATCAAAATTCGAATTTCCCGCCAAAAATTTTGGTTTTATAAAAATACATTAGATAATATTGTTATCTTAAGGTACTGATACCTACCGAAAGTCAAAATTTAGTTGGATGCGCAGGAAAAATTAAAAATAAAAAACTATAGTAAAGGATGAGAGGGAGTGGGGGGCTACTTTTTTGTCGAATCTGACTTTTTTATGGTCCTAAACATTATTTTTAACCTCCCAGCTCATTTCGTTTGGGGGCACTTTTGACCACCTTATTCCGCTATACCCTTTAGAAGGTTAGAAGGAAATTTGATAGATAGAAGATATGGAGCCTTTAAAAACTCAAAGAGAGTACGACAATTTCGTGGACATACAGAGTTTGAAGTTCTACTCAGTGTTTATGATAATCCCAGAAGACCAACAAGGCAAATCGCAAGTGATATTGGCAAATCAAACAATGCTGTCCATGCATTACTAAAAAAGTTTCATTTTTACATGCTTCTGTGCAATCTACTCTAATAATATTAACATTAACAAAAAGTTAAATATTTAAATCTGAAAATCCTCACTTGCTTTAGGAGCATTAAATAAATTACTTTTCATCTTTATTCAATATTAAAATTAGATTAGAAATTTATTACACTGTTTAAAATTTATCCATTAGCAAATTTAATTTCCCAATTATATTTTTTAAATTTTTCAACAATATTTGCAGATTACGCGTTTTACCGCCATCTCGTCTCAAGCGGTATCTTAATTGGTTAGTAATTTCCAGAAATTTTTAATCATTTATTCATTAAAAAAAATGGTGATTTGGCCATCATGTTACTTTCTCCGATTTGATGGTATCATTTATATTTACGCTTTCATGGTTTATTTTCAATTTAAATCATATTTTAAATGTACATCGAGCGTTGTGTAAACTCGGCTGAAACTGACGTTTAAAACGTCAAAATTATGAAAGATGTAAAAATTATACTTCAAATTCAAAAACTCAATTTAATCAAAAACCAAAGGGATTTCGAAAAAACCTTATTCTTTATAAGTTGTTCATTTTGGAATTCTCTACAATTATTATGAACTTAAATTTGCTGTAACCATTATCGTTTAATAATTATAAATCAAAATAAAAAAAATAAAAAAAAATTTCTCGAATAAAAATGATTTTATGAAAAATGTTTTCAAGCAAAGATGTTCATTTCTTTGTTGTCTTCAATATTTGTTTAAATGTTTTTGTGATATTTTTCATATTAAAAAAAAATATTGGAAAAAAACAAAACAGTTAAGGTAAACACACACTTCCAGTGCACGAAATTTCACCAAAAGCTTTTCAATTCTTCGAATTGTGAAATAAGACTTATGTTCAAAGTTTCATATCAATAGCTCTATTAGTTTTTGAGATACAGCGCGCACAGCACACACAAAGACACAAAAAAAAAATTCCCCAGAAATTGTTAAATTGGTATCTAGGGACCCCAAAACGTAAAAAAAAATTTGAAAAAATTTTCACGATCGCAATACTTTCTCGCACATCGTAACGGAGAAAGTAAAAATTCCCTGACTTCTTGTAGAAAAATACAATAAAATGAGAAATACGAAACTTTTCGTCTTCGAGTATCGTATTTCTCATTTTATTTCTTTTTGTTATTTAAAAATTCATTAATTTCCTTTGAATATCTGCTTCCGGTCAGCCCCCTCCCAGCCCTTGAAATCTTCTGGATTCGCCCCGGCGTGAATTAACACAAATAAGAAAAATTGCACTTTTTTAAAATCGCGATTTTGATTTTTTAAATCGAACAACTGCCGAACGCGTCTTTAGATTTTGATTATTTTGATGCCAGAAGACGGATAATTTATTGTAATTTAAATACGGATTACAAAATATTCTCGTGAAATTAACGCAAAATGCAAAAATCGCACAAGTTCGAAAATGTTCGCGATTTTTATTTTTGAAATTGCATAACTGCCGAATGCGTTATTAAATTTTGATCATTCCAGAATCAGAATATGGAGAATTTAGTGTAATTTTAAAACGAATTACAAAATTTTCTCGTGAAATTAAAACAAAAGATTTTTTTTGAAATTGCACAATTTCCGAACGCGTTGTTAGATTTTTAAGATTCTAATGCAAACATGTGGATATTTTAGTGTTATTTTGAAACGGATTACAAAATTTTCTAGTGAAATTAACGCAAAAATCCCATTTTTTTAAATTCGAAAATTCTCGCGATTTTTATTTTTGAAATTGCACAATTTCCGAAAGCGTTGTTAGATTTTGAAGATTCTAATGCAAACATGTGGATATTTTAGTGTTATTTTGAAACGGATTACAAAATTTTCTAGTGAAATGAACACAAAACTCAAAAATCGCATTTTTTAAAGTTCGCGATTTTTATTTTTGAAATTTCATAACTTCCGAACGCGTTGTTAGATTTTGATTATTTTGATTTAAAAAGGTGGAGAATTCATTGTAATTTTAATACGAATAACAAAAGCTTTTGTGAAATTAAAACAAATTGAATAAATCGAACTTTTTTAAAGTTCGATGATTTTCGCGATTTTCATTTTTGAAATTGCACAATTACTGAACACGTTTTTCGATTTTGAAGATTCTGACGTCAAAATATGAAGAATTTAGTGTTATTTTAAAAAGGATTACAAAACTCTCGTAAATTTAATACAAAATGCAAAATTTCTAAGATATTGAAATTGCGATTTTGATTTTTGAAGCTACACAACTGCCGCACGCGTTATTCAATATTAATTATTCCAACGAAAAAGTGTCGAGGGTTTAGTGTTATTTTAAAACGTATTACAAAATTTTCTCGTAGATTTAACACGAAACGCAAAAATCGGACTTTTTTAGGGTTCGAAAATTCTCGCAGTTTAAATTTTTGAAACTGCATAACAGCCAAACGCGTTTTTTGATTTTGATTATTGTAACGTCAAGTATTTGGAATTTAGTGTTATTTTAAAATTTTGTCGTGAAATATAAAATGCAAAAATCTTTTCTAAAATTCGAACATTTTCTCGATTTTGATTTTTAAAATTGCACAACTATCAAACACTATGTCTAATTTTATTGATTCTAACGTCAAAATGTGCCAAATTTCGTGAAATTTGAAAACCAAGAAATGTCTTTATGAAGACAATGCAAAACATGAAAATATGGTGATGTGGCCATCATGTTACTTTCTTCGACTTGATGGTATCATAGCCATTTATATTTACGTTTATTTTCAATTGAAATCATATTTTAAACGTACATCGAACGTTGCGCAAACTCGGATAAAATTGACGTTTAAAACGTCAAAATTATGAAAGATGGAAAAATTATACTTCAAATTCAAAAACTCAGTTTACTCAAAAACTAAAGGGATTTCGAAAAACACTTATTCTTTATAAGTTGTTTATTTTAGCATTCTCTACAATTATTATTCACATAAATTTGCTGTAACTATTATCGTGTTATAATTATAAACCAAAAATAAAAAAAAAATACATTTTTTTCTCGAAAAAAATGATCTTATGAAAAATATTTTTAAGCAAAAGATGTTCATTTCTTTGTTGTCTTCAATATTTGTTTAAATATATTTGTGATATTTTTGATATTTAAGAAAATATTGGCAAAAAACAAAAAGCAGTTAAGGTAAACGCCCACTTCCGGTGTACGAAATTTTACCAAAAGCTTTTCAGTTCTTCGGATTATCAAATAAGACGTATGTTCAAAGTTTCATATCAATTTAATTATTAGTTTTTGAGATACAGGGCGCACAGACACACACACACAGCCACACACAAACACACATACAGACACACAGACACACAGACACACAGACACACAGACACACACACAGACACACAGACACACAGACACACACACAGACACACACATACACACAGACACAAAAAAAATTCCAGAAATTTTGAAAAAAAAATCACAATACTTTCTCGTACTTCGTAACGGAGAAAGTAAAAATATTGAAATTTATGTAAAAGTGAAGACTATCAATTTTATTCAAGATATGCAAAAATGGTATTTGAAAAAGCAATTTAGAACTGACAGAGGATTTCAAATACGACATTAAAAACACCTGCGACTTAAATATTTTCTTTTGTTTTTTCAGTATGGAGTTGTAAAGACCCAATAAGGCCGCCAATGAAAACACTTATAAATATTGACATTGGTAAAAATATTGAAAAATATAAAAATTCGATCGTAAGTAATTCTAATTTCGTATTTTAAACCTTCTGTCAGTTCTAAACACATATTTCTGAAAAATATTTTTGCATATATTTTGAAATTCCAGAGTATTACTCTATTTACTCTTTTTTACAATAAGCGTACACACAAGCACATAATTTCACTTCGGTGATTGCTTCTTAAGTTTGAAATAATGCAAAAATATTTCGTAGGAATAAAATTTTCTAAGAAGTTAGAAATAAAAAAAATCCATACGTGTCCAACCTTCTGCCAGATACTGTATATTGATTAATCGTCCACTTACATTCCTCTGTATAAATGTTAGTTTTTTATATTGGTAAATTGATCGTCGTCCACTTACATCCTTGTCAACATTTCTACTTCTTGACAGAATAAAAACGCCGAGAAGAATTAGGAGGTAAGGCCTTGGATATGTTGATCCCAGTTTTGGTCCGAACTGAATCTGCTCCCTGCCAATAACCTGTCGGGACCTGTTTCGTACATTTCTCCCTAATAAAGGGGAAACACTATTTACAAAACGTTGGACGTTGATTGCTTCTTCTGCTTTAGCCCCAGCAATTAACAGCACGCAAACAAATATTCGTATTACGTGGCTATTCCGTTTTGTATACACACATAATAATAATTACTATTAAAATGAAGATAACACGTTAAAACTCGAGTGTGGATTTATACAAATTGTTCAATGAATTATTACTTTATTCATTATATTAATTATTGCATTATTTGAGTGCTGTCTTGCCGGGTGTACCGTTTTAAGTATGCAACCAAGATTCCAGACATCGATTGGAAGTTAGCCATAAATTTCGGCCATGAGTCTGGTGCCTCCACCTGCATTTACTGAATTTCTTAGTAATCTCGACAGGTTCTAGGTATTGGAACCAAAAGCCAAATATATTGTTAAAATTACTTTTTTATAAATAGTACAAAGTATAATAAAAACAAAATTAAAATTATTTTGAAGCATAACTAAACATTTAACATTTAAATGCTAAAAAAAATGGTAAGCTTTATTGAAATTGGATTGTTGCATTCTGAATATAATTATTGAGCTTGTAATTAAGATTCCAAAAATAAATATTATAACTATGAAACGATACAAACCCAATCTGCAATTTTGAAGCTTAGGTGAAGTTTTTAGGATTGTAATCCAGAGTATAAAAATTTTTTCACCACGTGTTAAACGAGAACCAAATACAACAAATATTATTGTTGTCTTTTCACTTTCGATTCGACCGGAAATGCTTCCTATCTATTTTTTTTTAATGGGACTCCCAGTATATTTTTACTTTATCGTATACAGAGTAAAAAACGACCTTCAGAAATGTCACCAATATTATTATTCTAAAGAAAATATTACGCAAAATATAAATTACTGCCGATAAGGTAAAATCAATAGAAATAAATAACATCTTGTTTAATTTTGCGGTAAACACGTTTGTTTGATTTTCAAAATGTAATTTATTTAAACCACTACATATGTTTCGCCACACTGTGGCTTCTTCAGGTGAAGAAAATATACAAATAAAAAACACAGTACTTCTTAAATATTAAGTGATTGTAGTTGGCGGGGGAGAGAACATTTTTAAGAGGGGGGAGTTTGATAAATCTGTCTGTTCGTTGAGTAGATGGCCGGTTTGAAAATGTCTATTAATTTCCAAATTTTCTAATAAATTTAGTTTTTGTCCTTTTCTTTCGGTGTGTAAAATCTCGAAGTTCGGGTTAAATGAATGCTTCTCTTCCAGAAGGTGGTTTGCATATGTGGATGTGCTTTTTTGATTGATAAAGCATTTCCGGTGTTCTTCAATTCGGTCTTCAAAGGTTCGTCCGGTTTGGCCAACGTAATATTTAGGGCAGTTCATACATCTTAATAAATACACTCCACTGTGTTTATTTTTAACTGTTTTGTCTTTGTTGTTTTTAATTATTTTTTTATTTAAAACCAAAAATAGCCTATCAAAAATAATTAAAAACAACAAAGACAAAACAGTTAAAAATAAAGTGCTGGTACAATCTCGTTCCTCAATAAATTTAAATAGCCCACACTATTTAAATTTCCTCTTAAGAAAAATGGTATTACTACGTTGTTTCCAATATTACAAGCCTACACATTCACTTTTTAAGAGGGCTGCGTATGTACGACAATTGTGTCTGTTAACCGTACTATTAAGACTAAATGTTGCTTCGTCAGATTATCTGATTCACTAAAAATTCTTTAAAAAATTCTGTCATAAATAGAATAATATGCATTTTGAAGGGTTTCATATGCTAACTTTAGAATTTTGCGAGCAGATTTTTGGGAAATGTTATGCAATTCTCCCAATTCTGTTGTGGACACGTGTTTATTTTCTAGCACTGTCAGCAAAACAATCAGTCTGGTGTCTTTATCGGTTTCCATTCTTGGACGCCCACTTCTTAATTAATCTTTTACTTTACTTAACAGGCAGTAGTTAACAGTTACACGTAGGTGCAATAATGAATCTAAAAGATTACAAATTGCAGGAATACTTTTTATCGGCAATCTGTTTTATTATTATTATTTTCTTCAGAAACAGAAAATTATTGCTATTTCTAGATGTAGTTTTTTACTCTGCATCCGACAATGTAAAAATATATTGGATGTCCCATTTAAGAAAAATAGATATAAAGCATTTTCGGTTAAACCGGAAGTGAAAAGATAATTAAAATGTTATGGATACATACGTTGTTTTTAACCATATATTCATTCAAAATTTTACACAGTTATGCGACCGTTTCGAGACTTTATACCAACCCAGTATAATAGTTTTAAGTACCGAGATTTCGCGAACGGTTGGGCGAATTTTACATCTTATTGAAGTTTCTACCATATGGACGCTATTTTGTGCATTATATACCGGGTGACCCAGGGATCTGTAAAAGCCCCATAACTTATTTGCTATTTGAGATATCGACTTCTAGTTTTCGTGAATTGGTACCCACACTTATTCTACATATTTTAAAAATATGTATATTTTTGTACAGGGTGTGCCAATATACATAACAGAACAAAGTTATGTTTTTTTTTAAATAAAATACCCTATATTTTATACTTTATTTTCAACCCTCTTGAGAAGCTGAAAAAATAGTATAATATAGTATGGGTCTATTATGGACGATTGGTTAGTTATGGGCAAATTAGTGGCAAAAACAAGGACACATTGAAAAAATTGCAGAAGCGCTCCTAGCAAAGCTAGCATCATTTTTTTATACACTAAAGAATTTTCCACATCATGAAGAGTAATACAAATCGGCTTTGGTTCTTTTTTGTTCATACTGCTATACAGGGTGTCAACATAAATATTGGATAACTATTTTTTTTCAAATGGAACACACTATATAGGTTGCCACCAATCTATAGCATTTTTAATAAGCTTTCCAATGATATATAGTTTGTATAACAAAATATTAAGGATTCTTGAGATTTATTAATAAAAACATATATCTTTTGCCACCTTCTGCTGATTTTTGGATTTTCAGCCAAAACTATGCATTTTCAGGAAAAATCATAAGAGACCCAAGTTGTAGAGCGAAAAATTTCCGATCGACATAGGTCTTTCTACAATCAGAACGCGCAAAACTGTAACTGTATATGCATTTTAGCGTTTTATTTTCAAACTTTTTATTGATAAATTGCACTATACTTTATTTTCCGCACCGTCTAGCGGAAAAACGGAAAATTTTAAGGAAATTAAAATGGCCCATATCGATTGAAAATGTTTCGCTCTACAACTCTTAATAGAAGCAATTTTTGCCAAAAATGCATAGTTTTCCCCAAAAATGCAAATTGAAAATGTATGTATCAATTTTTGCGTTTTTCGATGGTTTTTTGCATTTTTCGCGAAAACTATGCATTTTGGGCAAAAATTTCTTCCTTTAAGAGTTGTAGAGCGGAATATTTTTAATCGATGTAGGTTATTTGACTAATTCTATAATTACCCGTTTTTCTGCTAGAGGACGTGGAAAATAAAGTATAGTGCAATTAATTAATAAAAAAAATGAGAAAAACGCTAAAATGCATATACGGTCACGATTTTGCGCACTCTGGCGGGCAATACACGCATTATTTTAAAAGTCAAAAGACCTATACCGATTAAAAATTTCTCAAAAACTTCTCATATTATTTTTTTAGAAAATGCATATTTTGGCTGAAAATCCAAAAAATCAGCAGGAGGTGACAAACATGTTTTTATGGATAAATCTCAAGAATCCTTAATATTTCATTATACAATTTGTACATCATTGGAAAGCTTATTGAAAATTCCATGCATTGGTGGCAAGATATATAGGGTGTTCCATTTGAAAAAAATAGTTATCCAATATTTTGCGTATGTTGACACCCTGTATAGCAGTATAAACAAAAAAGAACCAAAGCCGATTTGTATTACTCTTCATGATGTGGAAAATTCTTTAGTGTATAAAAAATGAGCGCTTCAGCAATCTTTTCAATGTGTCCTTGTTTTTGCCACAAATTTGCTCATAACTAACCAATCGTCCATAATAGACCCATACTATCCAATACTATTTTTATAAGCTTCTCAAGAGGGTTGAAAATAAAGTTAAAAATATAGGGTGTTCCATTTAAAAAAACATAACTTTGTTCTGTTATGTATATTGGGACAGCCTGTACAAAAACATACATATTTTTAAAATAAGTAGAATAAATGTGGGTACCAATACAAGAAAACTAGAAGTCGATATCTCAAATAGCAAATACGTTATGGGGCTTTTACAGATCCCTGGGTCACCCTGTATAAAAAGAAAGTATATATAAAAAAAGAAACAATAAGGTATAATTTAGGATTAATTACAACTAATAAATACAACTATAAACATTATACAAAAAATTTACTGTTACAAAACCGCTGTCTTTCAAACCACCAAATAAGAATATAAAAATAGATATTTTGAAGGAGGAGAAGTTAGTCACGAATTTCCAGCCCTAGGTTATCTGGCTCATTTACCAAAAGTTTGTCGCGAAAATAATTATAAATATTTTTTTTGTCGAGCAGCTCATCAGTCCGTGGCTGGCACTTTTTATTTTAGTTTTGCCTTTTTGCAAATATATTTAATAAATACGAACCATAATAGACCTTGGTAATTATTATAAATATGTTTTTTTTATCGAGTAGCTCATTGAAGTCATAGCTGGCGCCAAAAAATCCATAAGTCAAAAAGCGCGCTAAAGATTATTCATTTTATTTCTGCAGCACTTTTCTAGAAGTATATTTAACACACATAAACTGTCGTAGTTATTTCTAATAAAATATTCTTATAAATAAATATAAAAATCGAGTATCATGATTTTATTACAGTGTATTTTTGAACAGGAAAAGTGTGGGTTTTTTGGTCATCATGATATAAATCTTATGCATTGAAAAACCAAAACATCACTGATATGAGTTTCTAGTCATATGTGCCCCGGGGCATCCACCGAAAAGATTCAGCAAATTTTAAGTTTTATTTTAGCAGTGCCTTGCTGGTATATTTAACAAATATTAACTGTAAGATAACTGTAAAAATTATTATAATAATTTTTTTCATCGAGCAGCTCAATAATCGTGAATTTTGTTATGAATATTTTTATTTTATTATCGAACAGAAATCCGGGGCTGACAGATAAGAAAAGTGCGCTAAAAATATTCATAATAACAGTTTTTTACAGGTTGTTTAACTTAAATGTACTTGCAGAAAACCATTGCTAAAGTGAAGTTAAACATATTTAGTTCCCTTTTAGACTTACGATTTTTTAAATGCGAGCCGCGGATCAGTGATAAAATATTTATAATAATTTTCACAGTTTTCTTACAGTTAATATTTGTTAAATACTCCAGAAAGGTACTGCTGGTGGTTGCGCCGGGAAACATGCGGCTGGAAATTCATGACTAACTTGTCGTCGGTGATGTTTTGGTTTTTCAATGCATTAGACTTGTATCATGATGACTAAAGAAAAGTCCCACTCTTTTCGTGTTCAAGAATATACGGTCATCGTTAGTGGCTGAATGGTCAAACCTATGTCCAAAAAAAAACAAAAAAAAAAAGAATATACTGTAATAAAATGATGATACTCGATTTTTATATCTATTTATAAGCATATTTTATGGGAAATAACTACGAAACCCATATGTATGATTAAAGCACTAATTGCCTATAATGATAACTGTTGAATACAGGCCGCAATTAATGTAAACTGTTTAAATTGAGCAAACATAGAGCTTAGTGTTATGACCGGAAATATATAACTGGTCGCCGATTTAAAATCCGGAAATCCGTTACTACAACGAGCGAGTAAAGTCAAAGCGAGAGAGATAAATTCGTGTATTGATTTATTCACTCGCTTTTGGTGCAATTCCACTCGCATTGAAAATGTGTTTTCCCATGATTTATGATCAATTCCTGTGCTAACAATTCACTCTATCCAATCCCGCACACCCCCCCCCCCCCGCTCTTCTCGTCCTCCAACCAACACTTTTTCCGGAACGACTGATGTAATAATCAGACAGTAGATTGACGTTCAGTGTTTCTAATTCGAACTAAGAACGGGTCGGTCTTATTTTTCATAATTTAATTCGATACGCGAATTTGAAATGCAAATCGGGCCGCATCTCGAAAATAAACAAAGCTGACTTTCTGCCGCTTTAAATTGCTTCAGGTCCGAGTCGGCATCGATTCTTATTTATTGCTGCAATGTGAAACTCGGCCCGCTTACAAATCCAGAAACGTGAAATTGCTGATGCGATCTTTAAAAACGATGCGGAATCTGTAACTTATGTAATTCTTTGTACAGATGCATGTCGTAAATATGACACATTTGTGAATGATGTTTTTGCTGTTGAAGCCAATGGAGCGTCTAATGGCTGGTGGTTGGAATTGAATCGAGTGGGACGTGATTGAATTGGGAATGCAACAAACTACGATTAGTGGAGGTTGTAACTGTGAATTTTCCAAGCCACAATCAGTTTAAGTATGGATTATCACGTAGTAACAGCCGCAACCATCCTCTTAATTAAATTTCAATTGTGCTTATTACAAAAAAGAACCTGAAAAGTTGAACATGCCGATATTTTTTTTTATAGACACATTAATAAAAGCACGATAAAACATGTATAAGCTATCAGCATAAAATTATTTGTATTTATATTAAATTCAATTAATTCAGATTTTATTTATTCATTGGCTTTTCTATTAATATAACAAGAATATTATCTGACTCATAATCGGGGACGTTTGAGATTATTATAAATCGCAAATATTACAGTTATATCCAAAGCTTTATCGTATCATCGACGGCGCCGATGCTATGTAAATGAAATTAATCAATTATCCGACATAAAAATAATAACGTCAAAATTTGCACCTTCTTCTTCACATTGTTTATTCATACTAACGAGTTATAAGTAACGCATTATGAAATAATAGTACTATTATAATCCTAATAATGATCAGTAAATGTTTAGCATAAAATGAACATAAAAGATAAAAAATTATCAAAATTTACATTATGGAGTTATATGATCCTAATAATAACAAAATTATGTATTATTCCTAGATCTGTATAAAATAATGAGATATCTGCCGATCATCATTAAGCCTGAAAAGAATTTATACATACAAGATAAAGTAATTTAGGTACAAAACTCTGTTTTATTATATACTCACGTTTGTATAAAATTATGATTAATTACCCACAAATCTTTAAGATCCTATCAGTGCTTCCATGCGATAGACCATTTTGTCATTCCAATTTTCACAACATTAATCATACTAAAGTTACAGTAAATAAGCCGTATTATACGTTATATGGTTCATTATACGACACTCACACCTGTTATATTTATATAACAATTATTTATAAAACTGGACTAACAATAGATGTCAAAATGAAGTACAATTAATCATATTGACTATTTACGAAGATAGCTATGGTCGTTAATAACGATAATAAGCGACGATATCCATTTATCAGAATTGATTTATATAAATTGTATATAATCAAAAACTTGTCAACATATGGGAGGCCCATGTAAGAAGAATCAGACATTATGACTCACAAATATGAATTTTCGAACATGTAATATACTGAGAATACCATGGATACATTCGTTGTTTTTAACTATACCGAGTGTCTGGGATAAGGGGCGAACATAGGGATTTAACATGTAAAATTAAATATGTGTAATTATTAGCTCCCCTATTTATTTTAGAGAAAAATCGTAAAGGAATATTTTTTAGAGAATTAAAAATTGTAAATGAATCATCCATTTAATTTACGTTTGTACCAGAATTTACCTCAGAAATAATAAAAATAAGTTGAACAATGTACCATTTAAAAAAAAACCCTTGCCATGAGTTTGACAAATGTCATGTTATGGTGAGAATAATTTTTCTAGTCAGATATCAATTCACGCATTGTAATTACTATTAACAATAATGTTGGGCTAGTTGTAAAGTGTGAACTAGCATTTTTCGGTAAAACAGACTGCAAAAAGTTAAGCTTAGTTTAGTTTTTAGTTAGTTTATTAATTCGCAGCAAATGTTGCTATTTTAAATATGTAAATGCATATTAATGTAAGTATGTTGTTCTCCTAAAATAAACTACGACAAGTCTCCAATCTAATTTAAAAAAAAATTAATCTTAATATTCTTTTCTGGACTATGAATATCCTTTGAATATGACTTCTTTCCCACGCTGGTATATTATAGGATAGATAAGGATATACCTATGAGTAGTAGAGAGTTATGATTGACTCTGATGGTAAAATTGGTTTTAGTTTAAGAACTGCATAGTAAGCAGTATTTAATTTACTACACACATAATCAACATGCTGACACCAGGTGAGTTGCTCGGCCTCAGAAATCCCAAGAAATTTGGTGCTCTGATTTAAATTAACAATTGGTGTCTTTCTATTAAAAAAAACTAAATGTTTACTGTTTTATTGTTATATGGAAGTAAATTATTAGCATTCATTATGATCTGTATTTGATCGATCCTGCATTATTTCGCAGAATACACGTCTCCTTTCTTCATCCAGTAACAGTATCTCCTGATGGCATTGATGTTTTTAAGAATGATAACCATGCTTCTTCAGAATTTTCTGTACAGAGAATTTAGACACATTGCTCTCATGAGCAATGCATCGTATGCTAGTTGTTGGTTCAGCATTTATCAAACCCAAAACCGTTTCTTCCAATTCATCGTTGTTTCTTCTGTTCCGTTTGCATGTTATGTCACAAACTCTCAGTAAACTGATGCCACTGCACAATGTTTTGATAAAGAATAAGCTCTCTTCATTGGAATAACTCAGATGATTGTTCATAGTAATTACAATGCGTGAATTGATATTTGACTAGCAAAATTATTCTCACCATAACATGACATTTGTCAAAGTCATGGCAAGGGTTTTTATTAAAGGATAAATGGTTAAACTTATTTTTATTATTTCTGAGGTGGATTCAGGTACAAATGTAAATTAAATGGATGATTCATTTACAATTTTTAATTCTCTAAAAAATATTCCTTTACGACTTTTCTCTAAAATGAATAGGGGAGCTAATAATTACACATATTTAATTTTACATGTTAAATCCCTATGTTCGCCCCTTATCCCAGACACTCGGTATATCCATACCAAATTTCACAACAATTACTTCAGAAATAACATCGTTATGCGACCGTTCCGGGATGGTCTTCGCCCAGTATATATGTGATATAACATTTAGCTGACTGAAATTTTGAAATTTGTGATAATGATTATAATTTCTAAAAATACTGTATAAGTTTTTTTTTTAATCCAAGCCCCATGTATCAAAATAAAAGACAGAAATAATTCTGCTACCGAAAATTATTTCTTCAGTTTTTAAAAGAAAAAACACGTTGTGTGAAATCTTTTAAACATCGGTGTTTTTTGTTTTTTCTAGAATTTTCGAGTCATGACATTAAATAAGCAAAGAAAGTTTTTGCGAAGACCATATTTTTTTCGGGTAAAACTATCGTAATTACCTATAAGAAACTGAATTTCTGATGTTCTTAGGACATTTTTTTTATGTTCAATTTCATGCGGTGAATTATTAAAAATTGACCTTTTCCGTGTTTCTACGCCCTGAGCTATACTTCGATTAACTGTTGAATTCATTTTTGCCTAGTAAGACTCTGAAATGACATTTCGTTGCACTTTTCTTTCATTTTTCAAAATCTGAACGCTAATTTTTGCTTAAAGAAGAAATGAAAGGACTAATTATATAGAATTTTTTGTCCGTGTTAAATCGGATAAATTATAACTTTTGTTGTAGTTATAAGCTTTTGTACTCAACAAATAATGTAATAGGCTCAAGACATTTCCATGAACAGTATTTTTAGCTGTATTCAATAAATAAATCTTAGGCAAACTCACTTATTGCAGAAGCATTAAATAAATTTAATAAAACGAAATTGTGATTTTCATAACTTGTAAGTTCCTGTCTTATTTATGTATAATTTTTGAATTTTTGAGGTTGTTTGTATTTTATGTACAGGTTATGAAAATAAAGGTCGAAACCGGTCTGTAGGTGTTCTGATGCGGAAACAATATTTAATGTTATAAAATAGTTGTAAAGATGTTAATTATGAATCTTGTTTTCTCATACAATTTAAAAGCATTTTAAATACATTCCAGTCACTATATAACAATTCAATATTTATATATCTTAATATGTTTTTTTTTATAAATCAATCACATTTTATCTGTTAAGTGAATGTGTTATGTCAATTTAACTTTAGTATATTCAATATTTATTTTAACGTTTAGTGTTAATGAAATAAGACTGACTTATGTAAACATTAATAAAATTTATTATTATTATTATTATTATTATTATTAGTGTTTTCAAATACTTCTACTAGAAAGTCTAATTAATAATATACTTGTTCATTTAACCAAAATTAGTTATGATTCATAGCATTAATTTTCTTTTTTTTTGTCCATCTCTTTTTCGCCTCGAATGCTCTTCTCTCTTCGGCCGGATGTCCGATTGCATTCGAGATTTGAGAAATGTGTTACTTGATTTATGGTATTCTGAACATTAAGAATATTTGCGAGCATCCCAAAACCTCCACACTTCGGCACAGGTAAAGATTGCACCCCACTTTGTGCCGCCGACGACAGCTCATTTAAAATTTTACGAGGGTGTCCCTTTTCACGCCCCACGTAGGAAACAAAATTAGGTCGTTTAGGATTTGGGGTAATTCATACGGTTTTTTCATTGATCATATTCATCAACGTATATAAATTATACAGTTAGAAAATATTACTTTGTTTAATCCTGCCATTGAAACTTTTACTTTCTTACGTAGATACGCAAAAAGAAAGCTTTACTTTTATACACTCAATCAGAAGCTGAGGAAACAAGTGAGTGAAAGTACTTTACACTCCGTCTTGTCACTTTCACTCACCCTAATGTAGGCGAAAATTTTACAAAAAGTGTTGTTATCGTGTTATTTGCATATTTTATAGACATAATTAATATATTGAATACTTGTTGTGCTACTTTCTTGATGGAACCATATTTTCAAGTTGGGTAAAGTAAAACGCTTGTTTTAACTTTGAAAATGATCCTAACCGATCGAAACACGTGTCAGGCAACTGAAAATAAAATTATGGAACAAAACAAGCGTTTTACTTTACCCAACTTGACATAATTAAATAAATAATTAATCAGATCAATCATATTGGTTTTTATTCTATAGTTACGAAACTCATTATTTCCACTCTGCTCTCCAAAACTTTATTTTTATTTATTTCTTAAGAAATTATAAGTTTCTTCCACTTTTTGAAATATTTTCCTAGACGGACTTAACAAATTCTGGAAATGGGTGACTTATTTATAGTAATTTAACTCTTGGCTGCAATCAATTTAAACAAAATTTCACGTACATAGAGAAAATACCTATACGTACCTACCGCAAAGTATTAATTCTGTCATCATTTTGAAGGCTTTTGATGACAGAAAGTAGGGCAACACTTACAACGCATACTAGCTGGAAGAAGAAAATTAATAAAATGAAATTCCATCTCACGACATGATGGCACATACTTGGATGGTTTCAAAGGGAACATATTGTAATTTAGCGACGTTAAACCATATCACACAGCGAGATGCATTGCGTGCCGTAGCAACTTTGTAATAATATTCAATAACACTAGAACATGGGAGACATTATTATATCCAAATCAATTTATCAATTTGTTTTATATTGAAATTCTCCGATTTTTCATTCAGAGTTGAATGCGGAATATGCATTACGTGTAATAAAATGAAAATCAGAAAAGTTGTTTTTTTTAATTACTTCTATCATTTGACTACTAATTTCTTACATCCAGTGACGTAGCGATCGTGAAAAACTGATATAGGAATTGACATGAAAGTTTGACTTATTCGACTATCCGAAGAACTGAAAAGCATTTAGTAAAATTTCGAACACCGCAAGTGGATGTTTACCTTAACCGTATTTCGTTTTTTTGGATATATTTTTTTTTAATATGAAAATTAATGTGTTACCAATTGAACGAATATTAAAGATAACAAAGAAGCGAAAATTTATTTAACAAATATTTTTTCACGGAATAATTTTGTCCTTCGTGGGATTTTTGAAATAATTCAAATTGACACCACGTCAAAAAATTTTATAAACATTATTTCAATATTTAATGCAATTACAGACGATTTCGGATAAAATGTTGTATTGGGGCACGAAGACCTATGGTCTATAGCCCACTCACAGGAATGTTTTCTTTGTTTTCCATTTACTGTCATTAATGTGTTGTATTGTAATTTGTAAAACCATTTATGTAAATAAAGATTTGTTATATATGTTATATTATACTCATAAGCAATTACTCTTTAGTGCCTTAAGGAAATAAACATGTTACTTTTAAGTTATGGTATTTTATCATTTATTGAAAATGTTGCAGACCCGAATTATACAACTAGAATATTATAAAAAATACTCATAAGACTTCTGCTTAACTTTATTGCACAGAAGTGCACATTTCACACTCGTATAACAAATAAATATTAAAAGTGAATTGTTTTTTGAACAAAAAATCAATAATTAAAATCAATTTTCGTTATTCCAATTTTCAATATTCTGCACACTAAGATTCTATACAATCTGTAAAAGGTATATTAACCTGATTGTCTTTCAACCCATGTTATTTGTGCTGAGAGATATTAAACTGACTTCATAAATTAATTCAATAAACTTTAGTTAATTTCATTTAATCACTTACCAACAATCGGAACCATCTTTATAACTAATAATTGAAATCAATTTCCCTTATTCCAATTTTCAATATTCTCTACACTAAAACACGTGAACACTAACTGCGTGGAAGATAAACTGCCGTATCAAACGATTTTCAATGATTGAAAAGAGATGTACGAGCATCTTCGTCTATCTTATTTATAAATGAAAATAAATTTAATTCGAATCGTAGCTGTGTTAGATAAGCATTGATAACAGGTGAAGAAAGAATGTGTTTTTTGTTCCCTCTACGCCGGACGTGAATTGCCTTCGGGGCAAAGGTCACATGATTAGGCTGATCGCACCTGGATGTTTTGCATTTCCAATTGTGAGTTCGGTGTTATAAAAGTGCGGTGGAGTGTTGTTTCCGAATTTTCGTTTTTCAATTTGTGACAAAGTGAAATTTGAAGGATGGATGAGGGGCGGTTGTCATCTTATAGATATTATTTTACCAAGGTACGTGTATAGAACTGAGTAACTGTGGAAATTTATCATGTACTGCACTCAACACCTTGATATGTTTTATTTTCTCAAGCGCTTAATGTTCGGTCATATTGGATGCTTTTAATAATTTAAACGGGAAAATCCAACCTGTATCTTATTTTTACAAGATTCTCGTAGTTTTTCACTTTTAACATTAAAATATAATAACAACTATAATAACGAAAAATAATGGCGATGTGACCATCATGCAACTTTCTCTGATTTGACGATATAATAGTTATTTATATATAATATTAACCAAACAATTCTTTATTTAAGTGGAGTGATAAAATGACGTACGTCCCAGTATTTAGTTAAAATTTTATTTTTCTTTCTTATATATTACCCAGTAACCATGGATTACAACACCAACAATACAAAAAATACATTTAGGTATTCGGTACAGCAATGAAAAAATCGAAAGAAAAATAAATACAGATATGATTGATTTCCTTAAAAATTTGATTGTATTTTTGAAAATGAATATTTATAGTTCAAGACTTAACAAAAACATCCAAAAAATAAATACCGATATTATAGAATTCCTCAAAATTTTCAATGCCTTTACAAAACAACTACCTTCAAAACTATTTTTAATTTTTTTGAAAATCTGCCATAATCTCCGTAAGTTATGAATTTGCCGAACAGTTGACAAATCTGAAGAAAATAAATACTTATATGATGGACTTGCTGAAAATGTTTCATATATGTTCACATGTTATAATTTTCTTTATTAATTTTTTTACTCGTCGAATATTTAAACAAAGAAAAAACAGAAACAAATTTATATCGATAAGGTTGAATTCCTTAAAAACGCATAATACCTTTAAAAATAACTTTGATTTTTGAAAATTAGTCAATTTCTGCGTGAGTTATGAATTTTTGAAAATTAATATTTTAAGTTGTCGAATATCGGAAGCAAATTTGAGTTCCTTGGATATTTTAATAAATTGTCAGAACGACAACTTTTAAAATTAACTTTGATTTTTGAAAATGTGTTCATTTTTGGGTGTTATGAATTTTTGAAAATTAACATTTTGTCGAATAAAATAAAATAGTGATATGACAGAATTTCTAGTAATCTGCCTTTAGAATAACCTTCGATTTTTCAAAATGTGTCAATTTTTGCGTTAGTTATAAATTTTTAAAAGTGATTTTTTAAAGGCGTCGAATATTTGAACAAAGAAAAAAATTGAAAATAATTAATACTGACGTGATTGAATTCCTTAAAAATTAAAATGCAATCATAATACATTTACTTTTAAGCTTAATTTGATGTTTTAAAAATAAGTTTATTTTTGCGTGAGTTATGAATTTTTGAAGATTAATATTTTAAGTTGTCGAACACTTCAACAAAACAAAAATCGAAAGCAAAATTGAGTTCCCTAAATATTTTAACAAGTCAACAGAACGACTACCTTTAAATCTAACTTTAATCTTTGAAAATGTGTTCATTTTTGGGTGTAAAATTTTTGAAAATTAAAGTTTTTAGTTGTCGAACGAACAAAACAAAAAATACTGATATGATAGAATTTCTCAAACATTTTAGTATGTTCACAAAACATCTGTCTTTAAAATTAACTTCGATTTTTGAAAATGTGTCAAGTTTTGCGCGAGTTATAATATTTTAAAAGTGATTTTTTTAAGATATCGAATATTTGAACAAAGAAAAAATTGAAAAAAATGAATACTGGCGTGACTGAACTCCTTAAAAATTCGAATGCAATTATAATACATTTACCTTTAAGCTCAACTTGATGTTTTAAAAATAAGTTTATTTTTGCATGTTATGAATTTTTGAAGATTCATATTTTAAGTTGTCGAACACTTAAACAAAACAAAAATCGAAAGAAAAATTGAGTTCAAATTTGAGTTATAAATTTTAAATTTTTTTTTAAACTGATTTTTTTAAGATGTCGAATATTTGAACAAAGAAAAAATCGAAAGAAATAATGATAACATAATTGAATTCCTTAAAAACTCTAATGCAATCATAATATATTTACGTTTAAAACTAACTTTAATTTTTGAAAATATGTGTATTTTTGTGTTATGAATTTTTGAAAATTAACGTTTTAAGTTGTCGAACAAAAAAAAAAAAATACTGATATGATAGAATATCTTAAACATGTCAGTATATTCACAAAACATCTGCCTTTAAAATAAAAATAAAATTAACTAATTTTTGAAAATGTGTAAGTTTTGTGTGAGTTATAAATTTTTAAAAATGATTTTTGTAAGATGTCGAATATTTGAACAAAGAAAAAAATAACTAGTAACACGATTGAGTCCCTTAAAAAATCTAATGCAATCATAATATATTTGCCTTTAAAATTAACTTTGATTTTTGAAAATATGTTTTTGCGTGAGTTATGAATTTGTGAAGATTAATATTTTAAGTTGTCGAACACTTAAACAAAACAAAGATCGAAAGCAAAGTTGAGTTCCTTAAATATTTTAATAGATTAACAGAACGACTACCTTTAAAACTGACTTTGATTTTTGAAAATATGTTTATTTTTGGGTGTTATGAATTTTTGAAAATTAACGTTTTAAGTTGTCGCACAAAAAAAATACTGATTTGTAGAATTTCTCAAAAATGTTAGTATATTCACAAAACAACTGCCTTTAGAATTAACTCCGATTTTTAAAAATGTGTCAAGTTTTGCTTGAGTTATAAATTTTTAAAAATATTTTTTTCAAGATGTCGAATATTTGAACAAAGAAAACATATAGAAAAAAATTATGGTAACATGATTGAATTCCTTAACTCTAATGCAATCGTAATATATTTACCTTCAAAATTAACTTGAAAATATGTTTATTTTTGGGTGTTATGAATTTTTGAAAATTGACGTTAACAAAAAAAAAAATTGTTTTAATTGTTGTTTAACACTAAAACAAAACAAAAATTGAAAAAATAAATAAATACTGATATGAGTTCCTCAATTATTTTAGCATATTCACGGAACATCTACCTTTAAAACTAACTTTAATTTTTGAAAATATGTTAATTTTTCCGTGAGATATGAATTTTTTTAAATTATTATTTTAGGTTTCTGCTTTTTCTCTCTTTCTGCTTTCTAAATTGTGTTTTGTAAATAAAGTTTAAATTTAAATTTAATTAAATTAAGGCCATAAACTGCACTTTATGCCCGCCAATGAGGGTCAATATGTAAGATTATAGTCTCAAATATAATACAGGGTGCCTGAAAAAATATAGCAATTTTTTCTAATTTTAAACCGGATGTAAAAATGATCCTTATAAAAGTTGTTTGTTATTTAAAAGTGCATCCAATAATAATATTGAATTTTCTTTTAGCCTTTATTGTTTCATTGCTATGGTAACAACAGTTATTTACGGTGCAAGTGTTAAAAGTGCTATTTTATTGCAAATGTCAATGAAAAAATAATTCTTGAGGATAAGAGCTTCAGTTAACAATGCTTTAAACTTTTACATTAATGAAATCAAAATAGTCTCTTGTTACTTTGTTACATTTTAATGTCAATAAATTGTTTTTCAAAGCCACCTTAGATTTTTATTCAATAAAAAGGTTGATAAAACAAGTTTTATGCAATTAACTTTTAATGCGTTAAGAATTTCGATAAGGTTGTAATAAGGAAAAAAGTTAGTTTTTTAATTACGCATGGAATGACATAAAAGTATACAGGGGCTCCAATTAAAAATAAGGAAAATAAAGTGCTTTGAAGTTTGGAAAGTTTGACACTTGATTTTAGACACCCTGTACAATTCTTATCAATCAAACTTGGTTAACGGGACTATCCGACCTTATTTAATAAGTACCTTGTATGGTTTTATTAACAAGGCACTATTTTTATTTTTCATTTATTTTTTAAAACAATAGTGCAAAACTAATTTTTTTTAGTTTTCATTTTTTTCTGCTGATATGACTGAATAGATTTCAATAAAATTATAGCAGTATGTAGGCAACCATAAAAGGTACCCAAATAAGCAATAAAATATACAGCATGTAATCTAAAAAAATATATCATCATGACGACACACTTTATTGGGACATCCTGTATAATCAAAAATATTTTCCTGAGAAGCATTCCAGGATGAAAATTTATTCTGCAAAATATCAAAATTCCTTCTTGACACACTTTGAGCGGAAGCGTCTATTTGTAGACACTTTGCGAACTGTGTGCTATAGGCGGGCCGTCTATTTTTAGACGCAAACATGCAGAATGGGTTGCATAGAGTTCATCATACACGGCGGCGCGCGCAATATTTGAATATTTTCGCTTGCGTTGCAAATCCAACCCGCTACACATTTAAGTCACCTTTGTCATAGCGCCCGCTTAAAAAGTGTTAAATAGTAAATGAGCTATAAAAGAAGGGAGGTAAAATACAGGACCCTGTATAGCGTCAAGAGGGGAATTTACAGACTTAAAAAATTCATATCTTCCGATGATACATTGTAAACTATATTATTAATGAAAATTATAAAAAGAAGGGGGGCTAGATTTGATCCTTGCGGTACATCGCTTGACGGTAAATATTGCAGGCAACAACTACAATTGTACTGCACATAATTGCTGCTATTGTTGAGATATTCACATATTTTAATTTTCACCCCAAAACTTGTAATGTGGTAGGTCTGTTTTAACTTGTTAAAATCGCAACCGAAATATTTTGAATTAATATTTATCTTTTAGTTTAAATGTTTTTTTTTTATAAAAAAAGGAAGGACGTGGATGGAACTGCGGGAAATTAGCGTCATCTGCCACAACCATTGTATTGTAATATATCAGAATGAATAATGAAAGACAAATACAACGTCCATGGTTCCGAGCGAATATTTTGCGACCCCAAAGTCTTTCGCCTGGGCTGGGATTCGAACCCACACAGCACGCGGTGCAACCGGCATAAAGGCTCGCCTGTACCCACTACTCCAACGGGCCGCCCTAGTTTAAATTTGATGCCAAAAATTAATTTTATTGCCACGAATAATATCAGTAACGAAGCAAATCCGACCATTCAAATTAAATCGTAAATACGATTTCACCCTATTAATTTATTGGTAAAATTCGTATACATCCTGTTGTACTTATATACTTCTATTCATTGCACCTCTTTCTTTTGACTCCATTTATTTGCAGAGTTTTAATTCGCTTACAGTTTTTACTCAAATTCCCAACGACTTATGAATAAATGCAACATTTGATAATAAATTATACACAGAGATTGTTATCACTGATTTAATAATTGTTACACAATACAATTATGCATCATTTATTTCAACCGCTTAATATGCATATTGCATGTCCACGTACATACCTTTCTTTATTTTTGTTTTTGTATCGTTAATAACAATTTTAGCAGTCAGTTCATACAATATACAAGATTGGTATAAAGTATGGATCACCTGAATGTTTTTAGAACGGTTTATCACAGCTCGGTGATACTTGTAGTCTGTTCTAGTTAAAAAAAAAACAGTCGGTGTGATTATACAGCGTCGCCGCGCGCACCCATTTACAAAATGCATGTATAAAATGCACGGCGCGCTCTGCAATCGACGGGCACAAAATACATACTGAATCCGGCGTGATTCGGCGAGAACTCGCATCACTGAACGGACTGTTTTTTAACGTGAAGAAAATATAGTATCCAGTTCTTTAAATTGTAAAATCTGATTTTTTCAGTTTTGGAGATTTGCATATTTTTGTATTATTTTATCATTTTTTTGTTTCAAGTATTCTACATATTAAAAAAATATCTTAAATAATAATAACATAGCGATTAACCCACTTTATATAGACTGTGAAAGACAGGCCGAAAGACATTATATGTCGATAGCCCATGAGACAGAATAATTCTAAATTGTAAATATAGATGATATATAAATGTAATACTCTGTCAATAAAGATAATGTATATATATAATAATAACAAAAAAAATGTATTAAGGGTAGTCTACTTTGCAGGTCTGAATAAAAGGTGATTCTCGGCATTTTTTTTTTGAGACGATTAATAAAGTTTTTAACTTGAATGTTATTCCCGGAAATATAATAAGCCTTTAAGTACAAATTGTGATTTTTTTGATAGTTTTATATAAAAATTAATTATCTTGTCACATCGTCGAAGTTGGGATGTCACACGGGCATGCCTCACTGGTGGAAGTTATTTGGTACGCAAAAATAGTGTGAAATCAAAAAACGACATAACGTGTTAAAGTTTATTACATTTGCCAGTGTTATGTAGCATGGAATTTTTGCGGCTCGTTTTTTTTAATATAAAATCAATAAATATTTATTTTTTAATTCATGCTACATAACCTTGCGGGCATGTCCTTAGAGTATTTGGGAAAAATTTCAGATCTTTTGCTGCATCGGTTTGGACACAATATTCCATACACCTACAGCTTTAAAAAAATGCAAAATAAAAAAAAAAGAATTTTTTGAATCTAACAAAGTAGGCGGTACCCTTAATGTATTAAAGGAACGATGTATAGTTAAGTGACATATTATTTGCGCCTTTAATTTTTTTACAATTTTTTTTTGCTCATAATGGAACCATTTTCATAAAAATTCTATGGATTTTTGACAAAACGTCGTTAATTATTTCCATTTTTGAGGAATGTTAGGTCCGGAATTTATCGATGGATACATATTAAGTTAATAAACAGTTACAAAAGGACACTGAACGGATTTATATTATTTCATTTTTAACCGATAACTTAACTTAAAATCAGTGTTACTCTGTAACTAATCATTCGACTCATAGATTACGAATTAAAATCAACTTTACCCAATTTGAATTAAAATCAAGTATATTTTTAAATGTTCTTGAATTATTTTGAACAAATTAGCTTAATTTAAGAGAGAAATTATAATACTTGAATGAAAGTACAGCAGAGTGCTAAATAATAGCGTTTGCACACCAAGCAGGTGGCACACCAAGCAGGTGGCAAAAGTAAGGTCTCCATAATTGCCTTCACAAAACTGTCAGAAGTCTATTGGACGAGTGTGTAGTTATCAAGGGTTGTTTTTTTAACTTATTTTTTATCAATTCACAAGTTTAAAATCGGAAATATGTGGTAAACGAAATATTCTCACAATTGCCAGTCGAAAATTGCATTGATTAAAAAAATTAATTATTTCTTCACATCTGTACTTTCACTAATCACCTACAATTCAAGTATAAAACTCGTTCAAACCTTCCATAATCTCCTCAGTTATTTATGATTCCTTCACGCTCACGATCACCTTCACGTAAGTGCATTTTATTAATACGAAAATTAAAATGTGCGAAGCTGCACTGATAAGAGATAAATCTCGAAACGCGTCTGCAGATGGCTATTTACTTAATTTTTACATATTTTAGGGTTCAGTTTTATAATTTAAAGTTTTCAAATCCAATTAAGTTTAATTTTCAAGTTAATCCTGTGGGTAGAAATAAACGATGAGGCTATATTTCGTTTTATTGAATTTAATCAATGAAATAATATTTGTGTAATAAACACTGAATAAAAGTAGCAACATCATCTGACTGTTACAAGCAACACACATTCTAGAGTTTTTATTAAAATTATCATCACCCTAGATTAATTATAGCCTAATACCTTACCGCCATCGCTTCATGTACATCGGTTAAAAACGGAATGTCAGTTTCAATTAATTTCCGTTTAACATGACTGAATTTAACAGCCGCTGGCTGAAGTACATAAACACGAAATTCAGGAAGGATTATTAAACGCAGTGTACGAGAATTAACGAGGATTCGCAATGGCGCCAATCTATGGATTATTGCACTCCTTAAGCAATAGATTTTATTGTAAATACATCTATTTATAAGATAATTATCTTAAAAACATGAGTTACATAAATTTAACAACAAAAATGTGAACCTTATTGAAGCCCAACACTGAACTATACACATTTTTTATTTTTAAAGTAATTAGAAATCAACAGACGTTTAACCAGAAATCGGGTGTCCTGACACACTGAATATACCACCATGTTCACACTATTATTATCTACAGATCTTATGACTTGTATAGGACTATTTATGTTCATAACACCAATATAGATTATTGATTATTATTATTATTATACATTTTGAAAAGCAAAAGTAGTAAGAAAATACTTTCACTCAACTCACCCATTATATTAATTTGGAATTAATGGAATTAAACCGTCCAAGAATACGCATTTCATTTTCATCTTCTCCATCCTTCCGTTCCTAAGTCAACCCTCTTCACCTGAATAATTGAATACAGTTAATTAGAATGTAGTTACCATTCTAAACATTTTTTTCTGTTTGATAAAATATTTGAAGGGTCTATATAGCCTAATTTAACGTTTTTCCCTGCCCAAAGGAAATTGGATTAAACACGAAAACGAGAGTAAACAGTGCGGATGTACGGAAAAGTGTAAAATTCAGTTATCCGTGTTTACTTTTTTGAGTAACTTTAGTTGAAAATTATATTATACTAAATTAGAAAATTCAATTTATTTTGACCACTAATAGAATAATCGTGGGTAAAACGTAGTGCTTTTTTTAAATTAATTTAATTATGGATTACCATTTAGTCAGAAACATTCGATTTTTTTATACAAATTATATTAATTTAGGCATTTCTGCTATCTTGCAGTTGTTTAATTTTTATTTTTAATATTACAATTGCATATTTTTCTTGACGAATCTACTAATTTTTATATTTCTATTTCTTAAAATGACTCATGTGTATTTTCTTTTTGATATGAGGAGAGGAGATATTTAAACAACACCCCTGCAATGGAGTAGATTTGCTTTCATCAAGTGAAATCTCTCCTTGGGGCTAGTCCTAAACCGTTAGTAAAGTATGTTCATTAAAAATAACCTGAAGTGTGCCATGATTTTTTATTTTTTTAAATGTAAAATTGATGTTTTTTTTTTTTTAATGAACATACGATATTTCTAAGCCTGTTAGTGCGCATTGTCGATAATGAAGGTTCGTATATTTAAATTAATTATAATTTGAGGTAGATATATTACTAGTTCTATTGTGTTAAGCGTTGAAAATATTTCCTTAATTGAGAAGATCAATTAATAGCAGTGTTAAGATAAGATCAAAACTGGCCGTTCCGGTACAATAATTAATGTATACAACAATATTGTTTTAATTATCGCTTGTTAACAATTCCCCTTAGCACTGAATCGACCGTGGTGGGCGTATACGCCCGCTGCTAAACTTTAACTTTAATCAGACGTACATCGCATTTTAGGCGTAAATAAACTTGCTGGTCTCAGACGGGAGTTTTAAACGGGAGTGGTTAAGGTTTTAAATGTCGATAAATAACTCCACATAATTAGGAACATTAATGCAACGCTTAAGACAATAGATGTCGCCGTGATGGTGTAGCTATCCTAATGGAAATTTAGAGATTTACAGCTAACTTTTTCCCTGCCAACGAATATATACTGACTTACATAAAAATGATGATGTGGCCATCATGTTACTTTCTCCGACTTGATGATATCATAGTCATTTATACCATATGTATAAAAATTATTTAGATAAAAGGTGGCTTTGTATTTCGGAACGTACGTTTCGGATTTGATACGTCGCATCACGTCTTCGCTACCAGTTGTTCAAAGTAATTAATTGACATAAAATCAACAAAGTACTGAACTAATCTAAGACCGTGATTTTGTTTATCATGGCCATGCCTTATCTAAATAATTTTTATACATATGGTATTTACGCTTTCATGGTTGATTTTCAATTGAAATCATATTTTAAATGTACATCGATGGTTGTGTAAACTCGGGTGAAACTAACGTTTAAAACGTCAAAATTATGAACGATGGAAAAATTATACTTCAAATTCAAAAACTCAGTTTACTCAAAAACTAAAAAGATTTCAAAAAAGCTTATCTTTAATAAGTTGTTCATTTTGACATTATCTACAATTATCATAACATAAAGTTGCTGTAACTACTATCGTTTCATAGTTATAAACCAAAAATTAGAATTTTTTTTTTCTTTCTCGAAAAGCAATGATTTTAGGATAAATATTTTCAAACAGGGCGGTCCGTTGATGTGGTGCAGCCGTGTGGGTTCGATTCCCAGTCCGGGCGAAAGATTTTTCGGTTTCGAGAAGTATTCGTTCAGGTCCGTGGTTGTTGTATACGTCTTTCATTATTAATTTGTTCAATTATTCATTTAATTTATTACTTATACATATATATCTAATCTTTGATGACGGCTAATGGTCATAGAACCAAGGCCAGGCGTAACGCTGAGAAAAAAAATGCAAACAAAAGGTGTTCATTTCTTTATTGTCTTCAATATTTGTTTAAATGTTTTTGTGATATTTTCCATATTTAAAAAGATATTGAATAAAACAAAAAACAGTTAAGGTAAACACCCACTTCCGGTGTACGAAATGTTACCAAAAGCTTTTCCGTTCTTCGGTTTATCAAATATGACTTATGTTGAAAGTTTCATATCAATTGCTCTATTAGTTTTTGATATATAGCGCGCACAGGCACACACACACATACACACACACACACACGCAATTTTTCCAGAAATTGTTGAAATGGTACCTAGGAACCCCAGGATATTTCCGTATAAAAAAAATTTTGAAAAAATTATACGATCACAATACTTTCTCGTACTTCGTAACGGAGAAAGTAAGAATGCAGACAAAAAACTCGAGAATTGAAGTAAAGGAGAAAATTAATTTGCCATTTCACCCCCAAAATAACTCTTCAGCTCAAAGTTTCCGACCAGAAACTAGGAAAGAATAAAACAAAATTACGCTATAAAATCAATAATTCAAGTTAAAAAATCTAAAAAATATGATAGAAAATCATAAATTTATACCAAAAATCGAAATTTCCAGACCAAAAATCAAAAACTCAGATTAAAAAAATTGAACAAAATTTCGGCCAAAATAAGAAAAAATTTAGACCACAAAGTCGAAAATGCAAGTAAAAAATCTAAAATATAGGCAAAAAATTAAAAATCAACAATCGTGGCCAAAAATCAAACATTTTGTCCCAAAATCGTAAACTCGGGCCTAAAAATAAAAAATGCAGACCAAAAAAATCGAAAATTTCTGCCAAAATAAAGGAAATCTAGCACAGAAGATCATGAACTTAGACTACAAAATCGAAAATACAGGTCAAAAATCTAAAACATATACTAAAAAAATCCACAATCGGGACCAAAAAATTTAAAATTTAGACCAAAAATCGTGAACGCTGGTTTAAAAATAAAAAAAAATTCAGACACAATAATCAATCATTTAGGGTAAAACTTCAAAATATAGGAACAAAAATAAGAAATTTGAGCTTAAAAATAAAAAAATACGGATCAAATCCAATCGAAAATTTAGGCCAAAATAAAGAATATTTGGGCCGAATGATCACAAAAGTCGAAAAAAATTAGTCAAAAATAAAAAAAAAATGGCCAAAGATCTTAAATATGAGCCGAAATAATTAAAAATCCCGGTCTAGAAATAAAAAAATTAAAATTCAAGTAAAAGTCAAACAATGGTTTTTATATATAAATTTAATAGAACGAAATATAGCCTAAGCATGTGAATATTCAACCTGTTCGAAACTCTCAAACTCAACATCAAAATTAAATTATTATTATGAAAGATCGAAAAATTATTATTCAAATTCAAAAACTCAGTTTACTCAAAAAGTAAAGGGATTTTGAGAAAAACCTATTCTTTATAAATTGTTCATTTTAGCATTCTGTACAATTATTATTAACACACATTTGCTGTAACTATTATCGTTTTATAATTATAAACCAAAAATAAAAAAAAATACATTCTTGAATAAAAATGATTTTTTTAAAAATGTTTCTAAGCAAAAGATGTTCATTTGTTCGTTGTCTTCAATGTTTGTTTAAATGTTTTTGTGATATTTTTTATATTTAAGAAAATATTGGCAAAAAACCACTTCCGGTGTACGAAATTTTTACCAAAAGCTTTTCAGCTTTTCAGTTCTTCAGATTATCAAATAAGACGAATGTTCAAAGTTTCATATCAATTGCTGTATTAGTTTTTGAGACAGACACACACACAGACACACACACAGACACACATACAGACACACACACAGACACACACACAGGCACACACACACACATTTTTTTTCAGAAATTGTTGAAATGGCATTGAAATGGCATCCCAAAACGGATATTTCCGTAATAAAATTTTTTGAGAAAAAAATCACAATCACAATACTTTCTCGTACTTCGTAAGGGAGAAAGTAAAAATTGCAACACCTAGAATTTGTTGAACGATTTTATTGAAATTAATTAATTAATTAATTGCCATAATTTTTATGGAAGTCAGTATATGTTTTTCCACGAGGAAACAATAATTATTTTTTAATTCAAACTTCATTTATCTTCTGTCATAATTAAGCACACGTACATAAAATGACGAAAAAGTAATATAATTATATAATCACTGAATAAAACACTTACTATGTTTTTTACCTCAATTTATTTAATGTATGTACAAATATTACATATACATACATAATAATTTCTTTAATATATGTGTAATATTTGTACATATATTCAATAAATTGTTGTAAAAAACACAGCAAATGTATTTTTCTGCAGCCGTCCTGAAAATAAAACTTTCGGTATGATTTATTAAATCGAAAGTAATACTTTACATAAATCGTACCGAAAGTAGTTATTTTCGGAACGATTTTGTTTCACTTTCGGAACGATGTCTTTACTTTCGGGACGATTTTGCGTATATATGTAGGCAGCCTTGACAAAAACATCAACTTCGTATTTAATAATGACAGCGCTTGTCATTTAACATTCGTGTGTGTTTTTCCTTTTTTAACATAGAAAACGGCTGTAGAAAAAATATTGTACGTAACACGTTCCAAAAGTGGTTTTACGGGACTCGCAGGATTCCTACTCATCCCGTAAAATATCACTTTCGGAACTTGTTACGTAAATTACTATATTCAGTGACTATATTATGAATTACCACGTATTAACGGTTGCAACCATCATCATGACTAATACAATTATCTTGACTATTGTGATAACTTGTACTTTTAAATGGCCATTTATTTTATGCTTCCCATCATTAAAATTAACGTTAAATTCACTTACTTGGCTACGCAATGGATGCTTTACTTTTATCGACGTCATAAATAATGGTTAAATAGCTTCATACTCTGGCAGTAGTGTAATAAATATGTTAATTTTTCTTTAATCCTGTTAACACGAAGTCGAATATTTATATTTAAGGAGTTTATATTTTATGCATGACCATCCGCTGGGTATAAACGCTTCAAAGTCAGGTTATTCAAAACATTTTAATGACGTAATAATTGGTTTTAAGAGGCTCAAAGACTTCGTTTGATGGCGTCACTTTGTATTGAGAATTGACGGTAACACGTCGAAACTCGAATCATGATTTTCACTTCACGTTCTTATAAAATCAGTACTTAAAAGGGAAAAGGTGTTATCTGCTTTTTTCAATCTACTTTTTGCAATAATATTTACGGTGGTTAAGTGGCTAAAGGAGCTATCTATTTCTTTTTTAAATTACATTTTTGCATCAAGTAATAATTATCGAATGTAAATAGCTTTTTTGCCATTTAACAATAAAATGTTACTGCAAAAAATACAATACAACCGCGTGTGTGTTTGTGCACATCACTTCTTCGTATGATTGTAAACATGGTTACTAACCAATCAATATTACACATTGTATAATAATCGAAAGTACTAACCTTCTGCGAATGCCCATTTTGTTTCCTCGGATTTGCCCATTTTCGCTGCCGGTCGACGAACTCATCCGGCGCTATAACTATTATTTATGATTTCTTCACTTTACTATGTATTACCGGAGACAATTTTTGCACAGTACTCCTCTTCCATATTTACACTACATGTTCACTTAACACACACACACGAATAGATCCAAAAAATACTCGAAATTCATTGAAAATAGCAAACGAATATGACGCCGCGCGGATGTGTTTACGGAGGGACAGCCGTTTAGCACGATTTCTTCCCCGTGTCTTTCTCTCTTTCCCTCTCTCTCATGCATCGACTCGGCGGCGACATCCCGCAAGTCTCCAAAGCATTTGTTTATTTTTCGTTGGTTCAATTGTAGTGCAGGTGTGATAATTACGAGCGTACATTATTGTAAATACATCGAGTGAATAACAGTGCAAGCGATGTTTGTGTTTGCTGATACTACGGACACAGAATTCACTGTTGGAAGCTGCAATTTAGAAGTTTTAAGGTTGGTGGTTGATAATAATTCTCTTATAAATGGAAGCTATATTATTAGAGCCATATAACACGGATAGGTATTTTAATCAAACAATAATTAAGTAACATCTAATTGCAAATTGTTCTTAACGTGTTTCCATGTTTGTGCCGTATCAATTGACTGTGTTATTGTATAATTAATGGTTACTTGATTTTCTATTACATTCCCATTGTTTTTCTATTGCACAGAAAATTGATGTATTTTTACAAACATGTGAATATCGAACGAAAGAAGTAGGCATAGGGAATGCTCGTATAGATCAATGCAGAATAGAATTCTGCGTCGGAATATGTAAAAATATACAGGGTGTTCCATTTAAAAACATCGAGATTTAATGCTTTAAAGTTGACTAAATGTGAAATAAAATTTTGAACGCTCTTAATTTAATTTTCCAAAAATAAATCACCACTGGGTAGCTTCGGTTATTGGATTTTTATGGCCAACATTACATCCCTTCACATTTGTATTATTCGGAAATATGTATTTTTAAAGTGAATTATGAAAAAGCACAAAAATTTTAAAATGTCAAATATTTTGAAAGCGCTTAAATTTTGAGGTTATGTTACTTACTGATTTTTTTCGCAGAATTTTATGTGTAATCCAAATTTGCCATAAAAATATAGCATTCCATTTAAAATAAGGAAGTTGGTGTTGACTTCCGGTATGACCGGAAGTCGAATAATCTTGAGAATATATTCATTGAAAAGGGCACCCTCAATAACGTAAACGTTGAAAATCTCATTACAATACATTAATTACAAGTCCATATACTTTTAATGTACCATTTCGGTGGGACGCAAAAAAATATCGCACTCGGGATATACAGGGTGTCCGAAAAGTATGGAATATCCCGTATAGCTCAGTAAAAAAAGTTTTAAATAGAAATTATTTGACACTTAGTTATCTACCACCTTGGATATATCAATTTTATTTTTTGCTATAAACAAAAGCGCAACGAATAACACTTACATTTTTTAAAATGACAAGACACATATTTTTTATACTCATTTGATAGAGTTTTTTTTCTCTTTTCAACGGCATAAAACTTGATTACCTTTACATAAGAAAAATTTCAAGAAAAATAAGAAAATGTCTTGGATATTTATTTTCATTTCATTGATCAAATCGTACATGCAGTATTTAAAAACCGAATTTACCACTGTCAAATCATGAATGGTTTACACTTTGAATATTACCTGTAAGTTTAGTTTAATTACATTACTTATTTGTTAAACAATTCGATATTACAAAAAACAAATATCCAAGATATTGTCTTTTTATTGATTTTTTTTAGATAAAGGTAATCAAGTTTTATGTCGTTGAAAAGATAAGAAAAAACTCTATCAAATGAGTATAAATAATATGTGCTTTGTCATTTAAAAAATTGTAAGTTTTATTCGTTGCGCTTTTGTTTATAGCAAAAAATAAAATTGATATATCCAAGGTGGTGATAACCAAGTGTCAAGTAACTTCTATTTAAAACTTTTTCTCTATGGTGGATATTTACTGAGCTATACGGGATATTCCATACTTTTCGGACACCCTGTACATACACTGTGTAAGTAAGGTATAAATTCGATTAAAATTCAATGCATTTTCTTTCAGAAAAATGCTCGGACACGTGTATTATTATTTTTTAACGCGCATTTTTTGAGATAAAATTCAAATGTACAGGGTGTCCGAAAATCGAGATACGACCCCTTAGTTAAAATTTTCGAATGTGAACCCCCATTTTTTGTTGCATTTGTGGATTCTACGTTAAATTTTGATTATTTTTCATGTAGTGTACCCGATGTCGATATTCAGCTGTTTTCGAAGAAATGGCGTTTAAAAAGTACAACTACTATTTTATTTCTGGTAAAAGATAATATGGTTTCATCGAAACATTGGAATTATTAAGGAAACATAATTTCATTAAGTAAATAATGATTTTTGCTTATTAATTCCAATGTTTCGATGAAACCATGTTATCTTTTACCAGAAATAAAATAGTAGTAGTACTTTTTTAAACGCCATTTCTTCGAAAACAGCTTAAAATTGACACAGAGTATGCTATATGAAAAATACTCAGAATTTTACGTAGAATCCATAAATGCAATAAAAAATGGGGGTTCACATTTGAAAATTTTAACTACGGGGTCGTATCTCGATTTTGGGACACCCTGTAGATTTGAATTTTATCTCAAAAAATGCGCGTTAAAAAATAATAATACATATGTTTGAGCATTTTTCTGAAAGAAAATGCCCTGAATTTTAATCGAATTTATTCCTAACTTTATGTATGTACACAGTGTATAAGCAAGCAGGGGCGGGCCGTAAGCTTTGGGGGCCCTGGGCTAACCTAATTAACCAAAATATGTTCTCAAAAAGAACTGCAAATTGGTTTATATAAAAAAACCGTTGACCTTGCAATCACGTTACTTTCTCCGATTTAATGGTATAATATAAATTTTTATAAGGTATGAGCCACAGAATTTTGTTGCTGAGTTGGCCATGCCAAAGAGAGAGAGAGAGAAACATAGCAGTCATGTCTGAGATGAATTCATTTTTACTTTTTCCGTTACGAAGTACGAGAAAGTATTGTGGTCGTGATTTTTTTTATTTATTTATTTACGGAAATATCCGTTTTGGGGTCCCTAGATGCCATTTCAACAATTTCTGGAAAAAAAAATTGTGCCTGTGTGTGTTATTTGATAATCCGAAGAACTGAAAAGCTTTTAGTAAAATTTTGTAAACCGGAAGTGGGTGTTTACCTTAACTGTTTTTTGTTTTTTGTCAATATTTTCTTAAATATGAAAAATATCACAAAAACATTCAAACAAGCATTAAAGACAACAAAGAAATGAACATATTTTGCTTGGAAATATTTTTCATAAAATCATTGCTATTCGAGAATTTTTTTTAAATTTTTGGTTTATAATTATGAAACGATAATAGTTACAGCAAATTTATGTTAATAATAATTGTAGAGAATGCTAAAATGAACAACTTATAAAGAATAAGTTTTTTTCGAAATCCCTTTAGTTTTTGAGTAAACTGAGTTTTTGAATTTGAAGTATAATTTTTCCATCTTTCATAATTTTGACGTTTTAAACGTCAGTTTCATCCGAGTCTTCGACATTTAAAATATTATTTAAATTGAAAATAAACCATGAAATCTCAAATATAAATGATACCATTAAGCCGGAGAAAGTAACATGATGGCCACATCACCATTTTTTTTTGTTGCAAAATGTATGCAAATTTCAGGAATTTATTACAGCAGAAGCACAAGTTTCACCACCTTCAAATTTATTTTTTATAATGCCCATAATCAATTGTTTTCACCATAAAAAATCAGGTGGGTGTTTTTTGTGGTTGGACAATTCAAAAAAAAAACAAGAAAAATGTAAGTACTTAAGCTAATTCTTAACTAGTTCGCAAAAAATCAAGATTTGTATTTACAAATCTTGATTTTTGATGAACTGGTTAAGAATTATTTTCTATTGCATCTTGAACAATTAATTTTTGAATTCAAAAAAACGAAATATAGCCTGAATATATAAATATTCAGGCTATATTTCATTTTTTTGAATTTACTTAATACTTTCTGCAATAAGTAAGGTGGTTTCTATTTTATTAATTAATTTTTGCTTTCTCCTTTACGAAATACGGGATTTGTATACCTTCCTTCCTAATTAAGAAATATTGCACTGGTAGAGTAATTTCGAGCTTAAACTGGTCTCTATAAAATTAAAAAAATTAAAAAATAAATTAAAAAAATTAAATTTATTTATTTTTTTTAATTTTTTTAAGAAGACAATTTTACCTAAAAGCAACTTAAGCCTAGGAAAGATAGTTTTTCATTGCTAAATGCAAAAGGGCGTTGGATAGTACTGCATTTCTATTTTGATCATTGCAACCATCAGACCAAAATGTGGACGAAGGGTGTTGGGTGGGCCGTATTATACAATCCAATCAGTTGAACGTGAGCAACTTATTTTATAAATGAAGTTCTGAAGAAAACAATTTACAATGTATTTTTAATTTAATTATTTAAACACGTGAAAGCCTTGCTTCAAGTTCTTCTGGTTGGACAGTAGGACAGGGCCCACCCACCACTCTTCATTTTAATTTTAATTTAAACCATAAGCACTTGTTTCTGGTGATTTGTATTCATTTCAAAAATAAAAATGGTGATGTGGCCATCATGTTACTTTCTCCGACTTGATGGTATCATTTATATTTACATTTTCATGGTTTATTTTCAATTGAAATCATATTTTAAATGTACATCGAGCGTTGTGTAAACTCGGATGAAACTGACGTTTAAAACGTCAAAATTATGAAACATGGAAAAATTATACGTTAAATTCAAAAACTCAGTTTACTCAAAAACTAAAGAGATTTCGACAAAAACTTATTCTTTAAAAGTTGTTCATTTTGGCATTCTCTACAATTACTATTAACTTAAATTTGCTGTAACTATTAGCGTTTCATAATTGTATACCAAAAATGGAAAAAAATTAATAATTTTTTTTCTCGAAATACAATGATTTTATGGAAAATATTTTTAAACCAAAGATATTAATTTCTTTGTTGTCTTCAATATTTGCTTAAATATTTTTGTGATATTTTTAATATATAAGAAAATATTGGAAAAAAACAAAAAACAGTTAAGGTAAACACCCACTTCCGGTGTACGAAATTTTACCAAAAGCTTTTCAGTTCTTCAGATTATCAAATAAAACTTATGTTCAAAGTTTCATATCAATTGCTCTATTAGTTTTTGAGATACAGCGCGCACAGACAGACACACACACACACAGGCACACACACACACACACACACACACACACACACACAGACACAATTTTTTTTTTTCCAGAAATTGTTGAAATGGCATCTAGGGACCCCAAAACGGATATTTCCGTAAAAAAAATTTTTGAAAAAAAAATCACGATCACAATACTTTCTCGTACTTCGTAACGGAGAAAGTAAAAAATCAAAAAAAGTTAAAATTAACGAAAACAGTGTTCTGTAGTTAAAGTAAAATGTGAATCAAGGGTGGTGGGTGGTCTCTATTCTGCAATACAACCAATTAAATAAGGTGGTGGGTGGGTCTTATTTTACATTGAATACACTGGCAGATCCATTACCCTTATCCCCCTTGAGCATAGCTTTTTTTTTAATCTGACTTGAACTTCACCAAAATGTCTGTGGTGGCATTTAGCTTATTGCTTTTACGGTACGACTGCTGTCAGTGGCGGCTCGTGGAACATGTTGATGGTAGAGCCACTTTTACAATTTTTAGATCGGATGATACTGGCGTTTGAAACGTCAAAATTATGAAAGACAATATACTAATTAAATACCGGCAAAAAATCAATTATTTGCACATTAAAATCAATCACACACGTTCAAAATCTAAAATATAGACCAATAAAAAATACGCTCTTAATTAATGTAAAAAACTAAAGATCGAAAATTTAGACAAATTTCGAAAATTCGCGGTTAAAAAATGCAGAAAAATTCAACAAAAAAAAAAAAAAAATGGAACGAAGAAATGAAAAATACAGGCCATAGATCAAAAATATAGGCCAAAAATATCAAAAATGCGGGTCTAAAAAAAAAAAAATCAAACCAAAAAAATTGAAAAATCAAGGAAAACGAACATAATTCGCCATTTTCAGCCCTCAAAATAACTCTTTAGCTCAAAATAAGTTGCCGACCAGAAACTCGAAAACCTCAGTTCCTGGAAGACCCGCAACAAAATTTTATGAACAAATAGTGTTCAGAATGGTCCTGAAAAAAAAAACAATACAAAAATTTGTATTGTGGTCGTGATTTTTTTTTCGTGGGGTAGGTACATTCATTAATGTATTTTCATATGGAACTGAATCTTTACACCTCGATGATCTTCACTGAGTTCTGGTATTTTTCTAATCCACCACTGGATTCTCGTAGATAGCTGGAACAAAATGTTCTTCCTTAATGGTGATCATTTATTTCTTGCTTAGCTGTCCCAGAGAAACTTGAATTGATTTCTGAAACCCTATAAGCAAGTTGCTTTCATTCAATGGTCGAAAAAAGTGAGGTATTGTGGAAGCATTGTGATGGTGTTTATGATAGCACAAATTTAAAAAGTTTTTATTGTCCAGCCACAACAAACACCCTCCTGATTTTTTATGGTGAAAACAATTGATTAATTATCAGCATTATGCAAAAGAAAATAAAGATGGTTCAGATTTTATTCCATTCATTCAAAAATTGTTTATAAATAGAAACAATCAATCGTTAGAATGTTCAGGTACAGAAAAAAATACCAATCTTAATTTTTTTATGGACTAGTTAAGAATTAGCTCATGTATTATGCCATTTATTATGAGAATAATAATCTTTTGCATTTTCCATGTTTCTTTTTTTAAATGTCCAACGACAAAAAACACCCCCCCCCCCCCCCTGATTTTTTTATGGTGAAAAGAATTGGACAAAAACTAAGGTGGTTTGAGGATTTACAGTAATAAATTCCTGAAATTTGCATACATTTTGCAACAAAAACATATTTTCTCCGCTACCGTCATCGTAAATAACCATTGCATCCATAGTTACGTACCGTAAGTGGCTGATAACATTCGTGGTGTTTGTTGTCCTTGGCGACGGAACTTAATTTTTACTTATGGACCTGGGAAAATAATAAACAGAAACGTAACGCTCCAACTTATAGGCGAGCAACACATTTTCGTCTATACTTATAGCATCGGCATCCTTTTTACATAACCACTGCTTAAAAGAGTCGTAACAGGACACATACATTTTTCGATTTTGTCGGTAACGGGTTCTAACACGCAATATTCGCAGCTTCGTTTGCATCGATGCCCGCAAAAACTGTCACTGGATTGACACAAACAAACAAAGTTCGACATTGTTTTCTCGGTTGCTGGGTTGCCATATGACGCATAGGTGACTATACAAATTTGAAACCCAAATGTTACAAGCCGTACTTTAGAATATTTTCGGATCTTTTTTAAGTATTATATTTCCGGTAGCGGAAACAAAATAATAAGCAACAAGGAACGTGATGACAATTAACATTTTCAGCAGGCGACGAGCCTCGGTTCCGCCTCAGCTCGTATTCGCCTACCTCAAATGTTAATACGTCCTTACGTTCCTTGTTGCTTAAGTAACTATACATTTGTAAAGGTTATATGTAAATTTTCAGCATTTTACAACTTCTATTTTGTAGTTTACACTTTAGTCTTTCAAATGACAACAAAATTGGTTTATAAATAACAAAGTTACAGTTATTAAAAACTTAAAAGCCACTTTGTCCGTAGGCGCCGTGAGGTTAAATGGCGTCAGATTACAAAATGACCCCCTTGACCTCAGTTCTGGTCCAAAAATTCTGAAAAAAAATATAATCGTTTTTCATAAAATTTTGCCGACAGGGACTGAATCCTTGGTAAAAAATCACAAATCAATTGAATCGGCAGCAGTTGTCTGTTAATTATACCAGAATTTAGCGAACAATAGACTAAAATAACAATATAGGTATATACGAGTATATTAGCTCAAATTCAATATTACCTTAGCTGCTATTAATTATCTAGCATCATGCGAACATTATATTGCAAGTGAGACATGATTTCACAAACAGCAACGAGTACAATTTGCTAAAGTTCAAATATAACTTTGCATGTACAAGTTTAATGTTGTAAAAGCTATCATTCTCAAAATTACTTTATCGTAACATCGTCTATCACGTTTATTTTATGCTAAACATTTATTTATAATTATAATCATAATAGTACTATTATTTCATAATTTGTAAGTTATGAATCAACATAAGTTAATAAAAACGTACAAATTTTAGGGTTGGTATTTTTATATGTCAGACATAATTTATTGATTTGATTTACATAGTATCGGCACAGTCGATGATACTAAATATAATTTGAATATTTCCAATTAATAATCTCGGATGTTTTTTAGGTGACACAGCGCTCACGTCCTCGATTGTTATGAATCGCATAATATTCTGACTGTATTATAAGCTATTATCGTATCATCATCTATTATGTTCATTCAAAGCTAATTATTTATTGATAATTGTCGGGTTCATAGAGTAATTCCATGAAGCGGTAGTTATTCATAATACGTTAGTTAGGAATCAACAAACGTTAATAAAGACCTGAACATGTTAAGGTTATTATCTTTAGATATCGGACATTAGTTATGGAAACAAAATAATAAGCAACACGGAATGTAATGACAATTAACATTTTCGGCAGACGACGAACCACGGTTCCGCCTCGGCTCGTATTAGCCTACCTCAAATGTTAATATATCCTTAAGTTCCTTGTTGCTTATTATTTTTTTTCCGCTACCGGAAATATAATACTTAAAAAAGATCAGAAAATATTCTAAAGTACGGCCTGTAACATTTGGGTTTCAAATTTTTATAGTCACCTATGCGTCCTATGGCAAGCCAGCAACCGAGAAAACAATGTCGAATTTTGTTTGTTTGTGTCAATCCAGTGACAGTTTTTGCGGGCATGGATGCAAACGAAGCTGCGAATATTGCGTGTTAGAACATGTTACCGACAAAATCGAAAAAGGTATGTGTCCTGTTACGACTCTTTTAAGCAGTGGTTATGTAAAAAGGATGCCGATGCTATAGGTATAGACGGAAATGTGTTGCTCGCCTATATGTTCAAACGTTACCTTTCTGTTAATTATTTTCCTTGGTCCGTAAGTAAAAAATTAAGTTCCGTCGGCAAGGACAACAAACACCACGAATGTTATCAGCCACTTACGGTACCTGTAACCATCGATGCAATGCTTAGTTACGTTGTCGGTAGCGGAAAAAATATAATAATTTAATTTATACAGCATCGGCACCATCGATAATACGATACACCTTTGAATTTTTTAAGTGACGAGCCTCACCCAAAAATATCCTGGATTATTATGACTCGCTTAATATTCGTGTTGTATTAATAGCTATTATAAAAGGTTTTCCAATAAGAGTGATATGATTTCTTAAAAAAAAAACACACCTATTGTTAAGGAAATTCAAATGTTTTTTATTTAATGTGAAGTACAATCGATACAATTAAGTTCTAAATAAAATGTCATTCAAATGGCCTCAACGACTTCTTCTGCAGGAACGAATTCGATGAACCCAATTTTCGAGCACCTTTTCCACTAAATCAAGTCGTATGTCATGAATGGCACGTTCAATATTGACTTGTAAAGCTTGAAGAGAGTCTGGTTTATTTCGAAAGACCAATAACTTCAAATAACCCGACAAGAAATAGTCTAATGGTGTTAAATCACAACTTCTTGGAGGCCATTCAATATCACAATTTCTTGAAATAATCGAATCTCCAAACTTTTCTCGCAATAATTCAATTGTTGCATTTGCTGTGTGGCACGTAGCCCCGTCTTGTTGGAACCAAATGTTGTCAAGATCAACTTCTTCCAATTTCGGCCATAAAAAGTTGGTTAGCATCTATCTATACCGCGCTCCATTGACAGTAACGGTGTTACCAGCTTCATTTCGAAAGAAGTACGGACCGATGATTCCACCTGACCAAAAACCACACCAAACTATCAATTTAGGTGAATGTAATGGGTTTTCTTGAATAATTTGTGGATTTTCTTCGCACCAGAATCGACAGTTTTGTTTATTTACCGCACCAATCAGTTGAAAGTGAGCCTCATCGGAGATGATTTTCTTAAAAAAATCGTTATTGTTTTCAAGTTGTTCCAAGGCAAAATCAGCAAATTCACGACGTTTGCGGTGGTCCAATGGCTTCAGTTCTTGAGTGAGAACAATTTTATACGGATGCAAACCCAAATCCTTTTTCAAAATCCGCCAGGTTTTGGTTTGAGACACTCCCAATTGTTGAGAACGTCTTTGAATCGACAAATTGTGGTCTTCAACAACACTTGCCTGAACGGCAGCAATATTTGCATTACTTCGAGCGGTTCTTTGTCTTAATGTACGCTCAAAATTTTCAACAATTCGACGAATAGCGAGCACACTTGGACGATTATTACGACCATAAAATGGCAAAAGCGCACGAAAAGTTGCAATTGGAGAACGATTATTTTGATAATAAAACTGAATAATTTGTAAACGTTGTTCTTGCGTATATCTCTATATGATGAAATTGTAAACACTACTGAATACAATGAAAAATAAATGACAGATCATGATATATTACAAATGGCCGAAACGTCACTTCAAAATCATATCATCCCTTGGAGAACCTTTTATTATTAAAGTTAATGATATGAATTAATACTTTGTTTTTACAAAAACAATTCATACTCGTAGCATGAAATTGTAGCAATCTTTAAAAATAAATGACGTGAATTGATGTGTGAGTTACTCGGCTTGTCTTCATCGTGGAAATAAATGTACAAAAATTTCCGCGCCAAGACAACAGAAATCTAAAATACGTGCCGTCTTCAATCGTCGGCAATTTGTTACCTTCCTCCCATTCGCAAGGATTGCCCGAATAAATAAAATAGAAAATAGTCGAAAATAAAACGTGCAAAACTAACAGTTCACTTCGGTCCGAGCATCAATCACTGACAAATCGCTAATCGATTTCCGGATAGACGCGTAAAACAGATTTTCAACAGCCTTCAGCGGAATTTAATTCCTCAATCAAGTAAAACCACTCTCCACGAATTAACAATTATAATAAAATGCGATTTTTTGGGCAAAAATGTCCATTTTCTATTAATTTAATGAAATTATGTATATGAACACGTCATGTCTATTTATAATAATAATAATAAATCTATTTATTTGTAACTCAGTCTCAATTACATACAATAGTAAATATTAATAATTAAAAATGCAATATTACATAAAATGAGTGACAAAAACGAATCTAGATCAGCATATTATATCAGAACAAATCTGATATCGCTGTTACTTCCTCTAGATCGTAAAGACAAGACAAAACAAAAATATATATTAAACAGACTTAAATAACTAAACTAAATAATTAAAAATATATGGCTAAGAATAGGGATAAGTAAGAGAAAAAAAAAGAAAAAAAAAGTATATATTTTAAATGTTTAAGATCAAAAGGTTAATAGATACTATGCTCGCAAAAAAAAGAAGAGAAAACAAAAAATGACTAGTAGTCTTGATTTAGTTCCATTAACAATTTTTTTAAATATCGTTTAAAAGTGACTAATGTAGGATGACCAAAATTATATCTGTTATAGTAGAAAGCAATGTTGTAGCTGAAACTTCTTTTAAACAGTTCAATGCGATGACGAGGTATGGTTAAAGCATCTTTCCGACGAATATTTAAATTATGAACAGTACGGAAACTTAACGTTTCATATAGATATGGAGGGGTTTTAGTTATAATAATTTTATAAAATTGACACGTAGTGTGTAATATTCTACGACTTTTCATGACAAGCCAGTTAAGTTCTTGAATTTTATGTCTAATTGACTGCCTCCTACGTATGCCGAAAATTAGTCGAGCACAGGAATTTTGGATTCGTTGAATTCGAGATTGAGACCGTAAATCAATGCAGGTGTCATATACAGAGTCACAGAAGGTAAAATTTGATAGGACCAATGCTTCACAAAGAATAGTTTTACTTACTCTACATAAGATGTCTTTGTTCATATAAATAGATTTCAGTGCAATGAGTGCGCGCCTTGTTATTGTTCCGATGTGTTCTCTAAAACAGAGTAATAATAATAAAAAAAAAGGTTAATCATTTTAAAATTGACAGTATTATTAGGCGTAAATAAATGATTGATATGCTGAAGAAAAAAAAAATGAAACACTTGAAATTCGTGTAATTTCGACCATATTCAAACCGCCATAACTCGGCGTATTTTCAATCGATTTTGATGAATATTTGAGGGCGAAAAACTTTGAAGTGTCTTCTTTAAAGTCATGCATGCGAACTTAAGCGTAACAACTCCCGCCCGTCTAGCAGCCCTGTGAACAACAAATGTTTTTTTAGCAAACCATGTCATACTTTGACGATTTTTATGGTGGATCGAGTCGACAAAATTTTTAGAACTCCGTAGACATCCGTAGACATCGTGAAAGTTGGACATGGTTTCCAGAAATAAACTTTTGCACGTTCACAGGGGCGCCAGAGGGGGGCGGAAATTTTATAAACAAATAGTGTTAAGAATCAGACTTAAAAAAAACAAACAAAAAAATGTTTGAGGAAAATTTTTATTTAATCGATTTTTAGGCGATTGCAGTCGATTTAAGCACTATTTACGTAAAAAGTGATTTTGTGTATCTCAGTTCCTGGAAGTCCCACAAAAAAAAATTATGGTCAAATAGTGTTCAGAATGGACTCTTGGACTCTTGAAGAAAAATTTAATTCAATCGATTTTTAGTAGTCCAGTAAATAAAGGTCGGAAAACTCACCAAGTTGGGGAATTTGCAAAGGATGTTCATTTAAGGTGTAATCTTTAGTACTTTGAAATTCGAAAATATCCTGGGGCAAAAAGGTATGTGGCAGACCCAGAAAAATGGCCCCAAGGTTCCAAAAATTCGTTTTTCGCTAATATTTTCAAAAATATGGCATTTAGAGAAGTTTTGTTTAGGGAAAAAATGAAGATCAGTTCATTATCTACAAAAGTTGCCCTAATGATTTTTTTGCAATATTAATACTTTTTGCACAAACGGGGGTTAAATAATCCATAATTTTGGTACTGAGAAAATATGGCAGTTTCTTACCAAATTTGCGATCGAAGGATCTGAAAATACGCTGAGCTTCATGTTTTGTACTGTAAAGACACATTGTAGATGGCACTGCCACGTTCCCCTACTTGCGAAATTATTGCGGCTATAAATCAGAAACCCCGGGAATGGTCGATTTCTCAACAATTATTGGGGTTGCACACATGATTTTTTGCCCGGAGATAAGTGTTTAGACTACATTTATTGGTTGAGTATATCTTAAGCGTTATAACATGAGGATGGGGCTAAAAAATTGATCCGAAACTTGCAAAAATCACTTTTTGCCAGGTGACAACAGCTTTAAGTCCTCAGGGTTTTGTAGGGAAATTATAATGTTTCAGGAGTTAGAGGTATTCTCCCATAAGTCATAGCCAATTTGTTGCAAAATTTCGACAAAGGTTTCTGGAAAAATAGTTGAAAATTTTGTTTTCAATCACATTTATTATAAAAAATTCATACAAAATTAGAAATGCACAAACAATTGAACATCCATCAGTCAATCACCACCCCAAATCAAATTCCCCCTGCTCTATTTCTTCCTTTTTTTCTTCCTCCCCCTCTCTTTCTTCCTCATCCTCCTCTATTTCTTCCTTTTTTTCTTCCTCCTCCTCTCTTTCTTCCTCATACTCCTCTATTTTTTCCTCTCCCTTTATTTCTCCTGCTTTGTCTACTTCTTCGGATACCATTATTCCTTCACTATCTTTATAATTTGAATATGGGCCAGACTAACATGAAGCACAGATATATGAACAGTTTAGCCCCGCTTTCTTACATGAACATTTGTTCCTACAGTCCGTCCTGCATAACCTCAAATGTTTGTTTCACTTTTTGCACTTTTCGTTTTTATTTTTTCATTGCAAATGAAAAATAAGAACAATCTGGACAAGCCAAGGACTTCTAAAACACAGAATGTTTGGAAACAAGTACACTGACACAGAGACAGCTGATTGCGTGTATGGCGTCGACCACGCTTGTACGATACCAATACTGCGCATCTACGCCGCGTGAGAATTATTAGAGAAAGTTTCGGGCTATTTATTTTTTCCTGAGAAATCGGAACATATGCTTTATATACATGAATAAAAAGCATAGAATTTTATCTTTATGTCGAACATGCTATAAGAGTGAACAAAATCAGGAGGTAAGAGGAAAAAATCATTTAAAAAAAATTACCGTACTTTCCTTCCGTAGCCAATTCCTGCATTTCTGAAAAACTGCCAAATGTGAGAAAAAAAAAGAAAAGTGCTATAAAAAAGGGGACATTGTAAGCTTTCCAGTGATGTGCATTAGAAAGCGATACAATGATTGATACATTTTTAATCCACGATTGTGCGCGAAATTTTTCTAAACACCGAAAACAGCAAAATAAAAACGAAAATGAAAGAGTGATTTTATATTAAGATGCAAAAAAAAAACAAAACAACCTTTCTCAGCTGTTTCTACACCTTTCAAGAACCTATTATCAAATAGGATCTGAATAAATGACTATGACAAAATTATGGATCAATTTATAAAAGTCGAAAAAAATCTCTTTAAAAAAAAGTGGCCACTTTTTGCAATATTTTGGAACAATCAAAATGGGGCTCAAGTTACAGCATATGATAGATATGGATTTCCCCTTTCAAATGAATTTTGAATCATCAAAAAATATCAATTTTAACTCGAGTTATCGAATAATTTGTCCGTCCAGCTACGAGTAAATGCATAAAACGTGCTCTTCTGGAATTGGGGTAGGAGCTAGAAATACAGGGCAGGTTCGGGTCCCCATTGTCTCGAAAACTATCGAATTTTCGACAAAAATGATAAGGACTATTTTTGTAGATAATCAACTGATCTTCATTTGTCCAAAAAAATTCTCCAAGTGCCGTATTTTAGCAGCGGTTGGTGAAAAACCGATCTCTTGGAACTTTAGGGCCATTTTTCAGAGTCTGCCCCATACCCTTTTGTCCCAGGATATTTTCGAATTTAAAACTACCAGTCAAAATATACCAATTAAAACTTAAATGAACATCCTCTGCAAATTTGCCTACCTTGGACCCTTCATTTACTGGACTATAGGTGTTGCCAGTCGATTTAATAAGTATTTACGAAAAAAAGTAATTTTGCGTACCATGGTTCCTGGAAGTCCCACAAAAAAAATTTATAGACAAATACTGTTCAGAATGGTCTCTAGGCTTGAAAAAAAAACCTTTATAAAAAAATAATTTATCCGATTCTTAGGCGTTTCCAGTCGATTTAAGCACTATTTATGAAAAAACTAATTTTGTGTATTTAGTTCCTGGAAGTCCACCAAATTTTTTTGCAGACAAATAGTATTCAGAATTTGAAGTTCAAAATAATCTCATCTTGTTTTAGAACTTTGAAGGAAATTTATTTCAGGTTCATCAATGTGTCCACCCATGGAGAGGTGTATGGCGTATACGCAGACACACTCGTCCATATATCTCGAAATATTACCCAATTTCTTTTACGCCAAAAAAGGGAAATTGTAGATGATACATGATTAAATAATGTGCAAAAAAGTGTGGTTGATATCTGTATCACAGTCTGAGAAAGAAAAAAAAAATTAATTATAAAACATTAATTATTTTCTACCAGTGTGATTATTGTGATTTGTAATTATTCCGTTTATTCGCAACGAAGCGAGGAAAATTACACCTTCTGTATTTAATTTATCATATTGATTACGCAATTTGAAATGTAAGCGCGGCACCGTTTTCACAACTCTCCTCCCGCCTTAATCTGCAGGGTTTAAAATGTCAGCAATTAAATTATATTTAATTCCACCCGGATTGGATTAATTGAATGCGCTCCATTAATACGGAAATTCTTAATTGGTATTCATTTTCAAATCATCACACCTATTTACTTCCGTTTCATAAGCTTTATCATGATATGGGATTGTGAAGCTTAATCATGATATTATAATAACGGTAATTATCGTACATGGCTTTCTGAGTAATAATTTTAATTTATTTCTCATCCAGGGTTCAAAATAGCTAATAATTATATACAGGGTGGCGCAAAAGAAGTTGAAATCATTGCAATTGTATAAAAAAGGGTCTATTTGGAAACGTAAAAATATACAGGGTGATCCATTTAAAAAATAGTGACGATAACGTCATATCAAGAAAAACATTTTTTTTTGGTTTTTTTTAGTTTCACTTACAATTAGTTGTATCTTAGCAGGAGATTATATTAGTATTAATTTATGCATTTGTATATGGGGCATTCCGCCAGAGATTTTTTTTTTCGAAATGGAAGTTGACTTCCATTAAAAAAGAGGCAAAAAATTGAATAATTCGGGAAAAATAAAACATGACAATGCAACGTGTGTCCCGGATGTTTCCGACGTTATTTCCCATGAAAAATGGTCCTCGAAAATAACGCAGAGAACCCAGAAAACCCACTTCAACCCTCGAGACCAAAATTTTTTTTTGGCTATTTTTGATATTGCGTCTGATGCTTGTCGAGAACCACTCTGAAAATTTGTCAGGTTATTCCTGTCACATTAATCTAAGTTTTCGAACCAAGATGAGTCATTTTCGAATGGGCGAAAATAGGTTTTCCCCGAATTTTCCCGAAAAACGCCATTTCTTGGTTATGTTTTGTCCCCAAAAAAAAACTTCCACCTCTGGATATTATTCCCCAATCCAAGACGAACAACTTTGGTCCCCTTGAATTGTTCATAAAAACGCGTCTATTCAAAGTTATTTTCACATGAACGTCTGAGAAAAATGGACAAAAACCTGAATTTTGCTATATTGAATCGTGGATATATCGGGAAAGCGGGCGAAGAAAAAAAAACTGAAAAAATTCAAGGTGTTTAGGAACAAGTAGACAAATATTTTGACGTAGTCAGGAGGTTAACTTCCATTTCGAAAAAAAAAAATCTCTGGCGGAATGCCCCATGTACATTTTTTTTGGCCTCGGAAACATAGTCCATATGACCAGCTCAAGGCGGCTACTATTTATATATAAAAATTTTGGGTGAATAAATGAACAAATAAATAAATTAATAATGTCAGACGTATACACAACAACCACGGACCCGACCGAATACTTCTCGATCCCCGAAAAATCTTTCGGCCGGGCTGGGATTCGAACCCACACGGCACGCGGTATAACCGCTCGCCTGTACCCACTACACCAACGGGCCGCATGTTTGTACATATTTTGTAAAATATATTGTCCAGTAATTGGTGTACACAGTTGGGCAATTAAGTTATTATTATTATTTTCGTTAGCATCTTGATATCTATTTATTTCAAGAACGGTCGTAAAATATTTCCGATGTTTATTTAATTGAGAAATATATGCTATAATAAATAGAGTAGATATCGAGAAGTTTTAATAACAAAATGGTATTGGGATGGATTACCTGGTCGATATGCAAAGGGCAATAATGGATAAAATTCAATATAGTAAGTGTATAAATAAAATATGGCCAATAAATAACAATTTAACTGTGTTCCATTCAATTACCTTTTGACATACAATATTTTGCCGATTAAAGTGATATTTTTCGAAACGAATTAATGTATAGGTTTACAGTTTCCCTTTAATGTTACAAACGTGTTGTATGTGGAGTTATTTTATGCGTTAATTAATATCCTAACCCGAACGTTAAAATTAATAATCAACCGCAAATTTCAATTTCATGAGTAGAATTCACCGGAAGTATTAACAACGCTCGTCGACAGTAATTGTAAAGAAATACAACAACGCTGTGGGTAACTTAATTTCACTGGTTCATATCGCTTTGAGTGTTCTCTCGATTCACTTACCGGCCCCGTTAGTGCACATTTAAATACGTTTTCATTATTCACAACAAGCCCATGAGTTTAAATTTGCGACGACCGTTACGGTATATATGGTGGATGCGCCGGGTGTATTGCAGTGAACAAGCTGATTTTCGTCCAAATACAAAAATCAGTTGACACAGGGATCATTACGCATGCTAAGAATTTGCTTTCAAATTATACAATTAAAACAACGGTTGTGGCAGATGGCCGCGTAGCCAACGTCAATTCCCAAATCATTCACGCTCCCTAAAAAACCCGCAATTCCATCCACGTCCTTCCTTAAAAAAAAAATCCTTCTGAAGGCCGTTGAAAAAAAAACAGGTCTCGCGATGACCATTGCAACTCGGATTTGGATTATCAGAAATCCAAAACAAAAGAAAATTTGTCTGATATATTAAAGTAGCTAGTGATTGAACGAACGGTTTGTCGATATATTGATCTGGGACAGAATTTCAAACTTTCAGAGTTAAAACTTGGATTTTTAATAAAAATATCGCTCGTTCTTCGCCCAGACAATAGAAACCATACATCGAAAAAAAAATTCCTTTGTTAAATCACTGGCCTATTATATCTCAAAAAATGTTGGTGCAGTGGTTTTTGTGGCCACTGTGTTAAAAATGCGGTTTTGAGAAAAATGCGTTTCAAATTTCAATACTCTATTCGACTATGCAAACAGAGAGTAGTTTGAACGACTATAACTTCATCGATTTTAATCGGACAAATTTCAACTTTTTTGGGAACATTCTTCAAACATTGTACTTGCTAAAAATGCCAATACCCAAAAATCGATTTTTTGACATTTCACCTAGTAAAAATACCTACATTTTGGAAGACCAAATTAAGTTTGATAGAACTACATTTGAAAAATTCGATATAATTTTTCAATTGGTAAATATTTTTGGAAAAGCGAGTAATAATGACTGTTACGGGATGGAGTCGCCTCCGTCAATTTTTTATTAAAAAAAACAAAAAAACGGTAAAGGTAAACGCCCACTTCAGGTCAGTTTACCAAAAACTTTTCAGTTCAGTTAAACCTAAAAATCCCAAAATCACTATTCATCAGTTCATCTCACCTTTTCATTAATAATAATAATGAAGAGCATTCGAGTGACAAAAGTTGAACAAATAGGATGAAAGACCCTAGGTCGACAGTCATTTAGCAGAAATGTACTGTTGTAATTAAATCTATTGTAAACTATTGCTTTTTGTAACCCCTGCAAATAAAAATATCTGTACACAGGGTGTCTCGTTTCGAGTGTGTCAAACGAAAACAGGAAGTAGATAATGTTATTCTGAAGAGAAAAGTTCAAATAAACATATCTCCGATTTCTTAACATTATCGAGATAATTAATCTTAAAGATTTTTCGATCGTTATAAAATTTTAACCCACCATTGGGGACGCAAATGTAATGGTGACGCTGGTCTCACCCACCGGGGTTTTCAACTGAAGATTTTTCGAAACGTGTTACTAATAGTTCATGTTTTTTTTCTAATTTATGCTCTTTGACAATAAAACCAAGAGATTTAATCAATTTAAGCTCTGTAATGCGGCAGCTACTCGAAATTTCAACAAAAAACAATAACGGAGAATAAATTTATTCGACACACCCGGTCTCACAGACCAGTAGGTTAAGGCGGGTTAAGAATAAATTTATTAGATTGTTATGAATTTAATTTAATTTAATGTAAATGAGTACCTCAATTTTTTATTCAAATCGACTGAAGCAATTTTAGATGATTTTCCGCTTGCACAACGGCAGTCATTGAGTTATGTGCGAAAAACCTCAAAATTCACTTTTTTTCAAATACCTATAACTTCGTGCCAAATCGTCGTAGGAAGTTCGTTCTTTAAGTTCTGCATTTGTGGTGGATCGAGCGAACAAAAATTTTCCAACTCCGTATACATCGTCAAAGTTGGACATGGTTTCCTGAAAAAAACTTTTTTTTTCGCAAAGGTGCTAGAGGGGGCGGAAGGGGTTACGCTTAAGTTCGGATGCATGACTTTAAAGAAGACACTTCAAAGATTCATCAAAATCGATTGAAAATACGCCGAGTTATGGCGGTTTGAAAATGGTCGAAATTTTAGGAATTTCAAGTGTTTCATTTTGTTTTCCTTCAGTATACATTTAAATAGAAATTTAACCATGAAAGTATAAATATTGTTATTGGGGTAGAAAAACACATTTTAAATTAATACAAAGAATATTTTTTCTCAATTTCCTCTATTTCTCCCTATTCACAAAATCAAGAACCACTTTTAATACTTATCATAAATAACTGTCATACACTACACATAGCCATAGCTTACATTTTTTGACATGTTGAGTGATGGAAATCCCACTTGCCGAACAACTCGCCACAAAAAGTAATACTTACGAAGCTTGTAAAAAATGTAAAAATTGTAATTGATTTTTTTTTTATGGAAATTGTACTCACATCGTTTAAAACGTTTTCCATAGCGGAAATTAAAAAAATAGTCAAAACTCAAGAACAATTACAATAATTGTTGGCGACTTCGCATATGAATATATTGGTACATCCGGTTACATTTCTTTCATAGCCGTGTGTGTTGTTACTTTTCAATTTTTAGTATCCGCAACTGAAGATGTCAAACAAGTCTGATCTATGGATAGATATGGTATGCCATCAGAATGGAAAAAGTTACATGATGCCAATTTTATTTTGGTGTAAATAAACTTATTGATATTGAAATCTCTCTCTTGAAAAATTGCAAACGTTTAGACACTACATACATTATTCTAAATAACCCTTCACATATTCAATAATCATTTTTGTTGAATTTTACTCTGGTGTTCTAAATTTGATTCAATTTATAAACCTGTGGTTACCTTCTAGAAAACAAATTTGAAGAATTCCCTAATTGAGTAAAAGTCGATACATTTTCTAAATTGATAATAATGTTAAGCAACTTAGGGGTTTTAGAGTGGTAGACTGGTTTTTATGCCATTTAAAGGGTGTCCCAAAAAGAATGCCTGATTTAGATAATAATAAAAATTATTTGAATTTAATTTTAATTATCAAAGTTCTACAGATGACAGATGAATTGGCATCCAAGTGGGCACCACAGTTACGCTGGCGGACCCCTATTCTTTTGATACAATTTTCGAAGTATGTTTTCTAAAAGGGTTTGATCAATTTCGGCAGCAACTAGCCGAATCTCGGTTTTAAGTTCGAGAATTTTTTGTGGCTTATTCGTATAAACCCTCTACTTGATAAAACCCCACCGAAAATTTTCGCAAGGGCGTCAAGTCGGCGACCATTTGATTTCTGAATTACTGGAGATCACACGACCAGACAAAAATATAGTTTCACTTGCTGTATAGCATGTAGCACCATCTTACTGAAACTATTTTTTTTCCAGGATCATACCATCCAATTGAGTCCACAAAAAATTGTTTGCGGTATCGCACTTCATTAACCGTGACAACTCTTGCCAAAGTCATTCTCGAAAAAGTACGGCCCAATTATTCCTTCAGCCCACAATCCACACCAAACAGAGGTTTCTTGTGTAATGTTTTTTCGCGAATAACTCGAGGATTCTTAGTACCATAAATCCTTGAATTCTGCTTATTCATAAAATCATTCAGATAAATTGTGAATCATCGCTAAAGACAATGTTCTTGACAAAATTGCCTTTTACTGTTTGGTTTTCCATCACCCAATCAACGAATTGCCCCATTTGGAAATTGTCTGTGGCAGGAGTTACTTAATCAATCTTTATAGGAGTGAAGGTCTTCAGTAAGAATTCGTTGCAAAATTCGTTGCTAATGTTTAATTCTTAAGAACGTTTCTGGATTCTGATCAATGCTCACAGTAATTAATGTTTTCCAAAGATCCTACAGAAGATCCTACAGAACGAACACTCAGAGGTCTTTATCCACATGCGAATCAGTTTTGCCAAAGTTTTTCGAATTGTGGACTCATTAATTGCAAAATGTATAACATAAATAGTGAGCAATTTTCGAAGTCTGCAAAACGTTTTTCATTTTTGTAATATTTTTAATAATAACTAGACGTTATTCTTTAGTGTAGCGACTCTTTTTTAACAAATTTAAAGACAGTAGATTGCAAATGCAAAAAAATGTATTGTCAACCTTGGCATACAAAGAATTACGACCAATTAAAATCCTGCGTTTTTTCGCAATATGTGTTTGGTACTAGATGATAAAATTTTCTTGAAAACGCCTTGATAAGGCTGACCTAGTCTAGAATTTTAAACATTCAAAACCTAAACTTAGTTTTTATTTATTTTAATTAAAATTACTCTAAATTAAATATAAATAACAATTACGTATATTTGATTTTAAAATTTCATTTTACTTCCTTTACAATTGTTTCGTCATTTTCTTTCTTTAGGCCACGAGAAAAAAGTATTGAAATAAAATTTTGAAAATACGTTATAATTATTTATATTAAAGCAGAAAGACCTTTGGTCGATTGCTATTTGAGAGGATAACAATAATAGCATTTATTTAGTTACATACTCTTGTAAAAGTATTAATCTGTCTATAAAGATATGATACACAGTTCGCGCCTAAAGTATGGAATAAATTCAGTAAAACCGAAATAAAATATTTTTGGAAAGAATCCTCGAATCCTCGAAATGTCTTATGTAAGATGGCAATATTTTTATACTGCCAGTTCGACAATGAAAAGATCTTTCAAAATCAAGAGCAAAAATACTGATTGCTGATGTCATTACTCAAAAACAAATGACGACTGAAAATCGACTTTTATGTAAAAAATTAAAGGATTAAAAAAAATTTCAATTTTGGCTTTACTGAATTTATTTCATACTTTAGGCGCGCACTGTAAATTATTTATATTAAATCGGATTCTTAATTCAGTATCTAAAAAATTACTTAAGTTAACAAATTTTACTTACATAAACTCAAATTATTTATGGTATATCGTAAATTGTATATAAATTGGGTACTTCCTTAATATTGTATAAAAAAAATTATATTGCGACCATCTTCAGGCAAAATTGGAAAACACCACCCCTGAGATTTAAAAAAAAAGATTTTTTTCTTCTTTCTTAAATCATTAGTTTATAGTCTTAAGAATATAATACAAAGGGTATTACAACGGAATTGAAACGGCATCATAGTGCTAGAGCCAATTGAATGAAGTGTAATACGCAGGTATTATAATATAAATAAAGCAAAGATCACAAATAATGTTGCTAATTGTAAGCATTAGCCAGAGTAACGATAAGTAAATTAACTTAACTCAATGTTATACGCAAGATATCAGTGACCATAACTTTAAACGGGTTATTCTCAAATCACATTTTTTTTTCAATTTTGGTACTACGCTATTCTTATAATTTTTAAACGATTGAGTTGAAATTTCTATATGATCTTTTCCTGTATATCATGCACAATGAATTGCGTTTCGTGATATTTAAATAAAGTTATTCATTTAACCTAAAAAAATTCCTAAACTTGGGTATGATTTTAGAGCCCCAGGAGAGGTGTTACCCCCTAACAATCATTACTATAAACGAGAATAAATTATTTAAACTGATTTCCCTTTGAATATGCTAATACATTCATTTTTAAACACTTTTTCTTCACCTCTCGCAATCTCAAATTCCAACTTCACGAAACATTACAAATGCAAATGTATTTCGCTAACAGTTTATCTCTTTTTTTATTCCACGTTTGTGCACATGTCGGAAGGGTCGGATAACGCTCGGCCATTGTTTATTAAAGCCCCCGGGGGTGTTATCACCAAACAATTTTTTTTTTGTACCGGGGCTGTTTTGAGTGCACTTTTGTAATAAATATCCGGTAGGTGTCCGGCCATATATCATTCCAGTTGATGACCCTAATGATTGCCCTGGATTTAACACTTTGAATTCCGGTTTAATCCAAAGGGTTTATCTATGCACATGTGAAGCGATGTGGTGTACAGTTCAATATCGCTTTGTGTTAGGATATCAGATATCGTTTGTGTAATTGATATGTATTGATGGGTATAGTGGAAGTTCTCCCGAAAATTGCACCCTTCAGTGAAAAAAGGGATTAAATAATTAATTCTAAAGGTGTCCGATTCGAGATACCTCTTCAAAATGAAATAATGTTGTGTGGAATTTGCACAAAGAGTTTTTATTTGAAAAATATTGTGTTTTTAATTTACGAGAGCGTGGAGACACAAAATGTCAATTTTAGGTAATTAGGTTTTAACTTTTTTGTTAAATTTAATTAATTTTATAAAGACGAATATTCAACCTGGTCGTCAAGTAACTTTGAATTAAACAACTTTCTAGGTTTTTTTACTACTATTTATTTATTGCATAATATAGACAAACATAATGTTTTAATATGTATTATTAACAATAGTAACCCGTTCGTGATCTCTGAAAAATTAAGTCTTACTGAGACTATAAACTATAAACGTCTTTATTAAATTTATTTAATGCTTCTGCAACAAGTGATGTCTCTAATTTATTTTAAATTAATTTGCTTGAGCTTGGACAGGTAATCATTAATTAATCATCAACTAATTGTTTTAATATTTATACGTATAAATATAGTCTATTTTTCCCAGAAAATCACAAATGCACGAAATTTGAAGTACTGGTTAAAATTGATAATTTTACAATGTACAATTTTTTTTAACGTTTCCATCAGGAAATGTATCTGACAGATCTGTCATTTTAAACATCACGAATTTGAAATTGATTAAACTTTAGCTTTATTGTGTTTGCTCTTTTGTGTTCAGTTATAAATTGGTGTTATTTATTTGATTCGCTTTGTTGTTGTTTTGTTAGTTTGGGTTTTTATTTTGGTTTCTTGTGTTTATAACGTGTGTTATTCAACCTGACTGAGAGAGTTTGAGGGGAGAATTTCTCTTAGCAAAAAGAATAATTCTTTTGAAACGGTATAAATGCCCAGAATGATAATCCATATTATAATAAAACAGCATTTCCGTATTTCGTAACGGAGAAAGTAAAAATATGTGTTTGCATATTAATTCATCTTTACCTTTGCAATTTATAAATGATTTAATTACCGAATGAGAATAACTCGAGTGTGTCAAGTTGGCACCCCAGTGAAGAGTTCTGATAGTTCTGAATAGAGTTCTTAATTCCTTATGATGTATTTCGAAGTACTATTAACTTTTTAAAAAGAGTTATGTAAAATTGGGCTGTCAGAATTTTTTTGAAAAATGGCGTGCCAACTTGACACCGCGCTCCAACATTGTCATCGAATAGTTCTGAACTAGTTTTAGAATGTGTTTCGGTTAGTACTATAGTTCCTGATACTTTTAAAAAAGAATTCTGTTGAATTTCCAGAGATAAAAATTTTCAAAGTTGGAAATTCAAAATGTTCAAATTCATATTACTTACTTAATATTGGTCGAATCTAAATATTTCATGACAACTTTGGATAGAACTCACAAAGAACTACAGGAAACACCAATTAGAACTCTCCGGAACTATCAAAAATATTTTTTTGAAAAAAGTCGCAAAACAAAAAAAAAAGAGAGTTCTAGGAGTTCTGAGTTAATTTTCTATTTCTACTCATTGAGTACACTAATTCTTTCTTATAAACAAATTCAAAACAACTCCGATTTATAGTATTTTTAAATAAAGTTTAAATTCGAAAATGGAAAATTGAATTTTGGAAATACCCATTTCCTATCATTTAATCGCAATTTGCCATAAGAGTTTTCCTTAGAACTTCTTGAGTACAACCCTTAAGTCAAATCAGAACTTCCAGAACTATTAAAAAAAAATCAACATTTTGAAAAGGAATTTAAGTCCGAAAAGAAAAAAAAATAGAGTTTTAGGAGTTCTGAGTTAATATTCTATATCTACTCATTGAGTAAAATAATTCTTTCTTATAAACAAATTCGATACAATCACGATTTATGGCATTTTTAAATAAAGTTTAAATTCGAAAATGGACAATTTAATTTCGAAAATACCTATTGCCTGTCATTTAATAGCAATTTGTCATTAAAATTTTCGTTAGAACTCCTTGAGTACAACGCACAAGTCAAATCAGAACTTCCAGAACTATAAAAAAGACGTTTTGAAAAAAAATTAAGTCCGAAAAAAAAAAAAAATTGAGAGTTCTAGGAGTTCTGAGTTAATTTTCTATATCTACTTATTGAGTACAATAATTCTTTCTTATAAATAAATTCGATACAATCACGATTTGTGGCATTTTTTAATAAAGTTTAAATTCGAAAATGGACAATTTAATTTCGAAAATACCTATCGCCTGTCATTTAATAGCAATTTGTCATTAGAATTTTCGTTAGAACTCCTTGAGTACAACGCACAAGTCAAATCAGAACTTCCAGAACCATTAAAGAAAAAAATTAACATTTTGAAAAAAAAATTAAGTCCGAGAAGAAAAAAAAATTGAGAGTTTTAGGAGTTCTGAGTTAATTTTCTATATCTACTAATTGAGTACAATAATTCTTTCTTATAAACAAATTCGATACAATCACGATTTATGGCATTTTTAAATAAAGTTTAAATTCGAAAATGATCAATTAAATTTCGAAAATACCTATTGCCTGTCATTTAATAGCAATTTGTCATTAGAGTTTTCGTTAGAACTCCTTCAGTACAACGCACAAGTCAAATCAGAACTTCCAGATCTATTAAAGAAAAAAATTAACATTTTGAAAAAAAAAATTCAAGTCCGAGAAGAAAAAAAAAAGAGAGTTCTAGGAGTTCTGAGGTAATTTTATATATCTACTCATTGAGTACAATAATTCTTTCTTATAAACAAATTTGATACAATCACGATTTATGGCATTTTTAAATAAAGTTTAAATTCGAAAATGGACAATTTAATTTCGAAAATACCTATTGCCTGTCATTTAATAGCAATTCGTCATTAGAGTTTTCGTTAGAACTCCTTGAGTACAACAATAATTCTTTCTTATAAACAAATTCAATACAATCACGATTTATGGCATTTTTAAACAAAGTTTAAATTCGAAAATGGACAATTTAATTTCGAAAATACCTATTGCCTGTAATTTAATAGCAATTCGTCATTAGAGTTTTCGTTAGAACTCATTGAGTACAACAATAATTCTTTCTTATAAACAAATTCGATACAATCACGATTTATGGCATTTTTAAATAAAGTTTAAATTCGAAAATGGACAATTTAATTTCGAAAATACCTATTGCCTGTCATTTAATAGCAATTTATCATTAGAGTTTTCGTTAGAACCCCTTGAGTACAACGCACAAGTCAAATCAGAACTTCCAGAACTATTAAAAAAAATCAACATTTTGAAAAAAAAAATGTCCGAAAAGAAAAAAAAATTGAAAGTTCTAGGAGTTCTGAGTTCATTTTCTATACCTTCTCATTGAGTACAATAATTCTTTCTTATAAACAAATTCGATAGAATCACGAATTATGGCATTTTTTAATTAAGTTTAAATTCGAAAATGGACAATTTAATTTCGAAAATACCTATTGCCTGTCATTTAATAGCAATTTATCATTAGAGTTTTCGTTAGAACCCCTTGAGTACAACGCACAAGTCAAATCAGAACTTCCAGAACTATTAAAAAAAATCAACATTTTGAAAAAAAAAAAGTTCTAGCAGTTCTGAGTTAATTTTCTGTATCTACTCATTGAGTACAATAATTCTTTCTTATAAACAGATTTGATACAATCACGATTTATGGCATTTTTAAATAAAGTTTAATTCGAAAATGGACAATTTAATTTCGAAAATACCTATTGCCTGTCATTTAATAGCAATTTGTCATTAGAGTTTTCGTTAGAACTCTTTGATTACAACGCACAAGTCAAAGCAGAACTTACGCTTTATGGCATTTTTAAATAAAGTTTAATTCGAAAATGGACTATTTAATTCGAAAATACCCATTACCTGTCATTTAATCGCAATTTGTCATAAGAGTTTTCGTTAGACTCCTTGAGTACAACTCTTAAGTGAAATCAGAACTTCCAAAACTATTTTAAAAAAAAATTTGAAGAAAGTCCGAAAAGAACAAAAATTTAGAATTCTAGGAGTTTTTTTTCAAAATGTTGAATTTATTAATAGCTCTGGGAGTTCTGATTTGACTTAAGGGTTGTACTCAAGGAGTTCTAACGAAAACTCTAATGGAAAATTGCGGTTAAATGATAGGAAATTTGTATTTCCAAAATTAAATTTTCCATTTTCGAATTTAAACTTTATTTAAAAATGCTATAAATCGGAATTGTATTGAATTTGTTTATAAGAAAGAATTGTTGTACTCAATAAGTAGAAATAGAAAATTAACTCAGAACTCCTAGAACTCTTAATTTTTTTTTTGCTTTGCGACTTTTTTCAAAAAAATATTTTTAATAGTTCCGGATAGTTCTGATTGGTGTTGCCTGTAGTTATTTGTGAGTTCTATCCATAGTTGTTATGAAATATTTAGACTCGATCAATATTAAGTGAGTAATATAAATTTGAATATTTTGAATTTCCAACTTTGAAAATTTTTATCTCTGGAAATTCAACAGAACTCTTTTTTAAAACCAGCAGGAACTATAAGTACATCTTAAAACTAGTTCAGAACTTTTCGATAAGAATGTTGGGGTGCGGTGTCAAGTTGGCACCCCATTTTTCAAAAAATTCCTGACAGCCCAATTTTACAGAACTCTTTTTAAAAAGTTGATAGTACTTCGAGATACATCAGAAGGAATTGAGAACTCTATTCACAACTATCGAATAACTGTATGGTTACAATTTACCATCAACAATTCGTAGAATTGAAAAGCTTTCCTCAATTTCATTTTTAATCACATTACGGCATAAGACGTTGCTTTGAAGACATCCTGCAGTTTTATATTACGACTTGCAATCACGAAACACAAATTTTCACATTTTATAATTTATGTATACACGTAAAAGTAATTTACAAACTGCAGCATAATTCTTATATTTACACGCCTCCCAGTAAACCCCTTAATTCCGGCGTCATCCCCGAGTGCCTCCGTCTCTCTGTGCAAATAATATTACTTATGATACCTGCGGAACCAATTAAACCCAATCCCGGATTAATCCGGGACTGTGCAAACGAAAAAGTCCATATCCTAAAGGAGCAGGAAGGCAGAACTTATCTATTTACAATAAGGGGAGATTGCGCGAAAACCTCCGCCCCCTCGCAAACTTCTTTACCTCTACGCTTTAATCACGAGTTCTTAACTTTTAAATTAAACTCGCCGTGTATAACAATAAATTTCATTAGCCCTCTAATCGGTTTATATTGCGTTAAAGCTTGCATTTTTATTTTTTATTTTTTACTTTCTCCGTTACGAAGTACGAGAAAGTATTGTGATCGTGATTTTTTTTTCAAAAATTTTTTTTACGGAAAAATCCGTTTCGGGGTCCCTAGATGCCATTTCAACAATTTCTGGAAAAAATTTTTTTGTGTCTGTGTGTGTGTGTGTGTGTGTGTGTGTGTGTGTGTGTGATGGTGTGTGTGTGTGTGTGTGTGTGTCTGTGCGCGCTGTACCTCAAAAACTAATAGAGCAATTGATATGAAACTTTGAACATACGTCTTATTTGATAATCTGAAGAACTGAAAAGCTTTTGGTAAAATTTCGTACACCGGAAGTGGGCGTTTACCTCAACTGTTTTTTGTTTTTTGCCAATATTATCTTAAATATGAAAAATATCACAAAAACATTTAAACAAACTTTGAAGACAACAAAGAAATGAACATCTTTTGCTTGAAAACATTTTTCATAAAATCATTTTTATTCGAGAAAAAAATGTATTATTATTTTTTTAATTTTTGGTTTATAATTATAAAACCATAATAGTTAGAGCAAATGTATGGTAATAATAATTGTAGAGAATGCTAAAATGAACAACTTACAACAACTTAATAAGTTTTTTTAATTCCCTTTAGTTTTTGAATAAATTGAGTTTTTATATTTGAAGTATAATTTTTCCATCTTTTATAATTTTGACGTTTTAAACGTCAGTGTCATCCTCTCGATGTGCATTCAAAATATGATTTAAATTGAAAATAAACGATGAAAGCGTAAATATAAATGATACCATCATGTCGGAGAAAGTAACATGATGGCCACATCACCATTTTTTTCATGACTAATCTAATCAACGGTAATTATAAACATACCGTGCGAGAATTTGCGGAAAGCAAACAGAAAATTGCAAAAGGGCGCTGGTTGATAGCTATTTGAAATTAAAATTATGTAAACATCTTTATTTGTGAATTATCACCATGGTAAGAATTAGCCAATAGTTCTCCGTCAAACAAAACAGTGTACAAAATTAGCTTTGAACAACCAAAGCGCAAAACTAGATTAGATTTATTTGCAGTATGTCATGATGATCATGTATTACAAATGTCAGAACTAAAATTAGAACAAATAAAAAATACAAATTAAAAAATATTAAAATTTACAGACCTTGACGATCATATTGTTAATAATGTAATTGTTTTTGGGAGAGGATGGTTGCGACCGTTACTGCGTGGTAATTCATAATTTAAATGAATTGAAAAGTTCATTAAGTTTTAACCACAACTAATTAGCTGTGATTAAAACATTGTGAATATTAAACAAGCGTCGGCCTCACAGCCTCATGCGGTTAAAATATATCAAATAAGTTGGTAAAAATGATATGGCGCGAAAATTCAAACACATGATGAGCATGTACAGGGTGACTTTAAAGACATAAATCACATGTGTAAGAGAGAGAGGACCTCGAACACTGAAAATCCTTACCGCTTCATCTGCGGATTTGTGAACAATAATTATTCCACAGATAGAGTTGCAAAAAACGCCCACAATCGCCGTATGTTCTGTGCAAACGTCTGATTTACACTATGTAAATTTATTATTAACTCGATTGAAAATTGCTTCACATTTAAAAACTAAAATAATTTTGAAAAATTGAGGTGTTGTGAAGTGAACTGAACTTTTGTATCCCTGCATTTCATATAAATTTTGATTTTTTTGTGTTCTAGAGTTGAAAAAAATTGAAAAAATAAATTTTAAAAATTTCATAACTCGACTGAAAATTGCTGAACATTCAAAAACCAAAATGTTTTTGAAAAAATCGACTTTTTATGAAGTAAACTGAATTTTTGTAGAATTTTATCCCTGCGTTTCATGTTAATTTTGATTTTTTTGCGCTCAGAGTTCGTCATTAAAAAAAAATACATTTTCAAAATTTCATCTCAACTAAAAATTGCTGAACATTCAAAAACCGAAATAATTTTGAAAAATCGACGTCTTATGAAGTGAACTGAATTTTTGTAGGATTTTATCCCTGCGTTTCCATGAAATTTTAATTTTTTGCACTCAAGAGTTGAAAAAAATTGAAAAAATAGATTTTACAAAATTTATAACTCGACTAAAAATTGCTACACATTTAAAAACCGAAATAATTTTGAAAAATTGACGTCTGTTGAAGTGAACTAATTTTTTTTGTAGGATTTTATCCCTGCGTTTCATATTCATTTTTAGTTTTTTTAACTCGAGTGTTCGTCATTGAAAAAATGCATGTTCAATAAATTCATAACTCAAATGAAAATTGCTGCACTTTCAAAAACCAAAATGATTTTGAAAAATTGACGTTTTTTGAAATGAACTAAATTTTTGTAGGATTTTATTCCTGCGTTTCATTTAATTTTTAAATTTTTTGCGCTTGAGAGTTCGTCAATAAAAAAAATCATTTTCAAAAATTCAAAACTCGACTGAAAATTGCTAAACATTCAAAAACCAAAATGATTTTGACAAATCGACGTCTTGTGAAGTGAACTGAATTTTTATAGGATTTTATCCCTGCGTTTCCTATAAATTTTAAATTTTATGCCAGGTAGAGTTCGTAATTGAAAAAAATACATTTTCAAAAATTCATAACTCGACAGAAAATTGCTGAACTTTCAAAAACCAAAATGATTTTAAACAATCGACGTCCTCAGAAGAGAACTGAATTTTTGTAGGATTTTATCCCTGTGTCTCATCTGAATTTTTAATTTTTTGCGCTCAGGAGTTGAAAAAATTGAATAAAATACAAACAATCATAATTCGACTGAAAATTGCTTTGCGCATTCAAAATCCGAAATTATTTTGAAATATCGACGTTTTGTGAAGTGAACTGAATTTTTGTAGGATTTTATCCCTGCGTTTCATATGAATTTTTAATTTTTTGATCTCGAGTGTTCGTCGTTGAAAAAATTCATGTTAAAAAATGCATAACTCGAATGAAAATTGCTGAACATTCAAAAACCAAAACGATTTTGAAAAATCGACGTCTTGTGAAGTGAACTGGAAAATTATTCCGTGCGTTTCATACGAATTTTGATTTTTTTGCGCTCGAGAGTTCGCCATTAAAAGAAATACATTTTCAAAAATTCATAACTCGACTGAAAGTTGCTGCACATTCAAAAACCAAAATAATTTTGAAAAATCGACGTTTCATGAAGTGAACTTAATTTTTTGTATCACTGTGTTTCTTATTAATTTTTAATTTTTTTCCTCTAGAGTTCATAGTTGAAAAAAATACATTTTCAATAATTCATAACTCGACAGAAAATTGCTGAACATTCAAAAACCAAAATTATTTTGAAAAATTGACGTCCTGAGAAGTGAACTGAATTTTTGTAGGATTTTATCCCTGCGTTTCATTTGAATTTTTAATTTTGCGCTCAAGTGTTGAAAATTTGAAAAAATATAAAAATTCATAATTCGACTGAAAATTGCTTTGCGCATTCAAAATCCGAAATTATTTTGAAATATCGACGTTTTGTGAAGTGAACTGAATTTTCGTAGGATTTTATCCTTGCGTTTCATATGAATTTTTAATTTTTTGATCTCGAGTGTTCGTCGTTAAAAAAATGCATGTTCAAAAATTCAAACTCGAATGAAAATTGCTGAACATTCAAAAACCAAAACGATTTTGAAAAATCGACGTCTTGTGAAGTGAACTGCATTTTTGTAGGATTTTATCCCTACGTTTCATATGAATTTTTATTTTTTTGCGCTCAAGAGTTGAAAAAAATTGAAAAAAATAGATTTAGAAAAATTCATAACTCGACTGAAAATTGCTACACATTTAAAAAGCGAAATGATAAAAAAAAAATCGACTTCTGTTGAAGTGAACTACATTTTATCCCTGCATTTTTAGTTTTTTGAACTCGAGTGTTCGCCATTGAAAAAATGCATGTTCAAAAATTCACAACTCAAATGAAAATTGCTGCACTTTCAAAAACCAAAATGATTTTGAAAAATTGGCGTTTTGTGAAATGAACTGAATTTTTGTAGGATTTTATCCCTACGTTTCATGTAAATTTTTAATTTTTCGCGCTTGAGAGTTCGTCATTGAAAAAAAATATTTTCAAAAATTTAAAACTCAACTGAAAATTGCTGTACATATAAAAACCAAAATGATTTTTACAAATCGACGTCTTGTGAAGTGAACTGAATTTTTGTAGGATTTTATCCCTGCGTTTCATATAAATTTTTAATCTTTTGCGCTCGAGAGTTCGTCATTAAAAAAATACATTTTCAAAAATTCATAACTCAACTAAAAATTGCTGAACATTAAAAAACCAAAATAATTTTGAAAAATCAACGTCTTGTGAAGTGAACTGAATTTTTGTAGGATTTTATACCTGCGTTTCATACGAATTTTTAAATTTTTGCTCTCGAGAGAACGTCATTGAAAACAATACATGTTCAAAAATTCATAACTCGAATTAAAATTGCTGCACATTCAAAAACCAAAATTATTTTTAAAAATCGACGTCTTGTGAAGTGAACTGAATTTTTGTAGGATTTTATCCCTGCGTTTCATATATATTTTTTTTTTTTTCATAACTCGACTGAAAATTGCTGCACATTCAAAAACCAACATGATTTTGAAAAATCGACGTTTTGGTACTTGAATTGAATTGTTGTGGGATTTTATCCAAGCGTTTCATGTTAATTTTTAATTTTTTGCGCTCGAGAGTTCTAGAGCGCTCTAGGTGACCTGACGATGATTTTAGCTACTTTTTGCGCGAACAAGTGAAGATATTAACACTCGATTAAGGGGACAATGAAGGTCATTATTATGGCTACTAATGCTATTTGGCCCCTTTTTTTAAGCGGACAGGAAAGCTTAAAAAAATATTCTTGAAAAACTATTTTTTCACGTTTTTCTGCTGTTTACACCAAGTTTTTGGAGTTCCATGACCCGTAAAAAATCTGGAAAATGTTTTGGGCGTAAAAAAATTAAATCAATTAATCCCGATCACACAACTGACCGGAAAAAATACACACAATTTTACAGTGGAATAATTTACGAAATTTTTTTTTTTACTTTTTTGGTGGAAGTCGAAAAGAAGTCGTTAATGAGCATGCAAATATCTTTTTTTTTAAATTTAAAACAAGGTTTCTACACCCATCTTATCTCGCTACCCCCTTTAAAGATTTACATAAACATAATAACACGACTTAAGTTTCGACGTTTGATGGTCATTTTCAAGTGGAACAAATTACAGAAGCGGCAATATTAATAGGTACAAGATTTTATAATTAGAGTGAGGGTAGAAAATAGATTAACGTTAAGAGGTACAAAGGGTTACACAATTACAGAATATTGAAAACATTAAATCGGTTTGCTCGTTCAACAGATTAACTGGAGGATTATCATTTTGTTTGAAAATTTCGGAGGATTCCAGGCGATTAAACTTTGTACCTTTTGTACAGTTATGTAAGTCTTGTTATTATGTATATATAAATGCAAATTTGTATATGCATTACAATAAATAAATGTGGTCATAGTTTATATTTTACTAAATACATTCATCTTAAATGTACATTATTTCAGTTCAATTCAATTAAATTTATGTCACTATTTACAAAATAGACAGTACAAAAATATAGTTGCAATGGATGTAATTGCAAATAACTTTGTCATACTCTGCTGGTTCTTAATGCAGCCGACGTGACTCGCAATTTTCCAACGATGCATGTCTCCACCAATCATTATTATTACTTGTGCAAAGAACCATTGTTAAAGTGTAATTTAGTTCTATTATTACCGGATCGCTTACGTTCACTTACGTTAATGATTCCATTGGTAAAGCAACGAATTTCCTTAATATATTTTACCATGGATATAATGTATGCAACGCCCGTTTCCGCAGGGAAACACTATTAAGACATAAAACGTTGTAAAGTAACTTAATCTATTTCCATCTTTTCTTAGACAATCTGAGAAATAATACCTCCGAGATATAATCACCATTAGTCACGTTTAATGGGTTTTTCCCACACATCTATTTCCTCTAATGAATTACTCCTCACCATTAAATTCATAAAAAAAAATTCTCCTATTGACTTGTGCGATCGTAATTATTAGAGTGGTTAATGGAGAATCAATCCAGGTTTATACCTTATAATTATAATTATGGTTATTACTGCTAATTCTCTAATTAGATCAGAATTCAGGCTATAAACATCACAACATGAACAACCACTTAAACATGTAAATTATAGTTGATAATCGATAGTTTTAATACAATAACTGTGTGAAACAGTGGAACAATATCAACAGTCGATGTTGCTGAAATTATTTAAAATCTATAGTGAGGGTTAGGTGTAATGGATAGATTACGATCAGTCTAGTGGAATCATGCTCGTGTTTCCGTGTATGTGTGCGTGTGTGTGAGGGTAATAATGGTAATAATGATCAGTCCTCATGTAGTAATTATGCATTATTGATGGCACTTTAGATGAATTGTGTTCCCGCCTAATGCCGGATTAAACCTTGAAACGCTATCATGAAAGTCATTAGTAACAACGCATTGATTGATTATATAAGTTTTTATTGCATATGTAATATAATTATAAGTATTTCTTGGTCATGAAAACTAGCCATTGATCCGAGGTTTTCCTGCCAAATTTGTTTTATTATCTATTCTATTATTATAAAATTCGAAGTTCCCGGCGCATCTACCGTAAACGTTTTATAAGGATTTTAGTTGCTTGTAAAGCGAAGGTTGTGACTATTATAAACTAGATCGTTAATATAAAAATTTTAACAAAAACTTTACTTTCTAACGGAAATGATAAATATTTTTCTAAAAAATATTATGCGATCGTAAAGAAAATCAAGAACTCTACAAAAACAATATTTTTATTTTAAAAATATCAATAACGTCATAACTCAAAGATTACTGTGGTAAGTGCGTTAGAAAATGCGGATTAATGAACAAAAATCGACCTGTTCGAGGTTTTTTTTTATTATTTCAAGCTCGTCAGGAACGCTTTATTTCCATAATAAGGAAAATACCTTTTATAATTATCACATAACATAAAGCCAGTAATTTATGCCATAACGAAATCATTGGCTTATACTCATGTTTTAAGTAGACTGAATGAATTGAACAACTCCACTGATTATGGATTTCCGCTAAAATAACAGTAGCAACCATTCTTCTAGATAAGTTTATTTTATTAAATCAATTATTTTTGGGATAACTTAGCTCCCCAAAATTTGACATTTTTGAAAAAGTATGTCGCCAGAAGGTCATAAATATTAGAACTAACTTTAAAATGTTGAAGAGACCAGTCGACGGGGATCTCCCGAATATCGATTTTTATTATTTGAATTTCTCAGAACTAGCGCCACCAATTTAAGAGGTAACTTTAAATAATTTAAAATAAACATTTTAAACGCAGCCCCATGAAGTAAATTTTTTTTTACTCAACTTGGTTGGAAGCAGCAGCTTAGTGCTGGCGCCACTAGAATATGAAAACAAAATGAGTTGAAAAATATTTATATCCATATTTTGAGAACTTTTAGATCCCGTATGTGTATGCTGAATGTTAAGGCGTGTTTTGTTACTGGTGGCAGGTAACACACGGACTCTTGTATGTACCTCATCTTTCAGGTCCACCTTTTCCCTTCCGGCGGGCGGCAGTTTCCGTTTAAAAAAAATAAAATATTAGGCTGCACCATAAATACGTGATTAAAAAAAGCTGTGTTATACAATAAGAATTATTTACTAAAAAAAACTGCAAACTATAGGATGTTGTGCTTAGTTGATTATAATAACTAACCCACTCCCACAATTTTCAGAAAGTTCTTGATTCAGAAATGTTCAAAAAATTAGCATTCCGAAATTATATTTAGCTTCGCTAGAATTTCATTTCATTTCATTAAAAAAATCTTCTCCTTTGAGACATCTGAGAAACTAGGAACTTTTTATTGCACCAACCACCATTGTGGTAGTGATTGTCTGTGTATGTGCGACACCTGGTGGAGTTGCTAGAAAATATTTGTGTGTCGCCAAATTTAAAGAAATTTATTTGACAATAAAAAATATAGGGCTTTTCTGTATTAGATATAGGTAAAATAGTGAAATGAAATTATATTATTAAGGATGTAATTTATATTAGGATTTTCTCGTTTTCTTTTTTCAACAATTTCCGGAAAAAATAGTGACGTTGCCTGACATGTAACTTCCTCCGAATTGATTAAGTATTTTTCTATTTTTCAAAAATAGTAGAAATTATCTCGAGGGATCTCAATTTCTCGAACTTCCTACAGAGAAAGTAAAACTAAGAGTTGGCCAATAACATAGAAAAGATATATTTATAAATATAAAATGTTAATTTTAGCCCCCAACACCCTAAATTAGCTCCAATAATCTTTCTTTTGATTTAAAAAATTGAAAAAAAATCAAAATTTGAAGACGTAGTTGATTTTGAAATTTAAAATTCAATCAAATATTTGAATATTAAGTAATTCCTTAGGGAGGTCCGTTGGTGTAGTGGGTAGAGGCGAGCGCTTGTGCCGGCTGTACCGCGGCCGTGAAAACAAATAAAAATAAAAAATAAAAAAAGAAAAGTAATTCCTTAAACATAATTCCCGCAGACTATACCTAATAAATAAATATTAAAGTTTATTTATTCTTTCCTTACAATATCGACAATTTGCGATTGCAACATTCTCCTCGCAGTTACTCTAGTATAATTGTACTGACATATTTTAAAATATAAACTAGATAATTAAGGACCTCGGTGGCCTAGTGAGTAGAGCTCCTGCTGATGGGCCTCGTGGTCGTGGGTTCGAATCTCATCCGTGCGGTCACTTTTTCGGAACGAAGAAGTAAACGTGCCGGTCCACGGATGTGTAGTGTATGTCCCATTAGTTATTAAAATAAAATCTTCAAAACTTATATATCGTTAGTGGCCGAATAGCTAGATGCTTACGACGCCAATTCCCAAATCATCCGCACTTCCTCAACCTGAATTCCCGTCAACCATCCTTCCTTAAAAAAAAGAAAAGAAAACTAGATAAGTAAATGTTATTTATTAAGTAATGTCTGACCTTATCCTGAGTTTTATATTTTATACTTACTAATACTTTTATAATGAGAGTTAATCAAACTTTGACTACATCATTATTGTAATATTGTTATGTTAACTTGTGACTTGTGTAATACTGTAATAGCACCAATAGAGGTTATTATTATTATTACTATTTAAATTAAAATCCACTAAAACAAAATAAATAAAATTAAAACAAAAATCTTTAAACTACAGGCCCAACCATCAAAAATTCACTCATAAAAATCAATCATTCAGATCAAAAAACGAAAAATCTAGACCAAAAATCGAAAACTTGTGCCTAAAGATAAAAAATGCAAATCGAAAATTTTGACCGAAATAAAGAAAATTTAGGCCCAAAAATAAAAACATGGCCCGAAAAAATTGAAATGACAGGCCAAAGATAGGCCAAAATCAAATTCAGATAATAAAGTAAAAAATTAAGCACTAGGTTAAAATAATTTGCACTACTTTATTTTTATTTCATATTATTATTTAATCTTAATCTTATTATTTAATCTTACTCCTTATTCACCTTTCGGTATAAGGATATATTTTTCTAAGTAAATGTCAAATTTTAACTTGAAACTATATACCAACGCCTAAATTAAAATCGAAAATACAAAATCAAGTAAATAACCAAAAATTTAAATAATATACTAGCCAAAAAATTAAAAATTCTTGAATAAAATCTCGAAAATACAGGCAAAAAAATTGAGCATGAAAATGAATAATTCAGGTTATAGAATCTGAAATATAGGTAAAAAATCGAAAAAAAAACAGGTCTAAAATTTGGAGCAAAGAATTAAAAAATCTAGGCCTAAAAATAAAATGTTCAGGCCAGAAAATCAAAAAATCAACCAAACATTTAAATAATTCCCTCACGATTGTAAATGTCTTATAAATGTCAAATTTTAACGAGAAACAAAAAAATTAACGCGAAAATTAAAATCAAAAATATAGAAGTAAATAATTTAAAATTATGTAGAAACTCGAGGCCAAAAAATTAAAATTTTAGATAAAATTTGAATATAAAAATGTAGGTTGCAAAATCTAAAATACAGTTCTTTAAATAAAAACTCGAAAATATCAGCCAAAAAATCCAAAATTAGTGCATAAAAATCAATTTAGGTTATAAAATAGTCAGAAAATAACAATTTAGATCTAAAATAGAAAATTTTACTAAATGAACACATTAACAACAAAATTAAATATTGTTTTCGTACATAAGTGCTATGACAAATTTTCAGATTTTAAAAACCAAACAGTTATGATAAGAATGTGTAGTCCGTGATAAATTGTCCTAGATATTAATAAAAATCTGTTTTAATCTTCTTAATCTGTGCTATTTTATTTTAGTATGTTTAAATATAAATTGTTGGGCTAGCCAAATTGGCTTCCACTTTCAGATAATGTATTGTTTTATTTTTAAATTAATGCATATCAATGTAAATTTTTGCCAAATAAATGTATGTATGTACCTGTGTATAAATCGTTTGTGTAGTATTGTGTCATTATTTTATAAACTTAAAATGCTAAGTTCATAAAATAATAATAAAATAGTAATAAAATTAAGTATTACAGTAATGACAATACTTATTTATTTTTTATTGAGAAACACGTCTGCAACACATTATGCATCTTACGTATCGAATGATTGTTCGGTTTATGTATTGTGGCAGACGTGAAATAAATAAATAGATAAATACTGACGTTTAAAAGGTTGAAAATGACAAATTATACTTCAAATTCTAATAATCTTTATCGTCAGTTTACTCAAAATCTATTGATATTTTGAGAAAAAAAACCTATTATTTCAATTCGGCATTCACTACAATTATTATAAATACAAGTTTTGATCATTTCATAATTATATTGATAAGTGTATATCATGTGCCATGATCTCCAACACAATTTAATAAATAAATAAATGAAAAATAGCAGAAATTTCAATACTTTTTTTTTCGAAAAACAATAATTTCGTGAACTATGTTTTTAAACGAAACATGTTTTTTTTGCCAAGAAGAAGATTTTGTAAGATTTTTCATATTTTTTGGAAAAATACATAAAGCAATCCGAAGAACTGAAAAGATTTTGGGTAAAATTACGTACACCGAAAGTAGGTTTTTAAAATGAAAAATATTACAAAACATTTAAACAAATATTGAAGATAGCAAAGAATAATGCACATCTTTTATTTACAAATACTTTTACTTTCTCCGTTACGAAGTCCGAGAAAGTATTGTGATCGTGATTTTTTTTTCAAAAATTTGTTTTACGGAAATATCCGTTTTGGGGTCCCTAAATGCCATTTCAACAATTTCTGGAAAAAAGAAATGTGTCTGTGTGTGTGTGTGTGTCTGTGTGTGTGTGTGACTGCGTGTGTGTCTGTCTGTGCACGCTGTATCTCAAAAACTAATGGAGCAATTAATATGAAACTTTGAACATACGTCTTATTCGATAATCTAAAGAACTGAAAAGCTTTTGGTAAAATTTTGTACACCGGAAGTGGGTGTTTACCTTAACTGTTTTTTGTTTTTTGCCAATATTTTCTTAAATAGGGAAAATATCACAAAAATATTCAAACAAACAGTGAACACAACAAATTAATTAACATCTTTTGCTTGAAAACCTTTTTCATAAAATCATTTTTTTCGAGAAAAAAATTTGTTATTTTTCTTTTATTTTTGGTTTATAATTATAAAACGATAATAGTTACAGCAAATTTATGTTAATAATAATTGTAAAGAATGCTAAAATGAACAACTTTTTTTCGAAATCCCTTTAGTTTTTGAGTAAACTGAGTTTTTGAATTTGAAGTATAATTTTTCCAGCTTTCTTAATTTTGACGTTTTAAACGTCAGTTTCATCCCAGTTGAAACGTAGGCTCGATGTACATTTAAAACATGATTTCAATTGAAAATAAACCATGAAAACGTAAATATAAATGGCTATGATACCATAAAGTCGGAGAAAGTAACCTGATGGCCACATCGCCATTTATTTTATTCAGAAATATAATCGAAAATCCTAACAATAATTTCACTTTAACTACGTTGACCTTTAAGAGTATTTTTAAAGAAATTTTAAACAAAGAGGAATGGCAATACCCAAAGAATTTTTGTAATCGGATTATATTTGTAAAGTTATAACAATTAGAATGATTAGAATAGCTTTTAAGGTGGTAAAGAAACAATAGACAATCTTTGTTATACAGTGCGCGCCTAAAAATTTCTTATATAAGATGGTAACATTTTTATACTACCGGTTCTCGTCAATGAAAATATCTGTCAAAATCCAGAACAAAAATTGGGGATTGTCATTTAAAAATAAACTGGCTGACGTCATTACTCGAAAACAAATGACGACAGAAATGTGTATTTTTTTAAAAGAAAATCGACTTGTTTGAGGATTTTTTCCAAAAATATTTTATTTCGGTTTTACAGAATATATTCCATACTTTAGGCGCGCACTGTATATTTGATTTTTGTATTTTCTAATTTTTTTTTCTTCTCATACGATGGTTTAATTTTAAATTTGTGCCAAAAACTAAATTTATTATGTATTTAGTAAAATGCTCGTAGAAAAATAATCTTGTTTAATACAAAATGTAAAAATAATTATTTATATTTCAGTCTTGACATTTACGTTTTGGTAATTTATCATCAAAATGCAATTTTCAATATGTTAGAAATGTATTATACTTTTCGTAAACAGTTTCAATTAAGGCGTATTTTCAGAAAGAATTTTTTTTCATATTTTAGATGCGCTAATTTGATTCAAAAATATAAATTTGAGAGCCTGGGGTTGGAAATGTTTTATAATTTCTTAGAGTTGTGGGGAAAATGCTGACTCTTAAATTTGTGTAGCTCTGAGGAATCTGAATTACGTAGGAAATCTTTAAAAATCGAAATTCGGGAGGGGCAACCGTTGACTTGAAATTTTAATCCTCCGTAACTCTCTGTGGCGCTAATGTAAGGTCGAATTTTGGTGGATCCATTTTTTTGTTGCACATTATTGTTATTAATCACATAATAATTTTCGGCGAAACAAAACTTTTGCAACTAGTAAAAAGGTTACGGTGTAATTATAAACTTTTATGTGCACATTCTAAACGATTATTAATCCCTGGATGCGAATATTTTATAGGACTGGAGGTAATTTAAAAATATAATTAAGTTCGCAGTTAATTCTCTAAAATAAAAAAAAAATCATTACGTTTACTGGAATATTTTCGAAAAATAATATTTGAAACAAAACTCCTTTTCATAATTAGAAAATAAATAAGAAACTTTTTCAAATAAATGACATCTGGTAAAGGCTATTAAATAAAAGCCAATTGCTTATCGATAAACGAGATGGAACCTTAACCTTTTTGAAAAGGCATTTAATTGTTATAAAGGAGAAATGATAGTTAATAATAATTTTAAAAATACTCAATGGAAAAATACAAATTTTAAGATGATGTGTATCGTAAAATTTGTACATTTTGTACAAAATATAAGGCGTGAGCTACTGAATTTTGTTGCTGAGATGGCCATGCCTGAGAGAGAAAAACGTAACTGTTATGTCTGAAATGATTTTTTTTTTAATTCTACTAATGAAGTCTTTCGTAACGTGAAATATCATTTTAAAAATAAACTGACAAATCGAGACAATTTGTGCTATTAAATAATGGTGGGCATATAACCCATCTTATAATTTTTAATTTTTTCCGACTAACCCTGTTTTTGTAGATATTAGTTCAAATAGCCGGTAGGCTAAATCTCCTAATTTTTAATATGCGACATTCGTAATTTATCTCACAGCCAACTCTGAATCAAAATCTTGTAGCTCCCATGATAGAACAATATACAGAGAATAAAAATGGCAGATTTTTGTATTTGTATTTTATGTTTTGTAATTTAATTTTTTTGTACAATTATTAACTTTTAGTTCTATTTCTATTTCTATTTATTCATTTCCAAAAAGAATGATATTACATTCGTGGGAGTGTCAATATAGTATTATAGCTTTGTGTATATATAAAACTTACTTGTTAAACATATTAAAATTTGGTACATAAAAGCTTACTTACTAAATTTACAAAAGAATGCTTCAACTACAGACTTACTTGCTAAACACATTAAAATTTGGGATTATAGACAAACTTACTAAATGCATTACTAAATAGATTAAAACTTTATTCAGCAACATACTTTGTTACTAAACAGATTAAAAATATACATACATTTAATAAAATTCGTTTTGTAATAGTGGTTGGTTGGTAGGTATTCACTTCCTTTATAATTTGCATCATTACACCATCGCCCACTCCTCGTATTTTCATAATTTTTTCACTTAGTTTTAAGCTAAGAAGCCATAATTGTAAATTGTAACCATATTTTGCATCTGTAATAAATTCTCCGTGAAAATGTTTTATAGTGATATCAAAAAGTTTCAACAAGTAACAATCTCATTGACCCAATTTTATTTATTTATTGTAATTTTCAATGCCCTAAACCAGAGTTCAAATAGCACCCTCTTCAATTCAATGCCTAAATTAGGTCGAATAGATTATGCTAATTAATCTTACCGCACATCAAGTAAACTTGCATACTGCGATTATCAACATGTTGGTGTAGATTAAATATTTATCCGAATAAATAGCCGCACGGCATTAATATAAGGGTGTACGTTCCGAGTATGAAAGTTGCGTACAATGGGGTGTTCGTGGGGTGAAAGAGAAGCGACGTAGAGATGCAAGAGGAGATCAATAAAGGAGGGAATAGACCCGCTGGTTCTGCCTCTGCTTCTGCTGTAATGCGAGGCAATAGGTCCCGTAGGAACGCAGTTTTGATGACAAGTTCCCTTAAATATGGAGGGACGAGGGTCCTGTAAAGATATCCTTCGTCTGTCAAAGCGAACAACTCGAGACACTTTAAATAATGACACTTAATATATCAATTTATTTAGGCGGAATAGCGAATGAAGGAAATGTAGATGTGACCATCTGGTAACATTCACCGGTTTCATGGGATTTTAGGGATTTTTATGATGTATATTTATATTTTTTTTAAATTAAGGGTACGAAACATTTTGTAAATTTGATGTAACCATTGTCATTACATAATTATAGACAATAAATGAATTTCGAAAATTACAGAGTTTAGGAAATACATTTATTACCAAAGATCTGGAATACTTTTTTATCTCCAACAATTATTTAAAAATTGTGCAATTAGTTTCTGTAATTTTATGTGTTCGTGAAATGGAGTCTATTTTCAATAATTTTGATAATTTTTGCAGGTGTGGCGATTGCTTATTATTTTTTTGCCGGTGTAAAAAATATGCAAGCTCTGAATTTAGACACAATAGGTTTGAGTGTGATTATCTACAATTACAGGCAATGACAGTAAACAGATTTTTATAGATTGAAAAAGTAAACCCAATTTCGAGATATTTTAGAAAGTTTTAATGGTGAACCGCCACACCATTTTCAATTTTTTTGGATGATTAAAATTGAGATAAAATGTGTTTAACTGAGATTATTTGGATATCTAGACAGGTAACTTTGGAAATGTCTGTAGATTTTTATGGATTTTAAAGTACAATCAATTTTTAATAATTTAAATTTTTTTAATATTTGTTCAATACTTTGTCGATGTCAAAAACGTGCTACCTTAAAATTGAGTAAATTTCAGTGTGATTATCTATAAATCTAAGCGAGGAATATTTGCAGATTTTTATAGATGTATGTCAAGTAGAATCGAATTTGGGTAAATTTTGATAATTCGTTTTTCGATAATTTACTTACGAAAATATTACGGGTGTGAAGTTAGCTATAGATTTAAGCAATAGATTTTAAAATAAGTTATTTCCTCTAAATTTACTTTACAAAAATTAAAAAAAGAACCTCAAATGGCAACTAAAACACAATCATATTAATTAGTTGTCACAACGCCACCCCTAATTTTCAACTATTATTATTTGGCGCACATCTAATCACATGTAACTATTTTGAAAGTTCGCATATCGCCATAAAAAAATATAAGCACATAAATAGTTTTAACATTAACCATGCCAACTTATAAAAAAATTAAATTCGGATCACCGCTCCCCTAACATTATAATAAATATTATGTAACTAGGAGATCAAGCGGCAGTTTAAATCTTAGGAGAATTTGCGGTGATCCGAATTTTATTTTTTATATGTTGGCATGGTTAATATGAAAACTATTCATGTGTTTATATTTTTTATGGCGATTTGCGAACTTATAGAAATTTTCCATTTGTTGGAACTCTGCGCGAATTCGTGGCGCTAGGGTGGAAATAATTTTTTTTTTATTGTTCGGGGGATCCGAATTTAATTTTTTTGTATGTTGGCATGGTTAATGTGCAAACTATTCATGAACTTATATTTTTTATGGCACAATGCGAACTTATAGAAATGTTCCATTTGTTGGAACTCTGCGCGAATTCGTGACGCTAGGGTGGAAATTAATTATTTTTATAATGTTCGGGGGGCGGTGATCCAAATTTTATTTTTTTATATGTAGGCATGGTTAATGTGCAAACTATTCATGTGTTTATATTTTTTATGGCACAATGCGTACTTATAGAAATTTTCCATTTGTTGGGACTCAGCGCCAATTCGTGGCGCTAGGGTGGAAATTATTTTTTTTTTATTGTTCGGGGGGCGGTGATCCGAATTTTATTTTTTTGTTTGTTGGCATGGTTAATGTGCAAACTATTCATGTACTTATATTTTTTATGGCACAATGCGAACTTATAGAAATGTTCCATTTGTTGAAGCGCGAATTCGTGGCGCTAGGGTGGAAATTAATTATTTTTGTATTGTTCGGGGGGCGGTGATCCGAATTTAATTTTTTTGTATGTTAGCATGGTTAATGTGGAAACTAACTATGTGCTTATATTTTGTATGGCGATATGCGAACTTTGAAAATAGTTAATTTTAATTTAATTTTTCTAAAGTAAATTTAGAGGAAATTACTTATTTTAAAATCTAATCATGAAATCTGTTCCTAACTTTACACCCGTGAAAATATTAAACATGATTAATAATGTATTAGTTAACAATATTTTTTTCAATGTTACCAAATTTAATTTTTGTTCGTTTTCTTGGTATCATTAAGATTAAGAAAAAAAATCAACTGCTGAAAGTGGGATGTTGGTTACTTGCTATGGCAATAGTAGATCTATGATCTATTATTGTGATCAAGGAGATATTTTTTGCACTTATTTGATACAGGCGAGGAAATAAAAAAATAATTCATATTGAAAACCCTCACTTGTTGCAGAAGCATTAAATACATTAAATACTGTGCAGAACTAATATTATTAGCATCAATAAACTATTATTATTATTAAATAAATAAAAGTAACCAACCTGTTGGTTGAAACACTTACTTTTTCAGTTACCAACTTTATATATTCAGACCAGTTTTTGTCTTTATTTCATTTAAAGAATTTAGGTTGCAGAATCTACGTGAGATGAAACGTCTAACAACTGAAAGGAATTAAAATGTTTTCGCCAATTGATGTTTGTTGTTAAAATTTAGGCTCTTTTAAATTCACTAAAAATAAGCAAGCATCACGAGTGACTTAAAAAAATTATTTCACCCTTCTATACAAACAACTACTTAAAGTGGTTAATGTATTAGATAATGTCAAAATTGGATATATATTTTTTAATATTTAATATTAATAATCCATATGGGCTTGGATAATTTTTCAATTTTAATAAATTTTCATTGGAGAATTTAAAATTTTTCAAATTAAAATTGTTTATTTAGTTCTTAATCTTTAATGGTCTAATTAAATCACCATACCAAATATTACAATTAGCCAGTTTTTGGTTACGTAACATATTTTTGATTTGTAAAATTTATTTATTGTCAAGGAAATTCCGTAAATGAATAAATAAATAAATTAAAAATATAGTAAAGGGTATCCCCGGTTAAGATGGACAAAATTCCCCTATCAGGGATTTAAAAAAAGTCGATATTTTGGTTATTGAAGGTAAAAGAATAAGGTATATACATTCACTTTTGCCCCAATCCCCTCCCCCTTCCTAGAGCGATAAAAATGAGGTTAATCGAGAAAAAATATTTTTCTCAAAAACTAAGAATCATTAAGTATTAAAAAAATCATACATATAGTTGAAAATAATATCTTTTATCACAATTTATTTCCTAGTTCGCTAAAGGTCGTTAACCTTGCGAAAAAAATCGCAAAAATGAAAAATGTTATTTTATTAAAAAATCGTCCTCTGTTACACGTTTTTTTTTTCATAATCATATGGGTATTTATGAATACTTTAAGTCGTATGAACATTTTTTTTCTTTAATTTTATTGCGCTATGACGAAAAATCCCATTTTTCAAAATTTTTATGGTTTTTTTCATTTTAAGTGAAAATGCTTATATACATAGAAAAATCAGAACATACAATTTGTAGGTAAAGAAAAAACAAATATTTTGAATTTTGTTTGAAACAATGATGATTTTTGTATGTATATGAGGATTTTCGCGTAAAATGGGAAAAAAACATTAAAATTTAAAAAAATGGGATTTTTCGCAATGGCGCAATAAAATTAAGGAAAAAAATATTTGTACGATTTAAAGTATACATAAATACCTATCTGCTTATGAAAAAAAAAACCTAGGACGATTTAAAGAAAAGAAATGATATTTTTCATTTTTGAGATTTTTTTCTCAAGGTTAATGACCTTTAGCGATCTTGAAAATGAATTGTGATAAAAGATATTCTTTTCAACTGAATGTATAATTTTTTTTATTACTTAATAATTCTCAGCTTTTGGGAAAAAAATGTTTTTTTTTCGACTAACCCCTATTTTATCGCTCTAGGGGTTTGGACAAAACCTACTGTATATACCTTATTTTTTTATTTTCAGTAACCAAAATATCAACTTTTTTTAAATTTTCTGATAGGCATTTTGTCCATCTCATCCAGGGATACCCTTTGAGTATTTACTAGTAATTTGTTGAGGCATCTGTCTAATTGAAACGAGTAAAATATTAATAATAATAATAATAAATAATAAAATTCCCCTTAAAAAAAAACATGTTCATTAAAATAGGCAAAATTTAATTAATCTGATTAAATTAAGAAAATATTTTTGACGAAAGACTTTAGTCAATTGCCCTTTAAAGTCCTGTTTAAAACCAGGTTTTAATAAAGGTTTAGTAACTAACTAACTAACTATTTTTGACGAGTTTAGAAATGACAAATGGTATAGGACATTATCTTAGATAATTCAGCCACAGCCGATTTGTATTATATTATTTATTTTATTAAATAAAAAAAATCCTGACTTGTAGATAAATACAATAAAATGAGAAATACTATACTTTTCATCATTTACAATTTAAGAGTCTGTAAGAGATTACAATTAACAAATAATCTACCGAAACAACTACTTTTCTGGCTAGTGCCAGAAGGCGAAATATATAGTATTTCTCATTTTATAATATATTTCATATTTAAATGAAAATGGACAACCACTAAACAATTAAACACTTTGCTGGGATTTGAACCCAGGACCATAGTATTAGTAGCGCCCGGCCGCTTAAATCTTGAACAGAAAAATTGCGCTGTAACTATATTAAAATAAAATAAAACTCTAGAATTATTCCCTTATCTAAGCGATACTTTTCGTCTAAACTTTTTAAGGAAAGAGTGTATAAAATGTAAACAACCTCTAACTTTCAAGAAAGAATTTGCATTTTAAACAGGTATGGATTAAAATTATTTAAATATTTATCAACTTGCATAATTAAATTAAGCCATGATTGCTTCCGAGAAAATAATTAGTTAGGCGGACGATACAAATCTTCTTATATCTGGAATAGATATTATTAAGACTCGCAGTGTAAGAGCGATGATTCTGTAAAAATAAATTAAGAATGAACCATGTTAAAAGCGATGTAGTTTTGTTTCAGAATAATCATGAAAAATAAGGATATTGCATGTTCAAAATTTTCTAAAGCATATAAACAGGATAAATTAACACAACAATTAATTCTATTTCAAATTTAAATAATTGTTTGCGCAATGTTAACCAATGTTATTATCTAGCAATACTAGTAATAACATGTACATTTATTTTGTATCATTCAACATCCGGCATTGCACTAGCCAGGGAAGTAGTTGTTTGAATAAGTTATATGTCGGTAGTATTAGTAAGACTTAATTTTGCAGAGTCACGAACAAGTTGAATATTTCAATATTCAGGCTATATTTCGGTTATATTAAATTTACTAATTTAAGCACTTGCCACTGGTAATAAATTATCTGATTTTAACAATGAAAGCGTTTTAACGCATATTGGAAAAATTCAAACAAAGAACGAATTCTCGCAATTTTTCAATCATAGCTACAAAAGAATCGGCAAGTGTGCTTCAGCCCCGAAATATTAGATTTAGCCAGTAAATTATTGTGTAGTAAAACACGAGAAAACACTTACATCTTCTAATAAGTAATCAAAAACAGATCATTGAAAATCGAAAGGATTCTTTACAAATATCCATTTTGGTTAGTTGCTATTTCAGTCCGACAGACTAATTTCCCTAAAGAGCTTAAACCCTATCTTGCCCCTACCTTGAAAATCTCAAAATTTATTTGATTAAAAACCACTTTCTCCACCGGTTCTCCAAATTTTACCAGCTTCTCAGTTCTTCGGATTGTTAAATAAAGTTCCTGCTTTAGTTTTTGAGATGAAACTCGCACAGACGCACAGACGCACAAACTAATCGTTAGACCGATTTAAATGCACAGTCACACAGACATAATTTTTTATTTCTCTAGGGACCTCAACATGGATATTTCCATTTTCTTTCTTTTTGAAGGACGGTTGTTTGAAGGGATTTCGAGTTAAGGAGCGTGAAATGAAATAGGGGGAAATGAGGCGTCGGCTACAAGGCCATTCTGCCATTACGCAAATATTTGTAATTAAATTTCAATAACACGAAATGGACATCCTAGGATCTGAACGGCAATATTTGTCTAAAGAAAGTTACCACTTGGTGTGGGACTCGAATCCGAAGCGCTTCGTACCGAAAACTGCTTTGCCATGAAGCGCCCAATGTTTACGCATAAAAAGAATTTTGAAAAAATCACAATCACAATACTTCCCTGTACTGTACGGAGAAATTAAGAAATTAAATTATTATATGAGCAACTATGATTACCATTAGTCAGGAAGATGGTGTTTCCTCCCACGTGTGATGCAAATTATTGTATGAAACACTTCAATTTATGAGTTTTAATAGAAAATATAGGCACATTAATCATTAATTGGTAGCTACTCGTAAGAAGTAAATAAACACAAACTATATGGGTGTCAGCCGCAAAAAAGAGATGATTGCGGGTGATTTAAATGAATTATGAATTCAATATTCACCACAGTGAATTATCAATTTTTTATTCACCACAGTGAATTATCAAATTTTATTCACTACAGTGAATTATAAATTCATTATTCACTACAGTGAATTAACAATTCATTATGCACCACAGGGAATTATAAGTACGATTTTTCACCAAAAATATGCTAATAATTGCAATATAATTAATTATGAATTCAATATTCACCACAGTTAATTATAATTTTTTTATTCACCACAGTAAATTATGAATTTTTATTCACTACAGTAAATTATGAATTCATTATTCACTACAGTGAATTAACAATTCATTATTCACCACAGGGAATTATGAATTTATTATCAACTACAGTGAAGTATGAATTAATTATTCACAACAGTGAATTATAAGTACGGTTTTTCACCAAAAATATGCTAATAATTGCAATATGATAAATTGTAAATTCAATATTCACCACAGTGAATTATGCATTTTTTATTCACCACAGTGAATTATACATTTTTATTCACTACAGTGAATTATGAATTCATTATTCACTACAGTAAATTAACAATTCATTATTTACCACAGGGAATTATAATTTTCTTATCAACTACAGTGAATTATGAATTAATTATTCACAACAGTGAATTATAAGTGCGGTTTTTCACCAAAAATATGCTAATAATTGCAATATAATTAATTGTAAATTCAATATTCACCACAATGAATTATGAATTTTTTATTCACCACAGTGAATTATGCATTTTTATTCACTACAGTGAATTATGAATTCATTATTCACTACAGCGAATTAACAATTCATTATTCACCACAGGGAATTATGAATTTATTATCAACTACAGTGAATTATGAATTAATTATTCACAACAGTGAATTATAAGTACGGTTTTTCCCCAAAAATATGCTATAAATTGCAATTTAATTAATTGTAAATTCAAAATTCACCACAGTGAATTATGAATTTTTTATTCACTACAGTGAATTATGAATTTTTAGTCACTATAGTGAAATATGAATTCATTATTCACTACAGTGAATCAGCAATTTATTATTCACCACAGGGAATTATGAATTTATTATCAACTACAGTGAAGTATGAATTAATTATTCACAACAGTGATTTATAAGTATGGCTTTTCACCAAAAATATGCTAATAATTGCAATATTATTAATTGTAAATTCAATATTCACCACAGTGAATTATGAATTTTTTATTCACCACAGTGAATTATGCATTTTTATTCACTACAGTGAATTATGAATTCATTATTCACTACAGTGAATTAACAATTCATTATTCACCACAGGGAATTATGAATTTCTTATCAACTACAGTGAATTATGAATTAATTATTCATAACAGTGAATTATAGATACGATTTTTCACTAAAAATATGCCAATAATTGCAATATAATTAATTATGAATTAAATATTCACCACAGTGAATTATAATTTTTTTATTCACCACAGTGAATTATGAATTATTATTCACTACAATAAATTATGAATTCATTATTCACTACAGTGAATTAACAATTCATTATTCACCACAGGGAATTATGAATTTGTTATCAACTACGGTGAAGTATGAATTAATTATTCACAACAGTGAATCATAAGTACGGTTTTTCACCAAAAATATGCTAATAATTGCAAAATAATGAATTGTAAATTCAATATTCACCACAGTGAATTATGAATTTTTTATTCACCACAGTGAATTATGCATTTTTATTCGCTACAGTGAATTATGAATTCATTATTCACTACAATGAATTAACAATTCATTATTCACCACAGGGAATTATGAATTTATTATCAACTACAGTGAATTATGAATTAATTATTCACAACAGTGAAATATAAGTACGGTTTTTCACCAAAAATATGTTAATAATTGCAATATAATTAATTGTAAATTCAATATTCACCACAGTGAATTATGAATTTTTTATTCACCACAGTGAATTATGCATTTTTATTCACTACAGTGAATTATGAATTCATTATTCACTACAGTGAATTACCAATTCATTATTCACCACAAGGGAATTATGAATTTATTATCAACTACAGTGAAGTATGAATTAATTATTCACAACAGTGAATTATAAGTACGGTTTTTCACCAAAAATATGCTAATAATTGCAATATAATTAATTGTAAATTCAATATTCACCACAGTGAATTATGAATTTTTTATTCACCACAGTGAATTATGAATTTTTATTCACTACAGTGAAGTGTGAATTCATTATTCACTACAGTGAATTAACAATTCATTATTCACCACAGGGAATTATGAATTTATTATCAACTACGGTGAATTATGAATTAATTATTCACAACAGTGAATTATAAGTACGTTTTTTCACCAAAAATATGCTAATAATTGCAATATAATTAATTGTAAATTCAATATTCACCACAATGAATTATGAATTTTTTATTCACCACAGTGAATTATGCATTTTTATTCACTACAGTGAATTATGAATTCATTATTCACTACAGTGAATTAACAATTCATTATTCACCACAGGGAATTATGAATTTATTATCAACTACAGTGAATTATGAATTAATTATTCACAACAGTGTATTATAAGTACGGTTTTTCACCAAAAATATGCTAATAATTGCAATATAATTAATTGCAAATTCAGTATTGACCACAGTGAATTATGAATTTTTTATTCACCACAGTGAATTATGCATTTTTATTCACTACAGTGAATTATGAATTCATTATTTACTACAGTGAATTAACAATTCATTATTCACCACAGGGAATTATGAATTTCTTATCAACTACAGTGAATTATGAATTGATTATTCACAACAGTGAATTATAAGTACGGTTTTTTACCAAAAATGTGCTAATAATTGCAATATAATTAAACAAATGTAAAAATAATATATCATAATCTTATTTTACCCTAAATTCGGGGAAAGTTACATAAAGGCCACATTAATAATTTCAACTTTCACAATAAAAACAGCGTCATTGTTTGAAAACTAAATGTTTAATAACTATAACGTTAATTACAGTTCTTATCATCCGACTTCCCAAATGGGACTTGGTGTCCCAGTTGGCCGGGTCAATTAGCTGTCGAGCAATTATCCACTTTCCTTACGCCTCTTTAATGAGAACTTACAGCTGCATCCCGATTTAATGGCCAAGTTAAAATAAGATTTATCCATTTTAATAATCCCCTATAAACATTTCACGCGCACATCGCAATAGATAAATTGAAAAAAAAAGGTTTTTGTTCTGTTCAAGAACAGGCCGAGCAATAAATTTCCCGCTAACGAATTTTTAATAGTTGGCTCGCAGAATGAGGTGTCGGGGAGATGATGATGGAAGCTCATTCCTCCTGGATGGGATCGGTGTGATTAATCGGAAATAAATGACAGAGCCGCTGGCATCTGGAGAAGTGGAATTGAGACAGAAATTATGAATAGTTACGATAATTTACAACTTTCATTCAATGTTGTGTTATTAAGAAACTTCGCGTTAACTATATTTTCAAACAGGACGAAATAAAGTAAATGGTTATGCCGGAATACTTAATTACGCCATTCTCCTTTTTCTCCCCCAGTCCTTCCTTCTTACTTCCTGTTTTATGTTGGTCATTCCGTTTCCAGTGTACGATTCTGGGGCATTTAAGGGGTTTGTAATTTCTATTAGCGGCACAATTTTATCCCTAGCTGTGTATTCAGTTTTAAGCGTTCTTTTGTGGGGCTTTACTTCTTTAACAACTCCACGGTAATGATAGAATAAGAAGAGAATATTCGCAAAAAATATAATTAATTGGATATAATATGTTAACACGTTCGCTACCACTACAATTGGGATTGCATGTACGCAAGTATGAAGTTGGACGCACTAGCGCGTCGGTGGCAGCGAACGTGTTAATGTATATTATTCTTGAAAAAAATTAGGTTTAATTTACATTTCACTCTGCGATCGTAATAACCTTAAAGATATAAATATAATTATATTTTCACATCACGTGAAGGTTAAGCAAGTACAAAAAGGAAATAATGTCATGCCCTGGCGCATCCACCATAATTGTACACATCAAACGATAACATCTAACTTTGATTTGATACTTCAAAACAAATTTCGATTAAACGCGACGTAAGTTTACGAGAAACTACAACTTATATATTCCAATTTATGTACTTGTCTCCAACGAGACACGGTGTATTTCATAAATTGGATCTCGAAGCGTGTGTATCACGAAAGTCATTACTAAAACGCCAAACGCAAGACGTGATGACTAAAATTCATACCCTTTGCCTTTATTGGTAATAAATGCCTTAATTAATACACCCCCGCCCTATGTATATAAGCGAAATTTACATGGACAGATTTACGACGGATAATAAAAGTTTTCCCTTTTTTTTCTCCATTGGTTGGAAGTTTTCGCGTTTTTTTTATGCGGGGCAAAATAGAGTCATAAAAAAGATACGTTGTTAAGATATCTGCATAATAATGGTTGGAGAGGAATGGTTTTTAAGAAAGTATGCCAGGTGTATAAATCTGTACGGTGCGTATGGGGCGTGCTTTTAAACAGTGGATTTAATCTGAATAAAAAGACTAAGGAATTTAATACTGAAAGTCAGATCAGTTTGCATAATTGGTATTTATTAAGTTAAAGTTGAGGTTATTAAATGCGTCTATTTTAAATTGATTTGACTAAAGTTCGCATGGTCTAACGGATTATTCAAACTTTAAACGCTTTTTTCTCAAAACCACATTTCGGTGACTACGATATCTCAAAAACTCCTGCACCGATTTTTTTTAAACTTGGCACCTTTGCTTGATAAAAAATAATAAGCCAGTTATTGAACGAAGGATTTTTTTTTCTTGACAAAAATGGGCGATATTTTCATTCAAAATGAAACGTCTGCCAATTTGTCCCATATCAATATTTCGACAAACTGTTCTTTCAATCACTAGATACTTTAATATATTAAAAAAATCTTTTTTATTTTTTAATTTGTGATAATGGAAATTCGAGTAGCAGAGATTATTGCGAAACCTGTTTTTTTTTCAACGGCCCACAGGGGGATGGCCGTGGTTTTTTACTAATAGTTTTTCTTATAAAATGTATGTTACATTTATGAAAATACACATAACACAATACAGAAAATTTACCCATTTTTCGGCTTCCTGACTAAGCAGGGCCCTTTACCACTCGTTTTATGCTGGAGGACACACTTCTAAAATTAAGACGTTAAATTCTAAAACACCCTGCATAATTGCGAAATGATACAAATTGAAACCACTAAAGAATGATTACAGATTTAAACATGAATACATTCGACTTAGTAAGGGTTGTAGACAAAGGTAAACTTATAAAGGCTATGCATCTAAAATTAAATTGAAAGTTGCAGGGACTTAAAGCGTTCCACTACATATAACACCAAAGGGCCGCTGTTCTGTGGCGTAGTTCAAGTGCGCCAAGCACCTTTCACCCGTTGAAATATTAAAATAATAATTACAGTTCTGCAACGATTACATAATTAATTATTTAGATCTTGTAAAACTTAAAGTTGTTTAAAATATACCGTGAAATTAATCGCAGTCGCCTATGATTTTTTTTTTTGGCGTCGGCGAATTAATTGTAATTAACAATTTCTTTGCACAGTGATCAATGTTTGATATTAACTGTCTGAATGACAATTATAAAACCCTTAAATGACACACGGTGTCCACTGGACCCCAAGGCATTTTTGATCATAAATATTTTAATTTTCCCGCAGAAAATGGAGTTCGTACCACCCCCGAATGATAAGTTCACATGTAAAACTACCGGTTCACACACTGGTATCACGCCAGTCTACTGTTAGTATCTTTTTAAGACGGTGGGAATTCAAGGTGGGGTCCAGTGGACCCCTTTGTGTCATTAACGTTATTTTTCAGTGTAAAGTGTGAATTTTTTTATTGTTTTTTATTCATATCTATAGTAAGTATGATTATCCACATTGCTAATTTTTTTTTCGGGGGTAATACCACAAGAGGTTTAATTTGGCCGGATAAATTTTATTTGTTTGCACGAGCCATTGAATCGACACAATTTTTGAGAATGAATTGAGATGGAAAAGAAAAAGCGTGTTCGAAACGGATTTTAATTATATTTCACCGCAGAGGTTTCATAACTGACACGAACAGCTACTGTTCAACTGAAGTTAGCTGTTTACTAAAATTGTTAATATAAAGATTGTTGTCATGGTGAAGGTAAATAAATTTTTAAACATTTGCAAATTTTGTTTGTCCGCCGTTTTAAACATGCGTTGAATTATCAATGTACATTTTTTTGCGGTGAAAATAAATCTCCCGAACTGCATTTAGACGGCGAGGGTGATTAACGTATGGTGGTGCTTTCTATTCTTTCAATGAATACATAGCCAACCTTGCAAACTCGTAAGAACACTTTTAATTTCAATTTTCATTTTAATTTGGATGTAAAGTCTAATTTTAATTATAATTGTAATTGTAATTATAAGTGTAATTGTAATTGTGGTTGTAATTTAATTTTAATTTTGAATTTTAATTTTGAATTTTAAATTGTAGTTTTAAATTTTAAATTTTAAGTTTTAAATTTTAATTTTAATTTTAATTTTAATTTTGATCTTATTTGTAATGTTATTTTTCTCTTGTGACTTGTGTAAAACTGGGTAGGTTATTGGCACTAAAAATTACGACCAAATATCTACGTTAACGATAAATAGAATTTACCATTTGTGTTCACGTTAATTTCCAGTAAATTATTACATTGCAATTGAAAATATGACAGCCGCCTGCATTTAGACGGCAATGGCGGTTAACGATGGCGCTGTATTGGCGGTTTACATTACGGCCAAGCATTCACGTTCACCATAAATAGAATTCACGTTAATTTCCAGTAAATTATCAAATTGAAATTGGAGATATGACATCTGCAATGACAGCGCCCTCTGCTGCCAACCAAGTAAATTTGGTTTGTCGGGAGAGCATTTTCTGTTTTATAGAATCCTGGCCTCGAAAATGCATACGTTCACATCCCAATGGAGCCGTTACAATAAAGTTTTGCCAAGAGTAGGATACAAACAGGTATATCCTGTAAATTATCACATTGAAATTGAAAATATAACAGCCGCAATGGCAGATATACAAATGCGCCATCTGGTGCCGCCAATGCAAACGAATCCATTTTCGGTGATGAGATTTTTCTGTTTTTGTCAGTTGCATACTTTTGTGGTAAATTCAAACTATCACAAAGTGTAGAATAATAAAAAGAAATCCCTCCGCATTCCAAATTATTCCAAATAAAATGAATATATTTATGAAATACCTAGAATTATTGTAGGAAATAATTTTGCACCATTTGCATACGGATACTTGTCTTTTTACGATAATCCTTAATTATAACCATTTACTATACGAACGCTGCGATTCCGTAAAGCAATTTTATAACTCAATTTTAAACGGTGAACAAGCGAATATTAGAAAATATAATGGTCGCCCTTAATATTGTTATTGCTCCTGATTTCGATAACTCGCACGTGTGCGGAATATTCGTTATATTTATATAGAAAACGGGATAACATTAAGAATCCGATATTTGCCAAACGTGCGTTTCGTGTTTAAGAATATATTTAGGAAAGAAAGGAAGATTTCAGATGGTCACGTTTAACCATAATACGGACATCTTTTGCTTAATACAAATGTATCCGCGTATTTGAGAAAAACTTCTCAATATAATTTGAAATGAAACACTTTTGAAGTTGAATTTTTCCTATAATTATTTATATTTACTGATTATTTGTATTGTTATGTATTACATACACAAATACTATATATTTTTATTTGACGCCTCTAAATATTGCATTTGATGGAGAATATATTATAATTATTATTACTAAATTTAAGAAATTTGTTAGTTTTATTTTAGCCGTGATTTTCTGATTTGAGATTTACATGTTAAAGTATTATTTATATTCATTACTGGCGAGTACCCGTGAAAAATCAAAGAAAAGATATAAAAATACATTTTTCCTTTGAAATATTACGATATTTATTTCCTCGTATTGGCAATACCGAAAACGACTTGTAAATCTAATATTCACCAACTAAAAAGTACAATGAGTTTCAAAAAGGAATTAATCGCAGCCACCCATGAATAGAAATACGTTTATGTATAATGACATAACCAAATTTTTAGTAATTTTTTTACTACCAACAAAAATGTCACCATACCAAAGCCTACTGCGGCGGGAATAAAATATGAACAGAGTATATGTCCTAATTCAAAATTCGTAGTAGCTATTCAAAATGCAACAGTTAAACCTCAAAAATGTTCAACATTGTAGAAATATGTAGATAAAATTTTTTAAATGTGATTTTAATGATAAAGATAACTTTTTGGCAATTTTAAATTTAGCATAATTTTCCATTACTGATTTTTTCTAATACGTTTATCTTGTAAACTTCTGTGTGCCAATTATAAAATCATTGAAACATTATTTATTTCGTGGTGTAATAAAATGACGTACGTCCCAGTATTTATTCCAGTAACCATGGATTACAACACCAACCATTTAAATAACGCAAGTACAGCGGTATTAATCCACAACTACAATAAACTTAAATATTAAAAAAACAAAATACATTAATGCATATATACACCCAATTATGCTAAGTTTAAATTACCTAATATAATTCAACCTTACATATTACCCACTAACCATGGATTACAACACCAACAATTATTTATTTTATTAACTTTGAATTTTAATATGGCACTTAGTTAAATGATCAAAATAACTGCGATATAATTCTTTCCAAGACAAGAAAATTCTTCTTAAAGAAATGTTAACGGCGAACATGTTATTGCCGTAAAGATCGTGAAAAGTAAAAAGAAAACTATCGAGTTGCGAGAGGTAAAAACTTTATAATCTTCGTTGATATGAATGTTTCATTTCATATGTTTGGTACTGGATGACGCAAACTAGCAACTTCATTTCAATTTTCATAAACCTTTCTTTTCAAAATTCTAAATAAGTGCCTTGGTATGATAATAGTTGCTCCTATCAATGCTTTCACTATTCGAAATGTGTTTTCGCGTACTGGTCAATAATTCTTGGTATGAACCAGACTTAATTATCTATGCATACAAATCTAGGTCCATTTAAATTGTAAATTAAAACACAAGTCAAGCCCTCCATCTCTTCAACAGCTGGCGTTACAAATATGATTCAGTATCATTAATTTCGTATGATCTGGTAAGAGTTTGGATTACTTTTTTGCCACCGTAAATGAATTTATTGTTCATTTTCTCTTCAATATTTAGAATTAAATTATATGTGGGTGCAGTGGATACAGGCGAGCGCTTGTGCCGGTTGCACTGCGTGCCGTGTTCGAATCCCAGCCCGGCCGAAAGATTTGTCGGGGATCGAGAAGTATTCGGTCGGGTCCATGGTTGTTGTGTATACGTCTGACATTATTCATTTATTCATTTGTTCATTTATTCACCCAAAATTTGTATATATAAATAGTAGCCGCCTTGAGCTGGACATATGGACTACGTTTCTGAGGCAAAAAAATTATATGTTTAACGTATAACACTCTATCAATCCTAACCTATAAAGGTAACGGGGCTGCGTTGGGCTAGTATGGGTAGAGTAGACCAGTAGTATCTGGTCTCCGTTGGTGCTGGTTTGAGTCCCAATTGCGCTTATTTTTTTGAACGAAGATTTTCCATGCGGATCCATAGATCTCTAGAGTTTGTAGAATTTCAGTTATTAAAAATTATAAATTGGTCGTGGCTGAATGTCCTAGGTAACCAAGGCAATTTTATATAACCCCGATTTTCTAATCAGAATTCATATCAATCATCTTTCGCTAAAAAAATTACGGTAACAATTTTTTGGGCCTATTAACCCTCTGGCATACTTTCCTTACGTCCGAATGCAGCAGCAGAAACCAGTTCGACGGAGGCACGCCTGTCGTGCTTAATTGTATGCGCACAAATTCATGCTTTTTTCATGGCACAACTGAAAACGTAAAATATGGACCTATGCAGCACTACTAACGCAAGCGCGGCGCCACGATTTGAGCTCGTGCTCGATGTGATTGGCCCAAGCGGCGCGCCACGAGATATGCTCGTAGTCGTTGTGTTTGGCCCGAACATTTAAACACGAGTATTCGTGGTTGTAGGTCAAAGGGTTAACAAATTTTTCTTTATGAAGCAAATCATATTGAAAAATACTACTGATACTTAAAAAAATAATATGTTTCTGTTCTTTTTAATCCAAATTTGGCGTAAGTTTTATATTTTGCCCTAAAATTAGGTAAAATATTATTAGGAATGGGGGACACTATTCAAAACTTAAAGTAAGTACAAAGGACCTCTTGAAAAAAACAATCAATATTTTTATTGAGGGTTAAAATTGTTAACAAAACGGTATTATACTTACATTCAAAAGCAATGAGATTATAATACACACTTAGTGTTTGGTCATGATGCGACTCTAAATTATGAGTCGGATCTTTGAAATTATTACTCGAATTATGACTTGACTCTTATTATGGAAGTGAGGACTTTTTTTTTCTTATCAACATTTTTTGGGAAAATATTTTCTCACTTTTTCAACAGCCATGAGCCGACTCCCAGAGTCGACTCTTTTTACTGAGGCAGCTCACAAATAACGGCCAATTCGTCCACCGCTAATTTAAATGTAAGTGAATGTATGCCCTTTGTTTTTAAAACACAATCACGATGCCCAAAATTATGCATATAATTTTAAGTATTCTGACTGCAGATGTAAGATGGATGTAAATTCTTCCTAAGCAATAAATTCTAAAGATAATTCAACTCATGTATAAAAAGGTGCATTTAAAACGGCGGGCAAAAAAAATTGCAAATGGTTAAAAAATTATTTACCTTCACCATGACAACGATCTCTATATTAACAATTTTAGTAAACAACTAACTTCAGTTCAACAGTGGTCGTTCGTGTCTGTTCTAAATACCTCTGCGGTGAAATATAATTGAAATCCGTTTCGGACACGCTTCCACGTAAAAATTATTTCAGGATTTTCATTCCGATCGATGTATAAGTTGAGTAAGTATTGTCCATTCACCAATAATACACATTTAGTTACGTACATTTGCAATTAAAGCCCGACATAGTATTTCGTACTTCGGCCTAGTGTCGTGAGATGTCGCAAGTGTACGTTAGCGCTACCAGAATGCGTGTAATGCAGAATTGGATTGCATTTAATATCCATCTTGTTCTATCATGTTCTAATAGTTTAAAATAAACATTTTTATATTTGTGCACTTGGCGTCTTCTTTTTTATGTGTGTCGGAAATAAGTCTAACGGCGATTAAACGATCAGCCGTTATTGGTCTCCTAACTTGTGTCGCTTGTAGTGTGTGTGTGTGTGAAAATTATAACCTATAATATAATATAAAAAAACGCCAGAAATATATGGAATGTATACTAAATGTAAGTAATAATATTTACTTATACAAAGCAATAATTAAAAATTTCATTTTAACGGCTAGATCTCAGTGTTTGTACCACTCGCAAACGCGCAGGTGCGAATGTCGTTATTCCCGTGGCACTCAACCATTTTCATTTTACCCACACACGATTTTGAGGATTGGTACACTTCCATCACAAATAAACAATGCTCTTTCACCCATTGTACATTTAATTAATATAAATTGTTAATATAAATATAGTTCTTATTCGTTAAATTATCTCAACAAATACCACTCGCGGTTATAATTTCGGCAGGATAAATTTTATTTTAAGCACTCGTCATTTCATCGCAAATTTCTTGAATGAATTGAGATTAGGCAAAATCCACTCGCGCTAAAGCGCTCATGGATTTTTCCATCTCAATTCATTTTCGAAATTTGTATCGATTCAATGGCTCGTGCAAACAAGTAAAATTTATCCGGCCAAATTAAACCTCTTGTGGTATTACCCCCGATAATTTACTAAATAATTTGTAGAAGGTTAATACGTTTTTATTGACTTACTATGCAAGTAAAAGGATACATTTTATTTTCTTTTCACAATTCATAATTCATATTTCATAATATTTCTGTGGCTGAGAGGTAAAACTCATTAACTCCACTTTACCAATATTCGAGAAAAATGCGTTTGAAATTCGGAAATACTGATTTGGGTTGCAGAAACAATGCATTATTATGCGACTTTTTGCTGGTCATTAATAAATATATATTGGAAAAACTCGTTCATAGCAACAATTGCTTATAAAATTAACCTGTTTTAAACATGTAAAATATTAAAAATTGGACTTAATTAGTTTTTCCTCTCAAAGGCGTGGAGTTAATGAGTTTTTCCTCAAAAACTCCATAAAATATGAAAAAAAAATAAATTTTAACTCACAAAATTAAAAAAAAAATTAAAAAAATTGTTTTGCAATATAAAAAAAATTGAAAAAAAATTTAAAAAATTTAAAAAAATTATATTTTTTTTTTAATTTAAAAACACTTAAAATACATTAAAAAAATAAAGATTCCATTTTAGAATCGTATTATCAAAAAATTATTTTTTACGAAAACTTTTTGTTTGACAAAATAATGTATAAATAACAATTATTGTGAATAATTCTCCTGAATATTTTCTTTTCACAACTAATATAAATAAAAGAATCTGTTGTTCTTCGTCAATTTGTATTTTGACGCGAGAATTGATACATACGAGAATCGCGTGCATAGATCTAAATAATGTCTTCGGACTTCGACCTGGATCCAGATCTAGAGCTTCCGGAACTATCCGATACTTCGTCTGAAAGACTCGATGATCCAGCACAAGATGACAGCGAGATTCCACAGAAGAAAAGGAAAATCAACGAACCTAAACAGCCAGACATACCTCAACGACGATCTACAAGATGTTTTTCAAGATCAAAGCCTAATTATATTGATGTTTAACCTAATACCAGATGTGAATAGCCTAAACTGTAATATCGATTAATAACGTCAAAAACCACATTATACCAATGAATAATAACGAATTTTGTTAGAAGTATCGTTAATTTCAATATAATAAACATACTTTTTGCTAAAGTGTTGATTTTTTGCGCCTTTTTGTTTTACCTTCAAAAAACTTTTTTTTCTGTAAATAAGAGTGCGATCGACTAAAAAAGCAAAGGCCTATAATGATAACTATAAATTAACAGAAACAATTTTTTAAATAATTTTTTTGGATTTTTTTTTGATTTTTTGAATTTTAAAAACGTTTTTTACTATTTTTTACCATTTTTATAACGTTTTTATAAATGATTTATAATTTTTACAATTTTTTTAAATTTTTTTTGTTTTTTTTTGTGGAAGCAATATTTGTTTGTTAAATTTGATGGAGTTAATGAGTTTTTCCTCAAAGTAATGGAGTTAATGAGTTTTATCACAAATTTCACCGATTTTGGTGATTTTTAATAACTAGTATCTTGATGAGGTGACTGGTTTTGCCATATATCGCTATGTAGGATGAAAGACAATAAAAAAATAGTACGAAATTTGGTGAAAACTCATTTTTTTCAAAAATTGAGTTAATGAGTTTTACCTCTCAGCCACAGATTTCAATAATGATTCATTATTAAACAGTTTTACTCTTTCAAATTCTGACCGTTAAACTTAGTTCGTTGTTATAATTTTGATGTATAATGTTTATATACGTATACAATAGATTGTTTTTCGATTCTAATACTTTCTAAATAAATACATCACATTAAAAATATATTTTTTGGGTCAACTAACTGTCCAACATAGTGTTTTTTTTTTGTTCACAATTTATGAGTCGTGAAAATTAGCGTTGATTGCTTGGTAATTTGCCCCTACCGCGTGTTTGTAATTATATCATTTGTTTGTCTTAAATCTATATGAGTAGATGCCTTACACAAGGGATACAATATGGAGATCAGGTGTCAATGTGGACCGCCATGACATGTTGGAGTATAAACTAAAAGGTTTGTGTCCACGGAAACACATAACGAGAAATTACATGTTACTGAAATGAAGCTTTGACTAATTAATACTTAAATAAATTCTTGTTACAATTTGTGTTATTTTGAAGAAAAGAAACGAATAATTTCATATGAATATAATTTAATAATAGATGATTTAAATTTATCGGAAATGTAATACCTAGCCAATGGAGGTTTCCTATAAAAGTCTTTCTGTCGTTTTCAAATAGGACATTAAGATTTAGGTCGCCTTTTTTTGCACATTCACAGTAGGGTGAATCCTTTAAATTAATTTTGTGCAAATGTGTGTTAAATTTTTCATGATTGAGATTTAGTCTTTCTATAATACTTGAATAGTACGAGGGTCGATCAATAAGTACCCGTGTTAGGAATGAAGAGGCAAGTTTGAAAAAAAAAATCTATTTTTCAACGTAATCTCCTTTTAGTACAATACACTTTTCCCAACGTTTCTACCATTTCGTTAACCCCTCCAAAAAATACGATTCCTCAAACTCTTCAAAATACGCTTCTGTATCGACGATAACCTCCTCGTTTGAGCTGATTTTTCCCCCGAGCCACGTTTTCATGTTGGGGAACAGAAAGAAGTCGCAGGGAGCCAAGTCGGGTGAGTATGGTGGGTGCGGCAGCAATTCGTAGTGTAGTTCATGCAATTTGGCCGCGACAATTCTGGATGAATCTTCTGGTGCGTTATCGTGGTGAAACAGCATTTTTTTCTTAGCCAAATAGGGCCGTGTCTCCTTCAATTTTGTATCGAATCGGTCCAATAATTTACTGTAGTACTGCCCCGTGATCGTTCTTTCTTTCTACAAAAAGTCCATGAGGATTATTCCCTTGGAATCCCAAAAAATCGTGGCCATGACCTTTCCGGCCGATGGGACCGTCTTTACCTCCTTCGGAGCAGATTCACTCCGAAAAATCCATTGTTTTGACTGTCGCTTGGTCTCTGGCGTATAATAATGGATCCAGGTTTCATCAACGGTGACAACTCGATGCAAAAACTCCTGCGAATTTCGCTTAAAGAGGTCCAAACACTGCTTCGACATTGACAACCGTATCCGCTTGTTGTCCACCGGCACTCGCGGGACCCATCGGGCCGACACCTTTCTCATGCTTAACTTATCATGTAAAATATTAATTGCTGTTCCGTACGACACGCCTACGTCCTTTGCTACTTCACGCACTTTCGTTCGGCGATCAGCGAGAATCATGTCGTGGACCTTTTCAACGATTTCCTTAGTAACCACGTCTGTCGGGCGGCCTTGGCGCTCCTCATCAAAAATGTACGACCACGTTTATATTCGTTGAACCAATGTCTTACGGTTGTCATAGATAGTCAAGGGTCACCATAGACGGCATCCAACTTCGCTTTTATTTCTTCAGGAAACAAGTGTGGTACAACTCGCTGCCAAATAAAAACCAACCTATGAATCAGTCTGAAGTTTGGTATGGTGTCGTGTGACAGATGGCAGTGCACGACGGTAATGTCAACTCCCCTCAGCAACGCCACCTGTCTTCAAACACGGGTACTTATTAATCAACCCTTGTATATGCTAACTTTATCTTTAAAGATATGATCTGGCTTTTCGGGTAGTGTTATTTTGAGTTAAATGAAGTATGTTTTTTTGAATTATTCTACCATAATGATTGAACAACTTTACAGACTAATCGTTTTACTCTTTCTGAAGTGTTCATTTGCTAAGATGCCATGGCGAAGAAAGCTGGGGTACCGATAAGTCACTAATAAAACTAATACTTTTAAATCTGACATTTGAATGTCACTGCCTCTTTTGAGTAAGGCAAATAGATGTACAAACGAACAGACATACAAATGCACAAACATACAGACAAACCGACGTACAGACAAACAGATGTACAGACAAACATATGTACAGGCGAACAAACATACAGCCGAACTGACTTACAAACGAACAGACGTACAAGCGAACGGGCGTACAGACGAACCGACATATACGAACATACGCACAGACGAACGAACGTACAGACGAACGAACGTACAGACAAACAGACGAACAGACTTACTGGACAACCACTCACATGGGAAAATATTACATGGTTTTGATTAGTGTAATATTGGAATTAAAAAAAAAAACGATTAAGGTAAACACTTTCCCGGTTTTCAAATTTTTACCCAAAGCTCCTCAATTCTTGGGATTGTTAGATAAAGTTTTTTAAGTTTCACTTCTATGCAGCGCGCACAGACAAACATTTAGAAATATGGTTGGAATCACTTCGGGGAACCGAAAAATGGATAATTCTAAAAAAACAGAATCTTAATGCTTTCCCGTATATTGTACAAAGAATGCAAGGAATCTTGCGCATTAAACAATTGCATTGATATGACTAAATACAATAAAGTAAAAAAAAGCACCCCAAAAAACCCTGCAAATGCAAATGTATTTTTTTAATAAAGCACTTTCACTTTGTTTTTACATTTTAGTGACTTAAATTTGTGTAACTGAACTTACCAATATCAAACTAGAAGTAGCTTAAATTACGGCACAGTATGTTTTTTTTATCGTGGGCCATAGGATTTTACATGTTAAAAATTATATCTTATGTTAATGTATATTTTATCATAAAATTTTGAAGGAAATTTTAATTAGTAATAAATCAATTATTTTTCTACATGCTGGGCTGCATTACAGGTCAATTTTATAACTCGTAACGATGTCGTTGTAATTCGATTCTCGTTCCGATAACGATTTTTCAATGAAAGTAAATTTTGTAACTTTACCTACGACAACTTGGATATATGCTCATTACATGCTTGTTAATGATTAGTATATGTAGTGCATTGCTCACGCATTTCATTCTCGCATCGATTATCTGTGCTAGAATATATTCCAACACTGCACTGTCATGCGAGAAGCCTAACCTTCAATGTGTCAAAATGACGGAGTAGATTTAAAGATGTTTGCTTCGCCGCTTCTACATACATGGGGCATTAGTTGTAGTACCTCGGCAAATTTGTTGTTTTCGATGTTTGTCTCCCTACTATTTATATATACTTTTAAACACTAAGAATGTATAAACTCGAGAAATGATATGAACCATAAATAATGTTGCGGCTGGCGGCTTGGTTTTTGACTGACATTTGTTTCCGCGGTAACGTTAAGCAGTTGCCTCTGATAAAAGTTATCGCGTACGAATTGTCCACTCTCGGTTTTTAATTATCTTAACTATCACAATGAAGCTGAATAAAGTTGTCGTAGGTAAAGCATAGTGTACAACTCGCATGGAATGACTATTTCTCGCTCTTATGAATTGCAGCATTCGCCTTTCGGCTCATGCTGCAAACTTCATACTCGCGAGAAATGTATGTCATTCCATGCTCGTTATACAATATACTATTTCATTTCATTTCATTTCGTTACGAAACGATGAAATCGTTCCGTTGTAATCGTTCAGCTACGACAGCTCCGCTGTCAATCGTTAACGGATATTTTGACCTGATACTATATGAATTATATATCTGTATTTAATTTTCTCATGTAATTTGTGGTGGAAAGGAATTATATATAGGAACGAAGATAAGTTAATTTTTATTTAACTACATAATATCATTGTACATTGTGTTACAATGCAAAATTGTTATTCCTATATTACTAGAAAATTATTTACAAATCTAGAAAATATATTTTCCGAGGAAGAAGTCAGCACATGAACTCGTATTTATGAGACACAAGTCCTTCTTTATTCTCGAAGAAAGCTTTAGAAACATGTATAGACAAATCTAAGAAATACTTTAATCCATTGCTCAACTTTTTTGATTGGTCCTCCTGCTGCATTTAATTGTAGGACTAATGACCTCCATGATTCATCCAAAATATCCGGGTTTTGGGACTATTTATTCCTTCGAAGGGCTTCATTCCATTGTAACTCTTCTAGATACATTTGATACTGCTGTGCAGTGATCTCTGGAGCAAGATTTTTCACGACACTACGACTTTCACTTTCAGTCATTATTAACACTTCATCACTTAATTAAATTAATTCAGTTCAATTATAATTTGATTTTTGAAAGTATCCGCAAAAATAAGCATAATGTTTAGATTTGAAATGTAAACGTCAACTGTCACAACGCTGACGAAATTAGAAATGAAGTGAGCTACAAGTGTACTATTCGTTCTAAAATCATAAGTTCATCGTTACGAATAAGCATTCAAGGTCAACGCCTAACGATGTTGGTTACAAAATAACATTTTAACCTAAATCGTTCGCAACATTGCAACTGACGTTCCGAACGATTATAGTTAGCTAACGAATCGTATTGTAACGATTGTTTATAAAATAAACCCGTTAGAATAACTTAAACATGTTTTACTTCAGTAAAAAATGAAATTATTTAATATAAATGACTGAGCAAATATAATCAAAGTACCTTGAATTTACGAAATGTCAGATTGATTAGTAAGGCAAGTAATCAAACGGATTTTATTCTTGAAAATGTCCATTTATACTATTAAAGAACGGGTGGAATTTGTAACAGCATTTGTAAGAGGTTTGTCCAGCAGGGAAATAGTTGTATTTTTTCTACAAGAAGTCGGGGAATTTTTATTTTAGGGAAATAGTTGACAACTTTTCTGCAGCTTATCCCGATCGTTCGTTTCCGAACAAAAACACTTTTTAATGTAATAAAACATGTTTAAATGATTCTAATTAAGCGCATCGTGTAGAAAAATAATTGATTTATCATATCAACTAAAATTTTCTTCAAAATTATATAATAAAATATACATTTATACGGGGTATAATTGTTAAAATGTAAAATCTTATGGCCCACGATAAAAAAAACATACTGTATAAACAAATACGTATACCTAAAAACAAATTAAATAATGTCTTCAAAATGGGGTTGTTTATCAGGTCAAGTTGGCTGTTGATTTTTTGAATTTCCTGATTAGCGCGCGCTCTCTGAATTTCGAGTAATTCCAGTAAATCAATTTTTAGGCCCTTCTTCGTTAATTGAATTATCTTTGAGAGTATCGTGTGGCCTAATTTCGATGTTTTTATAGGGCGTCTCGGTATCCTCAAGTGTCAGAAAAAAATCTGATAATCACGTAACGACCCCTTTTTCTTATATATAATAACAATGGCAGTAATCGATCATGGTTATCTTGATTATTGAGCGTTTATCAATTATTGGCTATATTTTAAATTCGCCTTCTTCTTAAAAACAATAACATATGCAAACATACAGATTAATAGTATTATTAATATTAATAGAATTCAGTGGCGTGTTTATTTTTTTATTCCGATATTAAATTTCGGAGTTATAGCATAAGTTTGCTTTTTTTTAATGGAACAAATTTTTATATTATTGTATAGCAGTTTAACGGGTCTATTTTATAAACAATCGTTACGGTTCGTTAGCTAACTATAATCGTTCGGAACGTCAGTTGTAATGTTGCGAACGATTTAGGTTAAAATGTTATTTTGTAACCAACATCGTTAGGCGTTGACCTTGAATGCTTATTCGTAACGATGAACTTGTGATTTTAGAACGAATAGTACACTTGTAGCTCACTTAATTTCTAATTTCGTCAGCATCGTGACAGTTGACGTTTACATTTTAAATCTAAACATTATGCTTATTTTTGCGGATACTTTCAAAAATCGAATTATAATTGAACTAAATTATTTTAATTAAGTGATGAAATGTTAATAATGACTGAAAGTGAAAGTCGAAGTAGTGTCGTGAAAAATCTTGCTCCAGAGATCACTGCACAGCAGTATCAAATATATCTAGAAGAGTTACAATGGAATGAAGCTCTTCGAAGGAATAAATAGTCCCAAAAAAAGTTGAGCAATGGATTATAGAAGTATTTCTTAGATTTGTCTATACATGTTTCTAAAGCTTTCTTCGAGAATAAAGAAGGACTTGTGTGTGTCTCATAAATACGAGTTCATGTGCTGACTTCTTCCTCGGAAAATATATTTTCCAGATTTGTAAATAAGTTTCTAGTAATATGGGAATAACGATTTTGCATTGTAACACAATGTACAATGATATTACGTAGTTAAATAAAAATTAACTTATCTTCGTTCCAATATATAATTCCTATCCACTACAAATTACATGAGAAAATTAAATATAAATATATAATTCATATAGTATCAGGTCAAAATATCCGTTAACGATTGACAGCGGAGCTGTTGTTCCCGAACGATTACAACGGAACGATTTCATCGTTTCGTAAGGATTATGAAAAGTTACAAAATTGAGTTTCATTGAAAAATCGTTATCGGAACGAGAATAGAATTACAACGACATCGTTACGAGTTATAAAATAGACCTGTAAATTAGCTTTATATTGATATAACATGGTTAGCTTAAATTGATGAAAATTATTGAAAGAAAAATTAAGTTTAATTAAATCATTATTTTTATATTAACAGCAAATAATGCCCAGATGAAAACAAAATATATAACGGTACCACTTGATATACCCAATGTTGCCAATCCATTGATATCCAAATTTTGTACTTAACTACTGAATAATATTTCGTACATTATGATCACGTGCCCCATCTTGTTAGAAGAGTATTTGATTATTTTCCTGTAGTGGTATATTACCTATAAATCTTCCTACACGCGCATACACAATTTAAATCTGCCTCATAAATTTCTAATGCGGAATAAATCAACCCGGACGATAATCCCAACTCGACCTTAGTGCACTCAGTTAATTTGTTAGAAATTAATAATTATTTCTATTATTTACTCCATCGGTGAGTATACGAGCTTCATAAATCCAAATAATTCGTTTTTGGCCATTTTTACTTTCTCCGTTACGAAGCACGAGAAAGTATTGTGATCGTGATTTTTATTTCTAATTTTTTTTTTACGGAAATATCCGTTCTGGGGTCCCTAGATACCATTTCAACAATTTCTGGAATTTTTTTGTGTCTGTGTGTGTGTCATGGTGTGTGTGTGTCTCGCTGTGTGCGCTGTATCTCAAAAACTAATAAAGCAATTAATATGAAACTTTGAAAATACGTCTTATTTGATAATCCGAAGAACTGTAAAGCTTTTGGTAAAATTTTGTAAACCGGAAGTGGGTATTTACCTTAACTGTTTTTTGTTTTTTGCCAATATTTTCTTAAATATGGAAAATATCACAAAAACATTCAAACAAACATTAAAGACAACAAAGAAATGAACATATTTTGCTTGAAAATATTTTTTATAAAATCATTGTTATTCGAGAAACAAAAATTATTGTTTTTTTTGTAATTTTTGGTTTATAATTATAAAACGATAATAGCTACAGTAAATTTATGTTAATAATAATTGTAAAGAATGCTAAAATAAACAACTTATAAAGAATAAGTTTTTTTCGAAATCCCTTTAGTTTTTGAGTAAACTGAGTTTTTGAATTTGAAGTATAATTTTTCCATCTTTCATAATTTTGACGTTTTAAACGTCAGTTTCATCCGAGGTTACACAACGCTCGATCTACATTTAAAATATGATTTCAATTGAAAATAAACCATAAAAGCGTAAATATAAATGATACGATCAAGTCGGAGAAAGTAACATGATGGCCACATCACCATTTTTTGTAAATCCCAGTTGCGAAACTAAATTATTTGCCTTGCATCGCCGGGATTTAACATCGTGTTTTGTATGCTTCATAAATTCTATATTTATTACTCTTTAAAATGCGCAACGAACTTATACGAGAAACCCCAATATCCGTTTCAATTTATCGACGAGACGTTGCTGGATCTACCGATACGCATCCAATCACATGAATAATATTTTGCTCTTTATTTTATCTTTTGGTGGGTCTTCGATCATGTCATATATTCGTACATGTCTTATACAAGGAACAGCAGATAAGTACATAGAAACAATACAAAATAAAAATTTAAGACTGAAATGAATATATGAGTATCGAAAGCATATTATAAAATAAAAGGTTGTTAAACGTGCTTTAAGTGATGAACAGTACTAGATTCGGCCTTTGCGTCGTCTCGTCCATAAACACCTAACTAGTACTTTAATGCATCACTTACCGGACTAGTGTCGTAAATAACTAAATTATGTTTTAAATTTGTAAATCTCGGATAAAGTGTACAGTTATTAAATTTACATATTAGTTTAAAGGCGAGGTTTATAATATATTGCTTTCATATTTTAAAAAGATTATTATTATTGTTTATTACTGTATCCTTATCACCGACTGGAAGTTAGCCATAAATTTCAGCCACAACTCCGGCGCATCCACCACATTTGCCTTAAGTAAATTTCCAAGTTATCTCTACTAATTTACAGAAAATGGATTAAAATTCATAATTAATCAAATTGCTGTTGTGCCATAGTAATAACATTAAGCTTTTAACTTAGGATTAACTCCGATTTTTCAATAATACATTTTTCGAAACATAGTCAATTTTCAAAAATGCCAAAAGTCATCGTTGAGCGTAGTTTAGGTTCAATAATTTTGGCCATAAATGATCAATGATGCTTTGACACATACACAAACAAAAATAAAGAATATGTGTCATTTTCTTAAGCCTAAATATTGAAAACAAAGCCCTATAGAATATTTGTGGCCAAAAATATCGAACCTAAACAAGGCCTAACGATGACTTCTGATTTTTTGAAAATAAACGAAATTTCGTAAACGTGTCTGGGTAAATAATTATTTAAACAAAAATGAAGAATATGTGTCATTTTCTTAAGCCTAAATATTGAAAACAAAGCCCCAGGGAATATTTGTGGCCGAAAATATCGAATCTAAACAAGGCCTAACGATGACTAGATTTTTTGAAAATAGACGAAATTTCGTAAAAGTGGCTGGGTAAATAATTATTTAAACAAAAATGAAGAATATGTGTCATTTTCTTAAGCCTAAATATTGAAAACAAAGCCCTATAGAACATTTGTGGCCGAAAATATCGAACCTAAACTGCGCCTAACGATGACTTTTGAATTTTTGAAAATAAACGAAATTTTGTAAAAGTGTCTGGGTAAATAATTATTTAAACAAAAATGAAGAATATGTGTCATTTTCTTAAGCCTAAATATTGAAAACAAAGCCCTATAGAATATTTGTGGCCAAAAATATCGAACCTAAACAAGGCCTAACGATGACTTCTGATTTTTTGAAAATAAACGAAATTTCGTAAACGTGTCTGGGTAAATAATTATTTAAACAAAAATGAAGAATATGTGTCATTTTCTTAAGCCTAAATATTGAAAACAAAGCCCCAGGGAATATTTGTGGCCGAAAATATCGAATCTAAACAAGGCCTAACGATGACTAGATTTTTTGAAAATAGACGAAATTTCGTAAAAGTGGCTGGGTAAATAATTATTTAAACAAAAATGAAGAATATGTGTCATTTTCTTAAGCCTAAATATTGTAAATAAAGCCCCATGGAACATTTGTGGCCGAAAATATCGAACCTAAACTGCGCCTAACGATGACTTTTGATTTTTTGAAAATGAACGAAATTTCGTAAAAGTGTCTGGGTGAATAATTATTTAAACAAAAATGAAGAATATGTGTTATTTTCTTAAGCCTAAATATTGAAAACAAAGCCCTATAGAATATTTGTGGCCAAAAATATCGAATGTAAACTAGGCCTAACGATGACTTTTAATTTTTTGAAAATAAACGAAATTTCGTAAAAGTGTCTGGGTAAATAATAATTTAAACAAAAATGAAGAACATGTGTCATTTTCTTGAGCCTAAATATTGAAAACAAAGCCCCATAGAATATTTGTGGCTGAAAATATCGAACCTAAACAAGGCCTAACGATGACTTTTGATTTTTTGAAAATAAACGAAATTTCGTAAACGTGTCTGGGTGAATAATTATTTTAACAAAAATGAAGAATATGTGTCATTTTCTTAAGCCTAAATATTGTAAACAAAGCCCCATGGAATATTTGTGGCCAAAAATATCGAACCTAAACTAGGCCTAATGATGACTTTTGATTTTTTGAAAATAGACGAACTTTCGTAAAAGTGTCTGGGTAAATAATAATTTAAACAAAAATGAAGAACATGTGTCATTTTCTTAAGCCTAAATATTGTAAACAAAGCCCCATGGAACATTTGTGGCCGAAAATATCGAACCTAAACTGCGCCTAACGATGACTTTTGATTTTTTGAAAATGAACGAAATTTCGTAAAAGTGTCTGGGTAAATAATTATTTAAACAAAAATGAAGAATATGTGTCATTTTCTTAAGCCTAAATATTGAAAACAAAGCCCCATAGAATATTTGTGGCCGAAAATATCGAACCTAAACAAGGCCTAACGATGACTTTTTATTTTTTTTAAATGAACGAAATTTCGTGAAAGTGTCTGGGTAAATAATTATTTAAACAAAAATGAATAATATGTGTCATTCTCTTAAGCTTAAATATTGTAAACAAAGTCCCATGGAACATTTGTGGTCGAAAATATCGAACGTAAACTGCGCCTAACGATTACTTTTGATTTTTTGAAAATGAACGAAATTTCGTAAAAGTGTCTGGGTAAATAATTATTTAAACAAAAATGAATAATATGTGTCATTTTTTTAAGCCTAAATATCGTAATCAAAGCCCCATGGAACATTTGTGGCCGAAAATATCGCACCCAAACTGCACCTAACCATGACTTTTGATTTTTTGAAAATGAACGAAATTTCGTAAAAGTGTCTGGGTAAATAACTATTTAAACAAAAATGAAGAATATGTTTCATTTTATTAAGCCTAAATATTGTAAACAAAGTCCCATGGAACATTTGTGGCCGAAAATATCGAACCTAAACTGCGCCTAACGATAACTTTTGTTTTTTTTTAAATTGGCTTATCGAAAAATCGGGGTTACTCCTAAGTTAAAAGCTTATTGTTATTACTATGGCACTTTAGCAATTTAATTAATAATGAATTTTAATCCATTTTCTATAAATTACTAAAGATAACTTGGAAATTTAATAAAGGCAAAATGGTGCAGGCGCCGGATTCGTGGCTGAAATTTATGGCTAACTTCCAATCGGTATCCTTATCTATTATATGTCGTGTGTAAACCATATTATGTTTATGTTGATAAAGAATTTTAATTTGAAACGAACATTGCTAACATTATTTCCGACTAATTAATAAATATGCTGTAAATGTAATTGATACTTAACCTCATATGGTTAATGGAAGTGCAACAACAACATTAAAGGTAATTTTAATGAAAACAGCAATAACGTCTGAAAACAGTTGGATCGTGATGAATAAACACAAAAAGCTCGTTGGAAATTATTGCTCGTGAAATTATTGCGTTGAATTCAATCCATCCGAATGGACACTGCGCCGAAACGGTGTTAAATTGATAACATGCAGAAAATTCTGTCCGTTCCGCGAGCGTTCATTTAAAATTTAAATTATTTCCGGCAACGTATTCCGACTCTGAAAAGCGGGGAAACTGCAAAATAATCACAACAAATTCTCTTTCACCGCATATGCGAATGCTTATCACTTGGCAAAAGCGTCAAAGGAATAATTAAAGTAATGGCGGTTTTTACAACCGTGTAAACGAATTCAGAATGGAATTTTTAATCTCGCATAATAACAGTATATTATATATAAAGAAACGTTGTGAAAATGTAATTACGCGGGAGATTATGAATAAGGTACATGAGTGTAAAAGTTTTTTGACGGTTTAAAATAATCAGATTTATGCAACGCGGTGGATTATAAAATAATGTTACCTTATTTTTGCATAAATTACATTTGCGGATATTCGCTTATATTAAAAACATTGCACATTTATAAATAAGCACATATTTAAGTGAACAAGACAACTATTAAATATTAATTTTATTGTGCAATCAAAGATTCCATTGAACAGTGATGTAATTGATGATCAATTAAGATCCTTTTTTTTAAGGAAAGATGATTGACAGGAGTTCGGGTTAGGGAAGCGAGGATGATAGGGAATTGGCTTAGTTAGTCAGCTAGGGCATTCAGCCACAACCGATGTATAGTAATAATTCATATTTAAATGAAATGGGTACTACCACTAGACATCCAGGGACCCGCACGGACATTTTTCGTGTTGAAAAAGTGACGCACGGACGGGACTCGAACCCGCACCAACGGGGTCTAGAGGCCGGACCTCTACCCACTACGCCACCGCGGCCCCCAAGATCCATTTAGAATACAAGAAAAAAATTTAATGTTTATTTCAGACAGTTATAAAATACCAATGAAATTAATCATGTGATATAATATTTCGCACTATTTCAACATTAGAATTCTATTAAACTCGACCATTGGTGTATTATTTTAAAGAAAAAATACACACACAAACACACACACACATCATAATTCACGTAGAATTACATTGAATGCATTAACAGTTTCCATATTCACCGCGGAAAACGGGAATTCGTGAAATATTTCCGGTGAACTTGTGCAGGTGATAATTTTCAAGTAATCTGAATAAATGGCCGCACGGCAAAATAATAATCTTAACGTGCAGCCATTTTCCAAACACGATAATTAAACGCCGTCCGAATGGTATACACATTCGTAAACAAAGGCTTTTGATAAATTCGCTCGGAAATTTTGAAAAATTAGTCGTCCGGTTTAATGTACAACCGTGGCGTATCGAAATATAAGCGCCATTATTTCTCCGCCCATCTCTGGAGGTAATAAATTTGATGTGTTATTAAAACAATGGAGTTGAAATGTTGGGATGTTTATTTTCGTTTGAGATAATGCACGTTTATTTCTCAATCTAGAATTTGATTAGTTTTATATGAACATTTTTAAACAATACGATTGTGATTAATTAGAATTTTAGGATATATTTATGGGTTTTAAAGTGTTAAGGCTTTATAATAATAATAATTTATTCACCCGAACTACCGATGTGAACATAGCCACGGATTTCCCGGCGCAACCACCACCGAATAAAAATTTCTTCAATTTTAATGATTTATAATAAATCAAATGCTGAGAATGTAATTAACATTAGTCTATAGATGTACAGTCAATCCACAATTTATATTATTAGTCCACGGGAACTCTCGTTTTAAAATGACAAGAATTCAAAGTCCAATATGTATAGTTCGGGTGGACCCGAGAAAAAAAATTCATAAAAAAGTTATAAACAAGTTTAGCCAAAATTTCATGCGTTAAATAATTTAAGTAGAGTCTTATCTAAACATTGTTGTTAAAGAATAAATTTGAAACGCGTCAAACAGTGCCATATTGGACTTTGAAAGTTTGCTATATTATCTATACAGTTTGGGTGGATCCGAGAAAAAAAGTTCATAAAAAAGTTATAAACAATTTTACCCAAAATTTCATGCGTTAAATCGTTTAAGTAGTCTCTTATCTACACGTTGTTGTTAAAAAAATAAATTTGAAAAGCGTCAAACAGTGCCATATTGGACTTTGAAAGTTTGCTATATTATCTATTCAGTTTGGGTGGATCCGAGAAAAAAAGTTCATAAAAAAGTTATAAACAATTTTATCCAAAATTTCATGCGTTAAATCATTTAAGTAGACTCTTATATACACGTTTTTGTTAAAAAAATAAATTTATAACGCGTGAAACAGTGCCATATTGGATTTTGAAAGTTTGCTATATTATCTATGTAATTTGGGTGGACCCAAAAAAAAAATTCATAAAAAAGTTATAAACAATTTTACCCAAAATTTCATGCATTAAATCGTTTAAGTAGACTCTTATCTACACGCTGTTGTTAAAAAATTTAATTTGAAACGCGTCAAACAGTGCCATATTGGATTTTGAAAGTTTGCTATATTATCTATGTAGTTTGGGTGGACCCGAGAAAAAAAAAATAATAAAAAAGTTATAAACAATTTTACCCAAAATTTCATGCGTTAAATCGTTTAAGTAGACTCTTATCTACATGCTGTTGCTAAAAAATTAAATTTGAAATGGGTTAAACAGTGAGATATTGGACTTTGAAAGTTTGCTATTTTATCTATATAGTTTGGGTGGACCCGAGAAAAAAAATTCATAAAAAAGTTATAAACAATTCTACCTAAAATTTCATGCGTTAAATTGTTTAAGTAGGCTCTTATCTACCAGTTGTTGTTAAAAAATTAAATTGAAATTGTGGATTGACTGTACATCTATAGGCTAATGTTAATTACATTCTCAGCGTGTGATTTATTATAAATCATTAAAATTGAAGAAATTTTTATTTGATGGCGCCGGGAAATACAATATAAATAATATAAAATAGTGAATGAAATGTTGAAAAACATACAAGTAATTTTCATAGCTAGCTGAACAATAATAATAATAATAATAATAACTATAATAATAATAATAATAACTATAATAATAATAATAATAATAACAATAATAAAAATAATAATAATAAATATATTTCCCAACAAATAAAAATTCTAATTACTGGAAAAACATATAACATTGACATTAGACTAACAAATAAACTAAAGTATGATTTTCAGTAAGCATAGAAATACAAGATGAAAACTACTTGCCATAAAAAAAGGTTAAAGTTTATAATATATTTAAAAGAAAACCGAAATATATCAAATGAATAAAATTATCTTCCACTCCAACCTATATATCTTTTTATTCGCTACATAGAGTCAACTCTGGATATATATCAGTGGCGACTCGTTAGGGGAGGCAGGTGAGGCATTGCCTCACCATTAATTTTCTATATTATAAAAATATAAATTTATTCAATAATTTTTTTCCGCGTTGGCTTTAATATTGATTATTAATTATACAGTAATTAAAAATGGTGATATTAACGGAATGTTATTCCCGATTTTTAATGATTAGAATTAGCGCGCCCTCCCAGACCGGACTTGAGGCAAATGTAAACCAGCGCAATCGGAATTTATGCAACTTAATATGCCTCCATACAGTTTACATTGTGCCGCCAACCTTAATCAGTTAAAATAGGAAGGTTTTTAAAAGATGTGTAGATAATATTAAATCTGTGCCTCACTGACACATATTTATATACATAGTTTGGTTTTCGGCTAAAATCTAAATTTTATTCATAAAGTGTTTCAAATTATACAAATTTCTTTCTAAACTGTATAGATATTGACTGATAAAAATACGTTTGTCGTGCGTTTTTTATGCGGCTTCCATATTTCACCGCTTCAAAGGAATTTCCTAAAAAACAACAAATACTTTTTTCACAAAGAGAAAAACCGTAGGGAGGACAAATTGTGCTCCTTTAACATTTTATTTTTTTTCGGTCTGTATTTTTTGTTCTTGTTCCACCCACACGTCTTAAAAGTTTCAGGCAGACGCGACGAGAATTTTAATAAATCGCTCTTAAAAAACAAATATACATAAATAAAAGAAAATATTTCATTTGTTATCACCTGAACATACATATTAGTGTAAAATATATTCAATGCATTTATTTTCTAAATTATTTGCTTTTATATTTAAAATTTCTTAACATTTCATTAATCAAAGTACTAAAATGACTTATTCGTAACATTATTAAATTAACGATAAACAGTTTTTAAAATTCAATTATAGGAAGATTGTAAACTGTAATGATAGGTTTTTTCCAGTAAAGCATCGATTAACGAAATAAATATTTACTAAAATAAATAAAACAGATTCGAAAACTGTAAGAGATCCTCAACAAAATTTATTTTTGAGGAAATTTTTCAAATTTAATTAACTTTAAACATTTAAACATAAAAAAGTATAGAATAACTTTCTTCGTATCCGTAACGGTTTATGATATTTTTGAGTTCAAAATAGAAGTGTACTAAAAGTTTATATTGTTATAACTTTTGACACAATAATTTTCTGAACCTCTAGTTAAGACCAAAATCCATGTCTTGATAGCCTTTATAATACATGTGAAATTCGCTAAAGTCCCTGATGTACCCCAAAAAAGTGTGCATTTATTTATGGAATAATGTACTGAATGCACATTTATTAAAATAATTGTTTTCATTATAAAAGTGCGCTGGGGCCTGCCAAAACCCAAATATTTAATCAAAACTAATAATAAAAAATGTGTACAAACCACATCAACTCAATGTAAATAACTAGTGAACTGAAATCATTCAACAATTATTATTCAGTCGTAACCAATAATTGAAATAAACTCGTTCCTATTTTTAATCCATTTTTTACTCGTTGGAAGCTTAAAAGGTTTAAACTGCATGCGCGCTATATTAAAATTCGTAATGACGTCCTTTGTATGGGAAACCCAACTTTATAATTGAGTGGAAAACAAATTTTGATTGAATAGCAACAACTTTGCCGAAATTGAATTCACTGTTTATGTATGCACCCATTTGATATTTATATATAAGTTTTCGGCTCTCGAATAATCCCCGCGGAAACTTTATGTTCCGGTAATTATTTTCAGGGTAATGTATTCATGAAATCTGCAAGGGTCACTATCAACTTTAAATACACACACACGCCAACTGTTCTCTGATGCTTACATTTTGTAGATTCATTATTCATGCCGTAAGAGCAGTAGTTGTGGGTAGAGATGAGTGTTTGTTGGAGAATGAGCATAATTATCCTTCTGCTTATTTGTTTTTGAATAGTATTAGAGTATTACTAGTTGTTTCAACTTAAAAGGGATGATGTAGCAAGCGAAGAAACAAACGTATGTGGTTATTTAATGAGCTGTGCCCGGCGCCTTCACCAGAAACGCAGGCATAGATTAACAAAGTTACGTCTGCAATGTACTAGTATAAATGCGCAAAAGGTGGTAATTTTAGGTATTAGTATTCGATATTAATTTGCTGGTGAGTCAAAAAGTACGAAACGCGCTATTAAAATATTGTTCTTTCAAATGCAAATTAGTTCCATTTCAATCTAATGTTTTTTAAAGAAATTGTAAGTGTTTTTAAATTTGCTCCTTTTCAAAACTTAAATATAATTAAAAAAGTATTATTAAGTACTATTCTCAGGGGGGTTATCAAGTTTTTATTTTTACTTTCTCCGCTTATAATAGTTTCTTGTCGAAAAAAATAATTTTGTGGAAAATATTTTTAAGCAAAAGTTGTTCATTTCTTTGTTATCTTTAAAATTGGTTTGAATGATTTTGTAATATTTTTCATATTAAAAAAATATCGGAAAAAAATCCCCCGGATGTTTTAGGTTGGCAACAGTTTTGCGCGGGGTCAGGTTGTTTCCAGGTTGAGGTCTCAAGGTCACTGCTTCTATGATTTTAAATTGCAAATTGTTTAAAATAAATATATCTATCAATTAACGAAACCTTGCCATTTTTAGCAAATCTATGCCTTTTTTGAAATGCGTAGAAAAATTCAATAAAAACATGAAACGCAGACATTATATATCTTAAGAAATCTATTAAATTTTCGAATTTTAATCTTTCAGAAATACATTACTTTTTGATAAGACAGACTAGAAAATTTTTAATTGAATTAATGTTTAATTTAAAGTACTATCGTTAATAATATGAACAATCAATATCTAAATATTAAAACAATTAATAGTTCTGAATTATTTGTGTACTAAAAGGTTTTCCAATAGGGATGATATGATTTTGAAGTGACGTTTCGGCCATTTGTAATATGTCATGATCTGTCATTTATTTTTCATTGTATTCAGTAGTGTTTACAATTTCATCATATAGAGATATACGCAAGAACAACGTTTACAAATTATTCAGTTTTATTATCAAAATAATCGTTCTCCAATTGCAACTTTTCGTGCGCTTTTGCCATTTTATGCTCGTAATAATCGTCCAAGTGTGCTCGCTATTCGTAGAATTGTTGAAAATGTTGAGTGTACATTTTCTTTACATAATGTTAAAGTGCCAATAAGACAAAGAACCGCTCGAAGTAATGCAAATATTGCTGCCATTCAGGCTAGTGTTGCTGAAGACCGCAATTTGTCGATTCCAAGACGTTTTCAACAATTGGGACTGTCTTAAACCACAACCTGGCGGATTTTGAAAAAGGATTTGGGTTTGCATCCGTATAAAATTAGTCTCACTCAAGAACTGAAGCCATTGGACCACCGTAAACGTCGTGAATTTGCTGATTTTGCCTTGGAACAACTTGAAAACGATAACGATTTTTTTTTAAATCATCTCCGATGAGGCTCACTTTCATCTTAGTGGTGCGATAAATAAACAAAACTGTCGATTCTGGTCCGAAGAAAATCCACAAATTATTCAAGAAAAACCATTACATTCACCTAAATTGACAGTTTGGTGTGGTTTTTGGTCTGGTGGAATCATCGGTTCGTACTTCTTTCGAAATGAAGCTGGTAACACCGTTACTGACAATGGAGAGCGGTATAGATCGATGCTAACCAACTTTTTATGGCCGAAATTGGAATAAGTTGATCTTGACAACATTTGGTTCCAACAAGACGGGGTTACGTGCCACACAGCAAATGCAACAATTGAATTATTGCGAGAAAAGTTTGGAGATTCTATTATTTCAAGAAATTGTGATATTGAATGGCCTCCAAGAAGTTGTGATTTAACACCATTAGACTATTTCTTGTGGGGTTATTTGAAGTCATTGGTCTTTCTAAATAAGCCAGACTCTCTTCAAGCTTTACAAGTCAATATTGAACGTGCCATTCATGACATACGACTTGATTTAGTGGAAAAAGTGCTCGAAAATTGGGTTCATCGAATTCGTTCCTGCAGAAGAAGTCGTGGAGGCCATTTGAATGACGTTTTATTTAGAACTTAATTGCATCGATTGTACTTCACATTAAATAAAAAACATTTGAATTTTCTTAACAATAAGTGTGTTTTTACTTTCTCCGTTACGAAGTACGAGAAAGTATTGTGATCGTGATTTTTTTTTCAAAAATTTTTTTTACGGAAATATCCGTTTTGGGGTCCCTAGATGCCATTTCAACAATTTCTGGAAAAAATTTTTTTGTGTCTGTGTGTGTGTGTGTGTGTGTGTGTGTGGCTGTGTGTGTGTGTGTGTGTGTGTGTGTGTGTGTGTGTGTGTGTGTGTGTGTGTGTGTGTGTGTGTGTGTGTGTGTGTCTGTGCGCGCTGTATCTCAAAAACTAATAGACCATAAGTTTTATTTGATAATCCGGAGAACTGAAAAGCTTTTGGTAAAATTTCGTACACCGGAAGTGGGTGTTTACCTTAACTGTTTTTTGTTTTTTGCCAATATTTTCTTAAATATGAAAAATATCACAAAAACATTTATACAAATATTGAAGACAATATAGAAATGCGAATATTTTGTTTGAAAACATTTTTCATAAAATCATTGATATTCGGGAAAAAAATTTATTAATTTTTTTTTCATTTTTGGTATACAATTATGGAATGCTAATAGTTACAGCAAATTTATGTTAATAATAATTGTAGAGAATACCAAAATGAATAATTTATGAAGAATAAGTTTATTTCGAAATCTCTTTAGTTTTTGAGTAAACTGAGTTTTTGAATTTGAAGTACATTTTTCGATCTTTCATAATTTTGACGTTTTAAACGTCAGTTTTATCCGAGTCTACGAAACGTTCGATGCACACTTAAAATATGATTTAAATTGAAAATAAACCATGGAAGCGTAAATATAAATAATATCATCAAATCAGAGAAAGTAACATGATGGCCACATCACCATTTTTTTTTAAGAAATCATATCACTCTTATTGGAAAACCTTTTATATATCAGCGATCTTTATAAAGAGTTAGTAAGAGTTCTGATTTTTTAGGATGGTAAACTCTGATCAGTTTGCGTAATAATTTAGCGTAAAACATGAACAAACAGTATGAATCTTTTTGGAAAAATTCCATACTTAAAAAAAATCGAAACATTATTTCTTCAAATACAAAATAGTTTTGGAAACTCCAGTAATTTTTAGTCATGAATTTATTTTAATGTGTGGCTTCGATTTGTAGAATAATTAAATGCAAAATATTAAGCAAAAAGTACGAAACGCATTGTTAAAATATTGTTCTTTCAAATGCAAATTATTTCCTGTATTCGTTTGTAAGCGACAGACACACAGGCGCACACAAACATACACAGGCACAATTTTATTTTCTTCCCAAAATAAAAATCATGTCCAGGGACCCAAAACAGCAGTTTCTTTGAAAAAATGGTGATGTGGCCATCATGTTACTTTCTCCGACTTGATGGTATCATTTATATTTACGTTTTCATGGTTCATTTTCAATTGAAATCATATTTTAAATGTACATCGAGCGTTGCGTAAACTTGGATGAAACTGACGTTTAAAACGTCAAAATTATGAAACGGAAAAAATATACTTCAAATTCAAAAACTCGGTTTACTCAAAAACTAACGAGATTTTGAAAAAAACTTATTCTTAAGAAGTTGTTCATTTTGCTATTCTCTACAATTATTATTCACACAAAATTGCTGTAACTATCATCGTTTCATAATTATAAACCAAAAGTTAAAAAAAAATTAATAAATTTTTTTCTCGAATAGCAATGATTTTATGAAAAATATTTTCAAGCAAAAGATGTTCATTTCTTTGTTGTCTTCAATGCTTGTTTAAATGTTTTTGTGATATTTTTCATATTTAAGAAAATATTGGCAAAAAACAAAAAACAGTTAAGGTAAACATCTACTTCCGGTGTACGAAATTTTACCAAAAGCTTTTCAGTTCTTTCGATTATCAAATAAGACGGATGTTGAAAGTTTCATATCAATAGCTCTATTAGTTTTTGAGATACAGCGCACACAGACAGACACACACACACACACACACACACACAGACAGACAGACACACACACACACACACACACACACACACACACACACAGACACAAAAAATGTTTTTCCAGAAATTGTTGAAATGGCATCTAGGGACCCCAAAACGGATATTTCCGTAAAAAAAATTTTTGAAAAAAAAATCACGATCACAATACTTTCTCTTACTTCGTAACGGAGAAAGTAAAAAAAAACTTCGTAGCGGAGAAAGTAAAATATGTTTATAATCGTGAAAAATTAAACAGTTAAACGATCTTCAAGCGGAATTTTTGATAATTAAATATGTATGTACTTCCTTGTTAGATATGCTCACATCTTATATTCCGCATTGAAATCACCCGGTATGAGTATATTAGACAAAAATATAATTGAAAATAATAAATTACTGGAAAATATAAAAATAACGACTTTTTATGTTTTCTTAGAGCATATTACCAGCGTTTGCTTTTTGAGTTACCCAGTGGGAATACAACCCTGATTACATAGTACCTAAAATAATTTCTACATATCTTCAGACTATTAATCATTTGTGTTGCGGCATAAGCAGTTGCTCCGTCTTGTTGAAATAGTGGATTATTTATCCCTTCTCTGAGAAGCTCTTTAACGACAAACCTATTTATAACCTTAACGACACGGTGAATCCCTTCGGTTATTAACACGAGTTACCTCTTCTAATCCTTCTATAAACAATTTATTATACCATAGTGGTTGCTTTGTAATTAATACGAATTCAATGCATTAAGTGCGGGTGATATAAATTAGATTTAGTTGTGTGTATAGTGCACATTCGGGTGGACATAAGTCTTCGTCGGCGCGTATGATTGTATGCATGTCGCCCCCCTACATGCATAAATCACAATGCAAACATGTATATGTATATATAGTATTATTTACATACGTGCTTAGAAATATGTGAAGGGAACTAAGTTTGCCGGAGAGCAGAGCAAACTCTGCAGAATGCGAGCCCGTTTAAATTATACATCATCAAACTTGGACGCCACAAGTAGTAACAGTCTGTTGCTATCTACAAGTTACTTTAAATGAAACGCATATTGTATTAATAATATTTGTAGACTGCATGGTGGATGGAATCTAAGTTAAAATTACAATAGAATACAATTTAAAAAACCATTAAAGCGCCTATTTTAAAGTATAATAGTATATTGTACAATGAGCATATAATGATGGCTATTAATCACGAGAACGATTTTTGCGGTACGAGCCGTAGGCGAGTAGAGCAAGTCGTTCGAGTGATTAATAGCCATTATATGCGAGTTGTACACTATACTTTGTTCACGGAAATTAAAATCAAGATCAAAATTCAATTTACGCGAATTAGCGTGTTTATGACAATATTAAACACGCAAATACGTGTGAGTGTTTAATAACCATATTAAAAACGCAAATGCGTGTTTAATGAAATTGAGTGTTAAATGTACCCCATTAATGCAGCCCATAAAATTTAATAATGCGCACATTATAATATTTTCGTGAGCAAAAGGATTTTAATTATTTTTTCTGAAGCCAAATGGATTAAGAGTAGCATTTTTTTTACAAGAAAATGTCTGCTTAAATGAGCCGAAATCGAAATTTTGGTTGAAATTTCGAATTCTAAATTTTTGACATATTATATAGAATTCAGAGTTTCTTAACCATTTTGGACACAGCGCGCACTTTGTTAGGTCCCCCTTTACTTTTTCACAGCTTAAAATGACATGGTAATCCCTAAAATTAAACAGGCTTGGTTTGGTATTAGTAAGACATAATTCAAAAAATGGTGATGTCACCATGATGTCACTTTTTCTGATTTGAAGGTTTAATAATTATATTCATACTTTCCAGGTCTATTTTCAATTTAAATGATATTTTAAATATGCATCGAGCGTTTTGCAGGATCGTTTGAAAAGTCAAAATTATGAAAAATGAACATGACAAATTAAAGTTTAATGCCTTTTCTTAAATATTGCTCTTACATTTCTCCTAAATTTACCAAAGAATGTTTTTTATTTTTTATAGAACATTAAAATACAATAAATTTGGGCAAATCTGCACATGCCATGGTTTTTCCAAAATTAATAATTGTTTGTTGTCGCTACAAAAAAATGTAATTTCTCATCTTAGAACTGAAATTTCTTGAAAATTATTTAATCGATGCTTAAAAAATTTTCACAGAACATCAAAATATTATACAATTTGAATAATGTTTGTGATTTTCAAATCTGCACTTGCCATATTTTGGCAAAATTCATAATCTTTTGTTCTCGCTGCAAAAAATGCAATTTCTCACCTTGGTGCTCAATTTTCTTAAAAATTGATCAAGCGATGTTTCTATTCTCTTCATATAACATCAGAATGCAGTCAATTTTGAATAATGATCTAATATGCACTTGCCATGATTTTGGCAAAATTTTATTTTTAATAAATAAATACAGTTTATTGAAACTCCTAAGAGCTACAAATGGCCATCGACCGAAGTCTTTCAGCCTATTAACACTAGCTACATTTGTTGTTAGTTACATTGTTCTTAAAATAGTTATGTTATAAATGTTATATTACATTACATGGTATTTTTAAGATATTAAAGAGACTTGTTAGTTAATGCTCATAACTACTCTCTCGTGCACTCTTTGATCATTTCGAAAATTGTTTTTTCCGGAAATTTATATGCATGATGCATATTTCTATCTCTCTGCAGCATTATTTTGTTCAATATTTCGTGATTTGCGTTACGAGCAAATTTGTTTATTAATTGTTGCGATCTTTTATTTTTATTTTTATTTATTTTTTTAAAATTCATTTATATATAAACCCAACAGCCATTTACAGGGTTAATTAAACATGTACAATGACAAAAAAAGTACGAAACAATAAATATAATACACAATTCGACATAAATATAGCCCGATACATTTCAATGCGTTATTATTATTAAATAAATGAACACGTTGCTTAAAATAAAACGGACTAAGAATTTTTTTCGTAGACTTAACACAAAGTGAAAGAATCGCATTTTTTCTTAAAATTCCAAGATTTAAATTACCCTATTTTAATCTCTGCATAATATCTAATCGCGTTGATCGATATTGATGATTCAAACGTGAAAATACGGATAATTTCATGTTTTTAACGGGCTCAGATTTTTTTCGTAAACGTATCACAAAACGAAAAAATCGCATTTTTGTTAATTATAACATCAAAATGCAATCAATTTTGAATTAAGGGCAAACATGCACTTGGCATGGTTTTGGCAAAATTTATAATCTTTTGTTTTCATTGCAAATAACGCGGTTTATCAAGTTTACGCTTAAATATCTCGAAAATTGATCAAAAAAATGATATACATAAAGATCCAATAATTTTTGAAATGGGCAAATTCGCACGTGTGGGTCATAGTTTTTGAAAAACTAATACTTTTTTGTTCTTGCTGCAAAAAATGCTTTTTTTCGAACTTTGCGCCGTAATTCTAAAAATGTATTATGTTTTTTTATTATTTTCAAAGAACGCAAATTTTGAATAATTTTTATAATAGGCAAATCTGCATTTGTCATAGTTTTAGCAAAATTCACAATCTTTAATTGCCTCTGCAAAACATGCAATTTCTTAATAAGTTATTTGTCAGTAGTCCTAATAAGACTTAATTTTGCAGAGTTACGAACAGGTTGAATATTCACATATTCAGGCTATATTTTTATACCTTTTAAAATGTGTGTATAGGTTAATGTTTTGAATTCTGTATTTTGTATTATTTTATATTTTTCTCTGTAAGTGGACCTAGTCTGTTGAGAAATAAATTGTTATTATTATTATTATTATTTCGCTTTATTAAATGTATGCAATTTCTCATTTTAGCTCTCAACGTTCTCAAAAATTGATAAACCAATGTTTCTATTTTTTCATAGAACATCAAAATACAATGAACTTTGAATATTGTTTGTAATAGTAAAGTCTGCACTTGCCATAGTTTTGGCAAAAATCATAATGTGATTTTCGTTGCGAATAATGCGTTTTATTAACTATGCATTCAAATTTCTCGAAAATTTATCAAATAATGTTTTTACTTTTTCGAAGAACATTAACAATCAATTTTGAATCATTTTCGTAGTGGGCAAGTCTGCACTTGCCATAATTTTGAAAAAATTCACAATATTTTGTTTTCGCAGCAAATAATGCGTTTTACTAAAATTGTGCCTAAATTTCTCGAAAATTTATCAAAGAATAATAATAATAATATTTTTGTTTTTGAATTTGGCAGGTGCCTATCAATCACATCGGTAATGTATTGTTCATATTAAATGAAATAGACATCCACAAACACCCATGCCCTCGCCGGGATTCGAACCCGGGACCCTCCGCATTATATAATAATAATAATAATTTCTTTATTTTCAGTAGAGAATTGCTTTCATGGATGAGTCAATACATAACTTATGAATTTAATCGGTTACAAAGATTCATAAATTAATATTTCAATGCCGTAAAACTTAGAATTTAAAACTTAAAATTACATAAAATTAAATCATAGGTCAAAAATTATGAAATATTTAAAACTTATATATTATGTTTTTACTTTTTCAAAAAATATGAAAATCCAATCAATTTTGAATAATTTTTGTAATAAACAAATCTGCAATTGCCATAATTTTCGAAAAATTAATAATCTTTTGTTCTTGCTGCAAAAATGCGTTCTCTTAACTTTGCGCCGTAATGTCTCAAAAAAATGTATCAAAAATGTTTTTATTTTAATTGCAAAACAACGTAAATTCAATCAATTTTGAACAATTTTTGTATTGGGCAAATCTGCACTCATCATACTTTTGTTAAAATTCATAATCTTTTGTTCTCGCTACAAAAACCATGCAATTTCTCATCTTAGCCCCCAAATTTCTCAAAAATTAACAAAATAGAAACATTTCTATTTCTTTAAAGAACATCAAATTGCTATCGATTTTAAATCATTTTTGAAGTGTAAGAGTTTTGGCAAAATTCATAATGCTGCAAAAAATTCCTTTTCCTAACTTTGTGATTAAATTTCTCGAAAATTTACAAAATAATAATGATAATAATAATAATGTTTATTTAACGGGCATGCCATTTAAACATATATACAGTTTGTAATACATATATAATAAAATTAAGCACAAAATTTTTAATTTTTTTTTAAATGTGAACACCAAAAGGTATACTAACAATTTTTTTTTAAACTTTTAATTTTTTTTTAAAATGTGAACACCAAAAGGTATACTAACAAAACAATCTAAATAAGAAATAAAGTTAAACACTTCAATGCAGTCGTATCTGTTTAAAGCGCCTTTTAAATAAACTATACGGTATATACATAAAATCTAATTCGTTGTTTTTATTTTTACATTTTGTCCGTGAACAAGTCCGCACCTGACACAGTTTATTCAAGATTTATAATAATTTTATAATTATGGACAAAAAATAACAAAATAAACTTTATTTTTCGTCGAAATTTTTTTTTTTTTATGAAACATGTTTTGTTCAGTTTTGCTGTCTTCGGTATATGTCTAAATGCTTCTGTAGTATTTTTTGTATTTAACAAATTATTGAAAAAAAAATAAAAAACGGTTAAGGTAAACACCAAAAGCTTTTCAGTTCTTAGGATTCTCAAATAAGACTTATGTTAAAAATTTCAAATTATTTGCAGTTTTAGTTTTTGAAATAGAGCGCGCAGACACACACACAGACACATGTTTTTTTTTAATTTCTCCGTTACGAAGTAAGAAAAAAATCATGATCATAATACTTTCTCGTACTTTTACGAAGATAGTAAAAACATTTTGTTTTTTACAGCAATTAGACAAAATAAGAAGTTGGCGATCAATTTTGAATGAAGTATATATTTTTGGTTGCGTTGACTGAGCAAATAAATCGCCTTAAAATTTGCGGACAATGTGTCTCAAAATTATATCTTCCGAAATTAGAACCAAATATTGTTAAACTTTGCAAAGATGGCCAACCTAAAGGTGCTCCTTAAAACTTTGAGTTGTTTTAGAGGTTTATTTGTTGTTAGGTTATAGTTATATCAAATATTTTACTTGCATGTATGTAATTATCGTTGTATGCGCAATTTTTTTCGAATTTCAAATTCCAAAGTGCCTCGAGACGATTCGACCATTTTTGAAAAAATGTTTGTCTGGCTGAAACAGACAATTCGAAGAACTGATAAGCTTTTGGTAAAAATTTAAATACCCGATGTGACTGTTTATTTTAAGCGTTTTTTGGTTCCGAATATTTTGTCATGAAAAAAATAATTCTTAAGTACAAAGAGCTTATGTTAACAATGTTTTAAACTTTTACATTACTAAAGTCAAAATAGTCTCTTGTCACTTTGTTAAATTTTAATGCCAATAAATTGTTTTTCAAAGCCACCTTCGATTTTTATTTATTAAAATGGCTATTGAAACGGTTGGTGAAACTAGTTTTCTGTAAATAACTTATAATGCGTTGGGAATTGGGTCAGGGTTGTTATTAGGAAAAATGTTTGTTTTTTTAATTCTGCATGGAATGACATAAAAATATGCGGGGGCTCCAGTTTAAAATAAGAAAAATGAAGTGCTTTAAAGATTGAAAAGTTTGACACTAAATTTAAGACACCCTGTATAATTTATATCGATTAAACTTGGTTTGTCAGACCTTATTTAATAAGTACCTTGTATGATTTTATTAACACGGCACTATTTTTATTTTTTATTCATTTTTTAAAACAATAGTGCAAAACTGATTTTTTTTAGTTTTAATTTTTTTGCTGATATCCCAGAATAGATTCAAATAAAATTATAGGAGTATGTAGGCAACCATAAAGGGCACCCAAATAAGCAATAAAATACATAGCATGTAATTAAAAAAATATATCATCATGACGTCACGCTTCTTTGGGACACCCTGTATAATCAAAAATATTTTCCTGAAATGCATCATAGGATAGAAATATATTCTACAAAATATCGAAATCCAAAATTAATTAATAACTGAGCTATAGAAGACGGGAGGTGAGATGCAGGACCCTGTATAGTAGATACCAAACAAAAGACAGTTAAAAGAAAATTATTTTGAAAATGCCGTAATAAGTTGGAGGCCCTGTATATTTGTATGTCATTCCAAGCGGAATTTTATCTAATTACAATTCTATGGCAATTCTTAACACATTAAAAGTTATTTACAGAAAACTTGTTTTAACAATTATTCCATACCCACTTGAATGAATAAAAATCGAAGGTGGATTCGAAAAACCAGTTTCTGGCATAATATATGTTGCAATTACAATTATTATTATTATTTCTTATAATTTTTCTGAATCGTTATTAAAATAATCATGTATTACCCGGCGCAGTCACCAAAATTATGAGTCAGGGAACTGTCTGAGTTAGGATTTTGATATCTGGTAAAATTTACTTGTTTCCCAGGACATATTTCAGGAAAATATGTTGCATGCTAAAAGTGTGATATCATGATGACTTATCTTTTAAGATTAGATGCTGGTTATCTTGTTGCTTATTTAGGTGATTTTATGGTTACCTATATACTCCTAAAATTATATTGAAATGATATTAGCAAAATAAAAAATATAGAAACAAAGCGCTCCTGCCGAGAGAGCTCAAGAAAATTAAAAAAAAAACCTCAAACAAGTTGACTTTCTAATTCATGTCGCATTTTCTGGCGCAATCAAAAAAATTATGATGTCAGCATTTTTTTTTATTAATGATGTCATTGACATTTTCTGTAAATAAATTCGTTTTTTAGAGCTCTTATTTCTTTCTACAGTCACATAACTTAATTTTTTGCATAAATACTTGTCTTGTATTGTTAATTCTAAGCATTCAACTGTGTATGTGTTTCATAACCTTGCACATTATTTTGGTTGTAACAGGAGTTATTTGAAGAGTATTATTTAATACAATAAATTTTGTTTCATGTATATGTGTGCATATATCTATAGGTATGTTGATAAAGCGAGGTAAAACTGGAAATACTTGAAAACAGGTGGATATGGAGGTGAGCTTCTGGAAGGTTGGATAATGTGGGCTGAGCAAACATTTGCACGCCCTTATACAAAGGAAGACCTAGAAAAAAGGGGAAGGAAAAACAATTAAATTGTTACACACACGTAATCCTGCTGATCTGATCACGAAATATAACATTTGCTTTGTTATATATTACATACGTAAAAAAATAATCATTGCAAATATATTTACAAACAGATGTAATAAATCGAAAGTTTAATATTAACAAAATTCTCTTCATAAATAACGCAGGATTTTCATGGTTGTATGATCACGTGCGTTATTTATAGTTATATTCCTACTGTGATATTATTTATTGTGGCTTTTATTAAAAGTTTCTTTTCTTTCGAGTAATTTTTATCGCGCACGTAAGGCACCGCAGATAATAAATCCCATGGCACTAAAAAGTGGTGAATGCGGGGAAGAAAGAACAAAAGAGGTTTATATATTAAATGTGGAGCCCTTAAATTGCTGCGGGTTATTGAGACTATTTGGCTTGATTAAATGGCCAAATTTGGGAGTTTGTCAGGAAATTGCATTTACATTTTTTTATTCAACAAAGAAGTCATAAAAAATTATGATAATATTCTTGGATGACTTAACGCCGCATATAAAAAGCTAGAATCGCTTTAAAATGAAAGAAATTTGTGTTTGTGAAAAGTTAGTCATTCTGTGAGCTGTAATAAATTCCAATTTTTTATTTTTTTAGTAGATTTGCTACACGAATTTTTTACTTTCTCCGTTATGATGTACGAGAAAGTATTGTGATCGTGATTTTTCTATCAAAAATTTTTTTTACGGAAATATCCGTTTTGGGGTCCCTAGATGCCATTTCAACAATGTCTGGAAAAAAAAAAATTGTGTCCGTGTGTGTGTCTGTCAGTGCGCGCTGTATCTTAAAAACTAATAAAGTAATTGATATGAAACTTTGAACATACGTCTTATTTGATAATCCGAAGAACTGAAAAGCTTTTGGTAAAATTTCGTACATCGGAAGTGGGTGTTTACCTCAACTGTTTTTTTTTTGCCAATATTTTCTTAAATATGAAAAATATCACAAAAATATTTAAATAAATATTGAAGACATCAAAGAAATTAACATTTCTTGCTTGAAAATATTTTTCATAAAATCATGTTATTCGAAAAAAAAGTTTATTAATTTTTTTTAAATTTTTGGTTTTTAATTATGAAACGATAATAGTTACAGCAATTTTATGTTCTAAAATGAACAACTTATGAAGAGTAAGTTTTTTTCGAAATCTCTTTGGTTTTTGAGTAAACTGGCTATTAGGATTTGAGGTATTTGTCATTTTCATCATCAAAAAAGTAAATTTTCAAGTGCCAATTTTCAACTGTCAAAAACTGTCAAAAGTGAGATTTTTAATGTCATTTTTATTTGACAGTTGAAAATTTAAGTTTTTGCCTGTTGCAAAATTGTCATTTTCGGCAGTTACAAATGATCATCGTTAGTAGTTATTGCAATTTCTACCAGTTAAAATGGTCATCGTTAGCAGTTGAAAATTTGTATTTTTGACAGCTGGAAATTGTAGTTTTTGGCAGTTGAAAATTGTCATTATTATCAGTAAACAATAGTCATTTCTGGTAGTTGAAAATTTACTTTTTTGGCTTCAGAACATTGTCAATTTTGGCAGTTTAAAACTGTAGTTTTTGACAGTTAAAAGTTCTCAATTTGGTAGCTGAAAATCATTATTTTTGGTTATCGTTGCCAATTAAAAATAAAAAAATTCAGCTACCAAAATTGATCATTTTCAACTGCCAAAAAATACAGTTTTATTAAACTGCCAAAAATTGACAAAAAAGTAAATTTTTAAGTACCAATTTTCAACTGTCAAAAACTGTCAAAAGTGAGATTTTTTAATGTCATTTTTACAGTTTTTGACAGTTGAAAATTTAAGTTTTTGCTTGTTGAAAATTTTGGCATTCTAAAATTGTCATTTTCGGCAGTTACAAATGATCATCGTTAGTAGTTAAAAATTGCATTTTCTGTCAGTTAAAATGGTCATCATTAGCAGTTGAAAATTTGTATTTTTGACAGCTGGAAATTGTAGTTTTTGGCAGTTGAAAATTGTCATTTTTGGCAGTTTAAAATTGAAGTTTTTGATTGCTGAAAATGATCAATTTTCGCATTTCAAAATCGTAGTTTTTGAAGGTTGAAAATTGTCATTATTGGTAGCTAAAAATTATTATTTTTTACAGTTGAAAAGGATCATCGTTGGTATTTTTGACAGTTGAAAACTGTAGTTTTTGGCAACTGAAGATTGTCATTTTTGCCAGTTGAAAATTATCATTTTTTGTTGTTGCAGATGGTTATTGAAAGCAGATAAAAAATGCAATTTTTGACCATTGTTAGCAGTTGAATATTGTCATTTTTGATAGTTGAAAATTGTGGTATTTGGCAGTTAAATATTGTCATTTTTGATAGTTGAAAATTGTGGTATTTGGCAGTTGAAAATTGTGGTATTTGGCAGTTGAAAATTGTGGTATTTGGTAGTTGAAAATAGATTTAAAAATTGTTTTAGATAAAAGTTAAAAGGTTTAGAGGGGAACATACAGTAGTGACATAGTGACCTTGGTTTGACCTTGCGATAACTATTAAGGTCGAGCGAAAATCAAGTGCGCGCTGTATCTTAAAAACTAATACAGGAATTAACATGAAATTTTGAACATAGATCTTATTTAATAATCCCAAGAACTAAAAAGTGTTTAGTAAAATTTCGTTCACTGGAAGTAGATGTTTACCTTAATCGTTTTTTGTTTCTTTCCGAAAAATTTTTAAATATGAAAAATATTACAAAAACATTTAGACAGATATTAAATATAACAAAGAAATGGACATCTTTTGGTTGAAAATATTTTCAAACAAAAGATTTCTTATTATTGGGATTATCAAATAAGATGTATGTTCAAAGTTTTATGTTAATTCCTGTATTAGTTTTTTTAGATACAGCGCGTACTGGCCGGGCCTTTTAGGATGGCGAGACGCGGCGCAGCCCGAATAGCTCCGAATGCGCCGTTTACCGTCGTTCGGCAGATTTAAAAGTTTCTGCTCGGTGTACACTAGCGTAACGTAGGAGATAAGGGAATCAGTTTTTGGTCATTGTGTTGATTTATAATGAAATGAATATAAATAAAATATATCTTGAACATAAAATTGGTTTACCATTAATTTACTATTTTAATCACGTATGCATGGTGTACCTACCACGTAAATGGTTATAACGGTTCGCCGCCAGTGAGGATTTTTAAATTTAGCGGCAGTACGTAACCGCTGCGCACCCAAGTCTCTCGCCATCCTAAAAGGCCCGGCCTGTACTTCGATTTTGCAAGGTCAAACCAAGGTCATTACTGTATGTTCTCCTGCAAACCGTTCATAATTTTGACGTTTTAAACGTCAGTTTCATCCGATTCTACAAAACGTTCGATTTACATTCTAAATATGATTTAAATTGAAAATAAACCGTGAAAGTGTAAATATAATTGATGATACCATCGGAGAAAGTAACATGATGGCCACATCACCATTTTTTATTGTAATTTTTATTATTCCGCCAGAAAACTTGTTTCAATAAGTGATTTGTTTGTTATTGTCGATTACAAAAAGTTTCTAAGTAATATTTCATTTTAAGAAAGGATGATTGATAGAAATCCACACTATGACCGATTTGTATTTGAATAATTCAAATTTCAATGAAAATGGAACCGCACAGCTATTCTTTCTTGATCACCCAGATATAGAACTCGAACCCTCAGAAACAGGACCCAGAAGTAGGAACTCTATCCACTATAAAAATGCTATATTATTATCACAAAGTTATATCCGTTAAGTACATTTTTATACAATATTAAATTGTTGGGAAAAATATTATTTTGTAAGAGGCAAAATATTTTCAACTCAACGTTTCTCATTACTTCGTTATTTAGTCATATCCACAGTGTGCAGTGATCGAGACCGAAAGTGTATATTCTCCACGGCTACAATTTTCATGTTATATTTGCACGTTTCACACATTTTATTTACGGTTCGATAAGTGAAATTAACAGGGTTCAGCATCCCGGGATAACCCACTTTTGCATTCGTTCGGAAAATTAAATCCCAACCCCGAAAATAGACAATTGTTATTTTGACGAGAGTTGCAGCATTTCCCGTGACGTGTTTATACTGCAACGTCAAACACCATCCATCGCTTTGCTTTAAATTGTTGCAAAAACACTGACATGCTAGTAAATCTAATAATGTTTATGATGATAATTTTGCAATTGGTTTAATATTATTATAGTCTTTTTTTAACTCAGAACATATGATTGTTAATGTCTATGTCCTATGTTATAATAATCACATCAACGCATTGCAATGTATTGACAATTTAGGCAACTAAGTACACAAAGGTGCCAGTGAGTACTTCTTCTTCTTCTTCTCTCGGCCCCGTCGACCAGGCACAGTACAGTGAAAGCTTAAAATTATTACGAATAAAGTGAGGTTAATGAAACAAACAATGATAAATCGTAAGTAATTATAATAAATATTCAAAATGACCACCTTCACGTCCTAAGCATTAGCCAAGTCGATTATAAAAACCTTGAATAGCATTTCTAATGTGTTGCGGATTTCTTCTTAATTCATCATGTGATTATTATAACATAGAACATAGACATAGACATTAACAATCATATGTTCCGAGTTAAAAAAAGACCCTGTATCTTCGGGACAGGAGTAAAATACGTCAGGCATATAAGAAATTAATAGCGCCTAATGTTTTCTACTTCAACTCACCGAAATATATAATTCAAATTCGGAAACAACACATATGATAACATATGAAAACTTAAAATGTTGACCTTATTATGTATATTTTAAATCTCATCACTAAATTCGGCGTTCTCTAAACTTGCCCTTAAAATACGAAGGTCCTAAGGAACTTATATCTTAATCCTTGTGTATGTGGACAGAGTCAATATATTTTTCTTAAATATAATTTGTTTTATTTCAACTTTTATTAACATTCCACTTTATAGAATCCATTAATTTATTCAATTAAGAAAAAGTATTTAAGAATTTTATTAATCGACGTGAAAACCTCCCCTTTGGATCAATAAAGTGAGGAGTTTGGAATTTCAAGTGGAGAAGTGATATCGCGCCGGAATCCACTTAATAACATTTTCCCATAACCGCATTTCTTTCACAAACTTTTTTTTGTGAGTGTGTGCTCGAGCTCGAGTTTTCTATCCGAAAATAATTCCCTGCTTTGTTGTACAAGAGTAATAGCTCAATATTTACACTTTATAGCTTGGCAAATATATAAAAAACATATATAACGATTACTTTCTTTATTAAAAGAAAAACAATTTGATTGATGATGTTCCTAAAAATTTCGTCCAATTTTGATTTATTACCATCGTAGGAGCATGGGGATGGTCTTCTTGTGTTTATGATTTAACTAAAATCTATACATGAATATTTTATGTTTTTCGTGTAATTACTGTTTTTTAATTAAATTGTATCTTATAAAAATATGGCATATTTATCGCATGACAATTTAACACGTGACAAGTAAAGCTACTTTTATTTTGGATGAACCTAAATTACAAATTCCCAAAGAACTATGGAAAACAAAAAATAGATTTTAATGACTCTAAATCAATATTTCTCAACGTTAGCGATTGATATTTAAATTGGAAGATTATCTGACAATTAGCTTTTGGGAGGCGATGGTCATTTTGCGTGGGCGAATACATTTTTAATACCTGTCTGTGGCAATGGCTCATTCATGCAACCCATGTGGAAGTTACGCAGACGATTTTTTTAGATGATACGCCGACTGATAAATCGCCTAAATAATTACGGACAAGGTGACCCAAGATAATATCTCCCGATATTAAGATATTATTAAACTTTGCAAAGATCACCTGTCTTATTATCTTCTTCTTACGAGGTACGGGAAAGTCATGATTTTTTCAAATTTTAAATTTCAACGTTAAGATCCATTGTCCCTTGAAACAGTTTAGACCATTTTTGAAACATGTCTGTATGTTTGTCGTGTGTGTCTGCCTGAATGTGTATTAAAAACTTATAGAGATTTTAAAATTAAACTTTATTAGACAAAAATGAATAAAGACGAAACATGCAAAATTAAGTCTTAGTAAGACTATGAACAAATAACTTTACTCCAAGCGTTCTTTGGTTTTTCCCAAACATTTTCCTAAATACTAAAAACTTACAAAAATCTTTATATAAAGGGCAGAAAGACCGATAGGTCGATAGCCCTAATAAAACATCGTTTACTACTACTACTCTTTATATAAATATTGAAGATAGCAAAGAACTGCACATCTTTTTTTAATAAATGTATTTCATCAAATGAATTTTATTCAAAATTTCAGGAAACATTCTAGGCATATGTACCTATGAAACAAACGAAAAAACAAAATTGGGTTATCACTAGTTTTTTCGAAATTTAATATGAACATTCGTGGTTTTGAAAAATACACACGTTCTACGAGTCTCTTTTCAATTTACCTGAAAACCCCTCAATGATTTGTTTTTTATTTTATGTGAAAATTCGTGGCTTTGCTAAATGCACACTTTCTACGAGATTTTTTTTAATTTATCTGAAAACCCCTCGATGAATTTTACTAACATTTTCAGGAAACATTCTTGACATATGTTCCTATGAAATAAACGAAAAGCCCAAATATTTGGGTTATCACTAGTTTTCTCGGAATTTTACCTGAAAATTCGTGGCTTTGTAAAATTCATTTTTAACTTTTTTCTTTAAAATCCCTTCATGAATTGTATTAACATTTTCAGGAACATTCTTGACATGCATTCCTATAAAATAAACGAAAAGCCCAAATATTTGGGTTATCACTAGTTTTCTCGGAATTTTACGTGAAAATTCGTGGCTTTGTAAAATTCATTTTTAACTTTTTTCTTTAAAATCCCTTCATGAATTGTATTAACATTTTCAGGAACATTCTTGACATGCGTTCCTATGAAATAAACGAAAAGCCCAAATCACTAGTTTTCTCGGAATTTTAAGTGAAAATTCGTGGCTTTGTAAAATGCACACTTTTTACGAGATTTTGTTAAATTTCTCTGAAAATCCCTCGATTAATTTAATTAAAATTTAAAAAAAATATTGTAAACATATGTACCTATGAAACAAATGACAAACCTTAGAATGACTTACCACTACTTTTTCAGAATTTTACATGAAAATTCGTGACCGAGAAATGCGTATTTTCTAAGATTTTTTAAATTTTCCGGAAAACCTCTCAATAGATTTTATTAAAATTTTCAGGAAATATTTTAGGCATATGTACCTATGAAACAAACTAAAAACCCAAAAATGGGTTATTACTATTTTGGAATTTTACGTGAAAGTTCATGTAAAATGCGCATTTTCTTAGATTTCTTCAATTTTCCTGAAAACCTGTGAATGAATGTTATTAAAATTTTCAGGTAACATTTTAGACATAAGTACTTATGAAACAAACTAAATTATCACTAGTTTTTTTTCGGAATTTTACGTGAAATTCTGTGGCTTTGCAAAATGCACTTCTACTAGACTTTTTCAAATTTTTTGAAAAACCCCCCATGAATTTTATTAAAATTTCCAGGTAACATTGTAGACATATGTACCTAATAAAAAAACCCAATCACTTGTTTTTTCGTAATTTTACGTGAACTTCGTAGTTTTGTAAAATGCACACTTTCGGCGAGGTTTTTTTCAATTTTTCTGAAAACCCCTTGATTAATTAACATTCTAGACATACGTTCCTATGAAATAAACGAAGAGCCCAAATTTGGGTTATCACTAGTTTTCTCAGAATTTTACGTGAAAATTCGTGGCTTTCCGAATGCACACTATCTACAAGATTTTTTAAAACCCCAACAGCGGGTTATCAATAGTTTTTTCGAAATTTTACGTGAACCTTCGGGACTTTTTTTTAATTTTTCTGGGAACCCCTCGATGAATTTTATAAAAACATTTCAGGAAACATCGTGAACCTATGAAAGAAATGATTTTTTTGTGAAATTCGTGGCTTTGCAAAATGCGCCCTTTTTACGAGATTTTTTCAATTTTTCTGAAAGCTCCTCAATAACTTTTTTTTCAAAATTTCAATACTGTTTCAATACCCGAATGCAATTTTGTTTTTTCTACTTCTAGTTTAGTTTCTGACATATCAATGTCGATTGTTTTAGCAGCACATGAAAAGTATATCAATTCGAAATATATTTTGACAATTTGAAATTTTTTACAACACTTTCAATCTCCGAACGTTATTTCGTTTCCAATCAGTGGCGGCTCGTGGAACATGTTGATGGTAGAGCCACTTATACAATAACCCCCTCCTTTTTTAAAGAAATAAAGAATGATTTATCTTCCTAGACCAAACCAACTGGCGAAAAAGGGTTTTAAAAATTAATTAAAAATACCTGCTGAGCTTAAAACTAGAGGTAGTGCCATGGCTTCTTGGCTCTATATAACCTATTAAAAAAATATTGGAATTTAAGAAGTTTATTAAATTCTTAAAATATAATAATTATGGAGTTGTATTGAATTATTTCAGAATTTTTAAACAATTTTTAATATTTTCTATTTATTTTAGAAAATGCTCAACTTTGCACGCAATTAAAAAAGGCACGTTTAATTAAGAAGTTATAACCCCTTAAAAAAATATTGGAATTTAAGAAGTTAATTAAATTCCTAAAATATAATAATTAAGGAGTTGTATAGAATTATTTCAGAATTTTTAAACAATTTTTAATATTTTCTATTTATTTTAGAAAATACTTAACTTTAAACGCAATTAAAAAATGCATGTTTAACTAAGAACAGTTATAACCCATTAAAAAATTATTGGATTTTAAAAAGTTAATTATATTCTTAAAATATAATAATTAAGGAGTTATATAGAATTATTTCAGAATTTTTAAACAATTTTTAATATATTTATTTATTTTAGAAAATGCTCAACTTTGAACGCAATTAAAAAATGCACGTTTAACTAAGAACAGGTATAACCCATTAAACAATTATTGTAATTTAAGAAGTTGATTATATTCTTGAAATATAATAATTAAGGAGTTGTATAGAATTATTTCAGAATTTTTAAACAATTTTTAATATTTTTTATTTATTTTAGAAAATGCTCAACTTTGAACGCAATTAAAAATGCATGTTTAACTAAGAACAGTTATAACCCATTAAAAAATTATTTAAATTCAAGAAGTTGATTATATTCTTAAAATATAATAAATAAGGAGTTGTATAGAATTATTTCAGAATTTTTAAACAATTTTTAATATTTTCTAAATAATAATAATAAATACAGTTTATTGAAACTCATAAGAGCTACAAATGGCCATCGACCGAAGTCTTTCAGCCTATTAACACTAGCTACATTTGTTGTTAGTTACATAAATATTTTCTATTTATTTTAGAAAATACTCAATTTCAAACGCAATTAAAAAATGCATGTTTAACAACAAATAGTTATAACCCGTTAAAAAAATATTGTAATTTAGAAAGTTGAATATATTCTTAAAATATAATAACTAAGGAGTTGTATAGAATTATTTCATAATTTTTAAACTGTTTTTAATATTTTGTATTTATTTTAGAAAATACTCAATTTCGAACGCAATTAAAAAATGCATGTTTAACAACGAATAGTTATAACCCGTTAAAAAATTATTGTAATTTAGAAAGTTGAATATATTCTTAAAATATAATAACTAAGGAGTTGTATAGAATTATTTCACAATTTTTAAACAATTTTTAATATTTTTTGTTTATTTTAGGAAATGCTCAACTTTGCACGCAATTAAAAAAATGCACGTTTAACTAAGAACAGTTATAACCCATTAAAAATTATTTGAATTAAGGAGTTGTATAGAATTATTTCAGAATTTTTAAACAATTTTTATATTTCTGATTTATTTTAGAATATGCTCAATTTTGCACGCATCTTTAACTACGAACAGTTATAACCAGTGGTGGCTCGTGGAACATGTTAATGGTACAGTCACTTATATTATATACCCAACCCCCTCCTTTTTTGAAGAAAGAAAGAACGATTTATTTTCCTAGAAAATTTAGTAACTTTCGAAAAATGTTTTAAGAATTTATTTAAAAATGTTACTGAGCTTGAAACTACAGGTAGTGCCATGGCTCCTTGGCCCTATATAATGAGCCGCCCCTGTTTTCAATAGTTTTGAGTGTTGTTATTTTGTTTTTAGCTATGTCAATTGTTTAACAGGGATTTGAATAATATGTTTATTCCATTTCGAGTTTTACATTTTTATTCTAATTCTAGCAGAGATTCCAGGTAACATACGTAAATTGTTTAAAATGTAAAAATATGTTCATTCTAGATAAAATTTAAAATTTTTTACTTATTCCAGCTCACATTAAGTTTTTACAACTCTTTCAATCGCAGATGCAATTTTGTTTTCTACACTACAAGTTTATGTTGTTTGCAGGGTATTTGACAATCCGAAGAACTTTTGGTAAAATCTCGTAAACCGGTGGAAGTGGGACTTTGACGTTTCACTGTTTTTTTTTTCGATATCTTCTTAAATATAAAAATATTTATGAAAAAATGTTTAAAACATTTTATACAGAATAAATAAAAATCTTTTAAAAGTCGTTGATAAAATGATAAACTTGAAAAAGATCAGTAAAATCCCGATTATACCACAATTTGGAGAAAGTTATATGAATATCGCACGACCATTTTTTTGTATAGTTAAAATAATGGTTATTTTACTTTTGTTAGTCTCATTTTTTCAAGTAATGTTAAGCTGTTGAAAATTAAAGTTGGCGACTGAGGAAGTGGAGTTGACCAAGTGAGAAAGTTGAGAAACACTGCTCTGAATAATAATTCAAATAGCAAAATTCTTCATCTTCTGTGGATCGTAAAGCGAGATCTTTAAGTCTCACTATTTCTATTATTCTGTTTAAATAACTGATAAAAACCCAAATAAATAAAATCAACAACCAAAATATTACATTTTTTGTAACACTTACAAAGGACCCCGCAGTATTTCGATGTAAAATGGGTTTCATCGAAATTGTCCCATTTCTTGCAGGGAGCTACCTTTTGACATCCTGAACAAAAGTCCTAATGGGCGGAACAAAATCCTATGCAAAAAATAATTTTCAATTCTTAATGTTTATAGTACAGCAATTGCTTCTATTATTCATCTTTAATTTTAAAGATATTGTTCTCTTTAAGACATTAATATTACTTGTGCGTATCAAGACAATTTACTTCAAAAATAATAAAAAGAAACAGGAAGACTTTGTAATAGAGTTAATACGTCGGTTGGTTCGTGCAGTGTGATTAAAAAAAACAATCCCAGCGGAGTCAGATGCAAATTCTCCTCCTCTTTCATCCTCAAACAGGAAATAAAACGTTCGAGGCATCCTGGTGTGAACTGGAAGTAATGAACAGAAGGGGACGCGGAACAGAACGGAGCTCTTTCCTCTTCCTTTCAGCTACAAACAAGTACGGACATGTCGGAATCCAAGACGGCACAGATGCGATTAACTTAATTTTCATTTTATTTCTCACTAATTTTAAGACGATGAGGAAATAATTTTCAGAAGACGAAAATTTAGATGAAATATTAAGATGGTATTGAAATATCATCTAAATAAAAAATTATAATAGTTTTGTTCTGCAATTATATTGTATGTTCATTAAAAGAAAACCTCAAGTGTGCCATGATTTTTTATTTTTTTAAATGTAAGTTGGCACACATGTTAGGATTGTCATACAAAACGTCAGATCGTTCTAAAAGTCAAAATTATTCCGTGGTCACGTTTCTAGTTGAAAGTTATTTCCGAAATGGGACTAAAGTGGACGGAAATTGGGTGTATTCATTCGACGCACCTTTAGCAGAGTTTCAGAAGGAATTTCCTAACGTTCCCATAAATTATGATGAATTTAAAAATACCTTATCATGATCTGTTATGTATCCGTTAACCAGGAAGTGGTAGACCAGTCAAACGTACAAGAACGCAACGTTTATAATGCCATAAATTATTGATAATAATCATCATCATTTTATCTTTGGCTAAACTAAAGACGACGGTCAAAAATATTTAACTATTAAATTTTTTGGTATGTTTTTTAAGGATTCTTTTTGTTGGCAGGAATTTGGGTTAAAGAAGATTTAAATGAATATTCTAAGCAGAGTTAATGCTTATGTTTAAAGAAGATATAGTCACGGGATATTTAATTTAAGAGATGCTGTTTATACTTTTGATAACTTGCCAGAATCACTCATCAAAATTGGTCACATACAAGTGTAAAAATCATGAGATTTTGAAAAAAACCTCACAGAATGAATAACAAAGATGTTTTTGCAATGAAAGCGAGTTTATATACAGTGATTTTTGTATGAAAAGATAATGCCTAGCATAAGAACTCTTTGTATTTAAGGAGTTAAAAAAACTATTATTTGTCAGGTAAAGTTTAATTAAATAAAATTAAGACGAAATGTAGCCTAAATACTTCTAACCTTAAACGAATTTCTAGAGTTATGTATTACACATACATTGTTGCTTCGTCAGATATTTGAACGTTTGAAAACCATCGTTACTCGAAACTTAGCAACTAAAACTTCACAGAGAATGTTTTCAACAAAGCCTATTATTAAATTTCCCAGTACGACCCTTAAGTTATATAATTAAATTTCCTACTAACAAAGATTTACCTGAGCACTCGTTAAGGTAAAATACAGCGATAAAACCTAATCCATATTTATCACCATCGATGGGATTAACACTATACAACAGCTTAAGCATTCATTAAATCTAAACAAGTGCCCTTTGGGGCTTAACCCTAATCCCGATTCGAGTTATCCACATTCGACTTTTATCGCCGGAAGGAAGAGGAATTATTAGTTAGTTTTTAAAGATACCGGGAGAGGGAGAGAGATCTTTCGAGTGCGGGATTATTAGGTGCTGATATAAATTGTAATTGATTCCATGAATTTGAAGCTCTTCGGAGAGGGGATTACCGGGCGGGATTATACAAATCACTTCGGGGATAAGGAGGGACGAACGTATGGGCGACGATTGATAACTCAATATGGACTAAGTCGATTCTAAAACTAATGCGAATGGATTGAGACGTGGATGAAAATGTTACGAAGAAAAGGGAGATTATTTGGGATGTATAAAAAAACAACTTAAATCTATTCCTATTCAATCAGATTACATTATACAAATTATTTTTTTTTTTAAATCACAGATAGTGAACATTATTTAAAAACTATTTGTATTTGTATTTGTATTAATTAGTTTCATTCAAGTGCTTACAAAAATATAAATTTAAATATGTACATACAAATTATTCACAAGTAATTCCTATCGCACTAGAATTGGGTAGCATTCTTCTTAGATGATCTTCCACACGTACTTAATATTGATTATGGTAGTAATTAACAAACTGGACTGACAACTAAAGAATAATTGCTTTTTGTTTCGCGAATTTCAAGGCATAGCTAATTTTTGTCAAAGTGTAAAATATAATTTTCACAGATTTTCCGTTGTGGGAAGCATTGCAAAATAGTATTATTTTTTTCCAGAAAAACCTATTTATGGTTTAGGTCTAATATAATTATTTTCATTTAAAAAAGCTAACATTTGAATTCGTGAAGTATGAATATATATTATACATATTAATTCACTGTCAATCACTGGTGGTGTAAATGAACTTTTGATTTATCTCATAAATATTATTATACGTTGCAAATGTTGGGAAAACGGGATACATATCCGACATGTTTCTAAATTTTAGTTGACATGTCCATAGCAGGACGAAACGTAAAGAAAGGGACAATGGCGACACGCACACGTTCATTTCGTAACTGTTACAGTATTGACAGTTTTGATTTCACACGTGTATGGACGCTATTTCATATTAAAATGTGCTATTATTACATTGCATTCGCGATGCTTCAATAAATCACACGCAACAGTAAATATTATATTAATTTGTCATCACATCGATAAATAACATTTTTGCTACATTATCTGGACTTTACAATTTCAAAGTAATTATTTGTGGCTAAATTTCTCAATTCGGTTTAATATTGGATTATCACATAGTAACGTTCGCAACCATCATTTATATTGATGTTAAATTCTTATATAATAATAATAATAATATGTCTAATAATCCATGGACTGTACACAATATTTACATATAAATGAAATAAACAGTATTGGATGGGTCCAAAAAATACACAAAAATAAAAATAAATAAGTGCAGTATAAATTATGTTATAAGTTCATTCAAATCGTAGAATAATTTATCCAGTAAAAAATCTTTAAGTTTTTTATTAAAATTTATTTTTGATTTGTTGTTTTTAATATCGTAATGTTTAAGTACAAACTATAAAAAAAAGAAAATCTGTTTGTTAGTTCTATTTGCTTATAATACGTTTATCTGAGAATTCTTTTATTTCTCTCTGCAAGCATCACTGGAAAACTACTTTAAGGGAAGGTTCTCATGTAAACGACAAAAAAATAAGCAAATTTTGAATTTTTTTTGAGACAATGAAAAGATGAACAAAGGAACTGTTTGGGGATTGCGGTTGTCTTCTATTTTTTTTGTTACAAAAAAAAACAAAATGGTGGTGCCCGTTATTTATGGGTATTTGGTGACATGTACTAGGAAAATGGTCCCACTGCGTGTACCCTAGAGCACAAAAACCGACCTGAAATAAAAAATCGACTTCATCATCAAAAACTACATTAAATTTGTGGGACCTCATACCTAAAAAAAGTGAAATAACTTTAAATTTCATGATACGGTGCACACATGAACTTTGTGTACGATTTTTGGTTTGTTTTTTTCACTTTGCATGACTCTAAAAAATAGTTCATATTGATTTTTTTTTATATATTATAGGTATGAGGTCCCAGGAAAAGTGTTTCCTTTAAGAGAATGAAAGTTAGAAGTTAATATGTGGAGCCGTTTTTATTTTATCGTGCACGCAGTTTGGAAAAATCATGTTTCGAGAAAAAGGCATTTTAAGTTTTGGTGACACATTTATATGAATAATTGTCATTACTCAAATTGCGCACTCAAAATGTATTTTATTGCGTTTTTGCGGTCCCTGAACATGATTCTGAGGTTAGATTTGAAAAATTATAAGAAGCGGATCCAATATGGTGAACCTCAAAATAAATTTCCAGCTATTTCAAGCAAATTTTAGATAAATGGATTGTCACGGTCGCTGAACGCTAATCTGAAGTTAGATTTGCCAAATTCAAAATACCGGATCTAATATGGCGGATCGAAAATGATGGATTTGCGTATTTTATTCAAAATTTAGATATACGGGTTGTCACGTTCGCTGAATACTAATCTATAGTAAGATTTGTAAAATTCAAAATTGCGGACAAAAATGATGTATGAACCAATTTTTAAAAGACTGGAACTTCCAAATAACAAATAATAACAAGGCGATATTCGGCTTGAATATTAGGTGGGACTTTACTATTCCTAAAATCCACTTTTAAACTACCGCCTAGAGCCGTGTTCGGAAGATATAATTTTTTAAAGTAAAGACAATAGACTTTTTTTACGTTCGTGATTAATTGTAAGCCAAATCACAATGGTTGTACAGGGATATAAAAAGTATTAAAAACTGTTTTTTTGCATAAAAAAGAAACGCGATCGGTTTTTAAGTGGTTTTTGATTTCGCTGAATTCTAATTTCAAATCAAAATAAATGTATATAGTTATATAAGGTATATAGAAGAAATGCAATCGTTATGATGTAAATACGTATATTTCGTGCCATCTGGGTATGTCATCAATTCCTAACTTTTAAGACGTTCGATAAAGGGCTTTACAGCCTACTCTTAGTGATTCCTAAATGGAGGGTAAGGAAGAACCCCAGTGCTGCAAATAAACCTTTACCCTAAAGAATTTAGGATGAATGGGCAGCACTGAAGAGAATGGATAATTATTTATTGATGTAAGAAATTGGAGATGGGCAAAACTGCTACTTTTGAATCACGTTGCTACCTGTGATTGCTACTTTCTAATATCAGTGATTTTAAACTGTTAGTAAATGTCGTAACACCTTCTGATAATGTTAATGGTTTTTCAAAAATGTTTTTGATATGCTTCTACTAATATTTGTTTACCTGGTCACGTAGGTACTGAAGGTAATATATTGGCTATATTATCTGCTATACCAAATAAATATACGGCTATCCTTGATTCAGTTCAAAATTCGAGAAGTATTTGAAGATTTTTGCAGAAAAACAGAATGTTTGTTCAGTAAATTTGAAAAGTTGAAAAGTTTAGTTATATGGCAAATGGTTTCCTATTTTAGTTTTACCTCTGAAAAAAATCATCTTTTGAAAGATTATTTGCTCTGTTCTCGAAGGATTATTTTGAAATAGAATAATTAACAATAGAGATATGGATTTTTCAAAATTTTCGTTTAAATTTTTTGAGCACTTGGCCAAAAACATCTCAGAAATAAATATAAAACGTGCAGGCAAATCAATTCTGTTTTTGTAAATCCAACAATTTTCAATACAGATATGGACTTTTGAAGATTTTTGTTTTAATTTTTTGAGCACTTGAATGAAAACGGAGCAGAGAAGAAATATAAAACGCATACAAAAACTTTCTTAAAAAAATATCCCCAATGGTCGAAGTATCGCTTATTCAAAATTAATTTGGTTTTTGTAAATTCAACAATTTTTAATAAGGATATGAACATCGCAGAAAAAAATATAAAATGCGTAGAAAAATTCCTTAAAATAATATTCTCAATGGTCGAAGTATCGCTTATTCAAAATTAATTTGGTTTTTGTAAATTCAACAATTTTTAATGAAGATATGATTTTTTGAAAATTGTAGTTTAATTTTTTGAGCACTTTAATGAAAACATCGCAGAAAAAAATATAAATCAATTTGGTTTTTGTAAATTCAACAATTTTTAATAGATTTTTGAAAATTTTACATTTTTTAAGCACTTGAAAGAAAACATCGCAGAAAAAACATAAAACAACGCGCAGACAAAATTCCATAAAAAATATCCCCAATGGTCGAAGTATCGCTTATTCGAAATCAATTTGGTTTTTGTAAATTCAACAATTATTAATGAAGATATGAATTTATGAAAAAAGTAGTTTTTTATTTTTTGAGCACTTTCATGAAAACATCGCAGAAAAAAATATAAAACGCGCAGACAAAATTCCATAAAAAATATCCCCAATGGTCGAAGTATCGCTTATTCGAAATCAATTTGGTTTTTGTAAATTCAACAATTTTTAATGAAGATATGAATTTATGAAAAAAGTAGTTTTATTTTTTGAGCACTTTCATGAAAACATCGCAGAAAAAAATATAAAACGCGCAGACAAAATTCCATAAAAAATCCTCCTCGATGGTAGAAGTATAGCTAATTCAAAATCAGATATGGATTTTTGAAGATTTTCGTTTTAATTTTTTGAGCACTTGACTGAAAACATCGCAGAAAAAAATATAAAACGCGTAGAAAAATTCCTTTAAACAATATTCTCAATGTTCTAAGAATCGCTTATTCAAAATTAATTTGGTTTTTGTAAATTCAACAATTTTTAATGATATGAATTTTTGAAAATTGTAGTTTTATTTTTTGAACACGATAATGAAAACATCGCAGAAAAAATATAAAACGCGCAGACAAAATTCCATAAAAAATCATCCTCGATGGTCGAAGTATGGCTAATTCAAAGTCAATTTGGTTTTTGTAAATCCAACAATTTTCAATAGAGATATGGATTTTTGAAAATTTTCGTTTTAATTTTTTGAGCACTTGAGTGAAAAAATCGCAGAAAAAAATATAAAACGCTTAGAAAAATTCCTTAAAACAATATTCTCAATGTTCGAAGAATCGCTTATTCAAAATTAATTTGGTTTTTGTAAATTCAACATTTTTTAATAGAGATATAGATTTTTGAAAATTTTAGTTTTTTTTAAGCACTTGAAAGAAAACATCGCAGAAAACATATAAAATGCGCAGACAAAATTCCATAAAAAATATCCTCAATGGTCGAAGTATCGCTTATTCAAAATCAATTTGGTTTTTGTAAATTCCACAGTTTTTAATGGAGATGTGGATTTTTTAAAACCTCGTTTTAATTTTTTGATGGCGACTCATCACTTTCGATAACATTGAGTTTGTGGTTCAATTCCATGCCGGGCAAGATAATTTTTTCGTTTTTATAAAATCTCAATTAATTAATTAATAATTGTTAGTACATAAGTTGTAATTTATTTCATTTTATAAGGTAAACTATGGGATTTTATAAATAATTGTCTTTTTTTATAAATACTTATTTAAAACTTAAATACAATACCTTGTAACAATGGGAGAATAAAGTAATAATAATAATAATAATAATAATAATAATAATTTATTAATGTTATAACTACAAGGTTTTACACAAGTCAGGTTAAGATAGAATATAAAAAATACAGTAAATTATTCGCAAGTTACATACATTTTTAGACCGGAGGCAAATGTATTTTGTTAAAAATTGCAGACAGGACCGAGTTTACATATTAAAATAATTATAAATAAATAAAAAGTGAATCAATACGGACATTCAAACTAATAGTAGGTAATAAATCACATGTTAAAATTAAATTTAAATTTAAAATTACAAATCACAAAAATCATTCCAACCATAAGAAGCGCTTTCTAACAGTGATAGACAATTCATCTCTAGTTCGCGTATAATGTGGGTGGCATGGTTTATGACTCTGATAGCTTACTGACATAAATAAGTTAGTGAGTGTGTGAATGAGTGAATGAATGGCGGCTTCAATGTAACACAGTATTGTGCTAGTTTGAAAATAACATTTAGAAATGCCACCTTGTACTGTCTTCTTACAATTATGTTTTAACTAACAGTCACACTTTAAGTAGCAATCACAGTTTGTCATAGTTTAAATAGCAGTGATTTTAAGAAGCAGTGATTTAAAGCAGCAGTGATTTAAAGTAGCAGTGATTTTAAGTAACACTGATTTTAAGTAGTAGTGATTTTAAGTAGCAGTGAAATTCGCCTATTAGTAACAGTAACGATCTGTGATTTTTCAATACCAGTGAAAAATCACAGATACGTGAAATATCGCCCATCCCTAATAGAAACACTGACAATAATAACCTTGGAGCCTGGAATGCGTATCTACACGACTTGGGCAGAACCAGCCATCAGGTCACCTTTCCAGAGTGTTTTTGGAAGCTAATGGATTGCCACTAGGTCCAATTTTGTGTTCCTGGACTACTGACACTAACCTTTCAGGAAACTGCAATATTGCTGCAATATTGAGTTTACTAGGAATGAACATGATGAAATACGATGTTGGATCCGCCAGGTAATTTTGTAGTAGGACCAGAAATCTCCATTGGACACATTCAGAATGTTTCGAAAAGATATTTAATTTAAACACATCTCTTTAATAGCGACGTACAAAATTGTTACCAGAATGTCTTAGAACATCTTGGACAAGAAATAATGAAGAAAAAGAAACTCTTTTAAAAACTGTTCGTTTTTTATTTTCTAGATATAAAAGTTATTTTAATAACAGAAAAAAGTTTAAAACTAAGTATAAAACATTGTTTAACAGTTTTCATTCTTCCAGAGAATGTTTTACATAATCCCAAAAAGATGTTGATGTCAGAAAAATCTCAGGCGCTTTTATTTCCGAAATTAGGGTGTCCTGTGAATGAAGACACCAAAAATTGTCTACTGAAGTAATTAACAATACCTTACAACCTTTGATGGCTGCAAAAATTTTAGCAAAGAGAAATAAAGCAATCGTCATTAGTCAGATAGCCCCTACAATTAAGAAAATTCGGACAAGCTGTCACCATATGCAAATAGAATCTAAACGATGAAATGCTAATATATGACCAAAATATGAATTGGCAATAATGGTAAGTAACTGTTTTATCTTAGAAATATCTCAGCTATAGTTTCACTTTAAAATTTCCTCGAACATAGAGTGAAGCACTTAATAGAAATGCAAACAGAGATTAATAATGAATAGAAAATATTAAACATAAATCGTTTATAATGCAAGAGCAGTTTTTTACTGGGACTGATATCGCTTTTTGTCGCGTCGTCGAAAATAGAACACCTGCGATGGTTTAATTTTATTTAAAATAAATCATTCGCATTCGAGCCTTCGAGCATGAAGGTTCGTACATTTAAACCAGCATAGCTGCACTGATGAGGGGTGAAACCCCGAAACACGTGTCTGCAGATTGCTGGAAGTTCTTTTTCAAATAATTCGATGGAGCGATGAATGGTAATATCCGTCCCAAAATGTTACATTGTGCTGAATGCGATTTCAGACATGTAACAGCAAATATAAATCAAGTAATTCAATACCCGGGGGTGCATTAGCATGGGGGGTAGTTGTTTTAATGAATATTTGTTGTTCTTACTTAAGTAAGACTTCGCTGTAGAAGCTCAAGTAATTAATTACTAATTTATTAATATTTTAAAGAGATTATTAAAGTTGGCATGCAACACAAATTTTTGCAATGTGTTAAAGCAGCATTGATATTATCATGGGGTTGTGATGGATCTAGTGATCACTCTAGTTATAATCAACACTTTAATAGTTCAGGTGAATGAGTTGGAAACAAGGGATTCTAACTTGTTACCCATAACTACCATTCGCTAAACATGGTGCAATATATTGGTGCAATATAATCCTAAAATCGATAAGATTTTGTTTTCCAATAATCTTAGGGTATAAAAAGGAAACTCAGAAAATATTAGAGCAATAAATAAGAAAATGAAAAAACAGGTTAAAAATTGCGTCCAATTACGTATGAATTTTCCAGTGGCAGTAAAAAAATATAGTCGCTTGTTAATTCTTTTGTACTCTCAGAGATGGAAATTTTTTGAGTATTTTGACTAGATCTCCTGGATTCGCTAATTGCCCAATATGCCACGCCATCCTAAATCTGATGAATGAAATTACACATTTTGGTACTACTTCATTAGAATATAATAAAAGAATTTCATTTCAAAATGATAAAGAAAATGAAAATTCGTACATGTAAAAGCGTAAAAACACTACACTACATACTTGGATTCAAAAAATGTTACTTATTTTAAACAGTCAACTTCTAGTTTGTCCAAGTTCTGTTTTGACACAACGAAGATTTTTAACTAGAAAAATGGATTTTACCACATTCCACCAGTTGTTCATAAAATACTTGCTCATACCTATACCAAAACTCTCTCCTTAAACTATGCTTAAACGTACCTCAGCAAGATATTATAATTTCAACTATTAGTTTCTTAAAAAAATACCGGAAGAACATCGAAAAGATGTAATTAATTAAAAACAAACAACCGGGTTATCGAAACACTGCAGTGCTTTCAACCATTTTTTCAATTCTGAATGTTTTACATACGGGTAATAAGGGTCGCATTATTAATTTCCGTGAAGGACTGGAGATCAATAGAGCCATAAAACTCCGTAAAAATGTAGTGAATAACAACGAAGATTTATGGTACTCTCCGATTATGAACGCCCTTCTTATCTAACGCTCAACTTTAATAAATATAATCCACAAATGTGAAATCTTTGGCACACGTATAGGTCATAACTAGGAGTGTAACAGGTGTAAGTTCGCATTATTCAGCCGTTTTCGAGAAAAAATGGTTTTTAATTTGTTATTCATTCGTATGTTTATATACCTTTTGCGTTAACAAACATATCCCGACCTTTTGGCGCATCGATGAATCCTCAGATTCGTAGTCGGAAGGTCGAAGGATCGAACCCCATTGTTGAAGTAGGGTTCATTCATTTTATTTTTATAGTTTTTATAAATCCATGTGTATTTAAATATCGCTCGAAAACGGCTGAATAGTGCGCCCTATTACTTCCACCTGTTACACTCCTAGTCATGACCTACACGTGTGCCAAAGATGGATCAAATGGGTCAGCCACACATCTGATCCTCTCCTTGTTAGTCGAAACTTGTCGGAATCAAATAAATAAATAATTAAAGTGAAACGAACCAAGTGATTGTCCTTTATTAATTTTTAATAATACAAATATTCAATCATGTTTCATTAAGTGATCAATGAGAAACACACCAACAATATACTAGAAGAGAGTTTGAACTTTTTCCACTAGATATTATAGATTTATTAGTTAGTAATGATGAATTCAAAGATGATGATATTTAAGATGTTACTAGAGAAACCGGAGACGAAGACGAGCTTGAAAACACAGCATTTCGTTTAGTCGATCTTGATATAGATTTGGATGGCAAAAATATTGAATAAGTCGTTATTAATTAATAAGTTTTTAAGTCATTTTCAGTTTCAGGTTTTGATCGACAATTTTTTATAAGCATTAAATAAATTTAATAAAGACGACAAATACTGAATATTTAGTCTTTATTAAATTTATTTTATCTACAACTATTAAATAATATACGCGTTATGTATGCAACTGTAAACAGATAAGTCAGATCATTTGGAATTTCATATTACACGGCAAGTTTATTTTAATAAGTTGATATGTCAAACTTGTCAAGTTTTAAGTGATTTGCTTCAATGAAACCCGAAGTTTATTTAAATAGCCCTTGTGTCTGTGTCTAAATATGAATTCATTAAATAACGAAGAAGACCAACCTTTGCCTTGTACACCTCCAGAAATTAGGGACGCGGTACAGTGTGTCAAAACGCGAGATTCTGCCCAAAGGTAGAGGGGGTAAGAAAAATAAAAATGAAATCTAGCGGAAATAAAAATAACTACCACATTCTAAAATGTCTAAACCTTCACAATTTACCTTATTCTTGCAATAACCTCTTGTTCTGCAATTAATTCCTAAAGTTGAACATTTGTGAGCAGTGCGCGAAAAATGTACAATGTCAATTCTAAAACTCTTAATTGGTTCGATATGGGAATAATGTTTACAAGGTAGGTAAGGTAGAGAACACGTTGGGCTATTTTTTGGTGGAGTTCGCTAATTGCTACGTTTTAATATACTTAATTTGGGTCTTGTTAAAGTTAAAAATTAAAAATTAAAATGTAATTTTTTAAAGCGTTCGTAACTTTTTTTCTATGTCTATTAAAATGAAATCAACGCCAAATTAAGCATCAATGCAATTTTAATAATGTGTATCAAAATGATAGTACTTGATAAAACGAGAACGAAGTAATCCGTTGTTAAGACAATGTATATTTTTCGCGCACCGCTCACAAGAAAATGTTCAACCTTAGGAATTAATTGCAGAATAAGGGGTTATTGCAAAAATAAGGTAAATTGTGAAGACATTTTAGAATGTGGTAGTTATTTTTATTTCCGCTAGTTTTCACTTCTATTTTTCTTACCCCCTCTACCTCTGGGCAGAATCTCGCCTGTCGACACACTGTGCGCGGCAAGAACGGCGTCTCTAGATTTGTTAAAGGAAAGGTCTCGTAAAAATTACGAAATCGTATACGAGGTCATCAAATGGTGCCCAAGAAACAAAATCACCTCTAATTTCGGAAGATACGTTACCGGTATATTTTACCGAGTTTACACAGAAATATAAATCGTCCACTTCATGGACACATTATTCAATACTGAACAGCACTCTTAATCTCAAACATAAAATCAACATAGAACCTTATTATTATTATTTCAGTTATTACTTAAATAGCTGTAGATAAAGTATAGTATTTGACTCGCATATAATATCCACATTACATTCGGATGATTACAACATTGTGTTGTAAACTTCATCCTCGCGTAATATAGCGCCTACATTATATGCTCGTGAAATAATATACCATAATGCTTCTGCAACAAGTGACGTTGTCTCTAATTTATTTATTATTCAAGTTGTCAATTATTTTATATATATATATATTTTTAGGCACCATTTTGTATTTTAAATTTTTAATATCATATTCATTAGCGATCTCGAGAACCCCTTAAAAATACCCCATGTTTCATTTATATACAGTATAAATAATTTTTTTATCGTGGGCCATAGGATTTTACATGCTAAAAATTATACCTTGTTTTAATGCATATTTTATCATAAAATTTTGAAGGAAATTTTAGTTAGTAAAAAATAAATTATTTTTCTACACGATGCGTTGCATTGGAATCACTTAGACATGTCTCATTCCATTAAAAAAATAAAATTATTTAACATAAATAACTAAGCAAAAATAATCAAAGTACCTTGAATTTCCGAAATGTCAGAGTGATAAGAGGCAAGTAATCAAAGGAATCTATACTGGAAAATGTCTTTTTATACTGTTGAAGAACGGTTGGAATTTGTAACGGCAATTACAAGAGGTTTTCCAGCAGGAAAATAGATGTATTTTTCTACAAGAAGTCAGGGAATTTTTATTTTAGGGAAGTAGTTGACAACTTTTCTGCAGCGTATCCCGATCGTCCGGTTCTGAGCAAAAGCACTTTTTAATGGAATAAAACATGTTTTATACATCTAATTAAGCGCATCATATAGAAAAATAATTTATTTATATTACTAACTAAAATTTGCTTCAAAATTATATGATAAAATATACATTAATACAAGGTATAATTTTTAGGATGTAAAATCCTATGGCCCACGATAAAAAAAATATGCGGTATAAAAAAAGCAATTTTTAATAGTTTCGGGGGTCATATTGGATCCACCATTTCATTTATCTCATTTTTAAATATCATATTTAAAATCAGAGACTTCGAAAAGCCCACCATCCACGTTTAATTTTTATGCAAAACAAGCTATTATTAATTTTTTCGAGCGGTTTTTTTGTATTTCTAATTTTTAATTTCAAATTCAAAATCAGTTATCCCAAAAACCCCAATATATGTACAGACGTTAATTCCATGAATACGAAACTTTGATATTTTGTCCAATTGGCAGAACGTTGAAAATAATAATAAAATTTAAAAATGTTCCTAGTCAAACTCGTGTGTTAATGAACCATTTTTAAATCGTATAATAAATAATTATAATATTTTAATACGACCGTATAATTAAAATATTAATTTCGCTTTAAATTGAATCATATTGATCAATTCCACGTTGAATATATTATGCTTGAATCGTATTGTAATAATTACAGTGGGCGGACGATGTTTACCAGTTAATGAGGCTTAATATATTTACAAATCCTTTCCTGTGATAAATGTTGAGAGGGAGGGTAAGTGTAAGCAAAAAATAAATTAATGCTTCCCATGAGACTACTTTAGCTGGGTAATTAGATTCTGCCCCTGGGGGTCCCATCCAGTCCAGCAACGATTTACTTTTGCTTGATGAGGCGATAAAACATGTTGATGTGGATCTTTGATTTAGTTGTATAATGCAGATATTTTACAAATATATTAAACCAGCAGAATTACGAAAGAATATACGAAACGAAAGTATTAGGGAAAATGCCGAGGAGTTGACCAAGAAAAATATGGAGGGGGGGGGGGATAAGGATGCCTCTTTTTCTTATTTCTTGCCCCCATATTTTTAAAATGAAATTAAATAGGAAAAATAAAGGACTAAATGAAAAGCAGAAGGCTGCGAAGAGTGAAAAGAGCAATAACTCAAATCCTCACGGTAGGAAGGCTGTTTCTTCTTCTTATTCAGCCATTTTGCATCCACTCCTGGACATAGGCATCTCTTAAATTCTTCTCTTTGTTGTGTGCCACCTGGGACCAGTTTTAACTATATCTTTCTTGCTAGAAACGGTGACATCGCGGTCGTTCTTCTTTTTGTTAATTTTTGTCTTACCCATGAATAGTTTGGATCTTAAAAGCTTCATGTTTACATTGTCCTCTATTGTGCTTTTTGTTAGTTCGGTGTTATTTTAGTTAATTTCTCATAACTTTCCTAATTTCCTTTTTTATGATTTTACTTAGGTATCTGTATTCTGCCGAGTTTCGGTCACTGTTTGTTCTTTTTGTTATGAGATTTGTGGTTTTGGGGCTTATTCTTTGGTTTGTCCGTAGTTTCTTCTTTGTACCATTTTTTATATCAATTTTGATTTTTCTGATAATTGGTTAATTTCCATGTCCGTTAGATGTTTCTGAGAGCCTAATCTATTTTCTAAATCTTTTCTTTATCCTTTCTCTCTCCTTCAGCTTAAATTATTTGCCAGTAGGGAATTTACGTCTTTTTATTATTTTATTTCTTTCCAGTCTAGTGTTTATATCGTGTGAGCCAGAAAATTTTGTTTCAGAGTTGGCTATGAGATAAATGAGATATGTCGCATATTATTACGTTCAATTGAATTAGATTTAAAAAAATGAATTAATCTCAGACATGACTGCTATGTTTCTCTCTCCTAGGCATGGCCAACTCAGCAACAAAATTCTGTGACTCACACCTTATTACAAACCTGTGGTCACTTCCCGTGTACAATTGGTTCAGAACTGTGACGTCTTTGCATAATTGCCTATTATTGGAGTGGATGCAGTCGATTTCATTGTAAGTTCTTGAATTTGGACTTCTCCATGTTCATTTTCTTTGCAGCGGTTTCTGGAAGTGGGTTTTCATACCTTAAAATGTTTCACTAGTTAGAAAGTTTAATAACATTTCTCCTCTGTCATTTCGCTCCCCCAGACCAAAGCTGCCAATATTCTCCGTATTACCTTTTGTCTTCTTTCCAACTTTGGCATTCAAGTCTCCAGCAATTATTTAATATTATGTTTTTTTTCGCTGGGTATAGCAGTTATATCCTCACATAGTTCTTCTATTTCTTCATTCTTCGATGCATTTGTTGGTGCATATATTTGACTATAGGCTATATCTTTTGAACAATTGTAGTACTATGTAGATATATGACTCTATTGGAGATCGCTTTGTACTTGAATGTTTAATATTTTTGTTGATAATGAATGCTACTCCTCCATTATGGTACTTGGTTTGTGAATTGTTCTGATATAGTTCATGTCCTAATTAAAATATTGTCGTTTTCTCTCCTTGTAGGTATGTTTTGCAAAGTCCGACAATATCCTATTTTATGAGCTAGATTGTGTTCTAGTTCTTCTAGGTATTCTAGAGTTCTCATAGTTTTGATGTAATTATATGTCGCGATGGACAGAACTTTTTTATTATTTTTAGACAATTAGATCTCATCAAATTTTTACCTAGTGCGCTATTCTAGGGCTAACGTGCACGCAAATTGAAAAGAACTTGGTTAAAAAAAACACGTTTAGCCTCGAAAGCACAATACGATGAAAACTCGTATTTCCTGTTTTTCGAGACATTTTTTCCAAGAGCACGCTTCCAAACTGGCCAAAATCCATAGCGAACTAAAGCCAAAGAACTCGCAAACAAAGGATTGGCTGTAACTACGCGCCGAACACGGGTTGCGCAACTATATAAAAAAATGGTGATGTGGCTCATGTTATTTTTTCCGACTTGATGGTATCATAGTCATTTGAAGGGTACAGGAATAAAACAAGAAATGTCACAAAATAATGTTAAATATTAATATAAAATAAATAAATTGAAATTATAAGGTTAATTCTAATATACCTAAAAAAGTCACACTGCAATGAAAAAGTTTGTAATACAAGTAAATTCCATAGACATTTTGTCATGTAATACCTATCCTTAGATAAACAAACTGATAATGGTTTTTGAAAAAAATAATATTATTCTAGATACTAATTGTACAGAATCAGGAATGTCCTTTACGTCTTGTTGTCTCTTGATGAGGTAGCTCCTCATAGAAGGTCTGAGCATCAGGATTTTGGCAAAACCTCTTCAGCTTCATGAGATCATTATATTTGTCTTCATTTATTGGTAGAACATCTACAAAAAAATTTAGACTACAATACATATCCTATTAAAAAATATAACCAAACTATTACCATTGTAGCTTGCTTTGGGAAGTTTAAATTCAATATCTTTAAGTTGAGTAATATGATCAAAAGTACTCGTATTTTGTTTTCTCTTTTTATTGTTAATTAGTGGACTTTGTTGTCAATGTCCATTATAAGTTATTCGACAAGTCATTAGACGTGAATGTTCCTTAGAGCAATAAATTTCTTTAATACTCTGTACAGCAAAAGAACACTTTGCGGAATATTTCTCTTTTAAAAAGGCTATCCAATTTTTTATGATATTTTGATTAACTTCTATAACGGTGAATGGGAATGGATTTATTCGAGATTCACGAAGTAGTTGTTACCAATCCTCTGGTAATTCCATTCGAATCTTCAGGTTGATAAGACCCATATTTTTATCACACTCCAAATATGAGTGTCCTCTTATTAGAAAAGTTATCTGTATACAGTCCAGCCGTTTCACAGTATGTACTATGAAATGCATGAACCTGAACATTGTATAATTTTTATTTTGTCCTCCAGCTGAATCGCAAAAAATATGTAGATGTTTAACTGTATTATCAAGGTGGTTCGTTATAAAGTCAAAAAGGAAGGAACACACTTCTTCAGATCCTTTCTTAGCAATATGTTCTGGATGTGTATAAAATAACGACATACCTGAAGCAAGGACGTGTATGTTGAATGAGTACAAAGAAAGCTGTCTGAGATAGTATACATCGTTGGTCGTAATATTAGGGATGTAAATATTCTTTTGATAATCCATTGCGATAGCTGCAAAAGTTGATGTAGTCTTGGCCTTTTTCTTTGCATCTTGTTTTCTGTCGTAGAATGTCTGAGCTAGTCTTTTATGAAGTTCATTTTCCACTTCCAGTCTCCTAATTTCGGTTTCTGAGTTTCCATCTTTTTTTAATCTATTTAGGTTATACATAAATTCATCAAATGCGCTGCATGTATCACTGCGGGGATATACGAAGCTAATATTGAATTTAGTATTAAACACCATTATGTATGTTTCGTACGAAATTTGGACAGAAGGATTTTTTTCTTTGAACATAGAGTACATTTTTTTAATATATAGTTCTTCTGGGAGATATAACTTTTTGGAGTCATGGAGGCTGTAATGGGACAACCTGCCTTGAAATGAGTCGATGTGATTGAACACCTTGTTGTAAGTATCATCAGACAATTTTTTGTAAGAAGTATGTCCTCCCCTCTTATCCTTAGGGGCATTACCTGTGGATTTCAACGATTTTTGTAAATACTCTACTTTCCCTTTAGTTACTCGTAAGTAAGCGTAAATATAAATTTTATATTTACGCTTTCATGGTTTATTTTTTATTTAAATAATAGACTCGGATGAAATGGACGTTTAAAACGTCAAAAATATAAAATATGGAAAAATTATACTTCAAATTCAAAAACTCAGTTTACTCAAAAACTAAAGAGATTTCGAAAAAAACTTATTCTTTATAAGTTGTTCATTTTGGCATTCTCTACAATTATTATTAACATAAATTTGCTGTAACTATTATCGTTTCATAATTATAAACTAAAAATTAAGACGTATGTTGAAAGTTTCATTTCAATTACTCTATTCGTTTTTGAGATACAGCGCGCACAGACACACACACACACACGCACACATAGACACACACACACATACCGACACAATTTTTTTGTTCCAGAAATTGTTGAAATGGCATCTAGGGACCTCAAAAAATTCCTATTTCACTCATACTTACATCTAATATTCATTTTAACAGCTGAAATTATCTTTTTAATAACATCGTCATGTGCTTATCAAATTTTATTGACTCAATGCTACGACGGTTAAATGCTGTAAATCAAGCTCGAGGAGGACTTACGCGGAACTGACAATAAGCAGGAGTTCAATTAAAAAAACTATCCCCTTTATTACACAAAGAAAAAAAAGAATTTGTTGTGCGTCTGTAATTTCCTTCAATTAAATTACCTGGTTTTGTTTTACTTCGTCTTTTTTCTCTTAATCTTTGTAGCATGTTTCACCAATAAATGTGTCATTAACCTAATATTGTTGCTAAGTTGAAATAATTAAGATTTAAGAGCTTTTCTCAAACATTTCGATGTGGCCGGTTTTTTTGTCGGTCAGTGTATATGAAAAAGTCCCTTGAACTTGTCCAACGTGTTTTTTGATTCTGATTATTTAAACTTTAATACAATAAATGTACCTAATATATTTGCAAAAGCATTAAAAAATAATCGGAAATTGACAAAGTTTTCACATCCAAAGTTAACAATAACAAACATTTTTAATCTTTAAAATTTGCAATGTTAAACGTAGTAAGAAATGTTCATGTCGAGTCAATCAAAGGATTTGCGAGTTCAAAGTCAACAAAAAACAAGTTTTTTATTTTGAAAAATTGCTGACACTTTTTTGATTATGATGATTTGTATGTCAAAATGTAAAGAATTTATTGACTTTAAAAAATTATCAAGAAATGTTCAAGTCGAATCAATGAAAAAGTCGCGTTTATGATTCTAAAACAGTTCTTAATTTCCAAAGTCATCATTTGATTTTTATCATTTAAATGCCAAAATATAGGTAGTTTGGTGTATTTTAAAGTGTAGAGTCAAAATCAAGAATATTCTCACTTTAAAGTCAGCAAAACTGCGTTTTAATTTAGAAAAGTTGCTGAAGTATTCAACTCCTCTTTTTAATATGATGATTTACTAGTATATGATAAAATGAAGAGGATTTATTATATATTAACCCTTAGCTAACGAACTAGTTTATAATAGCTGCAGCCATCCCTTCACGTACAACTAAAACGAGCTCATTTATAAATTGATATTATGGTGGCTGCGCCGGGAAATAAAATTTCCGTCAATTCATAAATGAGCTCGTTTTAGTTGTCTGTAAAGCGTCGGTTGCGACTATTATAAGCTAGCTCGTTAGCTAAGGGTTAATTAAAGGATGAGCATCATTTTCCGTGCGGATGATCTGATGAACGATAGCGAAATGTCTGGCCTTCTTTCCGGCTCAGCGAGGCAGCTGAATGCAAAGATAATAGTATGAGACCTCAATAGAAAGAAGGAAAACAACGTTTCTTATTTTATACAGGGTGTGGATGAAGTCTGGAATAAAATTCATATTTATGTTATCTTGATTTCGATGGAAAACTCTGAAACTGGTCGTTTTTATTTATTTATTTTATCTTTATAAATAGTGGTAAAAAAACGTCGAAAGTTGTTTAATTCAAAGTTACCTGACAATGGACTACCACATAGTAACGATCGCAACCATCATCTTCATTTTTTTATCTTGTTTAATATTGAATATTAGATCGGCTCTGCAACATTTTTTTTTTCGGTTAGTACTTAGTGAACATGCAAGAGCTGGCTTTTTGCAGCAAGTATTGTTCGACGTACGAATATAGGTGTATATAATCATTGTATCAAATGTGACTACATTAAATTTAAATTTTTAAACAACACAAGAATTATCTCCGTGTAAGCAGATTTCCACTTTCCGCGAATATTAATTTCAAGTTAATTAACGTGCGCTTTATATAACTACTCTGCATAATTAATTTGCTCTATCTAATGCATGACGTTGCAAACTGAACACAGTATTAATTTAGTTATTATCAAATTTGTTTAATCTGAAAGTACCACACAAGATTTTGATAATAACATTTAGTTAATAACAGTTTCCAACTTTAAATTCAATTATTTCCTTCAAGTTATTATTTAAATAAAAACTTAATGGCTCTCTCACTTGTTGCGTTATAAATGTCTAAAATTGCAATGCTCACAAGACCGAATAGATTACCCTGTCTGCAATACCTTTGAATAACTCTATTGTTGCGAGCGGGATCGATAAATTGCACTTCACATTACACTACTCCAAAACAAGAAATTCACTCTACAATTAGATCATTCCACATCCCTGCGCATAAAAACAACTGTATTAATTACAAATATTGAATCTCCCAAATGCAACACACATATCAAGAATATCAAATATTTTTAAAATCGCTTCATTTCCATCCTGCAGACGAAAAATAGGGGTAATTCAGTTGAGCGGAGAGGAACTCATCAAATATCGGTATGATATTACACTACCCTTCGGATTACGAGAAGATGATATGCATTGATCTTTCGCGAGGAAGGAGGGGGAGGCCGGAATTTTACAGCCGATGAACCCAAGATGAAACCAATCTTACAAAGATTGGGCGAGAGGCGAGGCCTGCTAGAAACTTATTAAGGGGCAGTTACAATAATATCTTGGCCGTTTAGGTCACAAAGGGTTTTCCACTATCTCTCCGACTAAATTTCAACTCCGACAGACACGCACAAGACGTTTTAAGATAGCATTCCTTCGTCTACGGGGGCCTTGTTTGAGAGACATATATAAAAGTCTAATTTCTAGTTGGAATAAGGAAGATGTATTACGTAGAGACGTACATGTACAATCAGAGAAAATACAAATGCGAAACTCGCTCGGCGAGGGAATGCTGCCGCATGTCGGTGCTTAGTTCAGTCGAAACTCGTCCCCACTTAAAATACAATTATGAGGTAATAAAATTTACAAGCCTAGTTCACTTCTCGCCCTTAAGTGATTGACTGACGGAAAATTTTATTTCGTTATATGATTTCTATCAGTTAATGCCATATTTGTGATTTTTTCATCTTCCAATTTTCAAAAATTCGAATAACTAAAATGTTTATTTTTATATTTTTTTAATATATTTATCAACAATTGAACAGTAATTTTATATAAAATTATTGGTAATATTTTAGTAGTAATTTTCTTTTCAGTTTCGTATAAATATGTTACCCCATTTTTGCCAAGATATGACCTTGAAACCCTCGAAAAATAAGATTTAATTGTTTTAATCACTAAAAATTATTATAATAATCTGAAAAATTCACATATATTTTTTACCCAAATAAAAGTTTATTTAGGATAGTATTTTTTTTAAGTTTAACCATTTTTTTTTCGCCCTTTCTAACCTTGAAAAAATTTACTTGGTATTTGGGATAAAAATATTTATGATTTTTTTCAAATTTTTATAGTGGTTAAAAACAAAAACCTATTTTTCGAGGGTTTCATGGTCATATCTTGACAAAAAATTGGGTTGTTTATACGAAACTGAAAAAAAAAATAATACTGAAATACTAATAATAATTTTACATAAAATGACTGTTCAACTGTTGATATATATACAAAAAATATCGTAAAAATATTAGTTATTCAAATTTTTGAAGTTGTCGCACCAAACGTTGGAAGATGAAAAAAGTTACATAGATGGTATTTATTGATAGCAATCATATGGCGAAATAAAATTTTAAATAAAATTTTTGCAAGACTTTTAAGCATTTTTCGGACAAATTTTTTGAGTACTCTTAAAACTCTTGGGTATTTTTTTTCAAGACAATTTTTTCTAGTACTCTTTTTGGCATTTTTTTCAGTTCACTTTTTCAAGACTTTTTAGCATTTTTTGAGACAATTTTTTTTAGTACTCTTAAGACTCTTTGGCATTTTTTCCAAGATAATTTTTTTCAGTACTCTTTTTGGCATTTTGTTCAGGACAATTTTTTCCAGTACTCTTTTTGTCATTTTTTTAGTTCACTTTTTCAAGACTTTTTAGCATTTTTTTGGGACAATTTTTTTTTTGGACTCTTGAGACTGGCATTTTTTCCAAGACAATTTTTTCCAGTTTTTTTTTTGGAATTTTATTCAGGACAATTTTTGGCATTTTATTCAGGATAATTTTTTCCAGTACTCTTTTTGGCATTTTTTTTAGTTCACTTTTTCAAGACTTTTTAGCATTTTTTTGGGACAATTCTTTTTAGTACTCTTAAGACTCTTTGGCATTTTTCCAAGATAATTTTTTTCAGTTCTCTTTTTGGCATTTTGTTCAGGACAATTTTTTCCAGTACTATTTTTGGCATTTTTTCAGTTCACTTTTTCAAGACTTTTTAGCATTTTTTTGGGACAATTTTTTTTTTGGACTCTTGAGACTGGCATTTTTTCCAAGACAATTTTTTCCAGTACTTTTTTTGGAATTTCATTCAGGACAATTTTTTCCAGTACTCTTTTTGGCATTTTATTCCGGACAATTTTTTCCAGTACTTATTTTGGCATTTTTTTAGTTCACGTTTTCAAGATTTTTTAGCATTTTTTGAGGACAATTTTATAAAGACTCTTTGGCATTTTTTCCAAGACAATTTTATCCAGTACTCTTTTTGTCATTTTGTTCAGGACAATTTTTTCCAGTACTCTTTTTGGCATTTTTTTCAAGTCAATTTTTTTCAGTACTCTTTTTGGTATTTTTTTAAACAATTTTTTTCAGTGCTCAATTGGCATTTTTTTCACGACAATTTTTTCAGTACTCTTTTTCAAGACTACTATGGCATTTTTTAAGACAATTTTCTTCAGTATTCTTTTCCAAAACTCTTTTTGGCATTTTTTTTTCAAGAGAATCTTTTTAATACTCTTTCTCAAGACAAAATCGTAACTTTTACAGGCTTTCTATGGCATAACAAAATTCAAAAATTATATAATTACGTAACACCAAGAATAAGAGTCTCTTTTAACCAAGTTATTTTAAGTTGTTTCGTGAATACATGTTTGAATTTAACTTTATGTACTTGATACCTGACGTGTCCAATATTGTAAAGGCAATATAATGATCTAATAAAATTGTATTTTATTCTATTCTATTCTTAAGACTCTTTCAGGCATTTTCTTTAGACAATTTTTTCCGGTACTCTTTTTGGCATTTATTTTAAGTACTCTTTCAAGACTACTTTTGGCACTTTTTTTTTCAGGACAATTTTTTTTCAGTACAATTTTTTTAGTACTCTTTTCGGTATTTTTTAGATAATTTTTTCCAGTACTCTTTTTGGCATTTTTTTTTTGGACAATTTTTTTCAGTACTCTTTTTGGCATTTTTTTTTTCAAGACAATCTTTTTCAGTACTTTTTCAAGACTCTTTTTGGCATTTTTACTTTCTCCGTTACAAAGTACGATAAAGTATTGTGATCGTGAAAAAATTTTCAAACATTTTTTTTACGGAAATATCCGTTTAGGGGTCCCTAGATGCCATTTTAACAATTTCTGGAAACAAAAAATTGTGCTGTGTGTCTGTGTGTGTGCGTGTGTCTGTCTGTGCGCACTGTATCTCAAAAACTAATAGAGCAATTGATATAAAACTTTGAACATAAGTCTTACTTGAGAATCTGAGTAACTGAAAAGCTTTTGGTAAAATTTCATACACCCGAAGTGGGTGTTTACCTTAACTATTTTTTGTTTTTTCCCAATATTTTTTTAAATATGAAAAATGTCACAAAATCATTTAAACAAATATTGAAGACAACAAAGAAATGAACATCTTTCTCATGCAATCATTGTTATTCGAGAAAACAATTTATTAATTTGGTTTTCATTTTTGGTTTATAATTATGAAACGATAATAGTTACAGTAAATTTATGAATAATAAAATGAACAACTTATAAAGAATAAGTTTTTTTCGAAATCTCGTTGGTTTTTAAGTAAACTGAGTTTTTGAATTTGAAGTTTAATTATTTCATCTTTCATAACTTTGAGGGTTTTAACGTCAGTTTCATCCAAGTCGACAAAACGCTCGATGCACATTTAAATTGAAAATAAACCATGAAAGCGTAAATATAAATTATACTACCAAGTCGGAGAAAGTAACATGATAGCCACGTCACCATTTTTTTTCAGGACAATTTTTTCAGGACTCTTTTTGGTGTGTTTTTTCACGACAATTTTTTCCAATACTCTTTTTGGCATTTTTTTCGGGACAATTTTTTTCAGTACTCTTTTTCAAGACTAGTTTTGGCATTTTTGTTGGCAAATTTTCTATTTTTATTTTCAAACATTTTTTTAATATTGTAAATAACGTTCAATAACCTTGAAAAAATTTGGTATTTGGGTCAATAAAATATGTGATTTCTTTAGATTTTTTAAATAATTTAAAAAAAATTTATTTGGAAGAATCTTATTTTGGGGCTTCCCGGGTCATTTTTTTGATATACGGCTACTTTGGTTTAAGGGTACAACTAATGATATTTTCATATTTATTTAAAAATCTGCGTCGGGTGGCATTTTGACCATCTTATCTCGGGATACCCTTTTATTACCTCATAAATGGATTTTAAGCAGGAACGGGATTCGACCGAACTAAGCACCGACGTGCGGCAGTATCCCTCGCCGATCGAGTTTCGCATTTGTATTTTCTCTGACTGTACAGAGTGTCTCTGTATTACGTGGACATGGCAGGTTCATAAGCTCAAAATATAACTATTTAATAGAATGCAAAACGGAAATAGAAAAAATATTGTGTGTTATTTCGAGCACAAAGTGAGTTGCCGATTTCGATAGATTGTCATGCTCCGCTAGCGTGGCAACTGTCTATCTCAATCGGCAAACACATACTTTGCGCACTTAATACACAAGTAGCTATTGTATAGTTTTATCTTTAATCGCAACTTTCTTGAAGGTAGAAGTATATACAATAAATTTTGTCTAATTATTTTAAATGGCATTATTATTTACCTTCTTAGTGAGTATATATGTTTATGCAAAGATTTTAATGCAATTTGCTTCAAGCATTTAAATATTCATCGTACATTATTTGAGTGTAAGGCGGATTTAAATTAGCAACCTTCAGTTTAAGCTTTTGATGCTCTTACAATTGTGATGCCGACGCCGCCGGATAGAGAACGTAGGGGATTACTACAAGTTCATTATCAAGTGGAAGGTAGCTCAATTGTAAAAGTGTTTAACAATTGAACTACCGACCGGAAAAGAATGTGGAGGGGAGATTAATATTAGTTGTTGCTCAATTGGTAGAGCATCAATGACTAAAACTCAAGCTTGCTGTTTCAAATCAGGCTTGCATGAAATTTTAAACTGTAATATACAGGGGCGGCTCGTTATATAGAGCCCAGGAGCCATGACACTAGTTTCAAGCTCAGCAAGAATTTTGAATTAATTCTTAAAACACTTTTTCTCCAGTTACTTTGGCCCAGGAAGATAAATCGTTCTTTCTTCAAAAAGCGCGTGGGGTGGGGGGTTATTGTTTAAGTTCATCGACATGTTTCATGAGCCGCCACTGATCAAAATACAACAAGTTTTGAATAATTTTTGTAACAGGCAAGTCTGCTCTTGTCAAGTTTTGGCAAAATTCGTAATCTTTTGTTCTCGCTGCAAAGAAAATGCTATTTCTCATCTTGGCGCTTAAATTCCTCAAAAATTGATTAATTGATATTTCAATTTTTTTAGAAAACATCAAAATACAACAAATTTTGAATAATTTTTGCAATGGACAAGTCTGCACTTGCCATAGTTTTGGCTAAATTCGTAATCTGTTATTTTCGCTGCAAATAATGCGTTTTATTAACTTGCGCTTAAATTTTTCGAAAATTTATTAAAGAATGTTTTCATTTTTTTAAAGAACATAAAAATCCAATCAATTTCGAATAATTTTTGTAATGGGAAAATCTGCATTTGCCATAGTTTTGGCAAAGTTTTTAATTTAATTTATTTTTTTTTCTTTTAATAATAATAATAATAATAATAATAATAATAGATTTATTTCCCAACAGACACTACATCTAATTACAGGGAAATTTTATCAGAAAATATAAGCAAGTACATATATATAAACTACAAATAAAATTAAAAATTACAAATAATTACATTAGAAATTAATCATAATATAACTGAAACTAATATGATTATCAAGACGTAGCAAAAATAACAAAATTACAAAAGGATAAACGAAAAAAAAATATATATATATATATATATAATTGCAATAGTGGTAACTGTACATATTTTATATTTTATACTACAACTAAAGTAAATCGGATATTTTTCTATAAAAATAATTCGGATCACAATTAAAGATATCAACAGAATGCTGAACAGATGCATATACCTTGAACATATTGTTTATCGGCGAATTGTATTGAGTGTTAGAATGTGACCTGCTATATGAAAAAGTAAGTGTATTTCTACTTGCAAACCGAGGGACGCGAAAATTAATTAATGATAATAAATTTTAAGTTACTTATATTGTTTTCCCTGTAATAAGATTTGTTGGGAAATAAACATATTATTATTATTATTATTATTATTATTATTTGTAATCTTTTGTTATTGCTGCAAAGAAAATGTGATTTCTCATCTTAGCGCTTAAATTTCTCAAAAATGGATCAATCGATATTTCTATTTTTTCATAAAACATTAAAATATAACAAATTTTGAATATTTTTTGCAAAGCGCAAAGTCTGCACTTGCCATAGTTTTGGAAAAATTCGTAATTTTTTATTTCCGGTGTAAATAATGCGTTTTATTAACGTTTTCCCGAAAATTTATCAAATAATGTTTTTATTTCTTTAAAGAACATCAAAATGCAATCAATTTTGAATGATTTTTAAAATGGGAAAATCGGCACTTGCCATAGTTTTGGCAAAATTTATATTCTTTTGTTCTTGCTGCAAAGAATGCTATTTCTCATCTTTACGCAAAATTTTTAAAAAATTGATCAATCGATGTTTTTTTTTTCATAGAACATCAAAATACAATACATTTTTGTAATGGCGAAACCTGCACCAGCCATATTTTTGGCAAAATTAGCAATCTTTTGTTTTCGCTGCAAATAATACATTTTATTAAGTTTGCGCTTAAATTTTTCGAAAATTTATCAAAGAATGTTTTAATTGTTTTAAAGAACATTAAAATCCAATCAATTTTGAATAATTTTTGTAATGGGCAAACCTGTACTTGCCATAGTTTTGGAAAAATGAATAATCTTTAGTTCTCGCTGCAAAAAAATGTTATTTCTCATTTTAGCATCCAAAATTTCTTAAAAATTGATCAACCGATATTTCTGTTTTTCATAGAACATCAAAATACGATAAGTTTTGAATAATCTTTGTAATGGGCGAGTCTGCACTTGCCATAGTTTTGGCAAAATTCATAGTCTTTTTTTTCGTTGCAAATAAATGCGTTTTATTAATTTTACGCTAAAATTTCTCGAAAATTTATTAAAGAATGTTTTAATTTTTTCAAAAAACATTAAAATCCAATTAGTTTTTAATAATTTTTGTAACGGGAAAACTTGTATTTGCCATGGTTTTGGCAAAATTCATAATCTTTTGTTCTCGTTGCAAAAAATGTTATTTCTCATCTTGGCGCCCAAAATTTCTTAAAAATTGATCAACCGATGTTTCTGTTTTTCATAGAACATTAAAATACGATAAGTTTTAAATAATTTTTTTTAGTTTTGGCAAAATTCGTAATTTTTACTTTCTCCGTTACGAAGTACGAGAAAGTATTGTGATCGTGATTTTTATTTCAAAAATTTTCCCTAGATGCCATTTCAACAATTTATGGAATAAAATTTTTTGTGTCTGTGTGTGTGTGTGTGTCTGTGTGCGTGTGTGTCTGTGTGTGTGTGTGTGTGTGTGTGTGTGTGTGTTTGCGTGTCTGTCTGTGTGCGCTGTATCTCAAAAACCAATAGAGCAATTGATATGAAACTTTGAACATACGTCTTATTTGATAATCTGAAGAAATGAAAAGCTTTTGGTAAAATTTCGTACACCGGAAGTGGGTGTTTACCTTAACTGTTTTTTGCCAATATTTTCTTAAATATAAAAAATATCACAAAACCATTTAAACAAACATCGAAGACAACAAATAAATGAATAGCTTTTGCTTGAAAATATTTTTCATAAAATCATTGCTATTCGAGAAAAAATTTATTATTTTTTTTAATTTTTGGTTTATAATTATGAAACGATAATAGTTACAGCAATTTTATGTCAATAATAATTGTAGAGAATGCCAAAATAAACAACTTCTAAAGAATAAGTTTTTTTTAAATCTCGTTAGTTTTCGAGTAAATCTAGTTTTTGAATTTGAAGAATAATTTTTCCATCTTCCATGATTTTGACGTTTTAAACGTCAGTTTCATCCGAGTTTACCCAACGCTCGATTTACATTTAAAATATGATTTTAATTGAAAATGAACCCATGAAAACGTAAATATAAAGTCGGAGAAAGTAACATGTGGCCATCATGTTACTTTCTCCGACTTTCACCATTTTTTTGTTTCGAAGCAAATAAATGCGTTTGATTAATTTTTACACTAAAATTTCTTGAAAATTTCTTAAAGAATGTTTTCATTTTTTTGAATAACATAAAAATCAATTTTGAATAATTTTTGTAACGGGCAAATCTGTAATTGCCGTAGTTTTGGCAAAATTAATAATCTTTTGTTGCAATTTCTCGTCTTAGCGCTCAAAATTCTCCAAAATTGATCAATCAATGTTTCTATCTACATTAAAATCAGGGGCGGCTCGTTATACAGAGCCGAGGCACTACCTGTAGTTTCAAGCTCTGCAAGAATTTTTAATTAATTCTTAAACACTTTTTAGGAAAATAAATCGTTCTTTTTTTCTTTAAAAAGAATAGGGGGGGGGGTGTATATTGTATAAGTGGCTTTACCATCAACACGTTCCACGAGGAGCCGCCACTGGTAATATATAAAAGTTCTTATTTTTTAAATCCTCAAAATTTACGTTGTAACGTCTATTCAATTGCATAATTTTTCATTACCTTCTACTTACATTGATTGATCACATGCATATTCATGATGAATATATCTCTATAAATACCCGCAGCTAATGATACAAACGCATACATTTTAAAAATTCCGAGTAACATCAACATGTCCAAACCCTTTCTGCGCCTACCACGAATCGCCGATGTTTTTCTTTTATTTTTTTGCTGACAGAGAGAGGATCGTTGGCAGTTTGAATAATACAGCGTGTGATCAGAACGTACGAAATTCCGGGAAAGTATTTATCATTGCATTCTCTTCTCTTCGAACTCAAAAAATTCCATTAGAAAAATATAAACGCATTCGGGAAGAGATGAAGGGGGATATAATAAATCCGCTGGAATTTGCATGCAACAAACGTCCGGTCCTCTTTGTTTGTGGCCAGCTTTAATCTATTCATGTACAAACGGATGAGTTTGAAAATTTTGTAATTTAATTAAAATTGCTCGAATTTTTTTAAATAGATTTATTTACATGACACGTTATGTATTTCACAATATGAAACAAATATTGTTTTAAAAATAAATATTGATTTTCATCTCAGTTATTAAATTACTCTACTTTTATCGTGAGCAAAAAATGACTAATATTATCCAATAACCAATATACTTAGTTTAAGCTAATTTAACATATAAAAATTTAAAATCTTGTGCATTGTATAAATGTATCTTAATTGTTAGCTATAAAAACAATATTAAATTATCATTATTTTGATGTTGTATTTATAGAGATGATAAAACTTAGTAATTTTAAATTACGGAATCCAAAATAAGGGGGAAAAATAAACGAAATAGTATAACTCAGTAAAAATTCCTTAAATGTATATGCAATAATGCATTTTTGGTTTTAGTTTGGTTACACCAATGATACAAATATTTTCATTTGATTAAATTTTTCTACTGAAAATTTATTTAAAAGTGGAGATCCATTTTTACCAGGTGATGATTGAATGTTGGAAAATAATTTTGTATTTCCTGATAGTGATTGTTTTGATTTTGATTTTTTTTAAATAAATAAAATAAAAGAATGCAGACTCTTAAAGCAAATTTTACAGACAGCCCTCTGAAACGCAGAGAGCTTCCGACAAACATGAAAATTTAGAAGATCTAAAACACAGATTTTTCTACAATAAAAAAATTAAACAAAATTGAGCAATTAATACATTAACTACAGAAAAAAATGACAAAACCTAAAGAAAACGCTGTTTTGCTTTTTGAGTTTTGGAACCGCCATATTGGATTCGCCATATTTTTTAAGTGCTTTCTTAAAGTGGGTACATTAATAAATATTTCAGATTGTAAAACAATTTATTTTTTTTCATTCAAGTTTTTGTACAGAACAAATTAATAAATTAGTTTGTGTTTTCTTGAGGATAAAACAGCCATTTTAAGACCGCCATATTGGATTCTTCTAAAATGCCACGTGGCATTATAAAATAGATATATTGAAGTAATTTTTCCGGCCAAGGGAGATTTTTTAGCTAGTCCTCAATTTTGGTCGTAAAGCTGTCGACGCGGAATGTCCCATATACCGGGTGACCCAGGGATCTGTAAAAGCCCCATAACTTATTTGCTAATTGAGATATCGACTTCTAGTTTTCTTGAACTGGTACCCACACTTATTCTACATATTTTAAAAATATGTATGTTTTTGTACAGGGTGTCCCAATAGGTATACATAAAAGAACAAAGTTATGTTTTTTTAACGGAACACCCTATATTTTACACTTTATTTTCAACCCTCTTGAGAAGCTGATAAAAATAGTATAAGATACTATAGGTCTATTATGGACGATTGGTTAGTTATGGGCAAATTTGACGCAAAAACAAGGACTCATTGAAAAAATTGCAGAAACGCTCCTAGCAAAGCTAGCATCATTTTTTATTCACTAAAGAATTTTACACATCATGAAGAATAATAGAAATCGGCTTTGGTTCTTTTTTGTTCATACTGCAGGGTGTCAGCATACACAAAATAATGGATAACTATTTTTTTCAAATGGAACACCCTTTATATCTTGCCACCAATGCATGGAATTTTTAATAAGCTTTCTAATGATGTACAATTTGTATAATGAAATATTAAGGATTCTTGAGATTTATCCATAAAAAACAATTTTCTTTTGTCACCCACTGCTCATTTTTGGATTTTCAGCTAAAACTATGCATTTTCTGAAAAAATAATGAGAGACCAAAGTTGTAGAGCGGAAAATTTTCGATCGATATAGGTCTTTCAACTTTTCCAATAATGCGTGCATTGCCCGTCAGAGTGCGCATAATCGTGACCGTATAAGCATTTTACCGTTTTTCTCAAATTTTTTGTTAATTAATTGCACTATGCTTTATTTTCCACGTCCTCTAGCGGAAAAACGGGTAATTATAGAATTATTCAAATGACCTACATAGATTGAAAATATTCCGCTATGCAACTCTTAAAAGAAGCAATTTTGTCCCAAAATGCATAGTTTTCGCTAAAAATGCAAAAAACTATTGAAAAACGCAAAAATTGATACATACATTTTTAATTTGTATTTTCAGGGAAAACTATGCGTTTTGGAACAAAATTGCTTCTTTTAAGAGTTGTAGAGCAGAATATTTTCAATCGATGCGGGCCATTTTAATTTCTCGTTTTTCCGCTAGAGGGTGCGGAAAATTAAGTATAGTGCAATTTATTAATAAAAAATTTGAAAAGAAAACGCTAAAATGAAGACTTACATCGATCGGAAATTTTCCGCTCTACAACTTTGGTCTCTTACAATTTTTCTAGAAAATGCATAGTTTTGGCTGAAAATCCAAACATCAGCAGAAGGTGACAAAAGAAATATGTTTTTATTGACAAATCTCAAGAATCCTTAATATTTTGTTTTACAAACAATATATCATTAGAAAGCTTATTAAAAATGCCATAGATTGGTGGCAACGTATATAGGATGTTCCATTTGAAAAAAAAATAGTTATCCATTGTTTTGCGTATGTTGACACCCTGTATAGCAGTATAAACAAAAAAAAACCAAAGCCGATGTGTATTATTGTTCATGACGTGGAAAATTTTCTAGTGTATAAAAAATGATGTTATCTTTGCTAGGAACGCTTCAGCAATGTTTTCAATGTGTACATGTTTTTGCCACAAATTTGCCCATAACTAACCAACCGTCCATAATAGGACCCATAGTATCTTATACTATTTTTATCAACTTCTTAAGTGGATTAAAAATAAAGTATAAAATATTGGGTGTTCCATTAAAAAAACATAACTTTGATCTGTTATTTATACTGGGGCACCCTGTACAAAAACATACATATTTTTAAAATATGTAGAATAGGTGTGGGTACCAGTTCATGAAAATTAGAAGTCGATATCTCAAATAGCAAGTAAGTTATGGGGCCTTTACAGATCGCTGGGTCACCCGGTATATTATATTTTTGTTGTTTTGCTGCTGATGGTGGTTCTTTCTTTTTCAATATTCATTGTGGTTCTTTCTTTTTCAATATTCATTTAAAAAAAATAGTACGAAGTTCTTTCCATGAAGGTGATACGTATTAAACGTTGTTGTTTACATAACAACATGTGGGAAAGTGTGTTTTTTTAAATCAATGAACTTTGATTTCATTTGTCTGCTACACCAACACCATTTTTAACTTGAGTATAAACTGTGTTCTCGTGTAATTAACTTCAATTTATGATTGAGGATTTTGTTTCAAATTTGAGGATCCTCATTAGTTGCAGAAGCATTAAATACATTAAGTAATGACGAGAAGTAGCCTGAATATATGAATATTTATACTTTTCATCTTTATTAAATTGATTGAGAATTTGAATGATTTTTGAATCTACACTCGGCGTCAAAAAAAGCGCCAAAAACGAAAAAACTTTCAAAAATTTCTCAAACCGTCGTAACTTGGTTCAATTTGGTCGAAAATCGATGAATCTCTCAGATTGGAAAAGATTCCAGTTTTATAAGAATGTGTAGTTAATTCTGACTCCAAGTAAACCCCCCCCCCCCCGTAACAACGCGATGGAAAAAAATTGTTTTTATGTAAAAAATTGTCCAACTTTGACACACCCCAAAAAAATCGGCGGGAAATTTCACCACAATGGCAGAAAAATTTAATCAATTTCCTTCAAATGCCTTAAAAATTCGAGTGGTTTCGATGATTTGGAGCAAAGTTATGAATTTTTGGAAAAAAATGACATTTTTCACTCTTATGGCCATAACTTGAGTAATTTTGCACCAAAATCGATGAACTTTTGCAGTCTGAACAGTTTCAAATTTTCTCTTTAACGTCATATGAATTGTTTTGTTGCTAAAACGATTCCACCCTTTGCCACCCCCTAAAGGAAAGAAAATGTTTTTGAAGTTTAAATGTGCAAATATGGTTTCTTGTACCGAGTGCAAAAAAAAAATTGTGACTGAGTAGTCAGTTCTCATTTTTTAAATCAACTTCACGAGAATTTGTGCATTTTGGAGGTTACTTACGAAATAACAAGAGCCAAAAACACAATACAATTCAAAAATGCATAACTTATCGCAAAATCATCGTGAGTTATTGTCTTTTGTTTGAAATTTCAATTAAAATGAACAAATTTTATCACCCTGTCGAAAACCTTTTCTTGCACTAGGGGTGATAAAGGATGGAATGAATCTTATGCTTTTCAGATCGCAAAGAATCATCGGCTTCTGAGCAAAATTGACCGAGTTATGACCGAAATGGAATTTTTACAAGTTGTAAAAATTTAACATTTTTTGTCAATCCAAACCACTTTTTTATGGGTTTTCAGGGGGTTACGAAAATCTAAAACTTCTTAGAAAATTCCATCGAGTTTCGTGCGAAATTCCTCTAGTTATGGCCAAAAAGGCGCAAAATGTATTTTTTTTTTCAAAACTGGATAACTTCGCGCCAAATCATTGCATCGACTTGAATTTTGAAGGAAATTGGAGGAAAATGATTGAACTTTATTGCCATGCTGACAGATTGAGTCCACGATTTTTTTTGCACACACTACAAGAAAACAAATTTGCACATTTAAACTTCAAAAACATTTTTTTCCTTTAGGGGTGGCAGGAGGTGGAATCATTTTAGCAACAAAACAATTCTGATGACGTTGAAGAGAAAATTTGAAACTGTTCAGACTGCAAAAGTTCATCGCTTTTTTTGACGCAGAGGTTATTTTGAGCAATTTAAAAATAAACTTTTACTTTGCGCCAATTTTTTATTTATTTCAACCATTAAAATGTTAACAACTTTTGCATAGCTATAATCTGTGTTCACGTGTGATTATCTCCAAATCTAGCTGATAGATATTTTAAAAGTATGATTTATTTTATTTATTTATAAAGCTTAACCCAGTTTAGATACATTTTTAAAGTTTTGAGTCTATGGTAATTGTTCGTTTAGTTTTAACACTAACATAAAGTGAGCAAAGTCAGCATCCTGTTACCATCATTCTCGTGAAATTATTTTTTATGCAGTGAGCATAATGTAAATCTATACATTAGGATCATCTTGCTAATGGACGTTGTTGTAATAATTGGAAACTGACGATATCGAATTTAGTTAGTTGTCATGGTTATTGTTGTAAACAACCTTAAATATTATATTGGAAATAACTCAAGGATTCAATTACGAGTATATTGTGATTTTATTGGCAATGAAGATCCTTCTAAGTAACATCTAAACATCTTATTTTTTTCCTCTGTAGAATGCATTTTGTTTTTAAGCACTTAAGAAATAGAATGAATTTTACAAGTTTTTTTGATCAAACTGAAATGTATCGATAAAAATCGATATTTTGAGGTAACCATGGTTTCAATAGAAACGTGATTTTGCTAATTTAAGTTTTGTATATCCTTACAATATTCTCACTATATGTAGTCGTTTAATTACCTCAAAATATAGGGAATTAATGATTAATTTTGTCAATTACTTGTGTAAGTATTTTTTTATTACCTAGTTATGAAAAGCAAAATTTACTTAATTTGAGTTTTCGCGCGAACAAGTGAAGATATTAACACGTAGTTAAGGAAATAATGAAGGTCATTAATATGGCTACTTATGCTATTTGGCCCCTTTTTTAAAGCGCACAAGAAGGCTTAAAAAAATTCTTGAAAAACTCTTTTTGGAATTCCATGACCCGTAAAAAATCTGGAAAAAATGCCGTTCTCTAGTTTTGGGTGTAATCAAATTAAATCAATTAAATTCGATCACACAACTGACAGGAAAAAAATACACACAATTTTACAGTGGAATAATTTCAGAGAAACGCATTTTTTACCACATTTTTGGTACAAGTCGAATATGGCAGTTCATAAGCATGCAAATCTCATTTTTTTAATATTCAAAACAAGGTTTCCAGACTTGCAACTCAAATCGCGCGGGGGGCGCCACACCCATCTTATGCCGTCACCCCTTTTAAGAAGTTTCAAGTTTGCGGCTATTGTTTCTATATTATTTTCAACAAACGAAAAGCACGTAACTTCACCACTGCTACAGCTGTATTCTCGTATTATTATCTTAAAATCAAGTGAATAAATGTTTTGATTAAGTTACGAAGAAAATTATATTTTGAGTAAATTTGAAAAACTTCAAGATAATAGCTATTGATTTTATATTTTTTCACACTATCAAAACGCAAGTAATTGTAGCAACATTGTGTTTGCAGTATTGTCGTGTGATTATGTCAAAATATATCGATTGAATATTATATTTTAATTGATTTATATTGAGCAAATTTGGAAAGTCTGCAGCTGGATTTTCGTGTTATTATCAACAGTAATTGCACGAGTCTCCAAGCAAACCCCCAAAAATCGTAACTTCTCATCTCGCATCAAAAAATCTCACTAAACTCACCCTACGCAAGTCCAGATTACCAATGTTTTTATGACCTTATTTGCAACAAAATGGTTTAATGTGATATTTAACGAGAAATTGAAATAAATACTCATAATAATTATTTTCCGTATTTCTCAAAAATTTGACTCATAAGAAATACAGCATTTCTCGAAAGCTTTCCAATGAGGAATCACAAAAGGGGTGTTGCCTTTTAAACAAATTTAGTTGGCGTGGCTACAGCCCCAGGTGTTGCTTAGTAAAGGTCATTTTTATGGTCAAACTCATTCCCTCCACATATCCTAGAAAGGATTTTGAGATATGTTTTATATATTTTTTAGATCCAAACTTATAGAGCATTAATCGTTTCTATAGACACCCTGTATAAATAACTGGTTAAGACCGTAACAGAAGAAATGTATACTGATGTTAAGTTAAAGCCCTATCAAAACTCATAGTTATTATTAGAATTCAAAATTAAAATTCAATTTTAAATAAAAAAGCTAATTCAAATAGAGTATATAGCAAAGGGTTTTTCCAATGTGTTATTTATTTATTTATTGAGCAAAATTTGTTTTGAGCCAATTTGGAACACTTGAAGTTTATGACAATTGTTTTGCAATTTTGCCAACGAATTAATTGCCATCTAGGGCAAACTTTATTCGCGTATGATTGTCCTAAAATATATTAAAGAAATTTTTCCAAATTTTGATGAGCATAATGTATTTTGCGGTGTTTTGAGAAGTTTCAAGTTTGTGGCATTTTTTTTTTTTTAATTTTAAACCATCGAAATTTTAGCATGACTATCCGCTGTGTTCTCGTTAGATTATATTGAAATCCAGAAAAGATATGTTTTTAAAGTTAAAATTGGTTTGTAAAGCAAAATCAGTGCAGAGATAATTTGGAAATTTTGAAGCCTGTAGTAATTTTTCAATCTAACGAAATGACTCTGGTACGATTTTATCAAAAAAGAATGCTGTCATAACTTCCAAATCATCATGATATTTTTAAAAACTTTTGTACGTTACGTATGACAGTACTAATTTTAGTGAATTTATTGTTATCGTAATATCCATTTTAACGGAATGCTTTGTAGTTGTCGTTGTGACAGTATTCTAGTTGAAAATGGAACAAAAAAGAAACAGTGAAAAATTATGTGATTTTTTTTTAAGTTGTGATATTTTCTGGGGGTGCGTATGCTGCGTTCTCTTTTAAGAGAGAGAGAGAAAGATAATACATTTATTGAGACACTTTTACAAATGATTTCAACAGGAAATTGACCAGAGGATTTTCAGCCTTCTCTTTTGATTTTCTCAAAACTTAGAGAAAAGTTTCATTTTTAATTGAGTTGTAACACGAAAAATCATTGTTGAGCAAATTTGAATTTTTTTAAGACTGTGACGATAAGACCATAAGAAAGTCGGCAACGTCGGCATGGCTATAATATGTGTCTTCGGGTGATTTTTTTCAATTCTTAAGGTTTTGATTGAATTATGATGGATATTGCAAATTTTGAAAATTTCAAGTCATTCGCTAATATTTTCAAATGTTTGTCAACCAAAAACAGTTACCGTCTTTAGCATAACGTTCGTGTGACCATCTCAAATTTATGTATAGGAAGGTTTCTTAATTTAAACAATATTAATGAAGCAGAATCAATTTTATTCAAATTTTGAAAGAATGTAAAGTCGGGTCCAATTTATCTATTATAGTTCTGAAAGGTTCAGTTTATAAGATTTGAGTTTTGAATTTTTTTTTTAGTTTTTATATGAGGTTATGCCAAATAAAGGTTTTTTTTTAGTTCTGAAATCGCCAAGTTTATTTACATTTTTCCACTATTATAGCTTTCATTGTTTAAATTCAGGGATGGTGTATTTTTAACTTTTACAGAATCGTAATTCAAACTGATTTTTAAGTAAATTTTGAAATTTTTAAGCTAACAGCAGCCATTCATGTATTTTTGTAATACAATTTGAATAAACAAAAATTTTACTTGTAAATGGGTCGATTTTATAAATCCAGGGTGTTTGCTTTTGCTTTCTAATCATCGGGGATGAATGGTCTCCCTATTGTTATGTTACAAATTTAATGTGTATTTTAATGAAATGTTTTTGTTTCAGGTACGTAAATGCATATTTTTGGATTCAGTGGCGCTTAACAAAATTTCGTAAGTATTTAAAGTATATAGAAAAAGTTGCAAAATATTTATGAAATATTATTCTGTATCCATCTACAATTGAGTATTTAAAGTATATAAAATTTAAAGCTGACAAATATTGATGAATTATTATTCTGTCGTCATCTACAATTGCGGACCGGTTGCGACCCACATTTACCTTATCAGCACAATACTATTATTGTTACAATTTCCGTTTGTTAACTGTTCCCTATAATTGTTTGAATAACTCCAGTTAATTAGACTAATTGGTGCAAGGTTTTAGACAATAGATGTCACCTTAATCCTGCAAAAAATTATTATATTTTTAACATTGTTATAATTTTCTTTATAAATGTTGCAATGACTACACTTAATACGGCTAATTCGTGCATGATTTTAGGCAGTAGACATCACATTAATACTGCAAAAAAATTCAACATGTACAATTGCAATTTTAAAATTAATTGAAATGTTTTTCCAAGTTTAAAGGTTCTATTCATAACAACGAAAATTGTAAATTAAAGCAATAATTATTATTTACAATCAGGCGAGTAGTTACAGACCGGTTTCAGCTATTGATATGTGTTAAAATAATAATATGTAACGAGAACATATCGATTTAAAAATGTAATTTATTTTTAAACCTTCTCTGATAACTTTGTGATTTTGTTTTATTGTGTTAAACTTAGACTTACGAAACGTTATTCTGGTGTGCATTTATATATGTGTTTCTATACATTAAATTGTTATAATTTCCGTTAGTTAATATTTCTTTACATTTAAATAAACAATAAATAAATAAACAATAAATAAATTAAAATATACAGTCCTCATCAGAGAGGTAGAGTCGTTGACTATGAGGGATATATTATTAGTATGTGCTTTATTTTTCAATGAGGGATATTACTCATTCAGTACTCATTGATCAATTTAGCGGTGTTAAAATTGCAGAATTTTTTGTAACGCCATCTAGTCGTCCAACCCATAGTGATATTTTAAAATCGCTGGAGTGCTTAGTACTCCTGGAAAAGCGTGTTCCCATCAACGCACTGTATTAAAAAGATAGTAGCCAGAAACCAGTCAAGAGTTGTCATTAATGGGAACCAATAATTTATACTCATGAACATATTAAATAATAAATAAATAAATAAATCTCTATGCAAGTCGTATTGAATCATTGTAAATTTCAATTAAAGATAAAATTGATATTGAAATAAAAGTAATCGATTACGATGTTGCCTATCCATTTGTCTAAATGCAGTAATTCATGTTTTTGGCATAAATTACAAATCCCCCTAATTATCTCGCCACAACCATAATTAAATTACCGGAACAAACACGCACCGAAGTTTACCCCAAAAGTTCAAACTCAGACTGCCCAACCAACAACACTACTACTAACATCAAACTTTGAACTTATTCCCTAATTCCCCTGGTAAGATTCCGTTATACTAAACTTCAGTGTTACGGTGTTGAGATCTTGAGAACCCAATTAAAATTAAATTATGTACTTGGTATATATTTTCTTTAAGTAACAAACAAACTTGTATCGTATGCATTTCAGCCTATTGACGAACTTTATTTATTTTATAGCATTTGTATATCTTCGGATTCTGTCACTTAATTAGAAATATTGATGCATCATATTAGTCCACGCATCGGATTTTTTGTCATGAAAGGGGTAAATTAAGTTTTTAAGATCGTGAGGGCGTACCTTATGGAGATGTTTTATTTAAGATATTTAATATGACTTTGCATATTTTAAATTTTTAGTTAAACTAAAGAGCAGAGTAATAATAAGAATAAGAATCGTTTATTACTCTCTTTAGAGGAATAAAATCGGTCAACGACACTTTCAACCAATTTTTACAAAAAGCTGAGATACAAAATTTTATTTTAGAATTTTCCTGTAATTTTTTTTTCTGTGGCAATATATAGTAATTTTAACAATAAATGACAAATAAGTTATTTTTCTAAAATACTTATTTCGTTGCTAACAACATTTTCCAGATGACCTATTTGATCGAGCAATTTTTTCGAAAACATTTTGTATTTATGAATTTTGTGCGGAACTTTATCATCACAGTAATATTGTATTAAAAATGATTAAGTAAATTTAAACTAGTTTCACATTGTATGCAAGACTCGTTAACTCATTAATTGAAATCATTAGTTAGGCTGCGGTGCGTGGGAGAAATTGTACGATTAAATCCGATATTGCCCTTGTTAAATATATCGACTTTTAATTACACACGTAAGCCTGAAGACACAAGCAATTAATAATTTACAGATCGCGATTATAATAAATGAAAATATATCAAATATATGAAGCATACAGAAAGTATTATTTTTATTGGACGAATGCTAGTAAGTTGGGCCCACATTTTTTTCCGACCCTACAGAGATCGTTAAAGTGAGCCTTTTTTGACGTAAAATAAAGTTCTTTGTTAATGGAGTTCTAAGGTACAAAATGCAATATTCATGATTTTGTGCAAACAATGAATTTTCGTGCACACCTCAAAGAACGTACAAAGAAAATTTTATTCGTGAAAACGAAAACAATTTCGTCGAAAAACGTCGGACTTATAAGTCAAAAAACCACAAAATTTGCTTTTTTTCAAACACTCATAAATTTGTGCTAAATCGTCGTAGGAATTTCGTTATTTAAGTTCTCCGCAAGTAATTGAACACATTTCAATGCCCTTTTGTTGGATCGAGTCGACACATTTTTTTCAACTCGGTACACGTTGCCAAAGTTGGGCTTTTTTTCGCCCAAAAACGGGTTTTTTTTTGTTCGGGGGTTGAATGGTTCGAAAAGGGACACTCTTAAAGTAGAGTAAAATTAGATTTTTTCCCGAAAGAATCATCAAATTTGGTTGAAAAGTCACTGAGTTATGTGCGAAAAACCTCAAAATGCACTTTTTTCAAAGATCCATAACTTGGTGCCAAATCGTCGTAGGAACTTCGTTTTTTGAGTCCTGCATAGGGAATTGATCAAATTTTAATGCCTTTATCGAGTTGACAAAATTTTTCCAACTCCGTAGACATGTAGACATCGTCAAAGTTGGACATGGTTTCCTGAAAAAACGTTTTTTTTTATCAGAGGGGCGCTAGAGGGGGCGGAAGGGGTTACGCTTAATTTCGCATGCATGACTTTAAAGAAGACACTTCGAAGTTTTTCGCCCTCAAAGATTCACCAAAATCGATTGAAAATACGATGAGTTATGGCGGTTTGAAAATGGTCGAAAGTGTTTCATTTTTTTTTTATTGATTATTCGAAAAAATGATGTTGTGATGGGTGATTATAACGGTTCTAGTGAGCGCATGTTTTCGGACTTTTAATATTCCAGATGCAATGGCGTTCCTGTTAAAAAAAAACTGACTGGTCAATTTGAACTACAATCGACCGATATCGCCTTCCTATCTTCAAAAATCTTGAAAAGTATATTTTTTAATTAAATTATTTAGTACGTAGAGTAGTACTCTTTTCATAACTGAGAAATATTTGCAAACCAATAAATCCACGTTTCTGATTTTGCTATTCCATTAGTTTAATAAGCTTTGTCTAAAGAAAAATCAAGTATAATTAAGATACTTATACAAGGTTTTTTTTAAATATGTGTGGGTATTAATTTTTTTTTATTGATTATTAAACTTTGATTTTATTTCAGGATAATAATTTTATTAAGATCCACGTCTTTTTTTAAAAGCTAATAAAATTGTATTAAAAGAATTTATAGTCGTGACATTTAAGTATTTGTAATTAATGTTAGCGTGGAGACTTGGTCGATAACGCATTAAAAACTGAAACGCAAAATATCATTATACCGGGTGTTGACTTGGCGTACGCATATTCACATATTGGCTCTCCTATTTATTTTAGGGACAAAATGTATTTAACTTTTTTGTAGAGGGAAAAAATTCTGGATTTATTAATATTCACACTTAAAACTTTAGGTTAATAATTAAGAAAAAGTAATGTGTTTTTATAAAAATGACATGCTATGGATTTGAAACAACAATTGCCGATATCAAAATGGCATGCCATTATTTATTTTTATAAAATCACATTACTTTTTCTTAATTATTTTAACTTTGAGAAACGTAAAGTGGTAAATGTGAACATTAATAAATTCATAATTTCATACATTTTGTCTCTAAAATAAATAGGAGAGTCAATATTTGAACACTTCAAAATTTACATGCGATTTCCTATGTTGCGTCCGCCAACTCAACACCCTGCATAAATAAAACGTTAAAATGTCAATTTTTTTTTAAGTAAAAATGTTTGTATGAAAACAATATTATTCAGAGTAGTAATATGAAATGACAATATTGTTCCAACAAGTATTATATTTTTACTATCTCCGTTACGAAGTACGAGAAAGTATTGTGATCGTTATTTTTTTTTTCAATATTTTTTTTTACGGAAATATCCGTTTTGGGGTCCCTAGATGCCATTGTGTGAATTTTCAGGTTGCACAATTTTTAATTTTACAAAAACACAGAAAAACAACTGCCTTAAACTTCCAACTTTCAAAATTGACTCAGAATTACCTTTACTTCATAATTCTATATTAATCTGTAACTGTCCCTTATCAATATTTCAAATTAGCACATTTCAACACATTAAGAATGCACATTTTTCAGGTTTCTCAAAAATAGAGAAAAACTGCTGCCACGCACTTTAAACTTTTAAAATTCAGTCAGAATTACCTCTACTTTAAGATTGTATACAAATACGCAATCACCCTTAACTGAAATTTTGAAATTATCACTCAACGCTTCCACAACTCAAATAATTTATTTGAACAATCGCAATTCACTTAAAAATTGGAATATTGTCAAAAATTAAAATTATTTTGATAGAATACAGTCTTCTCAGTTACTTCTACTTTTGCATAATTTTACTTCAGCTTTTAATTATTTCTTTTCGATTTTTTCCACTCAACCCTTCCACAAATCAAATACAGAAAGAGAGAGAGAGAGACAATACATTTATTGAGACAGTTTTATAAATGACCTCAACAGGCAATTGACCAGAGGTCTTTCAGCCTTATATCAATTTTTTTTAAACTCTTTCTAAACTTGAAAATTGGAATATTTTCAAAAACTAAAATTATTTTGATAGAATATAGCCTTCTCAGTTGCTTCTAATGCTTGCATAATTTTATTTCCGATTTTAATATATTTTTTAAATATTTTTAAACAACGCTTCCACAACACAAATCTAAGCTATTTAAACATTCATAATTCACTTAAAATTTGGTATATCTACCAAACCAAAAATGATAAAAAAATAAAGGTTGGTTACTTTAAATAAAACAGTTTCTTTGTTAATATCACACTTTATTGTTTAGTGACTCGAGTTTCGATCATAAGCTGATCATTTTCAAACTTAAAGTTCTTTTTTAATATTAACAAAGAAACTGTTTTATTTAAAGTTCCAAAATGTATCACGAAGTTAACGCCTCAACCATCAATCAATTAAAGGTTGGTTAGTTGTTTTTAATTTTCGCATTGTTACATGTTGTGCTTTATATTTTTTTTCCATTTTGTTCATTTTTCACAACAATTTTTTTTTTGTAAGTCAACTAATTGAAAAGAAAAACTCAGTTGTTTTAAGTTTTGTCAAAAGCTTATTTCACCCTTTTTTTAACGACTTCATTTCTGTAGAATGTATTTTATTTATTTCATACGGAGTTTGGGAAACATCGATAAATGCAAAAATCATCAGAAAAATTAATTCCGAAGAAAGTTACATGAAGGCCACATCCCACATCCCACATCGACTTATTAAATTCTCGACCAGTTATGAAAAGAAAATCAGGAATAATCGAAAATTAATGATATAACAAAAATATTATTCCGTTATAATAATCGAGGACGATTTTAGGTGAGAAAGCACGCTGAGATTAATAAAATCGCATGTATTCCAATTTTATTCAAAGCTATATCGTATCATTGGCGATGCGGATCAAATCAAGAAATTATGTATGTCTGATATATAAAGATAATAACCTCAAAATGTAAAGTTTGTTGATTCGTAATTTACGTATTATGAGTAATTAAGGTCCATTGATAATATCTACGATAAAAAGTTTGATTCATAACTAACATATTATGAATAACTAGCTTAATATAGAATTATAGGACGATTATGAGTCTAATAATTATCACAAAATGTTTAACATAAAGTGAAAATACAGGTAACAGATGATGATAGCCATTAATATAATAAGAATATTATGCAATTCATAATAATCGAGAACGTCTCGTGCCGAGATTATTATAAATCTCAAATTTTTGAGTTACATTCAAAGCTTTATCGTATCATTGACGATGCCGATGTTAAATTAAATCAACAAATTATGACTGATATATAAAAATAATAACTTTCAAACTTACACGTTCCTATTAACGTTTGTTGTTTCGAAACTAACGTATTATAATTAACTATGGTACCATTTATGATACGATAAATAGTTTGTTGTTTCTTGAATAACTTTCTCACTTATCATTTCGTAAAACATTTTGAAAATAATAAAACATAAATAAAAAATTACGCTGTAACAAGCGAACTAGTCGAGTAAATAAACAACAAATTTGTGAAACAAACCAAGTGTTAATTTTTGATTTATCTTTTATTATATATAGTTTGTTGATTCATAACTAAGATATTATGTGAAATATAGTACTATAATGATTCTAATAATAATCAATACATTTTTAACAAAAAATGAATATAATTGATGTTGATATGATGGAAAAAATTTAACCTTCAAATTCTGTTTTGGTAGACACGCCATACATTTTTTGTACGGATTATTTAGTAGGGCAAACTAGAATAATGTTTATTTTATATATTGGATCGTGGAGGCTGTGACTCGTTGAAATTTAGTCATGTTTATTTTAATTAAAATTAACATAACTGGATAAAACTGACTTTGAATTAAAATGTAAAGTCTAGGTGTATGTATAGGGTATTCTAATTTGAGTAGGACAGTACGGGTAACTTGTTTACTAATAATAATCAAAATTTGATTAAATCACAAAAGTTGGTGAGTTTATATGCTTACCTAGATTCCGTTTAGAAACATTTTGAATTTTAAAAGATTATTAATACGTAACTGCCCTCATCGGCAATTATTCTTAACTTGTGCACATGTGCCTCATTCATAACTCATATTTTAGTTTTTAAGGAAAATACATATATTTAAAAAAAATCGTTAGTAACTGAAATAGCCGACCCCAAAAATAACACAAAAAAGACAAAAGTGATAATTATTTTTTTTAAATGAAAAATTTCATGTAAGATATTTAACCCTTTAACGACCAAAGAGTTTTTATTTTCTGGCGTAGTAACTAAGCACTGCTGAACTTATTACTTAGCAAACAATACGTTTCTTTCTATGAATAATATAAGAACTCAAAATAGGAAAGCTAATAAAAAATAGAAAAACAAAACTACAAATCACACTTATTATTTATTTTGACTATAAAATTAATGATAAAATTAAATCTGAGCTACTATAGTGGCTCATGGTCGTTAGAGGGATGTGTTTAACCCATTACTGCCCACGATATATGCGTAGTAAATATTTCAAATTCTCAAATATCTTCTAATATTCAATATCGTAAAATTAAATAGAATAACTAGCATATCATTAATACAGAACGTTTTCTGTTACAAATAAATTCTCTCAAGTAACTAGAATTGCCTCTAAATGTCACTAAATCCCTTAATGTTTGTTGTACTCGCTTGAGTACAATGGGAATTAATGGGTTAATACAAAACTCAATTGGTGTAAATAGCCAAAGTGAAAAATTACATTTAAATAAAAATTACCCAGCTAGCATTTTATGTAAACGCTATATGTATTTTCTGTAATTCTAAATATTATTTTTATTCTCTTTAAACTTTTTGTCTTCTCACACCAAATGTTTTACATATAAAAAAAAATATTATAATTTTTAATAGATTTCAGTTCTTTCTTAATAACATCGAAACTTTTTAAAATTCATAATTTTTCTTAATAGAATCTCTGTAAGCACATAAAACTCCACAACTTTGCTTATTAAACTAAGAAAGTTACCTTAACTCCACTACTCGATTAAGGATCCCCCGTTATTAAATATATACGATAGAAGTTTGTTTCCCAATACATTACGTGAAATTTGTCATTTTGTGAAGCTCTAGCAAAGAAAAAGTAAACCTATCTTGATTCTGTCCGGACAAATGAGTCACTACAACATGATTGATTGCCATTTTCTTGTCGTATCGGACGACACTGTTGTTGGAAATCGTTGGTTGTCCTGGAAGGAGGAAACTAGTTTTCCCGATGTAAACAAGACCCGAACTTCCTCCGTTGCCTCCTTCTTCCGGTCCTCCCGACCCCCTACTTAACAAGGACAACATTAGTCTTACCCGTATCTCACGGATAAGGCCATCCACGCTGTCACTAACAGATTTCTTTTTATATTTAGAGGCACTGAAAAGTATCTGTTTTTTTTTTTTTTTTAATAAAATATCATCTTTACGTTTATATATACTACATCTTTATTCAATAAATTGTACATTTTAATTGTTAGTGTTTTTCTTTAATTAAGGTTACTATGTTATTTCCTTAAATGGCTATCGACCAGAGGTCTTTCTGCTTAGCGTTGTCTCGTTTATTATGTTAAAAATGTGAATATTTTTAATTCCACAGGTTGTTGCAAATTCGATGCATTAACATTACTATCTTGGTAACTATAGGAGATAGAGAGTTTGTTAAATTAATAATAAAAGTTGCGTATATTAATGCTGAATAATTTATTAAAAATAAATTTAAACTATTTCCGGAGATATTTGATAAAACCCGAAAAAGTGTTTTTTGGTATTTATTTTTTTGCGATTTTAGTACTGGTTATTTTGAGAAAACAATAGCACTTTCTTAAGACACTTTTGTAATCTCTTCCAGAAAATAATTTTATTTTTCAACTCGCGGTATAGGGAAGCGTAAATTCAATTCAAAAATACGTTTTTTTTTAAATCTGGTTTTTAGTTCTAAATAAATATGGGAATAAAAGAGAGAGATAAAACATCTTTATTCAGACATTTACATAACTTTAATTTAACATTTATACAGTCTGAGGTTTTTTCTTTTTTTTGGCCTAGGATGCAAGTCCATATAGCCAGTTCAGGGAGTCTGAGGTTAGAGAAGTTAATCTGTACGGGCTATCGACCTTTCTATCCTGGGAATAATATTAATGTTATTATTAAATAACATTCCAAATACAAACAACTGGACAGACTTTTGGAATTATATGACTCTATAACAAACGAGACAATAACGAGTAAAGCCTTGATAGCAGAAAAATGCAAACACCTTCAATTCTACATTTAAACTAATATAATGAGAGTTTCTATGTACGGTAAAAAATGTCGTTAAAAAATTAATTTATGCACATTCCAAAGATTAAAACAAAAATAAAAATCGTAAAATAAAAATTGAGTTGTGGTAGAACGGGATTACTAAATAAACAAATATACTTTGATAAACATCAACTGTTGCGTGTTGTTTGAAAATTTAATCATGCAAAAATGTTATAAATATGAAGCTGGAAGTGAAAATAATGCGTAAACATACTTCAAACAAATTGTAATTGATTAATTTATTAAAACAAAATTCCCCCTTCCACGAATAAATAAAATTGTTTAAAATATCAACTTATAAAATTAAAATTTTTGATATAATTCGATTATGTATTTAATTCATTTGCAACTAATTAACGGCTTTAATTTTGGATTGAAACTAATTGCAACTTGTAGGTAACGATGTTTTTTCTTAATTAAGTAAAGTAAGAAAGATTAATTTTCTTTAAGGTATATGTCATTCACTATCCCTGTTTGATATTAAATTTCAGGAGATTAATTCGCGGTAATTTTAGAATATCTACGCCCAAGTAATGAAATGAACTAAAAACGCGAAGGAAGATTAAAGATTTAATTACAATCCCCAACATTAAATACCTTCAGACTTTATTAAACTATTAATTCAAATGCTCTTTTTGATATACCGGGTGTAACTGAATTCTGGTAGACCCCAAAAATCATTTGCATTTTTACATACCGGGTGACCCAGGGATCTGTAAAAGCCCCATAACTTATTTGCTATTTGAGATATCGACTTCTAGTTTTCTTGAACTGGTACCCGCACTTATTCTACATATTTTAAAAATATGTCTGTTTTTGTACAGGGTGTCCCAATATACATAACATACCACAAATTTTCCCATAACTAACCAACCGTCCATAATAGACCCATACTATCTGGTACTATTTCTATCAGCTTCTCAAGAGGGTTGAAAATAAAGTATAAAATATAGGGTGTTCCATTAAAAAAAACATAACTTTGTTCTATTATGTATATTGGGACACCCTGTACAAAAACGTACATATTTTTAAAATATGTAGAATAAGTGTGGGTACCAGTTCAAGAAAACTAGAAGTCGATATCTCAAATAGCAAATAAGTTATGGGGCTTTTACAGATCCCTGGGTCACCCGGTATATATTAAGGAAATTTAGTATGGTGTTTTTAGGAAATAGTGTCGACATGTGGACTTTTAATAAAAATTCCACTTTCGGTTTAACCGGAAAATACCTTAACACATTGGCTGCCAACAAGTTTTTTGTAAAATGTCAAAAAAAATGTTCTTTGCTTTTAAGTTTTATTTTATAAAATGAGTAAGAATATGCTTAATTAATTCATTTGGATGCATTTTTAGACAAAACTACGGGTAGAAGTAGGTACTTACTGTCAGTCATCGGTGACTGGCGTGGCCTCATTGGAATACTTCAGTGTCAGTCACCGATGACTGACAAAGCGGTCAACTATTCTAAACGAAACACCCTGTATATTTTACATATTTTAATTTATCTCTAAATTCTGAGTTTTTAGATGTATCATAAGTGATCTTTCGGTTGTTAGTTTTTTGTCTAAATTTAAATTAATTTAATATCCTCAAATTCTAAACGTATGTAGAGTATATTGATTTTATTATCTTTTTTTTGAGTGATAAATATTTTGTTTTAAGATTTTTTAAATTCAACATGTGAAATTTTACTTTTCCAAATTTTGAAAACGTCATAAGTCATTTCAAAATTAAGTTAGAGTCAAATTTCTTGAATATTCTTAAATTATGAACATTTGTAGAGTATGCTGATTTGATTAATTTAGCTCAGAGTGATAAATATATATTTTTTTAAATTTTAAAGTTTATCATGTGAAAATTTACTTTTCCCAATTGAAAACGTCATAACTCATTCAAAAAGAAGTTAGGGTAAAATTTCTTGAATATACTTAAATTCTAAACATATGTAAACTATACTGATTTTAATAATTTTTTTTAGAGTGATAACTAAATTTTTTTCAAATTTTTAAATTTTATTATGTGAAATTTTACTTTCCAAATTGGAAACGAAATAAATCATTTTAAAATGAAATAAGAGTAAAATTTCTTGAACATTTTTTAATTCTATACATACGTAGAGTATATTGAATTTATTTTTTTAGAGTGATGAATATTATCTAGTGATAACTAATATTTTTTTCAATTTTTTAAATTTTATCATTTGAAATTTTACTTTCCAAATTGGAAACGTCATAAATCATTTTAAAATGAAGTAAGAGTAAAATTTTTTGAACATTTTTAAATTCTAAACATACGCAGCGGATACTGAATTGATTTTTTTTAGGGTGATAAATATTATCATTTTTTTTTAATTTTTAAAATTTATTATGTAAAATTTTACTTTCCAAATAGGAAACGTCACAAGGCATTTCAAAATAAAGTTAAAGTAAAATTTCTTGAATTTCCTTAAATTCTAAACATATGTAGAATATACTGATTTTATTAATTTTTTTTAGAGTGATAACTAAATTTTTTTCAAATTTTTAAATTTTATTATATGAAATTTTACTTTCCAAATTGGAAACGAAATAAATCATTTTAAAATTAGGTAAGAGTAAAATTTCTTGAACATTTTTTAATTCTATACATACGTAGAGTATATTGAATTTATTTTTTTAGAGTGATGAATATTATCTTTTTTTTTATTTTTAAAATTTATTATGTAAAATTTTACGTTCCAAATAGGAAACGTCATAAGGCATTTCAAACTAAAGTTAGAGTAAAATTTCTTGAATATCCTTAAATTCTAAACATATGTAGAGTATACTGATTTTATTAATTTTTTTTAGAGTGATAACTAATATTTTTTTCAAATTTTTAAATTTTATCATGTAAAATTTTACTTTTCAAATTGGAAACGTCATAAATCATTTCAAAATTAAGTAAGAGTAAAATTTCCTGAACATTTTTAAATTCTAAACATACGCAGAGTATACTGAATTGTTTTTTTTAGAGTGATAAATATTATCTCTTTTTTTTTAATTTGTAAAATTTATTATGTAAAATTTTACTTTCCAAATAGGAAGTCATAAGGCATTTCAAAATAAAGTTAGAGTAAAATGTCTTGAAGATCCTTAAATTCTAAACATATGTAGAGTATACTGATTTTTTTTTTTAGAGTGATAACTAATTTTTTTTTTCAAATTTTTAAATTTTATCATGTGAAATTTTACTTTCCAAATTGGAAACGAAAGAAATCATTTTAAAATGAAGTAAGAGTAAAATTTCTTGAACATTTTTAAATTCTAAACATACGTAGAGTACACTGAATTAATTTTTTTGAGAGTGATAAATATCTTTTTTTTTACTTTTAAAATTTATTATGTAAAATTTTACTTTCCAAATAGAAAACGTCATAAGTTATTTCAAAATAAGGTTAGAATAAAATTTTTTGAATATCCTTAAATTCTAAACATATGTAGAGTGTACTGATTTGATTAATTTTTTCTAGAGCGATAAATAATATTTTTTTCAAATTTTTAAAGTTTATCATGTGAAATTCTACTTTTTCAAATTTAGAACATTATAAGTCGTTTTAAAATTAAGTTAGAGTAAACTTTATTGAAAATCCTTAAATTCTCAATATTTGTGGACTACCCTGATTTTATTCAATTTTTTTAGAGTGAAAAAAATAATTTTGTGAAATATAATCATGTGAAATTTTACTTTTCCAAATTGAAAACGTTATAAGTCATTTCAAAAGTTAGAGTGCAATTTCTTACATTTTCTTAAATGATAAATATTTATTTATTTATTTATTTATTTACTATATCTTTGTTCTCCTTTCTTACAAAATAAAATTCACAGTATGACTAAAGATCAAAAAACATACTCAAAATTTCAAACGAAAGGAGCACGGGCGGAGTTCACTTCATAGAATGATCTTCCACTCAAACCCAATTCACGTGGAGTGACTTGATTTACTAAAATATTTTAAAACTGAAATTTTCCCAAATTTTGAAAGTTTATCATGTGAAATTTTACTTTTCCAAATTTCAAAAGTCATAAGACATTTCAAAATTAGGTTAAATTGAAATTTTTTTAATAACCGTAAATTCTAAACATTTTTGAAATATACTGATTTTATTCAATTTTTTTAGAGTGACCTTTAATGTTTTTTTTTTCAAATTTATTATGTGAAATTTAATTTTTTTAAATTTAAAATGTCCCAAGTCATTTCAAAATTGAGTCAGCGTAAAATTTCTTACATTTTTCTAAATTCGAAATATTTATGGAGTACATAATTTGATTTTGTAAATCATTTTTAGACTGAAATTAAATATTTTTTTTCAAATTTTTAAAGTTTATCATTTGAAATTTTACTTTTCCAAATTGAATACGTTATAAGTCATTTCAAAATAAGTTAGAGTAAAATTTGTTGAATATTCCTATATTCTAAATATTTAAAGTAACCTGATTTTATTAAATTTTGTTAAAGTTATATTTATAATTTTTAAAATTGTATTTTTTTTTAATTAAAAAGTGATAATGCGTTTTAAAATTAAGTTAGAGTAATTTTTTTTAATTCCGAAATTCTTAAAATTTGTGGAGTAATATGATTTTGCAAATCATTTTCAGATTGAAATAAAAGTTTTTTTTTTTAATTTTGAAAATTAATCATGTGAAATGTTACTTTTCCAAATTCAAAACGTCATAAGTCGTTTCAAAATTGAGCTAGAGTGAAATTTCTTTAATATACTTAAATTTTAGACATATGCAGAGTATGCTGATTTTATTCAATGATTTAGAGTGACATAATCTTTGTTTTAATTTTTAATATTTATCATGTGAAATTTTACTTTTCTGAATTTTTAATGTAATTTTTTAATTTTGAAAATTAATAATAATAAAATTTTTATTTATTCATTTGGCCATATACAGGGTGTTTCAGAGCTCTGGGAACGGTCAATCACGTGTTTATTTTCCAAAATTTCGAAAAAAAAATTATACAAAAGTTGTGTATAATAGTGAGCTGCACGCCCTAAAAATATTTAAATTTATACAGGGTATCTCATAACAAAGTTACAGACCAAACTTATGTTTCTTTTTAATGGCACATCCTGTATTTTTTGTCATTTTTGAATTACATGGAGCAAATAAAGGTGAGTTACTTCAATACTCCCTATACATATTGTTTGCCGTTTTCGAAATATTTGAAGATTTGTTGAAATGCAAGGTCCGGGTGAAATTTTATTTTTGCCTCAGTGATTGACGTTGAACGATTAAAATCATATCTATTATTTTGTTGAAGGTTCGAACTATAGAGCCAACCATGATTTCATACAAAAAAATTATACAGGGTGATAAAAAAAATGCGGTAGAAAAACCGAACTTATAAAGTTAAATAACTTCGTTTTTTCAAATGGCACACCCTGTATTTAGTAACGTATTCTTAAGTAGAATCCAATTATCTTTCAGATTGTATAAGGGTTCCCTGTTCCTAATCTCAATAATTTTTTTGTATTCGGCGATTATCATATCAGGAATAATTATTGAAGCCATCTTCAATTTTTATTTAGTAAATGGTTGATAAAACGAGTTTTCTGCAAATAACTTTTAATGCGTTAGGAATTTGGACAGGGTTGTTATTACGAAAAATGTTTGTTTTTTAATCCTTAATGGAATGACATAAAAATATACAGGGGCTCCAATTAAAAAAAAGAAAAATTAAGTGCTTTAAAGTTTGAAATGTGTGACACTAAATTTTGGACACCCTGTATATTTCATATCGATCAAACTTAGTTAACGGGATTATCAGACCTTATTTAATAAGTACCTTGTATGATTTTATTAACACGACACTATTTTTATTTTTGATTCATTTTTTAAAACAATAGTGCAAAACTGTTTTTTGGTATTAATTTTTTTGCTGATATCCCTGAATCGATTCCAATAAAATTATAGGAGTATGTAGGCAACCATAAAAGGTACCCAAATAAGTAATAAAATACATAGCATGTAATTTAAAAAAAAATATCATCATGACGTCACGCTTTTTTGGGATCAAAAATATTTTCCTGAAATGCATTCTAGGATGAAAATTTATTCTGTAAAATATCAAAATTCCAACTTAATTAGTAAATGAGCTATAGAAGACGGGAGGTGAAATGCAGGATCCTGTAAACATAAATCTTATCCATTGACAAAACGTACTTTTTACGTCACGACATAAATTAATAAAGGTAATATTAGTCTGACATCAATTATGAGGATTAATGCGTAAATGCATAGCATCTACAGTATTTCACTGGATGTAATTAATTTTCCATTAATTTCCTCCTTAATTAATATATGGAAAATTTAATGTACTCACAGAATACACTATTTTACATCTCCATATCAAATTATAATCTTGCCTGCAATTAGTGTTTAATATTTCATAATTTTAATTACAACTTTTCCCTAAGATTTGAATTAGCGAGCGAGCAAAACCCAAAGTTCGGACTAGGAAAGTAGGAAATTACTTGAAATGTGCTGCTGTTTAGTCGGTGGCTTCCTGTCTGTGTATTTTGTACGTCCGGTTTTCGGTTTTGAAATCCGGAAATTATTCCGAACCGCATCGGAACTACTTTTGCCCCTAGACACGTGCGCACACGTCCACAACGAAACTACCCACTGTTATATTTTCAAAAAGTCGTATCGCTCTCAACGATAATGCCATGTTTAACAACATACAAATTGCTATAATAAAGCGAAACCAGTCGAGAATTTTAAACATTCAGAGATTTTATTTGGTGGAATTAATATTTATTTCATTTTATTATCCTTAAAATAAAAATCAGTTATTAACACATTACGATTAGGGCTAATTGCGTGCGAGCTTATGCTTGTAGCCGGTTAATTTATAGTATATTATTAAACGAGTGAGAAAGTTGGCCATTGCCACGAGGGTGAAGTTTGCGACACGAGCCGTAGGCGAGTGTTGCAATTTACCCGAGTGGCAATGGCCAACTTGTTCACGAGTTTAATACTATACTTTTTCGCATCATATTAAATAATTACCTAAAGTTTTTTCTGTTTGTATTAAATAATAACAAATAAGTTTTTTATTTGGAAATTGCGGCAGTTCGCTGACAAAAAACGAATCGTAACCATAGTAACAACTAAACTGTTGGGCAATGAAAACGCTATCATTTGATTGGACGTCACCTGTTGGGCAATGAAACCGCCATCATTTGATTGGACGTCACCTGTTGGGCAATGAAATTGCTATCATTTGATTGGACGTCACCTGTGGAGAAAATGATTCGGCCGAATAATGGACAACTTTCTCAATCAAAAACGATTTAACAATGTTTATATTATTTAATAAGATGCGAAAAAAGGTTTTAACGTTTACGGATGTTGTATAACCACGTATAAAAATGGGCACAAGTTTTTTAATAATAAATAGTTTATAATAAAATTTAATAGTTATTTATTATACGAATGTGGATTGTATGGCATGCAGCGCCGTCTTGTTGGAAATAAAGGTCATCCACGTCCAATAATGAATTTTAGTCTAAAAAGAAAATCGGTAAGCATTTAACGATAACACACACCATTCAATGAAAAGACCGCAAGCCAAACTGTCACTCGTTGAGTATAGAGTGGTCGTAGAAATGTACTTCTTGAGTTGTCAGAGCTCCAGATGCGACAGTTTTACTTATTTACGTAACCAACAAGGTGAAAATAGAGGAGCCGCTAAAAATGTCCAGAGTAGGCGGCATGGCCCTTGGGTTTATTGCGGTCGGTAATAATCACCAGGCGGTCGTAAAAATGTCAAACTTACGGGCACGTGCCCACCGGATCGAATTTTAAATTTTTTGGCCCAAGCAGGTAGTGAGCCCTTTTTTGGGATGTATTATAATAAGCCGTGCATTCATGTCTAACTGATTGATCGCCCCAAGATGAAGATGAAATAATTAAGAAATAGAATACTTTTCCTTTTAATGATCGGTAATATTTGACGCATTAGGGATATTATAGATGAAAATTAAATTGTCCCTTTTTTAGGCCAATAAAGGTATGTAGGTTGTAGATAAAGTATAGTACATAACTCGAGTTATAAAGTAATTACGCACTAGTGAAACTGTGTAATACAAAAAATATGTTAATTATTAATAAATTTATAGGGTGCTGTAAAAATTCGTTTCATATTCATTTTCATTTTTTGCTCTCGAGTGCTCGTCATTGATAAAAATACATTTTCAAAAATTCGTAACTCGTCTGAAAATTACTGCAGATTCAAAAGCCAAAATTATTTTGAAAAATCGACGTCTTGTGAAGTGAATTGAATTTTTGTAGTATTTTTTATATAGTTATTTTTCATATTAATGTTGCATTCGAAATTGCGACATTGAAAAAAATACATTTTCAAAAATTCATAACTCGACTAAAAATTGCTGCATATTCAAAAACAAACATTATTTTGAAAGGTCAACGTCGTGTAGAGTGATTTGAATTTTTGTAGAATTTTTTCCCGCGATTCATATTACTTTTCAATTTTTGCGCTCGAGAGTTCGACATTTAAGAAAATACATTTTCAGAAATTCATAACTCGACTGAAAATTGCTGCACATTCAAAAACCAAAATTATGTTAAAAGATCGATGGCTTGTGAAGTAATCTGAATTTTTGTAGGATTTTATCCTTCTGTTTTATATTAATTTTTAATTTTTTGCACTCGAGTGTTCGTTAATGAAAACAATACATTTTCAAAAAGATTAAGATTACTTTATTTCATAGAAATGTATATTTCAGTTATTTTGTATTTTTCAAGGGCGATGTCCCGCTAATAAATGTATTAATATTATTATTAATTCGAGTAAGAAAAATTTGCATGTTGGGATTAGAATAATTCTACAAGCTTTATTACTCGTCGAATTATTTTCAAAATTTCCAAAACTACTTAGAAATAATTCATTTTTTACATACTAGATAATTATTTTGATATTTTTAAGCTGTAAACAATATGGCGACAGTCGAAACTTGAATATACGGAAGCGAAATTTACATCTTGAAATAAGGAAAATTCTAAAAATATAATAAAAACACTTTTACTTTGTTGGTATAACACGGATTTTTATTGTTGACTATAGTTTCGGCAACTCAACTTGCCATTATCAAAACATAAAGTAAAAGTGTTTTTATTATATTTACAACATGTATAACAAAGTAGACGCCTCCACCATAAACAATAAATGCTAACAAAATTATCGCTGTTGGAATTATTTTCAAAATTTCCAAAACTGCTTAGTAATGATACAATTTAAAAACATTAGGAAACAATTGATAAAATGTTTAGCTAGAAATAAAACGGCGACTTTTGAAGCTTGAATTCGAGAAAGCGAAATTTACATCTGGGGATTATAAATATAGTAAAAACATTATCAATCGTGGAATTTTCTTAAAAATTTCTAAAATAATGCATTTTTGACATTCTAGAAAACAATTCATATTTTTAAGTTAGAAACAAAATGGAGACATTCGAAACTTGAATTCGAGAAAGCGAAATTTGCATCTAAGGATTTTAAAATTTCTAAAAACATTATCACTCGTACAATTGACTTCAAATTGACCACTTAGATATAGTAGACATACTAGAAAACAATTGACATTTCTAAGCTAGAAACAGACTGGCGACATTATCAACTGGGTCAATCTAAGTGAATAAAAATTAAGTTCGTTGCGTGACCATTTTTAAATATTTTGATTTTTTTATATACGATTACCCTATAATTGAGTTTAAAAGTTAAAAAAAAAATACCTTGCACCGTTACTATACTTGTAAGCGCACGACGTGTTTTCAAGTTAATTCATTTTCATTAGCGTTAATTTGAATATGTTAAGTTACAACATTGCAATTGACATGATTGTTTTCAGAAAAGTTTCCTTTACAACAATGTTTATTACCCAAAAGATCCAAAATTTAAAAATAACCAGTAAAATAGAAGTTTGGTATTGAAAATTTAGAAAATCCACTTTAGACCCAAAAATAACAACCAAAATTTATCACAGTGTATTTTTTGTCTAGCTAGATATCATAAACTACTAGCTTTATATAGAGCAAGAACCCTGACAAATTTATAATTGTTTGAAATTTGAAAATCTTTATTTTTTGTAAAGTTCGGGGCTAGTTAGTGTTCATGCTCTATATAAGGCTAGTAGTTTATATCTAACTGGAGAAAAAAAAAATACACAAAAATACTGAAATGAACATAAATATAATTTCATTGATTGATTCACTTAAAAGTAAAAATTAATAATTGCCGTTTAGATTGAAAAAGTACCTGTAATGTATTAAATATGAGTTAGTTTTATTCAGGGTACATTAGTTTGGAACGGATATTGAGTTGTGTTGCATTCATTTAAACGAATTCCTTTTAAAATTTAAAGGGAAGGTCGAACGCAGGTACTAATGAAGAATGGGAACATCTGGTATATCTTTTTGGAAGCTTGTCCAGACCTCTCTAGCAGGTAGAAAAGGTTCGAATATGGTCATAAATTACAATTTCTACACCATTACGTAGAGAATAGAATCCCTAATCGTCGGTAGTAAACAACCCGCAAATTGTAGCCCTTGATCTCGCCGCTCTGGCCAAATTACTATGGTCGCAAATTTTATAATTTTCTGATCAATACTATTGGAACTTGGTTTACCATTTAATTTATAACATTTAAAATACAGTTTGCGATTAACATTAAAAATATACACACATTTGATTAGTAATATCCGAGCTATATACAAAATTAAGAGTGTAAATGTCAAAATTACTATGGTCGCCTCGTCGCTCGTAATAATTTTCTTGAAAACATTTAGTTGCTTTTTTGACATTTACACTCTTAATTTTGTATATAGCTCTGGCCAAATTACTATGGTCGCTAAAATTTCCTTACTGCCTAGGCAAGACTATAATCGACAATTGTGCAAAATTTTAAAACAATCCCATGGCAACTTTTTGAGATATCCAATCGGAAATAATAAAAATTTAAAGTTAATATTTCTTGACTTACGTGAAACTTGGAAGAGTTCTGGCAACTAAAAATAAATTCATAATTAAATAGACATTATTTGTAAACAAATTGTATCCTACAATTCAACCAGTTGAATATAGCCAAGGGTTTCTTCAAATGAATTAATTTATCAAAGGGCCAAAACTGAAGGCAACGTTTCAGTGTTTCATCCATTGTTTTTCACCTGTAAGTCTCTAGTTTATGTTTTACCAATTGGAGGGTGGGACAGGACCAACCCACCACATAACTTAACCAGAAACCCGTTTTTCCGTGATTGTAAAACTTCCAACATTGAAACGAATTGTAAGTGAAAGTTCGTTGAATAACACATATTTTTATAGGTTAAGTTAAAGTGGATATGGAGGGCGGTGGGTGGGCCCTATCCTACAATCCAATCAGTTGAGTTAAGCCCAGGGTTTCAACAAATGAATTCAATTATCAAAGAGCAAAAACTGAAGGCTAAAGTTTAAGTGTTTCATCCACTATTTTCCAGCTCCAAAACCCCAATTTATGTTTCACTAATTGTAAGGTAGGATAGAGCCTACCCATCACCCTCCGTATTTTTTAAAACTTAAACATAAACTCTGTTTTCGGTGATTGTTTAACTTCCAACGTTAAAGACGAATTTACGTAGAAAGTTCATTGAATAGCACAGAGTCTTATAGTCTGAGTTAAAGTAAATAAAAAGGGTAGTGGGTTGGCCCTATCTCACAACACAATCAATTGAATAAAGCTCAGAGTTTCTACAAATTAATTAATTTATCAAAGAACAAACACTTAAGGTAATAATTCAGTGTTTCATCCATTGTTATCTACTTGTAAAACCCTCGCTTATGTTTTACTATTTGGTAGGTAGATTTCCAAAGTTGATATTCCCGAGTGCAGTTCGTGCCGATATTGCAGTGACCTGTTTGGTTTGAAAAGTGACGTGATTGTAAGGTATTCCCATGTAAAATTTTCAATTTCACTTTGTTTCCCTATTGTTGCATTTAAATGGTCAGAATAACCCTAACAATCCCGAAAGACATTATGTCAATAGCCCATGTGACAGTCACAATAATTTTTGTCTGTAAGATGATGTATATACAGGGTGTCCTAAATAGAGTAGGATTGCATGGGTATCTTTCTTATTCTTAAAGCTAGAGATCTGGTTAAATGGGCAATGTTGTGCAATTTTCTATGCTGATTCAGATTATGTTGAGAAATTTTCAAAATTCCGAGCAGTTTAGAAAATATTTAAAAAAAACTGAAAATCCCGATTTTCAAAAAATCAAATATCTCAATAATTATTAAAGATGCGAAAAAAAGTTTTAAATAAAAGTTACTTGGTTTAATTAGGCAAACATAGAAATCAAGTCAAAATAAAATTCAAGATGGCGGTTTCCGAGATATTAATACCAACTTTCTTATTTCAAATGGCCGCCATATTTGATTTTTACACGCATAAATAGACTTTTTTTTTCTCTTTTCAACGATGTACAACAACCTATGTCAAAATAAAAAATAATGGAAATATTAATTGTTTAAATTTTAATTTTAATTTTTTAAATTATTTTTAAAGCAAATGTAACAAAACAAAAAGAGGTAATACAACCAAATAGTAAAATAACAATGAATTATAAAAAATTCTCAAAATGTTGACTGTTATTGGCCAAACACAATTGACAGCGTTTTACAACACTGCCAGTTACTAATTCGCCAATAAAGGGTTGAATGTAATTATTCCAAAGAAAGGCAAAAGTTGTAACACACTTTAGTTCAAATTTCAAGCCTATGTGGCAGTTCAAGATATTCAAATAACGAATTACTTTATAACAATATTTTCTTTAATTTGCGAAGACCCAACTTTTTCACGATTGCATGTTCTGGAATTTTAAATTTATAAAATCAGCCCACCTTAGTATCCATAGACCCAGATGACTTCTTTTTTGACTCAATGAGACTAGACAACCACGGCACTTCAGCGTAGAATCATCTTCAAATATTAATGAAATTAATTGAAAGGTTTTTTTTGTTTAATTTGTGCAATTTATAAACCAAAACATAAAAATGTTTCATCTAACGAAAAATGTATTGTGTTATTTAAAGGTCTGCATTTGCATTGGTAGTAAATCCTTAAAGAATTTTAATTTTAAAATACCTAGCAAAAATTACAATTCTTAACGTACACTCGGCGTCAAAAAAAAGCGAAAAAACTCGATTTTTCAAACCGTCGTAACTTGGTTCAATTTGCTCGAAAACCGATGAATCTTTCAGTTTGAGAAAGATTTAAGTTTTACCTTTAAGAATGTGTAGTTGATTTTGACCCCAAGTCCAACCCATCCCCCGTAACAATGCGATGGGAAAAAAAATGTTTTTTTATGTAAAAAATTGTCCAACGGCGGGAAATTTCACCACAATGGCAGAAAAATTGAATCAATTTCCTTCAAATGCCTTAAAAATTTGAGTCGTTTAGATGATTTGAAGCAAAGTTATGAATTTTTCACTTGTCTTGAACATATTTATATGTCTCCGGACAGTGTGTAATCTATGATCCTTTAGAAAAGAGTTGCAAACGCGGAAAATCTAGATAAAAACGTAAAACTAAACAAGTGCTTTAAATCTGATAACCCTCCAAAATAAAAATTCTTGACTGGTTGATGAACATAAATTAAATACAACATTTTAAGTATCATTTAAAATTTAATAGATATTGTCTTTTGTTTTAAAGGTAATCTCGTTTACGTTCACTTTTATGACTTATATCTACAATCCTTGGATCTTCTCCAAGTCTCCCCTCCAGGGACCCGGCGATAAAACTTAGTGTATTCACTTTACATATTAACTCTTCGGTATAATACAACAAGCCGGAGTCGTCGATAGGTTTACACTTTCGAAACTTTTTCAATTTTTCCGCCCGGAAAGTTTCCTGTGGGGAAAACTGATGAACTGATTGATATCGCGCGTTCCGAAGCTTAGGCTCGAGTATTAAAGTTTATATGTATTGGAAGCCGTATAAGCGACTTATGCAAATGGCTTAAGGGCGCAGGGAGACAGAGACGCATTTCATATTCGCATAGTTTTAATGGTTTGTAAACCGGCGGCTTAAAACGGATTTCCGGTTTGAATAATGCGTGTTTCCGGGTTCATATTTAGAATTAAACTTCTTTAATTTGTTTCATGTTATGCGCATCATTGAATTCATTAAGTACAAATAAGTTATAATTAATTCTTTAAAATACTGTATTTTAAAGGTTTTGAAGAAAGGATATTATTCTTCCTCTTTAAAATACTTTATTTTATCTTATACTGTTATCATGTCAATAACTCCTTGGCAACGAGTAACGTTAAGGTACCTTTAACAACACTAGTGTTGTTAAGAAATTCTTAACAACACTAGTGCTGTTATATTATCTTAACGCAACTCGTTGCTATGGAGGTATTGGTAAACAAACATGACTTCATTTTTCAAATTAAAAAAATATAAATAGGATAAAATAAACGGTGTTACGACACACGTAACGTTATTTGCTTTTACATTACTCGAGAACTTAAAAGCACTCGCTCCTGCGTCGCTCGTGTTTTCAAAGTTTTCTCTCGTAATGTAAAAACCTTCATAACGTTACTTGTATCGTAAATTACTATTATTTTAACGTTTTTGAAGAAAGAGTATTATTTTTCCTCTTTAAAATATTCAGTGCCTACATTGCAGCCCCATGATATAACTGCAAAATATGAAAATTTACGGGATACGCAAATAACTAAATCGCTTTCACTAGAAACGTTTTGATGCATGAATACAAGGCCCTACGGCATTAGAGCTCCAGTGGATCGTTACAATAAACGTTCACCACAAAATTCACGATTTTTGCTATTTCTAACAACAATAGAACACTATTTCAATTTCGATCCAATTTTGCAGATGCGTCATTGTTCTACCGGTGCGACGATATGCGGTCGTAAATGAAGCATCCCATTGATGGCGAAACTATAACCCTTGGACTATACCTCCTCTATGCGCAATCCCGCACAAGCCCTTTAGTGCACGACGGCGCCCAAGAACTAAAAGCGTCGCCAATAAATTTTGAATTTATGCAAGTTTAAATTTTAATGTAAAAAAAAAGAAGTTTGAAACCACAAAGCATAATACATAGAATTTTTATTTTTATTTTTTTTAAATTACGTTTAACGATGTTTTATCATTGCTGTCACCAGTGTTGCCACGAGTAATTTTTAATTTTCCCCAAATATTTCATAAAAACCCCCCAAAGTACCCCTCGCATAAAATACTCACCTCAAAAAATACCCCATCGATTAAAATTTTCCAAAATACACCCCAAAACCTTAATTTACCCCCATTTTTGGGAAAACCCCCCAATCTGTCAACACTGGGATTAGAGAAGGTGCGCTGATAAGATTTCGGAATTTGCTCAAAAAAAAAGTTTGATAACTCCGTTTTTCCAAAAATATGCAGGTAGTACAAAAAGGCCATTTAAAAAATTAGAAAAATATTTAATCGTGCTGTATCCTCCAAATTATTAAAATATTTCTTTAATTTCCCGGAAAGCCTTGCTAATTAACTAATTAAAATTGTTCATATTTTTTTTCATAATTTCATTAGTGATCAGTTTCATTCTGGGCAAAAGTATTATATTTAACAATTACTAACAAAAACTAAATTGGCTGCAAAAATTATTCTTTTCATCTAAAAATTTTCGAAAAAAAAATCACAAATCGAATCAAAATATTTGTATTTTCTAACTAAATATCAAAGTACATTAGTTTTATCCTAAAACAACCACTATAATTAAATTAAAAACACTAAAACAAAAAATAACCTAAAATTAATACAAAAACCAAGTTCAGGCCAAAAATATCAAAAATTCAGTCTGCAAAATCTAAATTATAAGGCAAAAAACAAAAAAACTCGAAAATGCCGGTCAAAAATTCGCTCATAAAAATCAACAATTTCATTTAAATCTAAAGTAAAAACCAATAAAAAAATCGCTCAAAAAAATTAATAATTATAGTAACAGATGAACTAAAAACATTGGTAAAACATTGAAAACTCATAGCAAAAATAAAAAAGCAGTCAAAAAAAGAGAAAATTTTAACTAAATATTCGAAAATTTTGGTTTAGATGCCAAAAAAATCGAAAATATAGGCCAAAAAATTAAAAGTGCAGGCTAAAAATTAAAATTTCAAGCACAAGAAAAATAATTTGCCACATTCAGCCCCAAAAATAACTCTTTACCTCAAAGTAAATTGCCGAGACTCTAAACTCAAAAATAATAATCACCTATAAAAACAATAATTCAGGTTAAAACATCTAAAATTAAGGGCAAAAAATCAGAAATTTGGTCAAGAAAACCCGAAAATACCAGTCAAATTTTTGCACACAAAAATCAACGATTCAAGTTAAAAATCTAAAGTATAGACCAATAAAAAATTCGCTGTTAAAATGAATAATCAAGGCAAAAAAAAACTAAGAATATAGGCAAAAAAATCGAAAATTTTGGTGAAAAATCGTACTCTCGGCAAAAATAAAAAAATGCACACCCGAAAAAAACGAAAATTTCAACTAAATATTCGAAAATTTTGGTTTATAAGTCAAAAACTTTTGGAACAATGAAATAAAAAACACAGGCCAAACATCAAAAATATAGGCAAACAATCAATTGTCCTGATGTAAAAAATAAAAAATGCCGACTAAAAAATTAAAAATTCAAGCGAAAGAAAAATAATTTGTCATTTTCATTCCCAAAAATAACTTTATCTCAAAATAAATTACCGAAACTCTAAACTCGAAAGTAATTAAAAAAATTCGTCCATGAAAACAATAAATCAGGTTGAAATAATCTAAAATGAATGGCAAACTTAGTACAAAAACTCGAAAATAACCGCAAAAAAAAAAAATCGCCCATGTAGATGTGAGTGTAGACCAATCAAAAATTTGCTCGTTAAAATTAATAACCAAGATAAAAAAAAAACTAAAAAAATCAAAAAATGCAGACCAAAAATTCTAAAAATTAGAACAAAGAAATTTAAAATAGAAGCAAAAAAAATCCTGGTCGAAAACATTCAAATATACAGACCAAAAAATTGAAAAATCAAGCAAAAGAAAATAATTTGCCTTTTCAGTCCCAAAAATACCTCTGGCTCAAAATAAATTGCCAACTAGAAAGGCGAAAATGTTTAAAAAACGATAAAGGATGAAAAATCAAAAACTCGAAAATACTTGCAAAAAAAATTGCGCATAAAAATGAATAATTCAGGTTGAAATATAGGGCCAAAAATCGAAAATTCGGGCCTAAAAATAAAAAATGCCGACCAAAAAATCGAAAATGAAGAAAAATTAGTTTAAAAGATCAGAAATTTATACTAAAAAAACTATACTGCAGGTAAAAATATAGGTCAAAAAAAATCAAAATTGATTATTTAATATTATAATAGTTATTTATTCAACAAGTGAGTAAAGTAATACGTTCTTTCACGAGTAGGAAAGATTGCCCCACGAGCCGAAGGCGAGTGCGGCAATTCCTACAAGTGAAAAAAAGTTGCTTTACTCTCGAGTTTCATACAAACATTTTTCTACGTCCGTAACTTTAAATAAATTTGATAAAACCTTAATCAATTTTTATAAGTAATAGGAGTAATACTTTCATTAAATGAAGAAAATAATAATCATCAAGTTTTCTTGATCGGAAACGAATGTTTGACATTCATCGGCATAACTCGCGGCGTGTTGTGAAGCGTTCATGACACACTTTGCGCAAACAATTTTATAGTAGCGTTAAAAAATGAACCGCTACGGCACTTTTTTTCACGCAAAAGAGTGAAAAAATTAACCGTTATGGCACCTTTGTTACGCTGTTTATTAGGGTTCAAGAATCACATATTTTATGAACCCAAATTAATGGAAAAAATTGTACATTTTATGACGGACGTAAAAAAATTAATTTTTTGCCTCTTCTGTCAAATTTGACAAATGTGAGATAACCGTCATTTGGCAAAAAAATTAGATTTTAACATCAATCTTTTCCCAGAAAGCTGTAAATTAGTTTTTCTGCCTCTCCTATTAAATTTGGTAAATGTGAGAAAGGCGGTATTGCCGCTTCACCGCAGATAAGCATTTTTTGACATCCCGAAGAAAGTATTGTCGTTTTGAAATTAACTTTAAATAACTTTCAATAACATTTAAAAAATCAGAAAAATGTAACTCTTGACTTTTTAAAATAAACTCGGCCCCAAAAAAAAGCGCCACTCGAAAAATCGCGAAAAAACTCGATTTTGCAAACCGTCGTAACTTGGTTCAATTTGGTCGAAAATCGATTAATCTTTCAGTTTGGGAAAGATTCAAGTTTTATCTTTAGGAATGTGTAGTTGATTTTGACCCCAAGTCCAACCCACCCCCCGTAACAACGCGATGGAAAAAAAAATTATGTAAAAAATTGTCCAACTTTGACAAGCTGTACCGTGCACAAAAAAAATCGGCGGGAAATTTCATCAAATTCCTTAAAAATTCGAGTCGTTTCGATGATTTGGAGCAAAGTTATGAATTTTTGAAAAAAAATGGCCATAACTTGAGTAATTTTGCACCAAAATCGATGAACTTTTGCAGTCTGGACAGTTTCAAATGTTCTCTTCAACGTCATGTCAATTGTTTTGTTGCTAAAACGATTCCACCCCCTGCCACCCCCTAAAGACTAAAATTAATTATTCGACGTGGATGACCTTTATTTCCAACAAGACGGCGCTGCATGCCATACAAGTGGTGAAATTGTGTCGTTATTATGCTTTAAATTTTGTAAATGCTAAGAGCTGCATCATTTGCAAATTTTGAATGTTTATTTTGTAATTCATGTATTGAAAATGGAAACTCTTGTTATTGGTAAACAGTTTATTTCACATACAGTTTTTCTTGCATATAAAGACCAAAATATTTTCTTTGGCCCTTCGTTTCCTTTAGCCCATAGGAGTTGATTTTTATTTAAACATTTAAAATTGTACCCAAAGCCATGGTTGTTAAAAAATCGAATTGAAAAGGCGGAAAGACCTCTGGTCAATTGCCTGTTGAGATCATTTGTAAAAGTGTCTCAATAAATGTATTTTCTCTCTCGGATTGAAAAATTGCCCGCTCATAATTTTACGCAAATGGTCTAGACTTTTCTAACTACTTAATGGGTGTTTAAAAGATCACTTCTAATAATAATAATTAATTTTACGACCATAAAAACTTTCTTTCCTCCTTCCATTAAAAAAAAAAACAAACATTGCTCGGTTGTTAAGACGAGAATTTGGTAATTGTGTCTAACTTGGATTTAATTAAAACCGCCATTACTTCTCCCCGAGACCAGAGTGGCGACTTCTTTCTAATTGAATATCTCGCGTTTGTGGATTTGTTTATTTGTCTTTGGATGGTGTGATGAGATAAAGTTTTAAGAGCTCGCTTCGAAAATTACATTATATCGCCTATTTGTGTTAACTCGTTAAAAAGGCGCTCCAGCAGCGCAACGGTGCCGCAAATAAAAATTAGATTTATTGTTCGAGTACGCAAAGAAACTGAAAGTTGAATTGAAATTAAAATATTACTGTATAGAATTGATAAACTTTTAATAATAAATAGAAATAAAATTAATGTGCATGTAAGACAAGCAGGTGGAAGCTTTGAAATAGTTATTTGTTTACCAAGTGTGACAAGTGCTTGTTTGCCGCACGCAAGCACGTACTTGTCAGTTTTAATTATATTCATTTTTTGTTGGTAGTGTAAAGTTGTTATTCATGAATAAGCAGCACGTTGGCGACTTATGCTACGACGACAAGTGCACTGGTACTCCTCCAGACATTCACAGTTAATTTGTTCCCAGTGAAGTCAAGTGGCAAGTGGAGTAATTATAAACGGTCAAAGTATCAATAACATGCGAAACGCAGACGATACTGCGTTAATAGCAACAACCATTAACGATCCTCAGAAAATGCTGCAAGATATAAACACGGTTAGCCAATCTTATAGGCTTAAAGTAAACCTGAAAAAACTAATATTATGGTTGTCAAAAAAAAACAATGGCAATGATAACCAGAGATATTAATAAACAACACAATAATCAAAAGAGTTAGGAGCTACCAATACTTAGGGTCGCAACTCGAAGACAAAAGTGATGAAACCACAGAAGTTAACGGATGTGTAGAAATATTTAGGGCCACTTTTGTCAAAATGGAAAGGCTTTTCCTAAATAGAATCATCATCCTAACTTTGAGAGTTTGTTTAATGCGTTGCTATAATTTCTCAACTTTATAGTGTGGACGTTAAAGAAAAATAACATACTTAAGCTGGAATTGTTGGAGATGTGGATTTATTGCCGCACACTCAAGATACCCTGGACGGATCTAGTAAACAATGAAGTAATCATGCGAATAATGCATAAGGAGAAGGAACTGATACTTACGTTTAAAAAACGAAAGCTCGAGTATTCAGGACACATTACGCGAGGAGAGAAATATTCGATTCTTCAACTAATTATGCAGGGCATCGACGGACCTCATAGTTGAAGAACTTACGTGAGTGGTACGGCCAAACATCGCTCCAAGTATTTAGAATTGCAGCGTCGAAGATCCAAACTTCCGATAGGAGGCGATACAATAAGAAGTACCGTGATGTCCCAAAATAACTCAAATGCATAATACCATTCAGCAATTGGCTGATTCCTTATTTTTGACGATCAAAGTACTAATACCTACGTCTATTAGTAACTTCAAAGTATAATACCAAAAATGATTAGATAGAAAATAGTTGGCAGCACATTTTCTGAAAATCCATATAATAATTTAAGTAATGTGATACTGGCGGCCTGAACTATTTCAGTGCAGTGCATGCGCATTTTATTTATTTTGACGTTACCTGTTTTAAAAACTATTTTTAAAACAAGTAACCTCTAAAAACCACAAGACGTCAAAATAGACAAAATTGTACTGCACGGATCCAGGCAGGCAATATAATATTACGTGGATTATTATCCCTATTTTCAGAAAATGTGCTGTCAACTATTTTCAACTTTCTGATCTCACTGTATGGGCAATAATGCAAACACCTCTCTTTGCTTCTTCTTCTATTTCATTTATTAATTTCCCCCCATCTGTAATATTACCTACACCTGCAGACTTCATGATTTAACCGTTACCCTAGAATAAAGGCGATACTGAAAAACTTAAATTACAGAAAAGAAAATTAAAATTAGTAAAAAATTCAGTTTAACTAGAAGTAGCTTCAAAATTTTAAAATTCATACGAAATTAACCAGTTTTTGACATCCCTTCAAAAAAATTGAGATGTCGCAGCTGAACTCATAATAGCAAATTGCACTCGACAATCAAAAATTAATCTCAAAATTTTAAATTCTATCCAGAATTAACTGATTTTGATTTTTAATATATCGCTAAAACAATTAACATAGTCCAGCAAGAAAAAAAAAATAGCAAAACTTTAAAGGAAAAGAAAATTGCATTCGGCGATTAGAAGAACTGTAAAAATCTGCTGGAAACAGCTTCCAAATTTTAATATCCATCTAGTATCTATTTTTGACATTCTAGATAACAAAACAGTTGAATAATAAATTAACTTGAGACAACCTCACTTTTTCGTCTTTATTACTTTTAAAATAGTTGACATATTATAGCTAAAAACAAATTGACAACAATTAAAATTTACTTTACAGAAAAGAAAATTACATTTGACGATTAGAAAAATTGCAAAGCAGCATCTCTAGTGGAATGTAGAATTTTAAAATCAAGAGAATATGAACTAATCTTAGACATCCTTAAAAAAATTGTAATGTCACAGCTGGAGTCAAACTAAAAACACTCAAAACTTAAACGTAGGAAAAGAAAATGGCATTGGGCGATTAGAAAAAATGCAAGGAATTCATTTCTGCCAGAATTAGCATGAAGAATTCAAAATTCAAAATCCAACCAAAATTAACCAATTTTTGACACCCCTTTAAAGCAATTGATATATCATAGCTCAAAATACAGTAGCAACTCTCAAAAATTGTAAAAAAAATAAGTTCTGTTGGAATTAGCTTTAAGACTTCAAAACCCATCCAAAATGAACCAAGTTTTAACATACCGCTAAAACAATTGACATATCAAAGATGAAAATAAAATGACAACATTCAAAACCTTAATTTCGGAAAAGAAAATTACATTCAGCGATTAGAGAAAGTGTAAAAAAATAATCTCCGCTGGAATTAGTGTCAGAATTTCTAAATCCATCCTGAGTTACCTTATTTTAGATATCCATTCAAAACAATTACATATTAAAACTAGAAATGAAGTAACAATACTCAAAACTCGAACGAAGGAAATGGAAATTACATTCGTTAGTTTGAAACATTCAAAAAATATGCCTGCCGGAACTTTCAAAATTATGAAAATTAATCCAAAACTAACCTATTTTTGACAACTCTTTAAAATAATTGACATATCACCTCTCGAAAACAAAATTTGAACAGAGGATATGAAAATGTCATTCAATAAGAAAAATTGTGAAAATTTCATCTCTGCTGAAAAATTGCAAGAAGTTAGTCTCTGCCAGAATTTGCATAAAAAATTCAAAATCAATCCAAAATTAATCAATTTAAAGCAATTGATATATCATAGCTCGAAATACAATAGCAACACGCAAACATTGTAAAAAAAAAGAATTTAGCTTCAAGAGTTCAAAATCCATCCAAAATAAAACCCATTATTGGCATACCGCTAAAATAATTGACATATCAGGGTTGAAAATAAAATAACGAGATTGTAAACCTAAATTACGTAAAAGAAAATCACATTCAGCGTTTAGAAAAAGTGTAAAAAATTCATCTCCGCTGGAATTAGTCTTAAAATTTCAAAATACATCCTGAGTTAACTTGGTTTTATTATCTTTTCAAAACGGTTGACATCAAAACTAAAAACAAAGTGATAAAACTCAAAATGAAAATTACATTCGGCGGTTTAAAACATTGCACAAAATTATCTCTAGCGAAATAACATTTAAAATTGTAAAATCCATCCAAAACACACCTATTTTTGACAACTTTTTAAAACTATTGACATATCATAACACATCAAATTTTTACGGAGGCAATTAAAATTGCATTCGGCGATAAGAAAAAGTGTAGAAAAAATCATCCCTACTGGAATGACCATCAAAATTTATCCAAAATAAACCTATTTTTGACAAACCGCTAAAACAATTGATATATCAGAGCTAAAAATAAAATTACAACATTGAAAACCGAAATTACGTAAAAGAAAATTACATTCAGACACTAAAATAAGTGTAAATATTTCATCTTCACTGGAATTAGTGTTAAAAGATCAAAATATATCCCGAGTTAACTTATTTTTAATATCCCATTAAAGAAATTAAACTATTAAAACTGGAAACAAAGTGACAACACTCAAAACTCGAACGAAGGAAAGGAAAATTGTATTCGACGATAAGAACAATTGTAAAAATGTATCTCTGCTGGAATGATTAAACAATTTACATATCAGAACTGGAAATAAAATAAGAACATTGAAAACCTAAATTACGTGAAAAAAAAATACATTCAGCGATCAGAAAAAGTGTAAAAAATTAATCTCCGCTAGAATCAGCAACAAAATTTCAAAATTTATTTTGAGTTAATTGTTTAATATCCTTTTAAAATATTTGACATATCAAAGCTGGAGACAAAGTGATGACACTCAAAACTTAAATAAAGGAAATTGAAATTACCTTCGGCGGCTTGAAACATTACAAAAAATATCTCTGCCGGAATTACATTCAAAATTTCAAAATTAATCCAAAATGAACTGATTTTTGATATACTGCCAAATCAATTGATACATTACTTCTGGAAATAAAGTGGCAACACCCAAAACTAAACTGAGGAAAACAAAATTGCATTCTGCGATTAAAAAAAATTGTAGAAATTTATCTCTGCTGAAATTAACTTCAAAATATAAAAATGTATCCAGAATAACTCTATTTTTGACGAAATTCTAGAATAATTAACAAATTTGAGCTGGAAACAAAACCTTTTTTTTAGTGGAAAACGGACCAAAACAAGATATTATGTGAAATAAATTTGGCTCATCAAAACAGTGGGCGTTTTAGCAGAAGTTTTATTTTCTAATTTTGCGCAACGATAAAAATATCAATAAAGATGGCTAGCGTGTATGTTTCAAAATATCTGTGTTTCGCGTTTATCGTATGATATTTGGTAAAAATAAAATATCGCGCAAATTTAGCCCCGGGCGCAAGTTTTCCTTGCAATGACTCTGTGAACAACTATACATTTTGATAATAATATAAATTATGAAATCAAAAACAATAGTAATAGGAGGAGTAAACGGGGAAAAGCAAAACATATATATCTGCTGCATTACCTCCTTTACTGCAAACACATTTTACTTGAAACATTTTTTTCTCGGAATCTTCGCTTCCAAGATATTTCGGGTATCCAGGATAAATGCCGCACCCTATATATTGTAGTATACTTCCGCTAAACTTACTTTGTTATTTTGTTATACCGTTTTGTTATTGCCATTCTATAGTTTTGTCTATGGTATCCATTAATATTATATTTATATTATATTGAAATAAGATCTAAACAATGCAATTATTTTAAGAGGCTAAAAGCCCTCGGTCGATGGCATGTTGTGTCGGTGTATTTCGAGTACAATAAATTGTATTATTAATTCAGGCTACCTTTCGCTTTTATTACATTTAAGCTAAATCTGTTAGAAGCGTGCGAAATCTACAAATAAAAGTCTTCCGCTCGATAATCAGTTAAACGAGCGAACGGATTTAGTATTTACACCACTTTTAACTCATTGCAGATAATTAGAAGAAGTTTTCAGAAATTGTAACTGCATGTTAATCTTTACGAAAATACCATCTCAACGTTTGTTAAATTTTACTCTCTGTATAAATTTTTTATCATTCTTATAAGTATTGCTAATGACTTTCACACGTCGAAGCTTAAGTCGTGAATTTTTGTTTGTATGCATCTAGCAAATGTATATACAAAACAATAAATTAATTGTGGTTAAAAAATAGTAAGTATTTTATTCCGTGTTAAATGTGGATTACCACACAGCAACTGTCACCACCATCCTCCTGAATAAATAAATATAACACATATTATGACCCTGTCCTTTTGCAAATAGCCTAGAGCTGGCCACATGCACGTGCATCCCAGGTTAAAAAAACGCATATTATAAATGCCTGAAAATTATATTAAAACGTTTGTTTTTACTAGAAGTTTATAACAGAGAAATGACTATTCATGCAGTTTTTTCTTCTTGGTTAGTAATAGTAGTAGTAGTAATTTGTTCGGGTTTATACAAATAGTTCACACATTAATATTAATACATACAAAATAATAATAAATAAGACTTCGGTCAATGGCCATTTGTAGCTCATTTGTAAACTGAGTTTCAATAAATTGTATTACTACTAATAATAAAAATATATAAAGTCTTTTAGAACTAAATAAATTAAAATTATATATAGACAAGAACACATTGAATATAACTTAAAATTAAAAATATTACTAAAAATATATCTTTAAAATCAGTTATTTTATTAGCACTTGGTGCAACATATTGCAATCTGTAATAATAGTAATAAAAAGCAAAACAGTATAAGTTTATTTACGTGTGACACATTTCTTGCAAATGACATAACATATCGAAACTAGTCGGAATAAACGTATAATTTGTGAAACAAACCAAGTGCCTTATATTACTATTATTACATATTATTCAGGCTTTCAAAGTGCATCAAGTTGTAATTATACATGAACATAATAAACATGAAGGTTAATAGTAATCCGTCATGCAACAGAAATCAAATTAAGGGTAATAAAAGGTCCCAATTTCAACATTCCATGCCACTGTTAAAAAAAGTTTCACATTAAAAAGGAATATTAAACGGTGGCAATATTTCATTTTCCGTTTTCTTTGTTAAAATAGTTATTAATTGTGTAGGTGATGCTGTACAAATTACGTATACATTTCGGACTGTATTTCAGTGTAAAGAAAATTTTAATTAAAGCCTTAATTAATCAAGAGGAAACACCTTCAAATGATGTAAAAATTCTTTTAATGAAATCGTACTTCACATCGTCGCAACTTTTAACGACCCGCAATTATAAAAGTTTAAAAAAGTTTCACTTCTCGAAAACCTATTTATTCAAACAGAATGTGGTAGATGAAAAAATGCATTTGCACTGAAAACTAGTTAGAATATATTCGTATAAATATTTGTGAGTTTGCAGTAAATAGGAATTCCTTAATATTTTAAAGTTTTACAACATTTCTTTACATACCTCATTACAAAATAATATTTTCATCTTTCATAATTTTGACGTTTTAAACGTCAGTTTAATCCGAGTCTAGAAAACGCTCGATGTACATTTAAAATATGATTTAAATTGAACATGAACCATGAAAGTGTAAATATTAATAACTATGATACTATTGTGGAATCGCCACAATGATGGTTGTCACGGCGGGGTCGCAGCGCGGGGTGAAAAACCGCCCTCGATGACCTCCAGCTAACTCTTCGGAGTCGGCGTCGCTATGAAACAGCACAAAAAACACGGGATGAGGGCAGAAAAATTCTGATAGGCGCGATAACGATAACACACGGAAACATTTACAAAAAATGTTCAAAATTCAAGAATAAAAATATATACACGCGGGAACAAGAAATAATGTCACAAACAGAAAACAGTCACGAAAAGTAAATAGTCATTAACAATTCACTCAATCTTCGTGAAGCATGGGGATGCCAGGCGAGTTCGCGGATGAGTCACTGGTGGCTCGGCGGCAACGGAAGCGGCGGCAACGGGAAGCGGCGGCGACAGAAGCGACGGCGGCGGTGGCGGCGTCAGTGGATCGACTACGTTTCGGCTCAGCGTGGCGGCGACTTGGGCGTTCTGATTGTTGTGTTGTGACGAATGACGGAGTCGAATTCTAAGATAACATGGTGTGAGAGATATAGTGAGTGAGAGCAAGAAATGTACCAGTTGCGTGATCCGAAGAAGGAAGTAATCAATAAAAAATGTTCACGAAGAAGACAGAAGAACATGAAAAAAAAATGGGAATCAGTAGGCTGCTGGTAAACAAATAGAATCAAAATAGCGTCTAGCAGATTAGGAGTCATCTCCATGAAGGCGATAAAAATATGATTAATTAATTTTATCATCTCGAGCGAATATTATGCGTAGAGTTATATGTTATAGGAATTTCGTCTCCGTTCTAAAAGTAATTTCTCGTGTTGTCTGGTTTATTACTGATTAAATCAAATACTCAAAGTAGGGCTGAATAAGTAGTTGCAAGATTGACCTAGAAACCAACACTATCAAATCGGAAAAAGTGGCCACATAACCATTTTTTTTATTATGCAGAGTCCACAGAATCATTCCTAACATAGGGATCTAAATTAAAATAAATGTAAATAAAACGCTTTATTATTTTTTTTAATGAATAAATATTGCTTAAGTTTAATTAAAGTCCAGCGAAAAATCTTTACGAGATCGCAGAAAAATGTACTTCTACACGAACAATTAACGTTTTCCTGTATGTTTACATTGCACTTACACCCTTCAGAACAAAGGATGTTACAAATCTCATATCCTCTGTGATTAGCACACTGTTATAATATGTACTTCAAACAAAAATAAAGAAGTTTAAGAATGTAATAAAGCGTTAAAAATTGTACAGATAATGGTCGCTGTTTAATAATAGAAGGAGATGCTTAAATTTGAAGTTTAAAGCTACGCAAACTTTCCATAAATAAAGAATCGAAGTTTACTGGATTGTAAATAAATTACATGATGTTTTAAAAATATCAAACAGTTCATAATCTACAAGATGACAAGTTAATAATAGTGGCGGTTCGTGAATTTCAGCAAACATCTTAAGAACCCATTGCTAAACCAGAATTTTGGTTATAAATTTTGTTAGAAAATTCAAAATAAATTTTGATTCATACATAATTCGAAACATAAAATTAATTCATAATTATAATTAGCTTTATACAAAATATTGATAATAATTTGTAAACAATTTTTAGAGAAATCTTCTAAAAATAAGATAGTTAATAACGTCAAATTAAACAAATTATGAGTTTGTAGATGTTTCAATTTTTTTTTCTACTGATGTTAAAAAAATTAAGTGCGAAATCGGTTTCATGCAAACTGATTTGATACTTGTTGAAAATGATTGTTTTTATAACGCCATTCACGTTAGTGCGGAAAACACTTTTCACGTCCGAAGCAAAACTAAAGATAAACTTATAGGGCATATAGTTTTCCGTTGCTCGTTGATTAATGGCTAAATTTAATGTACCCATATGTATCAAAAATCGTTTAATAATTACTCCCATTAATGAACGATTTTTCATTAGTGAGCAATTGTTCATTAATGAACGATTTCTACCATTAAATAGGTAATTCATGAGTGACTACATTCTAAAAAAAACATTAACAGATGAAAAGGATGATAAGAAATGCCTAACTTAAATTTTTTTGAATAAACAAATAACATGTAATTCAAATGTCAATAGTACCACTATTAAAGTAACATTGGTTAAAGATCGTTTCTTTCTATGTCCAAGGACTAATTTGAAAATTAAATTCGAAAAGTTGGAGCAACGTTTGGCGGTACCACTCACATAAGTTCTTCAACTATGAGGTCCGCCGAATCTTCTTCCTTGTAGGCTGGCGGAAAAAATGGAACACTTGAAATTCGTGAAATTTCGACCATTTTCAAACCGCCAAACCTCGGCGTATTTTCAATCGATTTTGTTGAATCTTTAAGGGCGAAAAACTTTGAAGTGTCGAAACATTTTGACTTTAAAGAAGACACTTCAAAGTTTTTCACCCTTAAAGATTCATCAAAATCGATTGAAAATACGCGGAGTTATGGCGGTTTGAAAATGGTCAAAATTTCACGAATTTCAAGTGTTCCATTTTCTTTTCCTTTAGTATATTTGTCCATGCATAATTATTTGTAGAATCGAGTATCTCTTTCCTCACGTAACATGTTCTAAATATTTGAGCTTTCGTTTTTTTAATTTTTTAATCGTAAGGATCCGTTCCTTCTTCGAATGCATTCTTCGCATGACTTCTTCATTGTTTACTAAGTCTGCCCAGAGTATTTAGAGTGTGCTGTGATAAATCTTAATTTCAAACACCTCTAGCTTTTTATGTTATTTTTTATTAACGTCCGTGCTTCCATCCTGTACAACAACGTTGAGAAAATATGGCAACATAATATACGAACTCTTAAAGTTACGGCGAGGTTTCTACTTACGAAAAGTTTCTTCTTGTTTTTGACAAAAGTGGCACCTGCTATTTCCATACGTCTATTAGCTTCTGTGGTATGATCACTGCTGTCTTCCATTCGTGACCCTAAGTATTGGTCTTTTCTAACTCTTTGGATTAAGGTTGTTTATTACTATGTGTGGGATATTATTGTCATTGGTTTTTTTGACAACTATAATTTTAGTTTTCTTTAGGTTCATTTTGAGCCCATAAGATTGGCTAACTAAGCCTTGCAGCAATTTCGGAATATCGTAAATGGTTGTTGCTATTATCGCAGTATTGTCTGCATATCGAATATTATTGATACTTTGACCGATTATAATTACACAATCAAAGTCTTAACTCATGGCTTCTTTGAATAAGCACTCAGAGTACATATTAAATAGGACCGGCGATAGCAACGAACTCCCTGCCCGATGTCTAGCTCATCAGACCCATGTACTTCAACATGCACTATAGTAGAGCTTTCTGATTCCAGTACAAGTTTTTTACTATTTCGAATGTCATTGTAGTCAAGGCTTTTTTGTTGCCTATCATATTTAGCTTTATCTAATTATTATTATTAATTATTTATCAATGAAGCCGATGAATAAATAAAATAATGCATCACGTGTGCCTAAGCTTCTGCAAAATCCAAACTACTCTCGCTAATATCAGCTTATAACTTCTTGTATGTACGTCTATGAATGATTTTTAAGAAAATTTTTAAGGTATGGCTCATCAATCTTTTTATTCTGCTATCAGAACACTCCGTTACAATGTGCTTGTTTGGTATTGGGAAGAATATTAATTTTAGCTATTTTTGTGGGATGATTTCTAACGCGTAGATGGTAGTATGCTTCCTTAGTGGGGTTTCCACAAAATTAACACCAAAGTCAGCTCCATCAAAGTGCTCAATGCTTTAAAGTGGAAGGTAATTATCCTGTCAGAGGTTTCGATCACAAAACGTTTCTCAGTAAGTTTAATGTTGAGTCACTTGAATCCTGGCGACAAAAATCGAGCTTAACGTTTCTTCGTAAACTGATGTATTATTTAATTGACTCATCTGACATAAAATTAGGCTGCATATACCATATTAGCAGCAGGCAGAAGCCAACATCCTTGCTCATTTCTCTCCATTGAAACATTATTTGTTGTAATTTTTATCAACCTTCACACGAATGTGATATCTTGTGACACTTTAAATTTCATTTTTACTCACCTTGACCAGCAATCATGAGATATTTGGCAGATTATGTTAATCATAGTATAATTTGCTTATTTATATTCACACCATTGTATTGTATTTATATTCGTAATTATGTTATCTTGTAATTGGGACATGTTTCCTGTTGGGCATTAAACGTCTATTATTATTATTAATTTATAGATTTACCTTGATGCTTCTATCTTTTGCGTTATTTATGGCATATGTCACCTCTTCAGATGGTATTAATAGATTTCTTTTATGTCCGTTTCATTTTTAGTGTCTTCAAATAGTTGTTGTAATATTCTTCTCATCATTTGATGTTCTTCTCTAAGTTCACTATAATATTTCCGCTTTTCTCCTTTATTATAACGTTCTGCTTCTTTTTTCATGTCCTGGGAATTCTTTGGTCCTTTTGTTTAAGTTAAATGAATTAAACTTTTGTTGAAGTAATTCTATTTCTTCACATTGTTTTTCCACGTGGCTTCTACAATTTTTTTTCCTATTTTGTGTTGAATTTCTTTGTACTTGTTTCAGTCTTGGTCTTTGTATTGTCTTCTCTTTTTAATGTTTGCCAAAATTTCATCTCTCGTACATTATTCTCTGAGAGTTTGAGTTGTCTTTCAATGTAGCTTTCATCCATTATAGCTTTATTTATGTTGTTCCAAATCTCGTCTATTGGTGTCTGCCTTTCTTGTGCAATTCTTCCGAGGTCAATAAAAATTTAAGTCTTCATGCTTTACCCTATTTCCTCATCTTAAAGCCGAGTTGTATTTAGTTTCTGACTTGACTTCGTATCTGAACTTTTTCTAGTTTGACTTGCAGAGTGGCGACAAGAAGATTGTGATCAAACAAGATGTCTCCTCCGCGATACGTGCCAATACTGTGCAAATAGCGTTCCTATAACTTTTATTGATTAGAATATAGTCTATATTGTCTGCTGTGTAACTTGGGGCTGTCCGAGTGTATAGCTTTATTTTTGGTTGTTTGAACCATTTGTTTGTGATAACCAGATTTCGAATATGAAAGAAATTAATGAGTTTTTCTTCCCTTCCGTTTCTTTCACCAAGGCCATATAGGCCAGCACACTCCTCTACATTTTAGTATCCTATTTTAGCATTAAAGTCCCATAAAACAATGTTGACATCTGAATTTTTGACTAGTTTCGTTATTTCTTCTAATTGGTTTCAGAATTCCTAACTCCTCCTCTTGTATTCTTGGACGATGTTTATCTTTCGTGTATGAGACCTGAGTTTTACCATTATAATCCTGTTTGATAGAATTATAAGGTTCAAAACGGTTTGTTTGATTATGCAGTTTTTTTGTAAGGGTATTAGGGCCACTTCGTATCCATTATGTAACGGGGGTAACATAACCTTCTAGTTATTCAAAATTCAACCTCACCAGCATGAATGGTAAGGAAAATACCTGGTCACCCTGTAAGAAAACAAACGAGGATCTGGCTACCGAACTGTTGCCTAGGGAAAAAGAAAGGCACCCTCTTTCCAAGATAATATGGTCAACGGCATGGGATGTAGAAGGCAAAAGGAAACCACTATATTAAGAATCCACATAGATATCCTCAAGAAAAATCGGCTTCATTCAGACCTAAATCAATATCCGGAGCTTTAATTACCCTAGTCGGTTTTCCCTTGGGGGGTCAAATTTTCAATGACGTCAATAGAATATGGAATGTTAGAAGTTTACACCAGTCAAGAAAAGAAAATTCAGATCGTAGGGGTTCAATGACATTAAATGGCGTTCAATGGCCATTTCAGGAAGAAAGTACCATCAATAACTATCATATGTACTGTTCAGGAGGATTTTGAAACTTCATAGTTCTTAAATATACCTTCGGTTAAGCTGCAATACCGCCTATCTCACATTTTCCAAATTAGACAGGAGAGACAAAAAACCGATTTATGGCTTTCTGGCGAAAAGATTATGTACTAAAACCTCAATTTTGGTCAAAATGGCGGTTAGTCGGTATTGCATCGGACAGTGTCGGAAAAATTAAAAAAAAAATGCGTCCGCCCCTAGGGGGAGATTTTTACGTCTCGTCAATTTACTCCAAATCCAGTCTATGTACGCCGGTAAAACTTGTTGGGGATGTGTCGGAGGGGGAGAAGGGTGAAATCAAAGCGATAGGCCTCCGATTGTCGAAATTAACCATTTTCGACCGACGGGGGTGGTACAATTTTTGGTGAAAAACTCAAAAATTAGAAAAAGGAGACAGAGAGTCTCTTTGAAATATTTTTTAAAATCTAAAAAATATTGCCGACACGCTCCCGCTCGGCCGCCAAAAAAACTTCTCCTCCGTCGCGTTTTTTCGTCGTTTAAAAATTTGCCCCGGTTCCGGAAAGATGTTTCAAAAATTTTGAAAAAATGACAGCTCAAGGCTCATTCGACCCCCTACCTATTTTAAAAGTTTCAACTCTTCGATTTAAATAGAAAAAAATACGTCCTCAATGGAAGCAAAACGAACCCGGGGATCGGGCCAAATTACGGCTCTAGAAGGGTAGGGGGTGTTTTAAAAATTTTGAAAAAAATAAAAATCAAAGAACTTTATTCCTCTTCGGATCCTTCAAGTTTGAGCACTTGGATTTGAATAGAAAAAAATACGTCCGCGAAAGAAATTTCAAAGAGAGGGGAAACTTTAGAAAAAATTTTTGGTCACTTTTTGAAAAATCATATTTCGTAAAGGGGGCACCAAATCAAAAAGTGTGCCGATATAAATTATGTGAGCGGATGCTTTGAGAAAAGATCCCGCTACCGAAGGATTCAAAAACAAAAATAAAGTCAGTGGCGGCGTTTCGGCGAACCCCTGAAATTTCATATATGAGGTCTTTGCTCCAAAACAGCTCTAACGATTTTTGTTAAAATTGGCAGGGATGTTGTGCTCGCCGAGGGGAGTATCTGGAAAAAAATAGAAAGAATCGTTCGAAGCGTTTTCGAGTTTTGACGCTTTTTTTGGGTTTTTTTATTTTCCTGGGGTGGTGGGGTAGAGTCAGAGGGGCAGCACCAGGAGGGATCGATAGAGCTCTCAGAGGTGCATCGGACCGTGCCGGAAAAATTTCCAAAAAATTTGCCTCCGCCCCCCGGGTGTGATTTTTACGTTCCGCCGCGCTAACCCGAATTACTCCGAAACCGGTCAACATACGGTGGTGAAATTTGGTGGGGATGCGCAGGAGGGGGAAGAGAGTCTTTGTTGAAAAAAAGTGATCGGTTTACATTTGTCGAAATTAACCATTTTTGACCGAAGGGGTGGTGAAAATTTAGGGGTCAAGCTCAAAAATTAAAAAAAACTAAGACCGATTGTCGCTTTGAAATATTTTTTAAGGTTTAAACAAAATTTCCGCCGTCCTCCCCCTCCACCGCCAATTGACTTCTCCTCCAGCGCGTTTAAATATTTGCCCCAGGGGTTCTAGAGGGGCTGATCGACTCGATCGACAATTTTCCACAAACTGGTAAAAAAAATTCGGGCGTACTTTTAACCGTACCCCCTGGAGGTGTGCTTCTCCCCTCGGGGGTGGAAAGTGGTAACCAAGAAAACTAATAGTTTTCCTCATTTTGCGCCCTCTATAAGGAGTCAAAATTAAAAAAAAAATTCGGGCGTACTTTTAACCGCACTCCCTGGGGGTGTGCTTCACCCCTCGGGGGTGGGGGTTGATAACCACAATATAAAAGTTTTCCACATTTAGCGCCCTCTATACGGTATCAAAATTTCAAGTCTCTTCGACTTTTAGTTTCGGCGCCTCACGTTTAGGCCACTTGCAATTATTATGACCCCATTTGTTTGGTCTTATCATCTTTGTATTTTCTATTAAAAAAAAAAAACATAAATTTTACGATTAAAAAATACTTTTGTAAATATAACAATTAATCAAATATTCAATATTAATAGTTTAAAGAGTTTTCATTCAATAGAGACAAATTAACACATTATTTACGGCAATTGAATGGAAACATTTTTTTTTTGTTCCCTCTCGGACAGTGGGGCCAATTGGCCTTTTATGCCTTCCGATAAATTCAAATTGACCGAATTGATTGCCCTCCGTTGTGGCCGAGAGAATTTACTGAATTTACTGCCGTTTTTGCGCTTACTTTTTTCAGACGAAATAAATTAAGCCCTACAGGCCGGAGTTAAGTGGATTGAGTGGAAAACCTACTTAATAATTGTACCGAAGGGTAACTGAAAAAAAATAACGTCGATAATTAGAAATCTTTAATTATACATTTTATATAAAAATTAAATTAACGAGAGAGAGAGAGAGAGAGGTTAAGGTATACCTGCATTTAAGAAAATAAATCAACCACCCTGAAGGATTTGCCGTAGAACACTGTAATTTTTTTGATATAGTTAGTGTATATCAGTGATGGCGAAGCCAAGACACGCGTGTCAGTGCTGACACGCGAGCTCATTTTTGGCGACACGCATCTTCAAAGATAAAAAAAAATTCATAATTCAAATATTGTCTTTCATAACGGCCAGAGTTGTGAATTATATTATTATTTACGTTAATAATAATTATTAATTAACAAAATTATAATTAATTAATACAAAGATTATAAATATTTTTTTTTTAGTCTTTACTTTTGTAATTTGACACACCGAGCTCAAAAGATTCGCTATCACTGGTGTATATTGATATACAATTGTATAAATTTTAACCCTTAGCCAACGAATAATAATAGCCGCCATAGTTGCAATATTATAAATTAAGTTACCGGCGCCTCCACCAAAAGAACAATTCACAAATAAACTGATTTTAGTTGTCTGTAAAGCGATGGTTGTGACTATTATAAACTAGTTAGCTAAGGGTTTATTATGCACTTTTTCTCGCTCTAGTGATAAGGCAATTAATTAGTTAATTAAAATGCCATCGATCTACTGGTTATTGTTCTATAAAAATGCGCTCGTTAGGGGTTAATACAAAAATAATGAACAAAAAATTTGTTTTACAAAGGTGAAACTCTAAAAAAGTCTCAATCAATTACAATCACTTGGTATAATATAAAAGAAATTATATTTTTACGTTTCCTTATTGTTTTTGTAAATGCGGTCCAAAGGCCTATTGTGCATTGAAAATGTACAATTTAATTGCATTTATAAAATACATATTTAAGTAATACTTCACGTTATTTGTATAATTCACTTTTAATAAAGTTTAAAATTTTATCCAAACTTTCAGCATTGAAATCCATCGCGTTATTTTTCCTCCTCGTTATTCTCAAGAGTAATCGATCTACAAATAAAACTTTGGTGTTCTTATTTGAACATAATACCACATAAACGGTATTAAATACAAATTACCTATATAATCCCTCTTCAAGCCTACGTTCTGATTACTTTTCCCATTGAAATCCAATACGAGCTTTAGCTCCAGTTTCGCGCTTCTTTTAAGGAAATCGACGAAACAGGAAAGCACATTTCCCACGGCCGAATTGATTTTCTCTAAAACGTGCAGAACTTCTTCGAAATTTTTGAGGAAGTCTGCTTGTTTTAAACATCGTTTCGTGTGGCCTTCCTGTAAACAATAAAATAAGTTCCATAATAAATTCACAGAACATCAACTATTTAAAATTCTTTTCGATGGTTTCCCGAATTACGGAGTATTAATATATTAAATAAATAAATAATAATCGAAGTTGCTCCGTAAATAGCTGAATCAACAGTGTGAACATTCCATCTGGAGGTTGCAGGTTCGATCTCTGTTGGAGGCATGTTCACACTTTTGATTCAGTTATATACGGAGCAACTTCGATTATTATTTATTTATTTAATATTTAAAATTCGATATAGATCGGCGTAATTTGTTCTTAATAAAGTATTAGTTGATAATTTATGAAAGCACATGCTTTAGGATTACTCTTCCTGAGTTCAAATCTGATTGTAGTATTGGACATAGAATCTACATTTGATTTTCTGCAAGTAGTAAAGGTTTTGATAATCAATTTTTAGCTTCAACCTGAGCAATTTGTCTTTTAGTGAAATAATTGGTACACATTTTTTTGGGATTTACGTACTTCTTGTAGTCCTTGTATGTCGTTAACAGCCAGGCCTATCATCAAATTCATCAAAACAATGCTCACTAAGATGACGAAGAAGAGGAAAACTACCCTTGAAGTTGCAGGCAGGCGGAAATTGTGATCAGTGAAGAGGTCGGAGTACTCGTATTCGCCCATCATCATCACTGTTGTTTTAAAAATCGACAGCCATGGGTTTTTGAAGTGCTCAGAGTCGTGGAACTGAATGGAGAAACTTAACGCGAAGCCGATTAACAAACACACGAACGTTATTAACACCTAAAAATTAAATAAGATAGCAGATTAAAGATTTTAAAGTTAAATTAGATAGCAGATTAAAGATTTTGAAGTTAAATTAGATAGCAGATTAGAGATTTTAAAGTTAAATTAGATAGCAGATTAAAGATTTTAAAGTTAAATTAGATAGCAGATTAAAGATTTTAAAGTTAAATTAGATAGCGGATTAGAGATTTTAAAGTTAAATTAGATAGCAGATTAAAGATTTTAAAGTTAAATTAGATAGCAGATTAAAGATTTTAAAGTTAAATTAGATAGCAGATTAAAGATTTTAAAGTTAAATTAGATAGCAGATTAAAGATTTTAAAGTTAAATTAGATAGCAGAATAAAGATTTTAAAGTTAAATTAGATAGCAGATTAAAGATTTTAAAGTTAAATTAGATAGCAGATTAAAGATTTTAAAGTTAAATTAGATAGCAGATTAAAGATTTTAAAGTTAAATTAGATAGCAGATTAAAGATTTGAAAGTTAAATTAGATAGCAGATTAAAGATTTTAAAGTTAAAAACCCGCAACATATGCCTGTCTGGCTCTAAGCATGTTGTAATATTATTAAAGATTTTAATCTTACCTTAACGACATTTTGTAGAACAGCTGTGAACATTAAAGCGTAATATCCGTAAGTTGGCAGTCTTCCAATTAACAACATCAACTGCATCCACGCCAAGAGAATGGCTATACTTGTTGCGTGTAGTATCCAATTGGGCACTGTAAAACAATTGAAATATAATAAGCGCGTTTATAAATAATTATAATTCACCTTGCGAGGATCTTCCGGAGTCATTAAAAATAATTACCAGCGAGAGCACTGCACACGAGAAGCTCATTAGTATTTCATACTTGCTGTTGGATTTCCTGAAGGATAAAGCTATCTAGAAAAGTATTTGTTTAGTGTTAGTGCAGTGTGAAAAGGTGCAAATTGTGTGTTTTAAAGTTTACGATCTTGTCGGCTGGGAGATATAATCTAAATTTAAATTTCAACTCTAAAGTTTTTGTGGTGAAATCATAATGAAGTTTTTAGTTCGTTTATGGATTGCCACGTAGTAAAGATCACAACTTTTTCATGATGAATTATGAAATGCATACTACACTTGCTGGAACAAATAAATAATAAATTGTGTGGAAATGTGCTATGGTTTTATTAATAATTTTGATGAGTCAAAATGATAAATATCTGAATTTTGATGCATTGCATATTAAAATATAAAAAAATGTCTATGCAAATATTTAGCTTAATATATATTTTAATATACACTCTTTATAAATAAATGTATGGAAAAATATTATATAAGCTTTAGCCTTCTACCATAAACTAGCAAACATTTGGCATAAAATACAGATTTTTATTTTATTCGATGAATTATTTGTAAAGGAATGTGTAAATTAGACTAATGGAAATATTTTATGAATTTTCTTTCCCAGTAAAATTAGTACCTAACTAGTTTTTCAAGCTAAAGCTACTTTTAGTTTTTGTCTTCTTTAATTTAAATACAAAAAAAATATTAAAGTAACTGATGACGAACGACGGCGCAGCGCAGCGTGCGTAACCTGTAAAAAAAGAGCAAAGTAACCGGTGACGAACGATGGTTCCGCATTCGATGACAATTGATAGACACCACTTTGTCAAAACTCAATGAAGGGGGTGAAAAAAATTTAAAAAAACATTATTTTAAATCGTTTCGCTCAAACCATGCGCGTTGATGAACTTCGAGAATGTAATCTGATGGTAACCCAGTTTCAGGTAACCCCAGTTTCTGAATCTGACATCTGTCAAATGTGACAATGCACTATCAATGCATTTCTTAATTTGCTGTTTGGAGAGCACTCGGACGTTAACAGGAAGCAGCTTTTTTTTTTCATCAACTTTGGGCCTCTAAAAATTATTTGGTGAGCGTCTGAGAAGCGTATACACATTACAAACCGACATATAAACAGAATTTAGAGCGGTACTGATAGGGGTGTTTCGGACTGTGGCACCCCGTTGCGGCCGATGCGGCTGACAGGGTGACCGAAATGTTACCAAACTTTGGTGGTCTGCTTCAAATGGAACTCTTAATGATTTCCCAAAGTTTCATTATTCTAACCCTCCCGGAAATATATTTTTTTTCGAAATTGATTTTCCGGAGAAAAATTTTCAACGTTCAAAAACGACAATAATTCAAATATCCATATCTCGGTTAATAACGTGGCGATTTTAAAAATTCAAAGTTTGTTTTACGTACACGCAATACCGCAATGATAATCCGTCATTGGATTCGTGATTTAAGAAGAAATAGAAAAATTCATTTTGAATCGATCGAAAATATTTACCGGCAAAATAAATAAAAGTTTATTGAATTTTTAAAATTAGAAGGAGGTGTCGGATCGAAAAATTTTATTTGGATTTTCTGTTGGGCGTGAGAAGGGCTTTCCGGTAATGTAATCAGATTTCCGATCAAAAAATGTTGTGCCCCGCTGCTCAATTTCGCTTCCCAGTCCCGTATCCAACGTCATATCTCGAAAACAAAAAATCGGATCGAAAAACTTTATGGGGATCTTTGATACGGATTAAATCGACGACTGAAATGCCGTCGTCAGATTTTTAATTTTCGAAAAAAAAAAATCGTAAAATTCTTCGAAAAATTCCCGAAACACAATCGAAAATCGGCCGTAGATCGTAAACAGTGCGCCAAACGAAAATCCAAAAAGCCTTAGGCATTGGCGCGAGCCTCTGCATCGCGAAAAATCGATTTTCAAAAATTTACCCCGGGGTTACTGGGTGAGATTGAAAATTGCGAATTTCACGGGCCCCTAGAGGACATTTTCGGCTTTCAGGAAAAAAAAACAAATTGGAAAAAAAAATTTTTCGGGGTCGGCAACACTTTTCTTAAAGGGGTGGTAAGAGAAAGTTGAAATTTTAATGATAGATGTCTTGAATTATTTAAGATTTTTCATGAAAATTTAAAATTGCTATCTATAAGGGTTTTTGAAATATTAAAAAAAAACGTAATTCTGTCCTTACTCTTTTAGTACCATATGTATAAAAATTATTTAGATAAAGAATGGCTTTGTATTTCGGAACGTACGTTGCAGGTTTGATACATCGCATCACGTCTTCGCCACCAGTTGTTCAAAGTAATTAATTGACATAAAGTCAACAACGTGCTGAACAAATCTAAGACCGTGATTTTGTTTATCATAGCCATGCCTTATCTAAATAATTTTTATACATATGGTATATATAAACAATCTGTATACAGGGTGTCCCATTTTAAATTGCCACCTCAAATATCTCGAAACCTGAGCAGCATGGCAAAAAATGTTTCAGATGAAAGTTGTAGGCTTCGGAGAGGGACATTTGCTAGTGACCTTGAAAATGGCCTTAGGATCAATTTTCAAGGTCAAACGAAGATCAACTTTAATTTTTCAAATTGAACCTTTTATTTTTTATTAAGGGATCGTATTCGACGGAAAAAAATACGAACTTTCTGTGGGAAAGGTTTTTTTTGAAAATTCTTTTTCAAGAGTTTTTTCACGAATTTTGTCCAACATGTTGTTTGAAATCTCAGATTAATTCAGGCATTACCCTCGGTATAGCGTCACCTGATGTGCACTATGTGGAGGTTGCCGATGGGATTTTGCACACCATTGACCCTTAAAAGGGCCGTTTTAAAGTGAAATCTTTCCTACAAAAAGTTTGTATTTTTTCCCGTAGAATACGATACCGGAATAAAAATCAGGGGGTTTAATTAAAAAAATCAAAGTTTACCTTCGTTTCACCTTGAAAATTAACGCCAAAGTCACCAGCATATGCTCCCTTCCAAACCCTACAACTTTTATCTGAAACATTTTTTGCCATGTTGCTCAAGTTTAGAGATATTTTGGGTGGCAATTTAAAATGGGCACCCTGTATATTAGATGTTTTTTGCGATTCCAACCCTTAGCTAAGGAGCTAGTTTATAATAGTTGCAACTATCTTTTTGCAGACATCTAAAATTATCTCATTTATGAATTATTCTATTCATCATAATGGTAGATGCTTCGGGAAATTAAAATTTAGAACATACGCTCTTCCAAGAATTTTTTATTGTCACGAATACAGCGATATTATTAAGGGTAAATCTTCTTACTTTTTTTTGTTTTCGCTTTTTTTAATTTAAATATTAAACAAGTGGTATCAAACTATTTTGGTTAAAATAAAAGCATAGAAATGTCCATTCACTCAATTAATTGTACAATATTGGGTGCTTATCATCATCATCTGTGCTTTTGAGCTTTGTCAACAATGGAAGACGTTTTATTGTGTTATTTGTCCTTTTTTAAGGAAGTCTGACAGGAATTCGGATTAGGGAAGGACGGATGATTGAAAATTGGCTTAGTCAGCTAGGGTAGTGTTACTCAAACTTATCTGATCGCGGCTCACTTGTACAAAGCATATTATTTACAGGTCAATTTACCAGCTATTTTCTTAACGCACAACTAAATGTAAAGAGCAGCATCTAAATTTCGCTAAGAAGTGTAAAGTTGTTGCTTTGCATTATTGTATTTATTGCTAATATAGTTCGATCAATGGATCTTTGCGTGTGCGTCATTACCGAAGACTGAGTTTTCTCGCCTTGGACGACACACGTACACACATAATTGGGTCTAATTTAACTTATCATAGAGAGATCAAACGCATGAAAGTGTTGTCGGAACTTGGTTCGGCTATCTATGACGTACACGCAAAGATCCATTGATCAATGTATAGTAATCAACATCAATGAAATTACCTCAAAAAATTGTAATGTAATTGAACACAGACCAGATGGAGATAAAAGTCGCGTCAAGTCATGCTTTAGATAAAGTTCCCGATGATGGTTATGAAGCTCTCATCGTCAATTTAGATAAAGTTTCCTGAATTTCACAAGCTGTTGAAATATGCTTATTTTTTGTAAGGCTTATTTTTGAGAAGAATGGTCTTATTCGTGCAATATTTGTTGCTAGACAAATTATTCATTCTTTACAACATAAAGATTCATTTTAAGTAGTCTGCAAGAATAAAAACTTAAATTATTAACTCTAGAAATTATACTTGAATGTTATTAATGCGTTTTGACCAAGAGTTTAATTTTTACTGTAACCCTTATTTAACGAGCTAGTTTATAATAGCCGAAACCTCTATTTTTAAGATAACTAAAATGAATTGATTTATGGTGGATGCGCCGGGAATCAACATTTAAATTGCTTGTCGCAAACCCATTCGATCTCGAGAATATTGTTATTGTAGCGAATATGGCGGCATTACATCTTACAGAAATATTTTTTGTTGTTGTGAATATTACTCACTTTTGTTGCATTAATTTAAAGATATTAAATTTAATAATTAAAAAAGAACGCAGACAGTTACTTGCTTAAGAATGCATCTTTTGTACCTATTGGATTACCAATTAAAAAATATCCACTATAATGCACGAACAAGATATGGATTTCATGGATGACAAATCTATTGTCAACATCCAACAACAAATTCCACCGGAAAGACATTTTATTATGTAGCATTAAGACATTTTGCTTGAATCTAATTTACACAAATATTTTAATAACTTTTATCAGTTATCAATTGAGTGCCTGAGAGAGAGAAGGGGCTATGCCACAAACACATAGTTTAGAGATAAATCAAGTTTTATATACTAAGTACAAAATATATAAAATATGTTTAATTTGACTAGGCAATGGCTTATTTGCTTTCAAATATAAACAGGTCAATTTCGCCCATAGATAGCAGCACCTTCAGGAACTGCAACTAAATAAAAAATTAAGGTTATTTGGCATAGCCCCTTCTCTGTCTCAGGCAGTCAATTATTACATCTAGTTTATCGCTAAAATAAATCCTAAAAATATATGTACGCTTATTATGTAAGCTTATAAGGACCCACCCCCGACGGATATCTTTTGATGAGGAGTTTTGGCCAAACACCTACATTGAAATACACTTTGTAATGAGGATCAGCTCCTTAATAGTTATTTAACCAACAAGTGTGTTAATGATAGCGATTAATGATCCAGACATTTTAAGACAAATTTAATGTTCCATTATTTGCAATGGCTCGACACTATCCATAGTAGCAGATATTCACTCGATACACGCGTTTTATAAATTTGACGTTTCACACTTTGACATTATTGTATAGCAAAAGGCGGTTCGCCGCTTATTTGTTTCTAACGCAGAGAATTGATATACTTTTGCATTTACATGTGAAACAAATTATAGATCGTTTTCTCGCTATTATCAGTTACATTTCTAGTAATTAGCTACTCATGAATTACTATTTAATGCTTAACTATAAATCGTTCTTTTTTACTTTCTCTGTTACGAAGTACGAGAAAGTATAGTGATCGTGATTTTTTTTTCAAAAATTTTTTTACAGAAATATCCGTTTTGGGGTCCCTAGATGCCTATCCAACAATTTCTGGAAAAAAAAAACTGTGTCTGTGTGTGTGTGTGTGTGTGTGTCTGGCTGTGTGCGCTGTATCTCAAAAACTAATAGAGCAATTGATATGAAACTTTGAACATACGTTTTATTTGATAATCCGAAGAACTGAAAAGCTTTTGGTAAAATTTCGTACACCGGAAGTGGGTGTTTACCTTAACTGTTTTTTGTTTTTTGCCAATATTTTCTTAAATATAAAAAATATCATAAAAACATTTAAACAAACATCGAAGACAACAAAGCAATGAACATCTTTTGCTTGAAAATATTTTTCATAAAATCATTGCTATTCGAGAAAAAAATTTATTAATTTTTTTAAATTTTTGGTTTATAATTATAAAACGATAATAGTTACAGCAAATTTATGTGAATAATAATTGTAGAGAATGCCAAAATGAACAACTTCTAAACAATAAGTTTTTTTCGAAATCTCGTTAGTTTTTGAGTAAACCGAGTTTTTGAATTTGAAGTATAATTTTTCCATATTTCATGATTTTGACGTTTTAAACGTCAGTTTCATCCGAGTTTACGCAACGCTCGATGTACATTTAAAATATGATTTCAATTGAAAATAAACCCATGAAAACGTAAATATAAAGTTGGAGAAAGTAACATGATGGCCACATCACCATTTTTTAGGAAATATGATTGATAGGAATTCAGGTTAGGAAATCGAAGATGATAGGGAATTGGCTTAGCAAGCTAGGGCATTCAGCCACAACCGATGTATAGTATTTAATAATTCATTTAAGTGAAATGAGGACAAAGACTAAATATATCCAGGGACCCGCACGGCCATTTTTCGTGTTAAAAAAGTAAAAAAAGTAAAAAAAGTGACCGCCCGGACGGGACTCGAACCCGCACCAGCGGGGTCTAGAGGCTGGACCTCTACCCACTAGACCACCGCGACCCTAGAAATCGTTCATTAATGAAAAATCGTTTATTAGTGAAAAATCGTTCATTAATAGGGCGTCATTAATGAACGATTTTTGATACATTTGGGTACATTAAAGTTAGCCGTTAACCAACGAGCAACGGAAAAATAATTTAATCCACGGTTCGCCGCTGTATGTCAAATTAAATATAGTACTTACCTGTAGAAATGCGTGAATTAATGCTGTCAGTGCTGATAGAATCAATAAATACTTAATAATCTCCAAGACTTCAGCAGATAATAAATTTTCGTTTACCAGCTCCAACACGTAAGATGACAAAGTCAAGACAAATATTGAGTAGGTGAAAATTTGAAGGTAGAAAAACTTTTTGACTTTTTCCCATTTTAATTTTAAAAAGACTTCTAAAACATGAAAATATATTTAATCGAAACAACGAATTATTTAATGAAATAATCTAACTTCGTTATACAGGATGATTCATGAGGGTATCTTTTTTTTTAAATAAGGTTGGTTGATAGGAATTCGGGTTAGGGAACACGATTAACTGAGAATTTGGTATTCAACCACGACCGATGCATTATATATCTTAGAAATTAAATTAATAATTTACAAATAATTTATATTATAAGTATATGTATAAGCTTTATTTTTTGTTGGTTATTAATTTTATTAGTTTTTTTTTTGCACACTTTGTATATCCCAGTATTGGTATTCCGTTTGGGCAGTAAATAAATATTATTATTATTATACTGAATACTTGTTGTGCTACTTTCTTGATGGAACCATATTTTCAAATTGGGTAAAGTAAAACGCTTGTTTTGTTCCATAATTTTATTTTCAGTTGCCTGACACGTGTTTCGATCGGTTAGGATCATTTTCAAAGTTAAACTTGAAAGTCAGGCAACTGAAAATAAAATTATGGAACAAAACAAGCGTTTTACTTTACCCAATTTTATTATTATTATTATTATTATTAAATACTATGTCCACGGACCCGAGCAGATATTTCTCGTTCAGAAAAATGTTTTGCCCGTACGGAGAATCGGACCCACAAGATTTGGGATGAGGAATTATAACTGTTTAAGGTGATGGTAATGGCTATTTTGAGTAAGAAAATTAATACAAACATGAGCCTACTCCGCATTCGTTACTTAGATACATCTGTTTAAATTTAGATGTTACTTGACCACAAGGATTACTCTATTAAATATGTATCTATAGCGATGGATGAAAAGTGACATATGCAAAGAAAAGGTATACACAAAAGATGAGCGCATAAGGACTAGTGCTGCCGTCACAAAAGGATAGAGAGATGACCACAGAGAGCTGTAGTATTGTAGTATTGTTGGTGGTATTTTTTTTATCTTTGACCTATTGCTAAAGTTGTGGTGATTTCATAATCAATCATCAATGTCACACGGAATAAACTAATAACACACTTGGCCTTAGAGAGTGTCGCAATTTACATAACGATATTACACAAGTGTAAACCACTCGCATCGTTATAATAACATGTTGTATAACAAATACGGGCGTGACCTTTTTAAATACCATATATAGACGAGAACAGAGGAGACCAGCAACAGTGCTGATCAACGATACTTATTACTTGCGTATAGTCTTACGAAACCCATCGGGTTCCGCCAGTCCAAACATTGTAACCAAATGTAAGTGCATCTCAATAAAAGCATTCAAACGTGAAGACGACTATCTGGACCCCCCCCCTTCACCGGCGACCCCGTAACCACCATAAAGTATTTGTGTGTTTTATGATTTAACTTGTTGTTAACTACAAGAATAATTGTAGTTGATGTAGGCACTTCACAAGCCAAGAATGAGACAATGTTTACTGAATTTTTACGGCTTAGTTCTGGTTGTTCAATGGCATCTTAAACCAAGTTTAACCTCAAACTCAGTGTTTTGCATGGGCTAGACTTGGTACCATTTTAAGCTTCGAGGACGGTACTTTAAGACTATTTATAAGAATTACCTAACACTAAAGGAAGGTGGGTGGCGCAGGTGCGGGTCTACCTGATTTCGGACGATGTTTAACTGGGGGGTATGCCAGCACTCACTCAAGCAGTACTTTAATCATAGTTTAACTATGCGTGAAACACCAGTTTACCTCTCTCTACATAATTTATACCGAGTTTAAGATAAGTTTTGTTTAAATTGCTATTGAACAACTGGCCATAAAAGTTGTTGTCCGTTAGCTAACAACGCATAGGGTCGGAGTGGTCAACGTGTTGAACAATCAATAAATGCAATTAGTTCATTGTGAGGCTTTTTTGCAGTAACATGTAAACAGCTGCATGTTTGTAATTAGACCTATCGTCAGTATAGCTGCGATGGTGTTCATCTATATTTACACACATAATAAAATACTTTGTTTATACCACTAATAATTATTAGCTGTAATAACACAGTAAATGTTTTACTTTATTTGTAAACTAGACCTTCATACGAGTATATATTATTTTTTCTATAACCATCAGAAAAGGGTGACATCGACGCTTCGCTATCAAAATTGAAGTTTTCCTTTTTTTACATTCAAAATATAAATATTTTTTAAAAATGTTACTTACGTGGTTTCACATTAAAAAAAATATGTTTTCACTAATAGTAGATTATATGTCAAAGGAGAAAATACGTGCAATTTTGATACGCAACGGAAGAACATTAACATTCTCTTCCAAGATATACCGGGTGACCCAGGGATCTGTAAAAGCCCCATAACTTATTTGCTATTTGAGATATCGACTTCTAGTTTTCTGGAACTGGTACCCACACTTATTCTACATATTTTAAAAATATGTATGTTTTTGTACAGGGTGTCCCAGTATACATAACAGAACAAAGTTATGTTTTTTGAATAGAACACCCTATATTTTCTACTTTATTCTCAACCCTCTTGAGAAGCTGATAAAAATAGTATAACGTACTATGGGTCTATCATGGACGATTGGTTAGTGGAAAAACATGTACACATTGAAAACATTGCAGAAGCGTTCCTAGCAAAGATAGCATCATTATTTATACACTAGATAATTTCCCACATCATAAAGCTCGCTTGGGCGAGAAATGTTATCATCACAATTTCGACAGATAAGAACTCGAATTTCTCTCCTGTTTGTGAAAAAATATAATTCTCTCCTGCGCAATAAAGAAAACAACTATTTCGCGCACTCAATACAAAAATAACTATTTTACTCAAAATAGCTGTAAACATCACCTACAACAAATATAATTTTAAATATTTGTTCATGAATCACCCTGTATATTTTAATAATTATTAAATATAAACATCACATGTAGTTTAATAATAGCAATCTGAATACAAATACCTTCGTTATAATCACAAATATTGAATGAAGTCTATTATTGAAATGTTTGTTGTATTTTAAAGTGTGTGTTAATTACTTTACCTATCAGAGGATGACTTAAGAAATCCAATAATCTTTCTGCACTCGAGGAGTTTCCGATGCTGTTTAGTACCTCCATTTGCGCGTCAGTTGTCGGCGCCAAAATGGTGAAATCTGTGGAAAGGGTTGATTTATTTATGTGGGTCAAAAAATTAATTCTTAAGAGACATTCGCTGATTAAGCGTTTTACCGCCAAATCGTCGACCAGTTTCGATACCTGAGGGAGTTATACTAATTCCGATTTCCCTTCAGCGACTCTACTGCATTATGACTTTAGTCATAAGTTTGTCGTCGACGAGGAATAGTAAAGTCTGCTTAAACTAATATGTTTTGTTAGTCAAAAATTAATTTATTAATAACTTGCATTAATAATTTTCTTGCACATACATCTAAAATACTCTCGCATTAATTATGATTCCACAATTGAGTTCGAAACAATCAAACACTTTTTATTTTGTTTGTATATCTTCGTTGCTGGAATTTGTGCAACTCAACTTGCCATTATCAAAATTAAAGTTTTTCATGTTCCAGAGACATTTTTGTCGACATTTATTTACAATATTATTGTTAAATTTGTTTTTTACCTTTATGTTCAGAAAAAAAAGTTATTTTAAATAGAAGTATTAAATATTTACAAAAATCCATCTTTTATTAGTTTGTTTATAATATATTTTAGGTAGGTTAGGCATTAACATATTTTAAATATTATTTTAATAAAAAAAAATTTGTCTCATGAATGAAATTAAAAGAAGTACAGATTACTATGAAATGACAAATCTCTGATGCTTAAAATACTTTCGTTAGGTACCTCCGCAGAAAGTGGGTCTATATCCATAGCTTCCAGCAAGTGAAGGTTTCTCTTTCGTTCACTTCACTTTCGCTCAACGCTTTTCGCTCACTATCATTTTCATGCATTATTGAAATTTGATTTTATCATAAGAATCTGTAATCTATTCCTTTCATCCATTTCTCGGTCTGCCATTGTGTTAATTTTTCCAATTCTTTCTGATGATGATTTTTTATGCAACATTTTGTAGCTCGCGGCATTTACATTTTCCAGGACATCAACAAGAACATATAACTCTTCATTATCCATTTCCCCAACGTGCACGCAACCACTTTATTTGCGTTACAGAACTTTTTTTATTCTGTTTTTCATACCATTTATTTTTATTTAAAATTTTGAATACAATGTTACAGACTCACTTTCTGGCGAGGTATCGAACAAAATCAAATATAGCACTCAAGAGTAATGTCGCTTTCGTTCACTTGAATTGTATCGTAATAAGATATAAGAATGACTTCCTCACTCTTACTGTAAATAACTATTTCGAACGTCACCTTAGAAAATGAATCTTTCAGCTCTCAATTTAGATAAGACGGTAAAGTTTGCACCACTTGTGAGGAAAGTAAATCCTTTAGTGCAGAAATCAATTTACTTTCTACACAAGTAAGGAAAGTACATTTCTTCCACCACTATGTAGGATGGTAGAGGTATATTAATTGTTTGGTAATTTTTTTCGCTAGCTCTCCTGCTTGAAATGTTTCTCTCGCTACTATTAAATAGTTAACTAAAAATGTCAGTTAAATAAATTTTTTTTGCAATCAACTCCAAATTTCAGTTATTTTGAGTTAACGAGAATTGCATCAAAGACTTTGGCAACTTAAGGCCCTTTCAGGATACGCATGTCGACGACTAGCTGCTTAAGGGGGTAAGTGCCGCGTTGAAAATCTATGCATGTTTGATGGTCAGCATATACATAATTCTGAAGTTAATATCAAATATTAGGAAAATATATTTTGCACATTTAAAGAGGGAGGGTTAAACTATACGTCTAAATAATTTGATTTTTTTTAATCATCAGACAAACTGTATAATTTATCCTGAAAATTACCAGTATTGGATGGATATCTGGAGCTCTTCTCTGCAAAGAATTAAAAATGTAATGCTACAGAAAAATAGTGTATACCTTTAAAAACAATATGTATGTAATAAAATTATCATTAGTTATCAAATAAAGTCGCAAAAACGTAAGAGCTGCACCTCTGCAAACACGAAGTTGCTTCATTTTTGCCGCTGTAATGAACGCCACCTGCATGAAACATATTGCATCAACCCTGGAGGCGTGCACAAACAAAATTTTGGGCCCAATTATTATTTTCTATTAGACCATTCTGGTCTAACTCTGGCGCGAGGCACTTACCCTCTTAATTTAAGCAATCTTGGACAACATCTTACAAGTGCAAAAATAAACAGTGCGGCTGCTTCGTATCGGCACTAAAACTAAAATCTAAAAGGAAATGTAAAAAATTCCTTGCAGTTTCTTGCTACCCTCGTAAAAATTAAGATCTCTAGCAAATATTAAAATAAACAGTGAAGTTGTTCAGTTCCAGGTTTTGGGTAAGTTGTCCACGGTATTTACTGCGTAAGAGATGATGTAGTGGAGAACACAAATGAATCCAAGAAAAAGAGCAATTGGGGATTAATCGTATGTCATTACACCTAATTTTTCTGAAGAAGTTGCAAATCCCAGAAAAATCCATGATCATTGACCACCGAAAGCTTTTAGATTAAAGGCTATTTATTTAACCAAGAAATGTAAATTGAGAAAATCTTAATTACTGGCGAGGCACAGGCACATTTTTGTTTAAGTCACAGCTAATGAAGATTGGGTCCGAGTGGAAGACCATTTCGAAGACTGAACTCCGCCCGTTAGGCTTGCGATGTAAATTGTGTGTATATGATTTTACATGTATTTACAAATTATTTTATACTTATTTTGTAAGCAATGCCAACAAAGATTAATAAACTAAACTAACCTATACAGAGGAGCTGAAAACCTACTAATTATTTACGAATCGTTGCTATACGACTCAAGAGTGACTGTGCAGTACGGTATTATGGCAGGAAAAGTACTTGGCCATTTACAATATAATGGTCAAGTACTTTTCTACATGGCCACAATCCGAATGATCCACCGAGACCTGTTTAGCGCCTCCAATCAGAGAGCTTGACGTAGATTAGCTGTGGCTTAACAAGATGGAGCTAGCTCACACACAACACGCCTAGTAAATTACAAAATTTTGAAATGCGTAGCTGTGGGAACAGTTGGTGTTTCCGCAACGGCTGATTTCAAAATTTGAAAATTTGCTGTTGCTTAAATATTTTGTGTAGATTTGCCTGTATTGTGATAAGCCAGCAAATTTAGAAGCATCGAAGAACAAAATTCGCCACAAGATTTATAATACATGGCCGAAATGAGAAATTGTAGGTACAGATTGAACAAAATACACAAAGATAATTGCTATAGTACCATTTACCTCATAATCATAGACAGAACACATGCGATTTTGTTTATGAATTTGGCTTTGTTTATACACAGGTAAGCGTATTTTACACTACATGTCAATTTGACTAAAATAATTTAAGGAATAACCCGCAAAATTAGGCTAGTATTGTCCAATTTAACAACCTTTGATATGCATGTTTAAGCTTAGTAACTCAATACAGAGATGAAAAATGTCAGTCACATTTTATCTTATATATTTTTTAATGTTTCTACCGTGAGATCGAGAAAAAAATAGTCTAGGCAGATCATGAACCATAAAGCCGCATGCCTTTTCCTAATTTCTAAATTTAAAAATATTTATTGACATTGACAAAGCCGAAGTTGACGTTTGAAGGAACTGAGAAAAGACATGCGACTTTTTGTTCATGACCTGCTTCGACTATTGTTTCTTTAGACATTACGGCATATATCGTGTGAGCCACAAAATTTTGTTTCAGAGTTGGCTGTGAGTTAAATGAGGTATGTCGCATATTGTTACGTCATGAGACTAGATTAGTTCAATTGTCAATTGAATTAGATTAAAAAAAAACAATTAATCTAAGACATGACTGCAATGTTTCCCTCTCTCATGCATGGCCAACTCACACCTTATAATTGAATATTGCAATCTTTAACCACGTGACATTTACAATTTGTCGAATTTTTGAAGTTAGAACGAATCAGCCTACTTATGATTGAACTACTGTGATTATGCAATATGAAAATTGCCTTCTGTCAAAGTTTATTTTAAACTGATTCCAAATAGACGTTTTATTGGTAGGTAATTCGCTGAACAGCTTCTAATATTTTAGCAAACGAATTTTTGCCAGAGCGTTGCGACATTGTAATAATAACTTATTATTAGGTACACAATTATTTGATGTTTCTTTATGTTTATGTCATGGTTACACAGCTTATTTCTTTAAAATAGAATTTATAAATTTCATAAATATGACTTCCGTTATTTCCGTTATATCCCGCACGTATCAAATATTCCCTGGATGAGTTTCTGTTCGTGCATTTTTATGACTGCAATCGTTCCTCGTCTTGAACTCGTGCCGATTATAAACGCAAATATGCACTCGCAAAAAATTATCGGTAATATTTGGTGCATTAGTTTTATTATACTGGGTGTTGACTTGGCGGACGCAACATAGGAAATCGCATGTTAATTTTGAAGTGTTCAAATATTGGCTCCCCTATTTGTTTTAGAGACAAAATGCATTAAACTTTTTTGTAGAGGGAAAAATTCTGATTTTATTAATCACGCTTGCCACTTTAATTTTCTCTAAGTTGAAATAATTAAGAAAAAGTAATGTGAGAAAAAATACTCCTAATTAAGTGGTATTATGCAGACCACAGTTATCAGGATCTTTGCAATATGCTTTCTATCCAGTTTCCAGACAGACCGATACCTGATGAAACCACTAGTCAACGATAGGTAAGCAAGTTTGAAGATAGGGGAACAGTTTTGACTGCAAGTCAAATAACTGCAAGTGTGAAGATAAGAACATACAAGAACGAGATCCAGCAAGACAAAATCAAAAGTAATTAGATATTTTGCTGTACAAGAAAATGCGGATATGAGTACGAGAAAAATAAATCATACAAATGCTTTTAAAGTTTTAAAGAAACACAAATTTATTTCTTTTAAGTGAGTGCCATCAAGAATTAAGAGAGGGTAGTGTAAATCATTTCGAAAACATTTACTTTAACGAAATGACAGCGATATATTGTGCCATTTTGCTATCCGTAGTTGTTGTTTCAATTCCATGGCATGTCATTATTTTTATAAAAACACATTACTTTGCTTAATTATTTCAACTTGGAGAAACGTAAAGTGTTAAGTGTGAACATGAATAAATTCAGAATTTTTCCCTCTACAAAAAAGTTACATACATTTTGTCTCTAATATAAATAGGGGAGCCAATATTTGAACAATTCATTTCATGCGATTTCCTATGTTGCGTCCGCCAAGTCAACACCCTGTATTTGATAATTTCACTGCCTTTTCTAAATAATGCAACATTCTAACATAACATAAAAACAATATTTACCAAACAATAAACGCTTCGTGGTATGATCAAGTTGATCAATAGTAACTCGTTCGTCCAATAGATTTAAAACAAATTCCTCTGGATTGGTGATGTTCATGAAAATTGCATCCAATAAACACTTATCTTCCTTACGATAGCTCAAATTTATTCCATCCAAGACCAATAATTTTAAGCAATCCAAGTGTCCCAATGAAGCTGCCAAAAACTGCATCTCTCCCAAATCTCCAGTCTTGTGTGCCAACAAATGCTTCATGTGCGGCGTCTTGTTTAATTTTATGGCGTATCGTAATAATATATTAACTGAAAATAAAGGAATAAGTTCGCAACTTGTTAAATTAATAAAGAAGTTGGACGAGTAGATTACACTGTATGAATAATAATTATTAATATTATGTTCATTCGGAGAATAAGTTACTTCCAATTAATTAGATTCATAGAGAAGTTACATGGCTAGAATGCGCAGTATTATTATTAATATTTTAGGTACATAAAACATAGTTTTGTTGTAAACAAAAATATGTTTACGGTTTTATATACTGAGATTAATTATCATATTTCTAAAAACGTTAATGTAATTATTTAATTAAAATGCATGATGAAGAATTATATACATTACATATATCAACATACGCAAACATTTGTACGTAATAAATTTGAAACTTTTAAAAATATAATTTTACATTTTATGATGATTTTTATTACACGGTGAGATTTATCGAAATGCGCCAAAAATAAATTAATTCCCGAATATAATTTAAATTTATTTATATATCGCGGAATGAAAACCCTCCGTCACAATCAATCTGATTAAAAGATTCAAATCAAAAGTTAGACTTCCAACGAGGAGTACAATACATTTTTAATTATTGGAAAATGACACACTTCGCTTGAAACGGTTATATTTTACACGATTGAAAACATTTTTTACTTTCTTCGTTACAAAGCAGACGAAAGTATTGTAACGAATTCGTTGATGAGAAACAAGAATTTATACTTAAAATAGCTGTCGGCGTTTTGTACAGGCGTCAGAAATGAAATACCTAAGAAGAAAAGTGGAAGGAGTTACAAAGAGTGAGAGAATGTGAAACGTGGCCATTAGGGAAATATTAGGAAGCACATCCACACAGAAGAAAATAGAAGAGCGCAGTTAAGATATACTGAAGGAAAAAAAAATTAAACACTTTAAAATTGGTGAAATTTCGACCATTTTCAAACCGCCATAACTCAATAGTTTCAATAGATTTTAATAATCCTTTGATGACGAAAAACTTTGAAGTGTCTTCTTTAAAGTCATGCTTGCGAAATTAAGCGTAGCAACTTCCGCCACCCCTCTAAAGCCGCTGTGAAAAAAAAGTTTTTTTTTCTGGAAACCATGTCCAACTTTGGCGATGTCTACGGAGTTAAAAAAAAATTTGTCGACTCGATCCACCATAAAGGCATTAAAATTTGAACTGTATAGACATCGTCAAAATTGGACATGGACCTTTTTTCACAGGGCTGCTAGAAGGGGCGGAAGGGGTTACGCTTAAGTTCGCATGCATGACTTTAAAGAAGACACATCAAAGTTTTTCGCCTTCAAAGATTCATCAAAATCGATTGAAAATATGCCGAGTTATGGCGGTTTGAAAATGGTCGAGATTTCACGAATTTCAAGTGTTGCATTTTTTCCTCCAGTGTATTTAGAACACATAAATAGATTGAGCGAAGTGAGACAAGTGTAGGAGGCAAGAGCAAATGGAAAAAGAACAGGAGGGAGGCCACAAGAAACATAGAATAAAACGCTAAAGGAAAAAGAAACGAGCTGGATGAAGGCAAAATAATTAACAGCGCATAGAAAGGAGTGGATAAAATTCTATCAAAAACCTCGGCTTCTAATAAGGATAAAAATGAGGAAAACGGTTAAGAAAGTAAGAAATAGAGGTTTCAAAAATTATAATCATCCCGAATGGGATACTCCGTAAAAAATGCATTACAAATCAAGTATGGACTTATGTGTGAAAATTAATTTATGGATGCAAATAAGAGATGATCATTCCATAATCTCTACTTACCAACAGTTTCCTTGTAATCTCTAATTGGGGGTTGAATTCTGTTAAGAAACAAATCCAAAAAATCCAAAAACACGTGTTCTTCATGTTGCAAAATCAGTTCAATCGCATTCACTTTTTCCGCATTTTTTAAAAACATGTTAGCTCCCGATTCGATCAAATGTAACGCAGAATTAATTGACCCGCCGGCAACCGCGAAATGGAGAGGAGTTCCGGTCATCGAAAAACTTTTCTTTAAACCACTAACTTCCATTATATACTAAAACATTTTGTGGTAAGTATTTATCATTGTTAATAGGAGACCGTACATTTTTTAATTCTGCCCATTTTTGATTCACATTATAGTCCATATCCATAACGAAACTTTTGTTGGAATTGATATCGGCACCATTTCCGAGAAGTAATTTCAAAAGTTCCAAATTTCCATTAAAAGCTGCGTAGTGAAGTCCGGTTCTTCCTAAATTATCTGCTTTGTTGATATATTCCAATTCGTTGGTAAGATAATTTCGTATTTGACCTTCCCCAATTTTTGTGGTGGCGCATAAAACCTACAATCATGTTTTGTGTGTTATCATTGATGAATAATATTTCTTATATCATAATTTAATACGAAATATGTTCGCAAATCTGTGATTTTAATCATTCTTTTTCCCTATTTTTGGCTTTGGTGATTAATTTTAATCAATATAACGAAATATATTCGAAAATCTGTGATTTTCATCAATTTTTTTTTCCTATTTTTGGCTTTGGTGATTAATTTTAATCAATATAACGAAATATATTCGCAAATCTGTGGTTTTAATCAATTTTTTTTCCTATTTTTGGCTTTGGTGATTAATTTTAATCAATATAACGAAATATATTCGCAAATCTGTGATTTTAATCAATTTTTTTCCTATTTTTGGCTTTGGTGATTAATTTTAATCAATATAAAATTACATAAAAGTTGTGGTTAGTTAGTGACTCGAAAGAAAATTTTATCTATTATAACAACTGCTTTCCTGGCAAAATTCTCATTGCTCAGAGTCGACTCACTCATAAGTTACTCTTCTCTAGAACATTATATTACATAATGTGTGTTACAAATAGCTTTCGCTGGCAAATCAACACAAATTTTCCAAATTGAAAATAGAAATAAGTAATAATCTAAATACATATCAAATCATAGGACATCTGTAGATGCGTTTTGAAATTAGCCAAGAAAGCTAATTTCTCAGCCAAGAAAGTAGTTGTTGCAATAGATAATTTGTTGTATAGTATCTAAACAAAACTTTCGTGTACTCTCATGTGGACTTAAATCACAGATTTGCGACTATATTTCGTTTTAAATCATATTTTTATAATTATCTGCGAAAATGAAATACTTCAATTTATTCGAGTTGCGTCTGGTCGCAAAAAAGCAATTTTATTTGTATGTAACGAATATAAATAAAAGCCGACAATTGTTTTTGGCGTCGACTACGAGGTCATCTGCCACTTCGGTTTTGTTAAGTTATTTCTTATTTCTATATACACTCTGCAATAATTTTAATTTCTTTATAAAAGAAATATTAAATTCCAGACAAGAAAAAATGTACCAAGACCTAAACACAAAAATATCAAATGCACTTACAACAGTTTACTTAATTGTGGATAATAAATATCGAGGTAACTTCTCATTTGATGGTATAAAGGGATTTTTCTAATATTTTACGTAATTCGATTCTTTTCTAAATCTAGTGAGATTTCGTAAAATAAAATTATTTATAACAAATTATCAACAATTTTTAATAATAAAATTTTTATGTATGCCCATACACACATAGATTTTTAGAAAAGCTTTGGAATTGTTTTGAGTGACCTCAAAATGGATATTTCCGTTGGAATTTCAGAGTCGATTATTTTCACGAAAATAATCATTTGTTCTAAGAAAGTCAAAATTATGGTATAACGTAAGCCTGTGAAATTGTAATGTGTCTTTGTTTTGTAGATTAAGAATAGTTTAAAATGACTAAACTTGATTTTCTTGACAATTTAAAGAACTGAAAAGGTTTTGTTGAAATTTTATAGACCGGAAGTGGATTGTTTCTGTTTCAACAAATTTTCTTCTAAATATGGAAGGTATAATAAAAAATATTCAAATAAAAGTGAATACTTTTTTCTAACATCTTGTTAATGAACATGCATTTTTGAATGAGAATACCCTGTCTCATCAAAATCGATTTTCTAAAAATTTCATATTCTTATTGCCACCCAAAATTTCAGATTAATGATCAAAGTATTAATAAATCAAATCAAATCAAATCTAATCAAATATTTAATCGTGTTAGTAGATAATACATCTTTACACAAGTCAACAAATTCAAATACACATGTATAACATAATGAAGATACAAAAAATTACATACATTATTTAAGAGTCAGATATTATTTATATATAATTAAACGCTTTGCAATAACAAATTAAAAATACGCATTGTAAAATGAAAGAACAACAATTCACACATTAAAATAAAATTTAAAATCTGCAGAGATATAATCGAGACAGTAAGCGCTTATAACCTATGTTGAGTCAGTTACCCATTTAGTAATTTATTTAAGTATTCACCAGTAGTGTATGGTTCTATATTTACAAGTAATTTTCGCAGTTCAACTTTAAACTTTTTGTTACTAAAGGTTTTAATAAAGATATATCTATATATGTCCATAAACAATGTGTTAGAAAAAAGTGACAAACCACAAGAGGAGGTAGTAGTATGGCCACAAATATGCAGAAAAGTTTCAATTCACTTGGGTACTCCAAAGAGACCGTTTTTACTTTCTCCGGTACTAAGTACGAGAAAGTATGGTGATCGTGAAAATTTTTTCAATTTTTTTTACGGATGTATCCGCCCCCAGAGACGATTTCAAAGATTCTGAAAAAAAAATTATGTGTGTTTGTGTGCGCGTCTGCGCGCGCTTTATTTCAAAAACTAACAGAGCAATTAACATATAACTTTGAATATAAGTCTTATTTGACAATCCGAAGAACTGAAAAGACAATTTCGTACACCGGAAGTGAGTGTTTACCTTAACTGTTTTTTGTTTATTTTTTTTGATATTTATTTAAATATGAAACATACCACAAAAACATTTAAAGAAACATTGAAGACAACAAAAAAATGAACACCTTTTGTTTGAAAATATTTTTGATAAAATAATTCTATTCGAGTAAAATATGTTTGTTATGTCATATTTGGTTTGTACTTATGAAACGATAATAGTTACAGTAAATTTATGTCAATAATAATTGTAGAGAATACGAAAATGAACAACTTATAAAGAATAATTTTTTTTTTGAAATCTCTTTGGTTTAGACAGTAAACTGTCTATTAGAATTTGAAGTACCATTTCTAATCTTTATCTTTTATAATTTTGACGTTTTAAACGTCAATATCATCCTACAAAACGCTCGATGTACATTTACAGTGTGATTTAAATTGAAAATAAAACATGAAAGTGTAAATAGAAATAACTATGTTACCATCAAATCGAAGAAAGTAGCATGAGACAATCGCCAAAAATGGCCATTTTCAAAGCTCAACAAACGAAGAAGCTTTGATTTTTCGAAACCTGGCCAACTTTTACAGCTTTATTCAGAAATAATTAAGATTCGAAATTCTAGACAAATAATTCAGTTTTCAAGATTTTTTTCACCATCAATAAAATTAATAAAACAATTTATCACCATCAATAAATTTAAAAAAATATAGTCTGATAATTTGAATATTCAACCTGTTCGTAACTCTGCAAAGCAAAATCAAGCCTTACTAAGACTATAAACAAATAACTTATTGAAACAACTACTTCCCTGGCTCAAACCCAAGCATGAGCATTTTTAAGCGTTCGAATATTAAAATTGCGTTGTTCTTTTCTTAAACTCAAAACATTTACAGAGTTTTAATTTGAACAGATTTATTTCTAAATCATCAGGATGGAATATTCAAGAAAAGTCGATGCATTTTATTTACCTAGTTTTTCATTAAATCTCCATTAAACACGAAAATGGGCATTTTCAACGCTCGAAAATCGAAAAAGTGTTGACTTTCTACTTCCTATTGGCTACTTTTACCGCATTATTTCGAAATGATTTGGCTTCAAAACTATTGAAAAATAAAAACATGTCAATCATTCCGTCTTCCAGATAATCGCGATCAATCCAGGAATGGCAAATTAAGCGCTTGAAAATCGAGAAACAAAATTGGTTATTAATAATAAGACTTTAATATAAAAAATATCCATGCCCGTTTCTTAGCTTTTTCAGATAATTGCCATCAAACTCAAAATGTATAATTTTCAACTCTCAAAAACCGAAAAAATATTGATTTTTTAAAAACTGACTAAAATTAAAACTTTCAACTTTAACGGTATGATTGGGGGATAATTGCACCTTAATATTCCAAAAGGTCAAGCCATGTTAATTATATAGTTTTCTTGATAATTAAAATCAAACCCAAGAATGGCCATTTTCAACGCTTAAAAATCGAAAAAGCATTAATTGGACGGTATTATTGGGGAATAATTGGACCTTAATATTTGAAAAGGTTAAGCCATGTTAATTATTGAGTTTTCTAGATAATTAAAATCAAACCCAAAAATGGCCATTTTCAACGCTTAACAATCAAAAAAGCGTTGATTGAACGGTATTATTGGGGAATAATTGGACCTTAATATTCGAAAAGGTCAATTCATGTTAATTATTTAGTTTTCTAGATAATTAAAATCAAACCCAAGAATGGCCACTTTCAAAGCTTAAAAATCGAAAAAGCGTCGATTGAACGGTATTATTGGGGAATAATTGGACCTTAATATTCGAAAAGGTCAAGCCATGGTAATTATTTAGTTTTCTATATAATTAAAATCAAACCCAAAAATGGCCATTTTCAACGGTTAAAAATCGAAAAAGCGTTGATTTTTTAAAAACCAAAAGTACTGCAGACTTCCAATTTATACAGCATTATTTTGGAATAATTTGGCTTTAATATTATTAGAAAAATCAAAGCATGTCAATAATTTCGCGCTTTAGCGCTTGAAAATCGAAAAAGCTTTGATTATTTAAAACTATTCGAAACTAGCACAAAATTGGTAATCAATGATGAGGCATGAATTTGAAAAATATTCATGCTCGTTGAGATCCTAGTTTTTTTCAGATAATCGCCATCAAACCTAAAATTTACAAGTTTCAACTCTCAAAAATCGAAAAAATTTGTATCTTTCAAAAATTGACCTTAATTCAAATTTACAACTTTTCATAATTGGGGAATAATTGGGCTTTAATATCCCAGAAAAATCAAATAACAATAATTATTTAGTTTTCCGGATAATCACCATCAAACCCAAGAATATCGATTTTCAATGACCAACTATCAAAAAAGTATTGATTTTTCAAAAACAGACTTAAATGCAGACTTACAACTTTAACAAAATTATTGAGGAATCATTGGGATTTACCTAATATTCGTAAAAAATAAGAGCATGTTTATTTTTCAAATTATTAAAATCAAACTCAAGAATGATCATTTTTACAGCTCAAAAATAGAAAAAGTATTCTAGTGATATATTCATCCATTTTTTAACTGGTAATAAGTAAGTAGAATAAGGAGACTGTACTGCCAGTAATGTTTATATATAATTTTATTTTCGGACTAGTTTCGGTATTTTTCTTTTATACCATCTTCAGCGAACCTGACGTTTTTCGCTGAAGATGGTATAAAAACTCGAAACTAGTCCGAAAATAAAATTATATATAAACATAACTGGCAGTACAATCTCCTTATTCTACTTTGAAAAAGTATTGATTTTTCAAAAACTGACTTCGAACTTTAAAAGCAGTTGGGACATAATTGGGCTTTATCATTCTAGAAAAATCAAACCACAATATTTATTTAGTTCTTTAGATAATTTCTGAGAATGCCAAAATGAACAACTCATAAAAAAAAAGTTGTTTTCGAAATCTCTTCAGTTTTTGAGTAAATTAACTGACTATTAGAATTTGATTATAGATCATTTGATCATGATGGCCACATCTCCATTTTTTTGTAGATTTTGAGGATTATTAGTTTGTAGCATTTGTGCATTGTTTTGTTTCTCTCGTTTTTCGTTCGATTAAAATAGCATTTTCTCATCACAGTCCTAGTTGATATTCAGTGGTTAAGGCACATATTTATAAATTTTAGCTGTGCCTTGTTACGTTAACATTGTATTAGCCGACATGCATTTCATGTATGAATAAAGTAAAAAAAAATTGTAAAAAAAAGCTTGATGAAGAAGAATAGCTGCATGGTCTAGGAATAGCTGATTAAATAACTGTAAGTTTATAAAACGTTATTCTTGTTTTTACTGCCAAAAAGTTAAAGACAAATCTTTAAGCGCGTTATTCTCGAAATCATGTATTTAAAACGGTGCACACGCTGGAGCCAAATGTAAGCAAATTATCAAAAAAATCTTGAAACTTTCTTTATAGTATCTTTCTTCCTCTAGTATTTATTCATTCTAAATTCACGCAAATTTTCAATTTTCTGATACTCTGAATGGTTTATTTAGGAGATTATAATGTTATATTTTATTATTTTTTGTTTTTTCCGTTTTTTCCTGGTGCCTGTAATCATTTTTTATTTGAGTTCGATTTCAACCCTCTTTATTATGTACAACATTTCTTTTTATCGTATTTTTTTTATATCTCAATTCAGATACTTCCTTTTATTTGCGCCGATTTTAATCCTTTCTATTACGTGTAACATTTGATTTTTTTCTTAAATCATATTTTTTTCTTAAATCATATTTTTTCTTAAATCATATTTTTTCTTAAATCATATTTTTTTCTTAAATCATATTTTTTTCTTAAATCATATTTTTTCTTAAATCATATTTTCTTCTATATTTCAATTCATATACTTCCTTTTATTTGGGCCCGATTTAAATTCTTTCTATTATGTATAACATTTTATTTTTTCCGAAATCATATTTTTACCTAATTTTTTTTTTTTAAGAAAAAAAAAACTATTGTGAATAATATTTTTGACTTTTAAATGAGATGGGGGTATTCTCATTCAAAGGTATATTTTTTAAACTCGATTTTTTTTTAATAATCGAAGAAAACGAACAATAACATTTCTCTTTTTTGAATTTTTGATCTATAATTTTAAAACTATAAAAATTATATGAAATTCACATTGGCCACAGTTTTCTAGAACACTAAAATAAACAACTTATAAACAAGTTTTTCTCAAAATCCTACCAGTTTAAAAAAAATTATAATCGTGAAAAATATTACAAAATCCTTTCTTGACCATCAGATCTCAGAGAGATTACATAATTGTCACATCAACATTTCTTTTTATTACAAAGTTCTAAAATTTATTTTTATTTTATAAATGCAAATTCAATAATTTAAACAAATGCATTTAACATTTAACAATTTTAAATCAATTAGTTTTTTTTTTTTAATATCATCATGACTGATCAAATTCACTAATTTTAATCATAATAAAATGTTAGTGATATGTTTTAATATTTTCGATTATTTCATTTGCGAGTCACTAGCATTGCTTTTGCTGCAATTATTTTGCTGCACTGTGGCTTGTTCTTCGCCTGAAGAAGCCACAGCATAGCGAACGCAATATAGAAAATTTGAAAATCAAATACTCGTTATTATTAAAGTTAATGTGGATTTCCCTATTAGTTACTTTATATGTATAATTGATTAAAAGCGTAATTATTAAAGTTAATAAATCAGCTAAATACTAATTTGTTAAAATGTTTTTCGTAGTTAAAAACAAATTCATCAAATCGCGATCAAAATGTGAAATACAAATGATTTTTTTTAATCCTCACATACCTGTAAATACGTTATTCCATAAGGACCAACACCGCCATTTCTTAGTTCCGGATAATTTTCCAAAATTTTGAAACTTGTTAGGGTCCGCATGTTTTCATCTAAAGTCTGATAGCACTCGTGTTCAAAGAATGACAAATATTTTTCGACCTGAATACCTTTCATATACATTTATATCATCTGTGGTTTTCGACTTCCTTTATTATAATAATATTTACCAACCGACATGTGAATAAATGTCAACATTATTGTTTTTATGCAGTGGCTCCTGATATTAACAACATAACTACTGGATTAAAGGTTGTTGAAATTAGGCACTTGATTGGTTTCACAATTTTTTACAATTTATACCGACTAGTTTCGATCTTTACATCATTATCTAGGAATGAAGTGCCTCATTAATTAAAATATTAAAAAGGTTTCACCACGTGATAAACGAGAACCAAATTCAACAAATACTGGAATTTTAAATAGTTAATGTGCATACATCGGTAAAATAAAAACTACATGGATAAAGGATCTCGCTATTAATGGACGGTTAGGCAAATTGCTCAACAAATACCGCAATCTGGGGACCTCAAAATTGATATTTCCGTTAAAAAATTTAATTAACTGTTACGACCACTACACTAAACTCTCTCGTACTTTATAGGAAGAAAGTAAAAATAACTAACATTTGTGTATTTTATTCCACATAGTCTACAATTTATTAAAATAATTAGATAAGTGTAAAAAATATTATGCCAACTGCACTTTTGTTGTTTATTCTTCCGCCCCATCTTCATTAATATACAAATTAGAAACAACCTTACTTGTTGCAGAAAGCATTAAATAAATTCGAAATGTAGCCTGAATATATGAATATTCATATATTCAGGCTACATTTCGTTTTATTGAATTTATTCATTAATATGTTCTTTACTATTTTTTATAATTATTTTGTCTTGTACTGTTATATTAATTACCATATTAATCGAATGATATTAATGAATTCTTATAAAATGGATAAATCGTGCCCTTTGCAGATGTCCTTGTTACCTAGATATGTTATTGCCTCTAGCCAATTAATTCTTATGAAGGATCAAAACTAATTTAAATTCGAAGAGAATATATAATCTCCAATTATAATTTAAGCATTCCCTAATTACCTTTCATCACGCAAACTGCGGTAATAAAGAACAACATCCTCCTGCGTAGACTCTTGAGGCTGTCTCATATTTTAAAATGCTAAACTAAAATTAGCCGACAGAAATAATAAATGTTTCCTTTAGTTAAATGGGGGGTATGTTAATTCAGCACAACATGCCATTTCATAATTTACTCAAATGTTTACTTCAAAGAAACATTATCACTTACAATTCTACTCAAGTTAACTCAAATAAATAAATTACGATTATGTAAATAAATTTGTACAGCGAAAATAACAATTTACTACATGTTTTTAAAGATAACTTATAGTATACGAGTGGTATTTGTACCCTAGAAAATTTAGACAAAGTTATTTAATTAAATAAATGTAACTTGATTGTGTATTACTTAAATAGAACTGAAAAATGCGATAATTTTCGTAATCTACAGTTATGAGTCGTACAAATATTGCAAAATGGAACGAAGTTCTTTTGAAATCGAAACTATTTTGACACGAGATCAAATGCATTTATTGCTGCAAAATATTTTTTGAAAAATCTTAATTTTATTAAAATAAAAATATTGATCTGAACATCTTGTTACTTTATCTCATTTAACGGTATAATTATTTATATTACCGACGAGAAGTTAGACATAACTTTCCAGCCACGAATTTTAATTAACAATCTTAATAAAATGATAATTAATTTTGTTTTTAATTGCAAAAACGAATTAAGTAATTTTCCGTTTTTCTCTTATTTTTAATAAACTTTTTTTTTCAAAACACTTATCCGAAGACATGTTTCATATAAAAAAGAAACTTAAAAGTTAGTTCAAATAAAAATGAATAACTTTGTGGTATCACTTTAACATAATAAAATGATACCAACAAAGTTATTCGTTTTTATTTGAATTATTCAAAATGTATCACCTCCACAATTACTTTTTCAAAAGTTGGTGTTTGACATACTTTAGGAATAATTTTAATAGCCATAAATGTTGTCTATGATACTATTAAGAACACTAATAATAATTAACGTCTCGTTTTTCTTCTATTTTTTTTGAACATTATTTTCATGAAACACGTAATATTCGAAGACATGACCAACTTATAAAAATCAAAAATTGCTGTTTGACTTCATTTCGAAATGATATTGTTGGCGACAAATATTCTTAATAGTCTTGCTAACAATGTTTAATAATAACTAGAGGATAGTTTTTCTTTTATTTTCTTTAAACAATTTGTTTCTTGAAACGCACAATATTTGAAGATATGGTCAACTTATCAAAATTCAAAGTCAATGTTTGACCCTATTTAGAAATGATTTTGATAGTCACAAGTACCTTTTAACAACATTTAATAATAATTAGATGACTGGCTTACTTTCATTTTCTTGAAAAAAAGTCCTGAAATATATAATATTCGAAGATATGGTCAAGTTGTAAAAATCAAGTCACTGTTTAGAAATGATTGTGCTGGCTGTAAATATTCTTTATAGTCTTATTAACAATATTAAATCATAATTAGAAAATGGGTTTTCTTCCACTGTATAAAAAAAATTCCTGAAACGTGTTATATTCGAATTATAGAAATCAAAAGTTACTATTTGACCTCATTTAGAAATTATTTTTATGACCACAAGTATTGGTAACAATGTTTAATAATAATTAGAGGATGGTTTTTCTTAGATTTTTTTAACATTATTTCTTGAAATGCACAATATTCAATAAGATATGGTCAAGTTAGAAAAATCAAAACTTAATGTTTGACCCAATTTAGAATCTATTTTAATAGCCAAAAATGTTCTTCAAGGTCCTTTTAAAAACATTTAACAATAATTAGATGGCCGTTTTACTACCATTTAGTTGAACTTTATTTTCCTGAAACGTATAATATTCGGATATATGGTCAAGCTATAAAAATGAAAAGTCACTGTTTGACCACATTTAGAAATTATTTGATTGCTATAAATGTTCTTCATAGTCTTATTAATAATATTAAATAATAATTAGAAGATGGTTTTTCTTCCACTATATTTAAAGAATTAAATTTAAACCCATAATATTCGAAGACATGGTCAACTTATAAAAATCAAAAGTTACTGTTTGACTTCATTTAGAAATGATATTGATTGCCACAAATATTCTTCATAATGTTGTTAACAATGTTTAATAATAATTAGAAGATAATTTTTCTTCTACTTTGTTTAAACATTTTTTTCTTGAAACGCTCAATATTCGAAGATATGATAAGTTAGAACAATCAAAAGTTAATGTTTGATTCCATGTATGGCCACAACTGTTCTTCATAGTCCTTTTACCAACATTTAATAATAATTAGATGACCGTTTTACTTCCATTTTGTTGATTTTTTTCCCCTGAAACGTATAATATTCGAACATATGGTCAAGTTATGAAAATCAAAAATCACTGTTCGACCTCGTTTAGAAATTATTTTGATGGTCACAAATATTTTTCATAGTCTTGTTAACAATTCTTGATAATAATTAGAGGATAGTTTTTTCTATTTATTTAAACAATTTCTTCTTGAAATGCACAATATTTGAAGATATGGTCAACTTAGAAAAATCAAAAGTTACTGTTTGACCTCGTTTAGAAATTATTTTGATGACCACAAATATTTTTCATAGTATTGGTAACAATGTTTAATAAAATAAGTGGATAGTTTTTCCTCTATTGTGTTTAAATATTTTTTTTTTTGAAATGCACAATATTCCAAGATATGGTTTATTTATAAAAATCAAAAGTTAATGTTTGACCCAATTTAGAAATTATTTTAATGGCCTCAAACATTTCCCAAGAATTAGATGACCGTTTTACTTCCATTTCTTTCATTTTTTATAATCTTAAGTTATAAAAATCAAAAGTCACTGTTTGACCTCATTTAGAAATTATATTAAGGGCTATAAATATTCTTTATAGTCTTATTAACTATATTAAATAATAATTGGACATTTTTGGAACATTTTTTTCCTGAAACGTATAATATTTGTAGACATGGTCAACTTTTAGAAATCAAAAGTTACTGTTTGATCTCATTTAGTCTTGTTAACAATGTTTTATTATAATAAGAAGAAAGTTTTTCTTCTATTTTGTTTAAATATTGTTTTTCTTGAAACGCAATATTTGAAGATATAGTCAACTTGGAAAAATCACAAGTTGATCCCATTTAGAAATTATTTTGATGGCCACAAATGTTCTTTAAAGTCTTTTTACCAACATTTAACAATAATCAGATGACCGTTTTACTTTCATTTTATTGAATTTTTTTTTCCTGAAACGTACAAAATTCGAAGATATGGTTATAAGTTATAAAAATCTAAAGTTACTGTTTGACCTCATTAATAATTTTGATAGCTTTAATGTTCTTCATAGGGTTATTAACAATATGAAATACTAATTAGAAGATGGGTTTTCTTGCACTTTATTTGAACAATTTTTTCCTCAAACGTATAATATTCGAATACATGGTCAACTTATAGAAATCAAAAGTTACTGTTTGATCTCATTTAGTCAAAATTTTGATGGCTATGAATGTCATGCATGGTCTTATTAACAGAACTGAATAAAAATTAAAAGACCTTTTTTCTTCCATTATATTTAAACATTTTTTTCCTGAAACGCATAATATTCAAAGACATGGTCAATTTAAATAAATCAAAAATTACTGTTTGGCTTCATTTAGAAATGGCATTAAATATTCTTTATGGTCTTGTTTACGATATTAAATAATAATTAGAAAATATTTTTTCTTCTATTTTGTATAAACAATTTTTTCTTGAAACGCAAAAAAAATCAAAGACATGGTTAACATACACAAAATCAAATGTTTGACTTTTAGAAATTATTTTGATGGCTATAAAGGTTCTTCATAATGTTAATAACAATATAAAATATTAATTGGAGGACCGTTTTTCTTCCATTATATTTAAACATTTTTTTCCAGAAAGGCGTTATATTCGAAAACATGGTCAATTTATATAAATCAAACGTTACTGTTTGGCCTCATTTAGAAATGATTTTAATGGCCTTAACACTTTGCACTCGAGGCCTTTTTCACTCGGACGAACCAGCAACTCGAGACGATTTTGGCTATATAAGGGAAGTGTTTACAGGTACTTTAATATCATTAGGTTAGGTTTGGTTAGGTTGTGTTAGTTTGGGTTACGTTAGGTTAGGATGCATCACACCTCCCGAGCGCAGTAGCAGCGGCGAGTGGACGCATCAAATCCTCTGGGCCAAAACCAAAACTTTAAACGCGTTTTTCTCGAAACAAGATTTTTCAAATCTACGGAACTTGTAACTTTTTAACTGTTTAACCAATCAACTTCGCGTTTAGCAAACCTTAAAGGAAACAAAATTCTCTATAGAATAGATCTGTCAAATCGTAAAATTTCGATCATTACCGATTTTTTACAGGAGTCCAAAGTCGAAAAATCATGCGAAAAACTATGCTTTGTTTTCAAGTGGCCGCCATTTTGTTTCTATAATGAATTTTTTCGTAATTTTGGTGTATTCTATTCTTTGGGACTTAAGCTTTAAGGTCGTTCTGGTTTCATGCTTCTAGGTGACGAATTGTGACCTCCAGGGTTCCCGCAGAAGAGCTATTTTTTTAAACAACGTTTCCTGAAGCGGCAATTTAGAAAAAAAAACCACAACTCAATAAATCTACTTACTAAATGTAGAAAAGACTAAAAATAGCTACAATTAGTAGTCTTAGTAAGACTTAATGTTGCAGAGTCACGAACAGGCTGAATATTCATATATTCAGGCTATTTTTTGTCTTTATTACATATATTCAATAAATCTGCAATATAATTAAAATAATTAAATAATCTTACTACTATTCAAGAGTAATTTAGGTTTCAAACCCCTTACAAAAATCAAGACTGCTATTAGTTATCACCTAGTTCACAGTTTACAGTCGCAACATTCCTCATAATTCATCTACTACAACACTATGTGTTTGTTGCCTTAATAACCGTGTTCATTAAAGTTTACTAGAGCAATGAATCTTTAACTAATTTGAAATTGTTGCGGATAAACTGCAAACTTATACCGCAGCTACCTTTTTCTGAATCTCATTAGGAAAAGTTTTGAAAGTCGGTTTACGGAATGCATAAAAGTTCCTCTGTTCTTTAAACGTCCTCGCAACACTAAATCCGTTCTCTTATCGATGGATTTTCCTTGAGCAAGTGAAAGACGTGCGGAGACTTTCCAAAAATATAGCCGCAAATAGAATTCAGGTATAAAAGTTTTCCCTTTTTCTCGAGTGAACGGACAAAGTTTTATTTACTCATTCCAAGTTTATTCATATTATCATTACTATACAAACTCTTATTTGCAGTGTTCGTCTAATGATTATACTCATGGTGTTTTATGAATTAGTTCCATCAGATGGGATAATGTTTATTAATATAAGCTAAATATTCCGTGAAAGGTGGTGTAGGTGGCGGTCAATTTATGCTTTTGCCTCGTGGTTATTTTAATTTACATTATTGTCGCCTTTATATTTTGTACCGTTTCATTTTGTATATCGTATAAATTCACATTGTGATTACTGCAAAATTTTCTTAGTAATTACAGTCAAATAGAATACAAGCATTATTTTTATTTTAAGGGGTAATATAATAGGTGAGGCCGAAAGGCTTCTGTCGATGGTCACTTGTAGCTCTTATTAAAGTTTCAATAAATGTATTCATCTTTATGCACTTATTATCGAGGACGTTTTTATTAATCCCAACGTCGGAAATGCACGAGTGCAAAACAGGAGTTACATTTTCGAAAGTTGGGATTCACATGAGTGGGCATTTATAAAAAATCTCGATTATTATTTTTAGGAAGATATATGAAGAATACGTGGAGAGCGGAAACAAAATATGCACGCCACTGAATTAGGTTAGGTGTTAGCCGATTTAAACAGCTTATTGGCGCACATCAGATCACGTGATGTTTAGATAGTATTGTCGCTGAAATAAAAATGTTATTGTCCGCTCAGGTGAAACCTCAGTAATTGGTTATTATATGTACATAAAACCACGTGCCTGATTGTAATCTTAGAGTTAAAATAGTAAACTATATCTTTTGCGTTTAATATTTCAGTCTCGCCTTATTTATGGAGAATTGTAAAAATCCAGGTTACACATTATAGAAATTTCAAGACATTCATTGCCGTAAATATGGTTTTAAAGTTATCAGTCGTAAATTCAGTCTGCCGTTTTCAAATAGCACCCATTGAGGACATAAATTTAAGCAAGTATATCTTCGGGATTCTCCAGCCTTCCTATTCCCTTAACTCTCCAGATAGCTTGAAGATTAGCATTTATTTCAACAGAAATGTAAATGTATCAGTGAGTTATGTTAATATTCTAAGTTATTCAGGAAGGTGTAAACTTAAGGTCTGCAAAAATAGTGCTGAAATTTGCAATTATCAGACACACAAATTTAACCACGTAAATCCCTATGGTGCACTGTAGATATGGTAAAGCAACAAGTTTACGAGTTTGATATTAATACTAACAATATTCTGACCCATAGAATTGTATTTAAACGAATTAACAATTTTGCAACTCACTCGGTAGCGCACGAACACGAGCTTAAACTAAACTCAATATCACCCTATTTGCCCGGTGGTAACAAGTTGCAATCGAATCAGAAACGGCACTTAATTACGAGATCGCTGCGTGGTGAGGGCGTTTTACTGTCTAGTTAAATGCGTTTGCACCCTTACTATTGTGGTTTATGTTTATATAATGTGGATTTTTTCAAATTAATTAAATTAATTATTTGGTTTCATTTTTGTATAATCTCCTGCACCTGTTGGAAGAATATTCAGAAGAGTCCACCTGTGGATTCTGGAGTCGAAATTAATTGTTATTTTTTATAAGTTTAACTTTTATCTCATTTTATTGGCAGGTAATACAAAGCATAATTAATTAATAGAATCGTAATATGTGTGTTTTATTATTTCTGAAGTATTTTTTTAACATTTTGCGATTAAGCCAAGATATCTTAGTTATTCTATGGTTATATGCTAAGGTATTTGTCTTGAACATTAGGATTTAAGATATTTGTAATGTGTGTTTCTGCCAGAAGTTTGTTTGTGGTCGTTCATTTGTTTGTTTATAATATAATTATTTATTTTATTTCGGGATTTTCCGCGTTATTGTCTATAACGCAATTTTTTTATTGTTTACGTGTGTGAAATGGATACGGATGGTGACGGTTGCAATTGAAGAAGAATTGACAATTGAAGACAAATACTTCAAATACAAAGCATGATTATATAAAAATATGTGTGTATGTTTCAGTTTATACAATTTATTAAAAATATGATTCTTTAAAATATATTTTTGTTCTTAAACAAATTAACCAAACTGTCAATAGATGTAGATGGCCTAACCATTTTATGCTTTCCACTATGAAAACTAATATCCTATATCATATTCCGAATAGTAAGAAGTTTATTATGTAAAAATTGTTTTCATAAAATGATATTTATTCAATTAATTAAAATTTACGGTCATTTTTGGTCTATAATTATGAAAAAATATATAAAATATACTAAGCTGACCCGACAGACATTGTCCTGTCTTAACTATGAATATTGAATTCGAATTGGAATAATTCATAAAAAAAAATATTCAAAAACATAGTGTTTATTATTGTAATGCTCTATGATGCACAACATTCTTCGTTTTATTTTCTGCCAACGTATTAAAATCGATACCATAATCATGAATTGAGCAAAGTAACTACTGCGCTGCGCCGTCATCCGTGCGTAGTCCTTTAAAATCAAGCAAGGTAACTGGTGACGAACGACGGCTCCGCTGCTCTGCGCTGTCGTCCGTGCATGGTCCATATATGTATATATTTATATATATTAAGGCAGATAACTGGTGACTGACGACGTCCGTGTGTGGCCCATTAAAATTAAGCAAATAAACTGGTGCGTAAACCTTAAAAATTAAGCAAGCGTGACGAACTACGGCTCCGCTACGCTGCGCCGTCGACCGCGAATGGTCCATATATATTAAGGCAGATAACTGGTGACAGACTACGGCTCCGCTGCGCTGCGCCGTCGTCCGTGCGTAACCTTTAAAAATTAAGAAAGGTAACTGGTGACGAACGACGGCTCCGCTGCGCTGCGTCGTCGTCAATACGTGGCTTATTACTGGTGACGAACGACGGCTTCACTGCGCTGCGCCGTCGTCCGTGTGTGGCCCATTGAAATTAAGCAAATAAAGTGGTGACGATAATGGCCGAAAACGGTTTAGGCTCTAATTTTTGAAATTCACGATCGCTTTAACGTGCAATTATTGCTTCAAAAATTCATAATTTTTTTAATAATCAACAGATTTGAACTAAATAACAAAATTATTAAAGCTTAAGAATGTAAGAAGTGTATTGTTAATAATAAAAACATCTATCGCCAGTTGAAATATTTTTTTTCGAATTTTTGAAATTCATGATCACTTTAACGTGCAATTATTGCTTCAAAAATTCATAATATTTTTAATAATCAACGGATTTGAACTAAATAACAAAATCATTAAAGTAAAAGAATGTAAGAAGTGTATTGTTACTAATAAAAACATGTATCGCGAGTTGAAATATTTTTTTAGAATTTTTGAAATTCATGATCGCTTTAATGTGCAATTATAGCTTCAAAAATTCATAACTTTTTTAATAATCAACGGATTTGAACTAAATAACAAAATTATTAAAGCTAAAGAATGTAAGAAGTATATTGTTACTAATAAAAACATGTATCGGCAGTTGAAATTTTTTTTTTAGAATTTTTAAAATTCATGCTCGCTTTAACGTGCAATTATTGCTTCAAAAATTCATAACTTTTTTAATAATCAACGGATTTGAACTAAATAACAAAATGATTAAAGCTAAAGAATGTAAGAAGTGTATTGTTACTAATAAAAACATGTATCGGCGGTTGAAATATTTTTTTTAGAATTTTTAAAATTTATAATCGCATCAACGTGCAATTATTGCTTCAAAAATTCATAACTTTTTTAATAATCAACGGATTTGAACTAAATAACAAAATTATTAAAGCTAAAGAATGTAAGAAGTGTATTGTTAATAATAAAAACATCTATCGCCAGTTGAAATATTTTTTTTCGAATTTTTGAAATTCATGATCACTTTAACGTGCAATTATTGCTTCAAAAATTCATAATATTTTTAATAATCAACGGATTTGAACTAAATAACAAAATCATTAAAGTAAAAGAATGTAAGAAGTGTATTGTTACTAATAAAAACATGTATCGCGAGTTGAAATATTTTTTTAGAATTTTTGAAATTCATGATCGCTTTAATGTGCAATAATAGCTTCAAAAATTCATAACTTTTTTAATAATCAACGGATTTGAACTAAATAACAAAATTATTAAAGTTAAAGAATGTAAGAAGTATATCGTTACTAATAAAAACATGTATCGGCAGTTGAAATTTCTTTTTTAGAATTTTTAAAATTCATGCTCCCTTTAACGTGCAATTATTGCTTCAAAAATTCATAACTTTTTTAATAATCAACGGATTTGAACTAAATAACAAAATTATTAAAGCTAAAAAATGTAAGAAGTGTATTGTTACTAATAAAAACATGTATCGGCGGTTGAAATATTTTTTTTAGAATTTTTAAAATTCATAATCGCATTAACGTGCAATTATTGCTTCAAAAATTCATAACTTTTTTAATAATCAACGGATTTGAACTAAATAACAAAATTATTAAAGCTAAAGAATGTAAAAAGTGTATTGTTACTAATAAAAACATGTATCGCCAGTTAAATTTTTTTTTTTTAATTTTTGAAATTCATGATCGCTCTAACATGCAATTATTGCTTCAAAAATTCATTTTTTTTTTAATAATCAACGAATTTGAACTAAATGGCAAAATTATTAAAAAAATTCTCAACCGCGCACAGAATCTTCCGCAGAATATTTTAATTCGTAACACCACCGCAAGCGACATTCCAACCACCAAGAGATGGCGCGCGTATTATAAATCAATCGTTATCACCAATTTATGTATTTAAAGCCGACTTAATTGTTCATTGGATGCAAGTGTTGCAATTGAGCTCAGTGCAGCATTTGCTGTTAATATTTTGTTTATATTTTTTTTTTTATAATTTCAGCTACTTATTTAATTACATTTATCGATACGAATCTACAGGGTAAGCCCATTAAAACCCATTAATAACCGTCGGCGCAAACAATGGAAAAGGAATAACTGATCGAGCGGTCGATCGCCGAGAGTAGAAAATTATTAAAGTACTAAAACCGCTATTAAAAAATAGGGGTTGGTGGTAGAAGGGTGAAAATTTAGGGTTGTATGAATTTTTTTAATGCCGAATCATAAAAAAATTAAAATAAAAAATTTTGTCCAAAAAATAAAAATAAAAAATTTGCGGTAGACCACTCTTATCATTTAGGGGTAATAAAAATAGTTTACGTCCTATTCTCAGACCTATTCAATATACACACAAAATTTCATAAGAATCGGTCAAGCCGTTTCGGAGGAGTTTTGTTACAAACACCCTGACACGAAAATTTTATATATTAGAAGATATTAAAAATAATTGTGGACCATGTTTCAAAGGTGCAAAAATTAAATTCAGTTTATTCACAAAACGTTTTATTTATATGGTCACTAGGGATCAATGGCAATTGCCCCCCATCCCCTGAGACTAGATTGTTTATCCTTTATGGTGGTATTTATAAAATAGATGTAAAATTTGTGTTATTCATTTTTTCATTAAATTATTTTAAAAATTTGTTTCGAGTTCCCCTCCCTTAGAAACTTCTGCCTATACGTGATATTAACTCAAAATGCATAATTGGCACTTTTTAAAGTAGATTTCAAAATTGTGTTTTAATTTTTAAATTGCAAATCTACCAAATGCGTTGTTCGATTTTGATTATTATAACGTCGAATTGAGTGCAATTGAAACTGGCTAAGATATGTTGTGTCAAAATCAACGCAAAACGTTAAAATTGTCAATTTAGAAGATATTCAATAGCGATTTTGATTATCGATTTTGCACAAACTGCTAAACGCGTTATCCGATTTTGAAAATTCTAATATAAAACTGTACAGAATTTTGTGCAATTTAAAATTGTTTAAGAAATGCTTTCGTTAGTTAACGCAAAACGTCTTATTCACGTTTTTAAAGCCCGAATATTTAAACATTTTATTTTTAGAAATTGTATTGCCGAACGTGTCAATTATTCAAAGTCAAAATATGGAAAAGTTGGTACTATTTTAAAAAATGTTACGAAATTTTCTCGCATAATTAACATAAATGCAAAAATCGCATTAGTTTAGCATTCGAAATTTTTGAAATCTTGATTTTGATTTTTGAAATTACAAAATTATCGCTGTTCGATTAGGATGATTTACCGTAGAGATTAGGTTTGGTGACGAGGATTCAGGTTTGATGTAGTTTAATGTTTATGTTTTTGTTTTAGAAGGGTGCCTTAGTATTAAGGATATTTTAATGGGCTGACACTAGGGTCTTCTTTGAAAAATGAAAATACAAGTTCTTCTCTATTGTAGACCTCGTGAACGCATTTAATTGTGCATTTCATGAAATTTGAATCCATAAACTACAGGTATACGTATACATTGCTGTATTTACTATCTTTGTTTTTAAGTAATCGTTCTCAGAATGTGCATTCACATTCAGAGGTGTATTAAGGTCGGTAGAGGCCCCGGACGTTGAAGAAAATATTGGGCCCTTTAAAAAAAGAGACGGTGAACATTTTTATAGAATGTCAAAGCACAGTTTTGGGTAAATTTGGAAAGTTTGGAGTTTGTTTCAATTGATTTTAAATTAAGCTAAATTGAATTTGAAAACTTTAAACTATAAACTGAACCCTAAAAAATGTAAAAAATAAGTAAATAGCCATCTGTATTCGGTTTTTAAACAGTAAACAAGATCATTTTTTTCTTCACATCTGTACTTTCGCTAATCACTTACAATTCACTAGCCAGGGAAGTAGTTGTTTTAATAAGTTATTTGTTTATAGTCTTAGTAAGACTTAATTTTGCTTGCAGAGTTACGAACAGGTTGAATATTCATATAATCAGGCTATATTTCGTTTTATTAAATTTAAGAAATTTAATATATAGACCAAACTTTCACATAGAGTCTATACATGAAAAAAATATTTTAGGGACAGTTAAGGTGGTTCGATTATGTTTGCTACACGAAATAAATTATTATTATTATATTATACTGACTGAAAGAATTTATTAAACACATGTACCATGGAAAATCTACAAGACCTGGAAAATATGTATTGACAAAATTAAAGAAGCAGTAAAATGAAGCATAGCAAGAAAAAAATGCATAGAAAAATATGAATGCAATCAATTCTATACATGAAGAGCACAGTTGCTACCATTACTACTTGATAACACAGGCCAACAGTTGTTTTGGTGCTGTAATTTGATTTTTAATATAAATTTGATGCCTTGAATTCAAATATGGTATTAATGTTTGCCTAGAAGCTCAAATTTTTAAGATATAACATGTTTGTGAAATAGCGAATAAACTCAAATCTGTAGGTGAAGAGCACTACTAGAGTTACTACTTGATAACACAGGCCTACTGTTTTTTTTGTGCCGGAATATTTATAGTTGATTGCATATAAATTTGATGCCCTAAATTCAAATATGGCGTTAATTATTGATAAGGAGCTCAAATTTCTAAGATAGAACATTTTAGTGAAGTATACGTTACACTATTTTAATTAATCTATGAATTAAATAAAAAACTAAACCCGAAATTTTGTAATTTTATTATACAAATATATATTATTACATACAAATATATAGTTAATCATCGATGATTTACCTAACACCACCTGATGCGTACATATGGGGGATGTTGAAATAGGCTGATCTGTGTACTGATCCACCTTCTGACATTCCGGAATTGCGGGTTAAAATTCAGGGTTTTTTTCGTGCCATGCAACAACCTGTGTTCACAGACATGTTTGTGAACCTTCGCGAACGCTATGAACACTGCTTGAAACTGAACGGAGGTTATCTTGAACATCTGTTTTATCGGGAACGTCGTCGTGAATAATGTTTGTAACGGTATATAATGTAAAAATAATAAATATTAAACGTTTCATAATTTCAGTACTGTTTATTTTGCCGCATACTGTAGAAGAAATATTATAAATTGGCTAAGAATTCAATTTCCTGATAATTTCCATGAATTTAATGCAATTTTATTTGATTTTCTACTTGTACAATGACGTGGAAGTGGTTCCAACACGATGGAGCACCATTCCATTGTAGAAGAAATATTATAAATTGGCTAAGAATTCAATTTCCTGATAATTTCCATGAATTTTAAGCAATTTTATTTGATGTTCCACTTGCACAATGACGTGGAAGTGGTTCCGACATGATGGAGCACCATACCATTGTATAAAATATATTGTAAATTGGCTAAGAATTCAATTTCTTGATAATTTCCATGAATTTTAAGCAAATTTATTTGATTTTCCACTTGAACAATGACGTGGAAGTGGTTCCGACACGATGGAGCACCTTACCATTATATAAGAAATATTATAAATTGGCTAATAATTTAATTTCCTGATAATTTCTATGAATTTTAAGCAATTTTAGATGATTTTCCACTTGTACAATGACGTGGAAGTGGTTCCAACACGATGGAGCACCATACCATTGTAGAAGAAATATTATAAATTGGCTAAGAATTCAATTTCCTGATAATTTCCATTAATTTTAAGCAATTTTATTTGATTTTCCACTTGTACAATGACGTGGAAGTGGTTCCAACACGATGAAGCACCATACCATTGTATAAAATATATTGTAAATTGGCTAATAATTCAATTTGCTGATAATTTCCATGAATTTTAAGCAATTTTATTTGAATTTCTACTTGCACAATGACGTGGAAGTGGTTCCGACACGATGAAGCACCATGCCATTATGTAAGGAATATTAGAAATTATTAAGAAATTTCCTGATAGATGGATTTTCCTTGGACACCTCGATTGTACACCTATGGACTGTTATTTCTAGGGAGACATGAAACAAAAAGTTTGTAGCGTTCCAATAAATACAAAGGAACAATTACAAGATCGGATAATAAACGCTGCTAAAGAACCTTGAAATTGTTGTATTAATGCACTTGGGACGTAACTTGAATATTTAGCATTTAATTTTGTTCGTGACTTAATAAAATAAAATTCATTATTGATAATTGCATTCGTATTATTAAAAATGTTGCTTGTTACTGCTGGAAAATTAGTAAAGATGGCAGTAATTTTACTTGATGTAATTGATCTTATTCTTATTTTATTTTGTTTAGAATAACATTATCTACTTCCTGTTCTCGTTTGAAAAAAAAAACATTTTTTCTTGTAGACCAATGCAATCCATAATTAAACTAAATTTAAAAATTCAACTTCATACGCCTTTTAACACTTGAAAGACAGCATTAAACAAAAAATAAAAAAAATGTTATCGTGTTAAACGGTTATTTAATTTTAGTACTAATCTTATTAAGTACATACAAGCTATTAAAAGTTTACATTATTAAAATAAACGTTCAAAATACGATCGCACTGTTAATATCAGGAGTATGAATAATAGGATATTGTCACGTTACAATTAATTATTTATACAAAATTTAATTTGAGTTTTAATCCCATTGGTAAATATGTTCCATTATAATAATTATCATTGCTTGTAATCTCTTCGCGGCATTACATTACCATTTGTCATCCTCGTTTTGCTATTTACTCTGCTTCTCGTGAGTTTCCCACTACAAAATTTATGTGTTTGCTTATAATTGTAAGGACTAATCCTTACCATTCTAAGACGTTTGTATTTGAAGTATAAATTAGGTTACATTAACCGGAGTTGCAATTTTAAAAAAAAGTCTGTGGCCAAATATGCTGCTGGATTTATATATTTATGTCAAGGGTGGAAATCTCGTGGAGCAATTTCGAAGATAATTCCTCGCTACAACAACGAAGCAACAACTCCTATAACTCACTCGGTCTCTCTTTGCCTCGTTCTAGTTTCAAAACGTGCGCTCGCCCTTTTAAATCCCTTTACTTTACTCCAAATTGCTTCCCCCTGGACGAACACACGATACACACACGCGTAGATAGAGATGTATGTGTACAAAGGTCTTTTACAATTTAATTCACTCTACCAAGAAAAAGCGAGTGTATTATAATTTAAATACATTTCAAAAAGGAACAATTTACACAATGAATACATTTTAAAATTATTACTAATTACAACTTCTTATTATACGCGTCAAAATAAGAGTCACTTTTTTGATATAAAAATATGATTTATATAAACGTTGTAGATAATTATCAACTCTACAGTCGGAAAATATTTTTATGTAAACAGAGTGTCCCACAACGAATAACAATAATAATAATAACTTTCAAAGTATTATTTATAAACCTAGCAAAGCGAGACAAAATATAGCAAATTTTGAAGCAAAATAAAAGCAAAAATGCAAATGAATGTTCAGGCAGAACCACAGAGACAAATTAGAATTTGAGTGGATGATTTATATTTAAATTATAAGTAACTTTATTTTTCATATATCCTCTTTGTTTAAAGCATGAGCAACAAAATTCCTAAGAATAAAATAATCAGAGACCTTCAAAAAGGATTTGAATAAGTTCATGTCATTACAACGTACGTTGTCAGAAACATACCATTTTTTTTTCTCAAAAATACTTAAATTAAAGCACGTAGACAGAAATAACGGCAAACATCCCAAGAATATTAATGCAGAACAATTAACCTCTCATCCCTGTAAACAGAAAACGCAACGCGCCTCTCTATTTAAAACCGGATGCGGTCGGATTAACAAAAGTCCCAGAGGAGTGTGTATTCATTGTACAATCTTTCGGGTTCGAAATTTATTCATGTCCCCAAAAGTCTGATCCGTTCCGGTCCCCCTCCACAAAAATTAAGTGATTCAAGTCGGATTGAATGCAAATAAAATGTAAATTTAATTAATCGATTTCTCGTCGTCGGCGTTTATATAGAGTTTAGGACCGGACGCAAATAATGGGATTTTATGAATATTAATGTTTGCCCTTGGCAATCCTTTCATTTAAAAAAAAGTGCGGTTGAAACGAGACGGAATGAGGGGGAGGGAGAGAGTTAAAAAAAAAACGTTTCGCGGTGTTGAAAAGCCGTGTTAATCCTTTTAAGAACGGAGCAATGTTTTTAATAAGGTTTTATATTAACAAAAAATGTAATACTTTTCATAATCAAGAATATGAGCTTTATAAAGGCTAATAAAAATATAAACGAATTACTTATTGTAATTTTTACCCGGTTACCCGGCGCATTCACCATATTTTTTTTGTAAATAATTTTATAGTTGAATTTCCTTTACATCCATTAAAATATTATTTAATCTTCTTTAAAAATTATATAAATTAAATTAGACGTTTTAGATTTATTAAATAATTACAAAATAAAACTGAATCAAGTATAATAACACATTATGACTTATTTACTACTACAATTGGTGAATTTTTCAATTCGTCTAAATAATGAATTATCACGTAATAACGGCCTTACCTATCCTCTTTATTAGTTACATATTAATTTGATAAATGGATTATAAGAACATTCATGTTCTTACTTTCTCCGCTACAAAGTGCGGGTAAGTATTGGAGGACGCGATTTCAACGATGTTTTAAGAATAATTGAAAAGCTTTTGATAAAATTCCGCACCCCAAAACTCTGTAAATTTTGGTTTTAAATATGAGAAATATTATTAAAACATTTAAAAAGATATTGAAGACATCAAGAAAATGATTTTGTTAAAAAATATTTTCTATCGGATCATTTTTTTTTAAGAAAAAGCAAATTAAAAGTGTCCTTTTTGGTCTATAATTATAAAATAATAATAATAGCTGTTTTTCATAAACGGGATAAAAAGTGTTTTTTCGCAAACGGGAGAGAAAGTCGATTTCTCAGCTGTCGAAATCGTGAAAGAAATAATTTCTCTCCATTCAAGGTTCTATTATTTATTTTAACCGTCAAGGCTGACAGCATTTTTTTCTAGGAACAAAATTTCAAGTCAAAGATCTAAAATAATGGCCAGAAAATCAAACGTCCTGCTCTAAAAATAAAAAATGCAGACCAAAAAATTGAAAATGTAAGTGAAGGAAAATCAATGCACGCAATAAAATCAATAATACAAGTTAAAAAATCTAAAATTAAGGACAAAAAATTACAAATTTAATCCAAAAATTCGGGCTTAAGGTGTAGTTAAAAAATTTTCACAATCAAATCTAAAATTTGGGCCAAAATAAAGATTGAAGTGATAAAAGCACAACCAAGTGCTTTCATGATTTAATTACTTAAAATGTTTCACCAACTGTTCAACGAGAAATCAATAAATCGTACGGAATAAAGAAAATTTAGGACAGAAGATTAAAATTTAGATCAAAAAATCTTAAATACAAGTCACAAATCTAAAATATAGGCCGAAAAAATAAAAATCGAGAATCGTGGCAAAAAAAATGGTGATGTGGCCATCATGTTACTTTCTCCGACTTGATGGTATCATAGCCATTTATATTTTCGTTTTCATGGTTTATTTAAATCATATTTTAAATGTACATCGAGCGTTGTGTAAACTCGGATGAAAATGACGTTTAAAACGTCAAAATTATACTTCAAATTCAAAAACTCGGTTTACTCAAAAACTAACGAGATTTCGAAAAAAACTTATTCTTTAGAAGTTGTTCATTTTGGTATTCTCTACAATTATTATTCATTCAAATTTGCTGTAACTATTATCATTTCATAATTATAAACCATAAATTGAAAAAAAAATAATAATTTTTTTTCTCGAATAGAAATGATTTTATAAAAAAAATATTTTCAAGCAAAAGATGTTCATTTCTTTGTTGTCTTCAATGTTTGTTTAAATGTTTTTGTGATATTTTTCATATTTAAGAAAATATTGTCAAAAAATAAAAAACAGTTAAGGTAAACGCCCACTTCCGGTGTACGAAATTTTACCAAAAGCTTTTCAGTTCTTCAGATTATCAAATAAGACGTATGTTGAAAGTTTCATATCAATTGCTTTATTAGTACACACACACAGACACAAAAAAAAAATTCCAGAAATTTTTGAAATGGCATCTAGGGACCCCAAAACGGATATTTCCGTAAAAAAAAATTTTTGAAAAAAAAATCACGATCACAATACTTTCTCGTACTTCGTAACGGAGAAAGTAAAAACGAAAACACGGGCCTTAAAATAAAAACTAAAAATAAAAAATTCAGACCAAAACAAATGGAAAATTTTAACAAAAAACGAAAATTGTTAAAATTATTGAAGTGCAGTTCAAAAATCGAATGTTTTAACAATCAAATCAAAAACTTGGGCCAAAACAAAGAATGAAATGATAAAAGCACAACCAAGTATTTTTATTATTTCATTACTTAAAATGTTTCACCAACAGTGCAACTAGAAATCAATAAATCGTACAAATAAAAATAATTTAGGACAGCAGATTAAAATTTAGACCAAAAAAATCTAAAATACAGGTCAAAAATCTAAAATATAGGCCGAAAAATAAAAATCAAGAATCGTCGCAAACAAATCTAAAACTTAGACCAAACATTGAAAACACGGGCCTAAAAATCAAAAATTCAGACTAAAACAAATAGAAAAATTTTAACAAAAGAAAACGAAAATTGTGGACTACATTAACAATATTGAAGCCAAAAAATCAACAATTTGAAGTAAAAGAATCGAAAAAGTAGGTGAAAAAAAATCAAAAATCCTTATCTATAAATAAATAATACAGACCAAGAAATTGTAAATTCAAGTAAAAGAAAAATCATTTGCATCAAAAATAAGTTTCCGACCCGAAAATTAAAAATATCTAGCAAAAAAATAAAACAATTCAGATATTTAAAAATCAAAAGCTTGAGCTAAAAAATATCGGCAAAAAATCGAAAATTTGAACTAGAATGGAATAAAATAGAATAGATTACTTTATCGGTGCTGGAAATTATGGATATTTTTTACACAAGTCAAAATGAAAAAGGTAAATGAAACACAGGTTACAAACCAATGTTTAAAATACATTTACAATGAACAATTGGAAAATGTGTGTAAAAATAAAGATTTTTTTTTAATTCCAAAAAGAATGGCATATATTCATGGGTGAGTCAAGTTTATAATGAGCGCCAATTTAGGCCAAGAATAAAAAAAATTGAACAATAAACGAAATTACGGGCCAAAAGTCTAGAATATTGGATAGAAAATCAAAAATCCTTGTCTTAAAATTAACAATGCAAACAAGAAAATTGAAAATTTAAGTGAAGGTAAAATTATTTACCATTTTCACCCCCCAATAATTTTTTTCTCAAATGTTCAACAAATTTTTAAAAATTCATAACTCGTTTGAAAATTGGCGAATTTTAAGAACAAAGGTGAATTGATAATTTGATACGATTTTTCTAGAATATCATTTGCTGCGGTTTATATTTGAAAGGAATTGTGTTCACTGATACATCCCAGATCAAGTTTCAAACGTTCGTATCTCATTTGAAAATTTATGAATTCTTTACTTTAAATTGCCTTCGGAAGAGTGATATTTTAACAAGGTTATAAACTATCGTTTTACCCACGAAACGCTCGTGGACGGCCGCTTATGGAAGCTGTGCTTTAAGGGGGAACACCACCGTGGGCGCTGAAAAGTTGAAAAAATAGGTCATTTTCGTATTTTATTTTCGGCATGAAAGCAAGTCAGGAGGGCAAATCATTTTTGATGGTTTTATTTAGTGATAAACCGGCTTCCAAACTATTTTTTTTTCGCGCTGATCGCGACCACCAGGTGGCGCGGACGTCCTCTTGCGCGAGATTCCTGGTCCCCCAAGTCATTCTGCAATAAAAATCGGTTCGGAATATTATTCTAAATAATATTTCGCTACGAAACACGGGAGCTTTTTTAAAAAAGTTGATTTTTGCGAAAATGGTGGGCTTCCGAACAAAAAACTCATTGTTCAAATCCGGCTCGTATTTCGTTAGACACTTCAATTCTTAATACAGTCGGCAAAACCGCATCGAAATCGGATGTAAACTTTCCGAGAATTTTCCCCCGCAGTTTTGAAAAATACTGTTTCAAGATAAACGCGTTTAAAGTTTTGAGAAAGTTTAGCTTAGGATAACTTTCTCGTTTGTTCAGTTTGCACGACGACTATCAGGTATCATATGTTTTCGGCATTGGTGAACACGAATCTGAGGTCATATTTGCAAAGTTCAATATGGAGGACCAAAAGAAATTTGTATCCACCAATTTTGACCAAAATTTGGATATAAGATGGCGGACCAAAAAATGTTGTATTTATCAATTTGGAATGTGTCAACTGCACACGCTTGGCGTCGTAGTTGACGCAAAAATTGCAGCACGTCAGACCGACCTGAAGCTGCAGAATCTGCATTATTTGCATAATGTCGTGAAGTTCATCATTGTAATTGCAAGCAGCAATACCGGCCGCGATGTCTACCACTGACTTTCCAGAATGGTTAACTTTTGGAGCTATCTGCCAGAGCGTCGCTTTGAATCTTTCGTTCCTAGCCTAAAACAAAAAATCGATTTTTTGAAAAGGTCAAGGTAGTGTTCCCCCTTTGTAATTGAAAAACACCGAAACATACCGCATAACATGTTTGAGGTTAAGCCAGAATAAAGCCGGTCCTTAGTATCCATTTCATATAAATATTCCTAATAATATGAACCATCAATAGTTAAATAAATAAATAATGCTTCCCGTCATCGAAAACTGAGCATCGGTTTCGACCAACATTAATCTCATCAGCGCAGAACGATTATAAGGTGTGAGACACAGAATTTTGTTTCTAAGTTGATCATGCCTGAAAGAGAGAGAAACATAGCAGTCATGTCTGAGATTAATTCATTTTTTTTAAATCTAATTCAATTGCCTCATGACGTAATAATATGCGACATACCTTATTTATCTCACAGCCAACTCTGAAACAAAATTTGGTGGCTCACACAATATATGGGAAGTAATCCCACATAATTAGTGCGACCTTTTAGACAATAGATGCCACTTTAATAATGTTCCTACCCGTATTTGTCAAATCGTTTATTTCTGTACGTAATTAAGTTTTTGTGATAGTAAGAGCTAAGATTTAGTTTTAATGGGGTTATCTAATAATGTGAATGATGTATGTTAGTAGACTTAGCTAAATTGGAGTCGAGATGCATTCAGGGCGAGCTAACGGGATCCAGAGGGCAGATAGGTTTAGTTATTGTTCACCGTGATTACCCTTGGGCTTCAATTGTTGATGTGATATATTGTAGTCTTGAAATAAGATCACTATCTTTTATGTCCTAGGATGGCGTCGCGTCGCAGTCGTATATAGTTTATGATTATATAAGGGAATTATTTAATGACGGCACATTAAGGTTAATTTACTACTTCTGCTACAATTGAGTCACAAGATTTAGTAAAAAATATTAATGGTGATGATCGTTATCATCAGTGGGAGGAAGACTTTAAGGAAGTTTTCTTGGGTGTTATTGTAATTGCGAGTGGAATATATTAGTGTAAATGTCTCGCTTTATTTATGACGAGATCGTCGTTCGTACTAAATAGGAGTAATTTACAGCTTTCCTCTATTTCGTGTAGTAAAGCGCACGGCTGAAGGATCGCGTGATGCAAGTGGATTTGTAGACCATATAACTTAATGTAACATCAACAACTATTAACTACCACCACTTGTTTACGACAAGTGACATCAATTCCATATTGCGGCTTATTTGAATGACAAATTTGCAATGTTTACAATGAGATATTTGAATCGTGCTATAAACTGATTTATAATAATACGACAACAATGATGAGTCTTGCAAAGACATTGCAACGAATTCAAACTTCGTTTAGAATGATTAAATTGAATCTTAAAGTAAACCGATTTATAATAATAAAGTGAAAATTCCCAGACTTCTTGTAGGTAAATATAATTAAAATGAGAAATACCATACTTTTCGTTTTCCGTAATCTATAATAATTAAAATAAGTAACTTTTACATAACCTAATAATATAATCAGTCTTACAACGATACACCGGCTAATTTTGATGATTACGGTAAAAAAATTAATCATTCAAATAATCCAATTAGACATTGCAGATTATTTGAATGAGAAATTGCGATAAATTAATTGAATCCTTAAATAAACTTAAAATGCATGTTTTGTAGCCTACAACAATGACTAGTCTTTTAAAAACATTGCAGATAATTTAGGTGATCAATTTACTACGTTTACAATGAATTAAAATAAATTTAAAATAAATGAATTCATAATATTACAAATACGAAACTTTTCGTAGATTACAATTATGTGTCTTTAAAAGTCTTCAATATGCAAACAAATGAATTATTCAAATAACAATAGGAATTTTACATTCATCTTTACCAATTCTATTGAAAATACATATTTATTTACTGATTTCAAAGTTTATTGTAAAATATGAAGTGACTTTCTACGATTTCATGGTATAATATTTATTTATGATGCAACTGTTCAAATTGGTAATTTATTTTGTGAATAAGCAGTTTTTAACATTTTTAACTGCCAATAAAAATATTTATACATTCATGGCTTATGTTCAATTTAAATTGCATTCCCTACAATTATTAATACAAATACGGTATATTGATAACTTGTAACCGAAATATGTACGACTAGAAAAAATTAGAACTGCGATCAATAATTGTTAGTTTTTTTTTCAAAGAAAAATCATCTTGACCTTTCTATAATACAATGTGGTTTCAGCAAGACGGCGAACCTCCGCACTATGCGTGTTTTGTTGACAATTTCTTTACGAATAGGTGGTTTGGCAGGCGAGGACTGATAGAATAGATCCCAGAATTAGCCTGAAAAATATTCAAATTGTTCAAGAAAAATTTCTTCATGTTCGAATAAAAAAAACGCACTTAATGCGGGGATACGCCGTCTTGCTGAAACCATATTGTATTATAGGGAAGGCCAAGATCATTGTTGCTTGGAAAAATTGCTATAAACGCTAGAACAAGGTCATTTTGCAAAAACTCTAAATGTTGTTCAATTGTATGTAAGATGGCAATATTTTTATACTGACAGGTTTACAATGAAAAGATCTCTCAAAATCAAGAGAAAAAATAGGGGGTTGTCGTTTAAAAACAAAATGGATTACGTCATTACTTAAAAGCAAATGACACCGAAAATCGACTTCCATGCAAAAATGTATATTTTTATAAAAGAAAATCAACTTTTTTTCCAAAAATATTTTATTTCGGTTTTACTGAATATATAACATACTTTATGTGCGCACTGCATAATAGTCACGATATATTAAAAGTACCAGTGATAAGCACTTTAAGCTCTTGGTTAAAAATATCTTAATAAAAGGTGTGTTTTAGCCGGCAGAGGAATTGCTTGATTTCAGTATCCAAAATTTTATATAAATTGACCTCTTCTTTGGCCTTTATTTCAAATTTTAGTTTTTTCTGGCCCATATTTAAGATTCAGATTATTTCTTGCCTATATTTTAGATTGTTGATTTGTTGAATTTTTTATTCTATTGGTCTAAATTTGTGATCTTTTGGCTTAAATATTCTTCATTTTGGCCTAAATTTACGATTTCGTTTGTCCGCATTTTTGATTCTATAGCTCGAATTTTTAACTTTTTGTCATTTTGTAACCTGAATATTATTTTTATGCGTGAATTGTTTAAATTTTTGGCCATTATTTTCAAGTTTCGGGTCCGAAACTTATTTGAGACCAAAGAGTTATTTTTGGGGCAAAACTTGCAAATTATTTTTCTTTTGCTTAAAATTTCAATTTGCTGGTCTGTATTTTTTATTCCTATACCAGGATTTTTGAGTCTTGGCCTATATTTCATGTTTGGATTTTTTTTTCTTCAAATTCTTGAATTTTTGGCTTAAATATTGTTATTTTGGCCACAGTTTTCGGTTTGTTTTCAATTTTTTGGCCGCGATTGTTGAATAAAATTTTTTTGGCCTATATTTTAGATTTTTGACCAGTGCCTTAGATTTTTTTTGGTCTAAATTCTTTTCTGTACTAAATTTTCTTTATTTGGGCCAAAATTTAATTGTAAAACTTTTCGATGTTTTCATCTACAATTTTTACTTCCTCCGTTACGAAGTACGAGTCTGTGTGTGCCTGCGTGGGTGTTAATGTGTATGTGTCTGTGCGCGCTGTATCTCAAAAACTAATATGTAGAGCAATTGATATGAAACTTTGAACATTCGTCTTATTTGATAATCTGAAGAACTGAAAAGCTTTTGGTAAAATTTCGTATACCGAAAATGGGCGTTTACCTTAACTGTTTTTTGTTGTTTGCCAATATTTTCTTACATATAAAAAATATCACAAAAACATTTAAACAAACTTTGAAAACAACTAAGAAATGAACATCTTTTGTTTGAAAACATTTTTCATAAAATCATTGTTATTCGAGAATTATTTTTTTATTTTTGATTTATAATTACGAAACGATAATAGTTGCAGCATATTTATGTTAATAATAATTGTAGAGAATGCCAAAATGAATAACTTATAAAGAATAAGTTTTTTTTCGAAAACTCTTTAGTTTTTGAGTAAACTGAGTTTTTGAATTTAAAGTATAATTTTTCCATCTTTTATAATTTTGACGTTTTAAACGTTAGTTTCATGCGAGTCTACAAAACGCTCAATGTACATTTAAAATATGATTTAAATAGAAAATAAACCACGAAAGTGTAAATATAAATGATGATACCATCGGAGAAAGTAACATGATAGCCACATCGCCATGTTTTTATGTTTTTCCAATTGCAATTCTCTTTGTCTGCAATCAAGTATCAAGTGTTCCTTTTTTGTTTCCAACTATGGTTTTTTAATTGCTTTATGACGTATTGAAAATATATTCTTTTTTCTAGGATTTAGAACTTTTAAAACTAATTCTAGGATATATTTGTAATCATTTTGCAATCTCTATTTGTAATTCTCGTTGTTTCAACTGTTGTAATTTTATTTTAAGTTGCAATGTATCAATTGTTTTTAGTGTGTGGAAAATATGTTATTTCTGTGTGAATTTTAAAATTTTAAGGCTTATTCCACAAGAGATTAATTTTATATAATTTGTTTATATCTCAAATTGTAATTTTTTCTCTTGTGTCAAGTTGCAAGTTTGTTTCAAGTTGTGGTATGTCAATTGTTTATTGGTGTGTTAAAAATAAGGTGTTTCTAAAGGGATTTGGCAATTTTGAAGGTAATTCCGCGAGAGATATTTTTTTCTCATTGTCTTGAATCAAGTAGAAACTGTTGCTATTTTGTTTCTAGTTATGGTACGTCAATGGTTTTATAATGCGTCAAAAATGAGTTACTTCTGAAGAGATTAAGAAATTTTGAAGCCAATTTCACCTCCCGTCTTCTATAGATCAATTATTAATTAAGTCAGGATTTTAATATTTTGCAGAATTTACTGGTATCCTGGGACGTATTCCAGGAAAAAATATTGGCTATACAGGGTATCCCAAAAAGGTGGGACGTCATAATGATATATCTTTTTAGATTACATGCTGTATATTTTATTACTTATTTGGGTGCCTTGTATCGTTACCAACATACCCCTAAAATTTTATAGAAATTGGTTCAGTGATATCAGCAAAAAAAAGAACTGAAAAAAGCAGTTCTGCACTAGTGGTTTAAAAATTTAATAAAAAATAAAAATAGTACCTCGTTAATAAAATTATACAAGGTACTTATTAAATAAGTTCTGATAGTCCCGTTAACCATGTTTGATTAATATGAGTTATACAGTGTGTCAAACTTTTCAAACTTTAAAACACTTTATTTTTCTTATTTTTAATAAAGCTCTGCATATTTTTATGTCATTTCATGAGTAATTGAAAACCAAACCTTTTTCCTCATTGTAACTATCGTAATTCCCAATGCAATAAAAGTTATTTGCATAAAACTCGTTTAAAAGCGATGGTGGCTTTGAGAAATAATTTGTTGGCATAGCATATTTTGTAATAACAATGATCATTGTTATTTAATAATATACTTCTAATTAGTTATTAAAATAACCATGTGTTCCCCGGCAAATCCATCAGAATTATCATAGAGGGTTCTGCATTTCACCTCCCGTCTTCCATAGCTCAATTACTACTTTCGTTAAGATTTTTATATTTTGCAGAATTTACTTGTATCCTAGGAAGTATCCTTAAAATTTTATTGAAATCGGTTCAGTGATATTCACACAAAAAAAAATAAATACTACAAAAAAAACAGTTTTGTACCATACCGACGAGAAGTTAGCCATAAAAATTCCAGCCATATATTTCCCGGCGCATCCACCAATTCAGTCCGATTTTTAAATTTTATTTGTGTAGTGCCTTTCTGTGGGTGTATTTAGCAACTACACACTGTCAAAAGGCCATAAAAATTATTGGTAGCGTTTAAAAAAATCGTAACTCAAAAAGAGCATTGCAAAAAAAAATATTTTCGCAACGCCTTTCTGCAAGTACAGTTAACAATTACAAATCGTCAAAAAACCGTGATGAATTTTTCTTATATTTTTTATAAATAAGAAAAATTCATCACGGTTTTTTTGACGATTTATAATAGTTAAATGTACTTGCAGAAAGGCATATCGAAAATATTTTTTTTTTGCAATGCCCTTGTTTTATGGGCTAATCACCATTTTCTGTTAATGTTAAATAAACAATATAAGAAAAATTCATCACGGTTTTTTGACGATTTGTAATTGTTAACTGTACTTGCAGAGAGGCATTGCGAAAATATTTTTTTTTTTGCAATGCCCTTGTTGTTTTAAGGGCCGGCCACGATTTTCTGTTAATGTTAAATAAAAAATATAAGAAAAGTTCATCACGGTTTTTTGACAATTTGTAATTGTTAACTGTACTTGCGGAAAGGCATTGCGAAAATAAAATATTTTTTTTTGCAATGCCCTTGTTGTTTTAAGGGCCGGCCACGATTTTCTGTTAATGTTAAATAAAAAATATAAGAAAAATTCATCACGGTTTTTTGACGATTTGTAATTGTTAGCTATACTTGCAGAGAGGCATTGCGAAAATAAAATTATTTTTTTTGCAATGCCCTTGTTGTTTTAATGGCCGGCCACGATTTTCTGTTAATGTTAAATAAAAAATATAAGAAAAATTCATCACGGTTTTTTGACGATTTGTAATTGTTAACTGTACTTGCGGAAAGGCATTGCGAAAATAAAATATTTTTTTTTGCAATGCCCTTGTTGTTTTAAGGGCCGGCCACGATTTTCTGTTAATGTTAAATAAAAAATATAAGAAAAATTCATCACGGTTTTTTGACAATTTGTAATTGTTAACTATACTTGCAGAAAGGCATTGCGAAAATAAAATATTTTTTTTGCAATGCTCTTGTTGTTTTAAGGGCCGGCCACGATTTTCTGTTAATGTTAAATAAAAAATATAAGAAAAATTCATCACGGTTTTTTGACGATTTGTAATTGTTAACTGTACTTGCAGAAAGGCATTGCGAAAATATTTTTTTTTTGCAATGCCCTTGTTGTTTTAAGGGCCGGCCACCATTTTCTGTTAATGTTAAATAAAAAATATTAGAAAAATTCATCACGGTTTTTTGACGATTTGTAATTGTTAACTATACTTGCAGAGAGGCATTGCGAAAATAAACTATTTTTTTGTTGCAATGCCCTTGTTGTTTTAAGGGCCGGCCACGATTTTCTGTAAATGTTAAATAAAAAATATGAGAAAAATTCATCACGGTTTTTTGACGATTTGTAATTGTTAACTGTACTTGCAGAAAGGCATTGCGAAAGTAAAATATTTTTTTTTGCAATGCCCTTTTTGAGTTACGATTTTTTTAAACGCCACCCGTGAATTAATGAGCTGTAAGATAATTTTTGTTTTTTCGTTTTAATTTTCATGGCCTTTTGACAGTTTATAGTTGATAAATACACCCATAGAAAGGCACTACACAAATAAAAATTAAACATCTCACCGAAATGGTGAATGCGCCGGAAAATCTATGGCTTGAATTTTTATGGCTAACTTCTCGTCGGTTTGTACCATTGGTTTAAAAAATTAATAATAAATAAAAATAGTACCTCGTTAATAAAATTGCATAGGGCACTTATTAAGTAAGGTCTGGCATTCCCGTTAACCAAGTTTGATTGAGGTGAATTATACATACTGTCCTAAATATAGTGTCGATTTGTTTAAACTTTTAAACCCTTAGTTTTTCTTATTTTTAATTGAAGCCCCAGTATATTATTATGTCATTTCATGCGGAATAATAACGGCCTCAACCATCCTTTTCATTAAACATTTTATTATGTTAAATTAAAAAAAAATAATTAATAGAGACCAACCAAAATCTCGCAGTTTGCGCAGCCTGCGAAAGTATTCGGAGGGAATACTTTTTCACTCTGCTCACCTTTCTTGAAATATAAGATGGTCACTGTGCAACGTGCCGCAAGATTTTGATTGGGCTCTACATTGCCAGCTTTTAATTTGTCATTGCTTAGTAAAGAGTATTAATTTATTTTTGCTATTTTTTGAAAAAAAAAATCGTTTTGTGTTTAAGTTACCAATTGTTGTTTTGGCAATCACAGAGCGTTCGGTTTTTAAATTTACTTCAATTTTTCAAGTCACGCCTGCTAAGAATTATAAAAAAAGTTTGCCTTTGCCTCTGAAAATGCATAAAACCGGATGATCAATGATATCCCTATCATTCTTTTTAGAGTTCTTTAAAAACTTGATACATGAAATTTTTTATTATTTTGTGCCGAATCCCAAAACAACACAGTTAACATAAACCACTTAGATATAATGATTTAAAAAGTTATAAATTAGAATACCCCATCAATGTGAACTACCTAAAGTATTAGTTCGATATTTGATTAGATCCGACATTCAACTTTAAAATTCTGTAGCACCATGAACTATCCCGAATATATAACCGTTAGTGGCTGAATGGTTAACTGAATGGCTAACGGCAAAGCCTAAAAAAATATTGTGTATATATTTTTAGTCTGGGTAATAATTTACAATTTGTATTAATGTAAATAAGCAATTACGTTCATTTTTTTTGTAGTGCCCTTTCGCGGACTTACTTAACAAAACGTAATTGAAAATCTACGGCAATTACTGTAAAATTGATGAAAGGAGAAAATCTCAAAATATTACAGTCGATGGAAGTTTCCAATCCGCAAATTATCGAACAGATCAGAGAGAGTAGCGGCGGCGTTCGTTCCTTCGGCGTTCGTTAAACTTTAATTCCAATTTAAAGTTATGGATGGAGGGAGCAGGAGGGCGCCCTTTAAGCTGCCGTAAATGCGTTGCGGTCGTATGTGGAAATGTTGCTATTGATTTCAAAAACTGGTTCGTGATATTAGAATACTCGTTAGGTTAAGTGTTACGAGAGTTAGATGTTTTCAAAAATTTATGATGCCGATACCGCATTTCTCTGGGTTTAATCATTTCCTCTGTGGATAATACAAAATTGCATCACTTACTGCGACTTTCATATATCAAACTCATTAGTGGGAAGGTTTCATCTCGTTTGTAATTTTCGCATTTTTTTTTGTAAAGAAGCATGTTTGACTACGCGTTAAAGAGAGTTAATGGTTAAGGGGAAGTGGCGTAATCAACTAGGCTATTCTGCCACAACTGATTTTTTGTAATTATAAATTCATTTTTAATGTATGGGATTTAAATTAAACATCTATGAACTCGAGCGAGAGACTCGAACCCACGACGTCTTTCGCAGTTGGAAAATACTTTGAATGCATTAAAGATAAGAACTAGTGCAAATGTAACTCTGCTTTTTACGAATATGTTAACACGATTGCTATTCGACACTTATATTAAACGATATAACGATTACATTTGGGACCTATTTAAGTCATAGATCATAGAAAGCTATTCGCGCAGTTAAGGGGGAATAACTAATTTAAAAAAAGTGTAATTTAAATATTCGCTTATTCCATCTTACAATAACATTATTGAATTACATTGCTGACACAAGAAAGTCAAAGAATGTTGCTAGTCTTATTAATATTTATTTTTCTCAAACGTAGTATCTTGAATGCTGTGAAATAATTACAAAGATGTTCAATGCGAAGCCTAGGGGGCAAATAATAGTATTTTTTGGATTTATAAAAACCAAAATTATTTTAAATAATGGTGTTTGCTAAACTGAATAAAATTATTGTAGAATTTTACTTGCACGATTTATATTTATTTCATCTTTTCTCGTTGTAGATTCAACAATTCTAAATTTAGAATTTAGAAACATTCGCAACTGGTTAAAAAATCGGTGGATTTACAAAATCCAAAATTAATTTTCAAAAGTGGCGTTTACTGCATTAAATTTTATGTTTGTATAATTTTAACCTGCCGTTTTATATTTATTAAATTATAAATGCATGTTAACATTAAACCTAGTATTTAATAAAAATACAAAAAATGTTGAATTTTTGAAAATAAAATTTCTTTCCAAAGAATGAGGTTTTCCGAACTAATTTTAGTATTTGAAGAATCTTAATTTGGCGTTCTGTATTTGTTTTAATTTATTTTTCGTTGTGTAGTCAACATATAAATACTAAAATAAACATATAAATACTGTGGAATTTCGAAAACCAAAATTATTTTGAAAAGGTTTTGTGAGCTAATAATAATTATTGTCCCGGCGTTTTGTATTTTTTTTCGCTTGCGTTTTCCACACCAAAAGAAAAACACAACTCGTGAGAAAATTGGTGGAATCAAAATTATTTCAAAAGCGCGGAATATTTTGACCTGAATTTAATTTTTGTTTCATCCCAGCGCTTTATTATTATATTATTTTTTTTCGTTCGAATGTCAACAACCCTCAACCTTGAACTTCAAAAAAATCGCGACTCGCAAGAAAATTTTTGGATTTTTAAATTCCAAAATTATTTTGAAAGAATGGTGTTTCCTGAGCTGAATCAATTTTTTTATAGAATTTTACCTGCACGATTTATTTAATTTTCGTTGTAGATTCAAAAATATTAAAAGTTAAGAATTTATAATACACTAGAACATTTTTATTTACTCATTTTTACATAACAGATTTACAAAATATAGCCGATTTTCGTTTGTACGGCTATAGATCAGCGGTCTTTCTGCCTGGTAGAATTAAAAAAAATCGCGACTGGTTCAAAAATCAGCGGACTTACAAATTCAAATTTAATTTTAAAGATAGGCGAATTTACATTTTGTATAATTTGAACGTTACGATTTATATTTATTATAATTGTATATTAGCATTAAAACTAAATTTAAAAAAAATCATAAACATTTTGGTGGATTTTTGAATATCAAAATTGTTTCAAAAGAATGAGGTTTTCTGGACTGATTTTAGTGTTTGTAGAATTTTAACTCGGCGTTCTATATTCGTTTTAATTTAATTTTTATTGTGTTTTCAACATATCAAAACTAAAATTTTAAAACATACACAACTCATAATAAAATTAGTGGAATTTAAAGAACCAAAATTATTTCGAGGGCGGCATTTTATGAGCTGAATTAAATTTTTGTTAAGTTTCACCTTTGCGTTTTATATTTATATAAATTTGTTTTTTAGTTCGAATGTCGACAACCCTCAACCTAAAATTTTGGAAAATTCGCAACTCGCAAGAAATTTTTTGTATTTTTAAAAACCAATATTATTTTGAAAGAATGGTGTTTTTCTGAACTGAATATAATTTTTGTAGTATTTTACCTGGGCGATTTATATTTATTTCAATTTTTTTCGTCGTAGATTCGATAATTCAAAATTTAAAATTAAAAAAAAATGGCGACTGGTTAACAAAATCCAAAATTAGTTTTAAAGAATGGCCGTTACTGCGTTGAATTTCATGTTTGTAGAATTTTAACCTGCTGTTTTATACTTATTAACATTAAAAAACTAATTTGAAAGAAATTACAAAACATTTGTGGATTTAAAAAAATCAAAATTGTTTCGAAAGTATGAGGTTCTTTGAACTGATTTTACTGTTAATCAATTTTAAGTCGGCGTTCTGTATTTGTTTAAATTTATTTTTTGTTATGGGTTTAACTTTAATCAAAATTAAAATTTAAAAAAAATACACAACTTCCAAGGAAATCGGTGGAATTTAAAAAACCAAAATTATTTCGAAAGGGCGGCATTTTTTGAGTTGAATAACATTTTTGTTAAGTTTCATCCTTGCATTTTATATTTATATAAATTTGTTTTTAGTTCGAATGTCGACAACCCTCAACCTAAAATTTTAGAAAATTCGCAACTCGCAAAAAAAATTTTGGATTTTTAAAAATCAGAATTATTTTGAAAGAATGGTGTTTTTCTGAACTGAATATAATTTTTGTAGTATTTTACCTGGGCGATTTATATTTATTTCATTTTTTTCGTCGTAGATTCGATAATTCAAAATTTAAAATAAAATAAAAATCGCGACTGGTTAACAAAATCCAAAATTAGTTTTAAAGAATGGCCGTTAATGCGTTGAATTTCATGTTTGTATAATTTTAACCTGCTGTTTTATACTTATTAACATTAAAAAACTAATTTGAAAGAAATTACAAAAAATTTGTGGATTTAAAAAAATCAAAATTGTTTCGAAAGTATGAGGTTTTTTGAACTGATTTTACTGTTAATCAATTTTAAGTCGGCGTTCTGTATTTGTTTTAATTTATTTTTCGTTATGCGTTTAACTTTAATCAAAATTAAAATTAAAAAAAATACACAACTTCCAAGGAAATCGGTGGAATTTAAGAAACCAAAATTGTTTCGACAGGGCGGCATTTTTTGAGTTGAATAATATTGTTGTTAAGTTTCATCCTTGCGTTTTATATTTATATAAATTTGTTTTTAGTTCGAATTTAGACAACCCTCAACCTAAAATTTTAGAAAATTCGCAACTCGCAAGAAAATTTTTGGATTTTTAAAAATCAAAATTATTTTGAAAGAATGGTGTTTTTCAACTGCGTTGAATTTAATTTTTGTAAAATTTTAACTTGCCGTTTTATGGTTATTAACATTAAAACTAATTTTAAAGAAACTACAAAAAAAATGTGGATTAAAAAAAAATCAAAATTGTTTCGAAAGAATGAGGTTTTCTGAACTGATTTTAGTGTTAACCAATTTTAAATCGGAGTTATGTATTTGTTTCAATTTATTTTTCGTTATGCGTTCAACTTTAATCAAATTAAAATTAAAAAAATTGTGATGTGGCCATCATGTTACTTTCTCCGACTTATGGTATCATTTATACTAACGCTTTCATGGTTTATTTTCTATTTAAATCATATTTTAAATGTACATGGAGCGTTTTGTAGACTCTGATGAAACTGACGTTTAAATTGTCAAAATTATAAAAGGAAAATTATACTTCAAATTTAAAAACTCAGTTTACTCAAAAACTAAAGAGATTTTGATAAAAATTTATTCTTTATAAGTTGTTCATTTTGGCATTCTCTACAATTATCATAACATAACATAAATTAGCTGTAACTATTATCGGTTAATAATTATAAACCAAAAATAAAAAATAATATTTTTTTTTCTCAAATAACAATGATTTTATGAAAAATGTTTTCAAACAAAATAACCTAATTTTTTCGTTGTCTTCAATATTTGTTTAAATGTTTTTGTGATATTTTTCATATTTAAGGAAATATTGGCAAAAAACAAAAAACAGTTAAGGTAAACACCCATTTCCGGTGTACGAAATTTCACCAAAAGCTTTTCGGAGAAAGTAAAAAATACACGACTTCCAACGAAATCGGTGGAATTTCAAAAACCAAAATTGTTTTGAAAAGGTGATGTTTCGTGAGCTAAATATAATTGCTAAGTGTTCAACGTGTCGAAACTGAAAAAAAAAACACAACTCGCGAAAAAATTGATGGAAGGCATTTCCTGAGCTGAATTTAATGTTATGTTAATATTTATTTTGAATTCTGAACTTTTTATGAATTCTCAATAAAATTTGTGCATTTTTAAAAATCCAAATTATTTAGAAAGAATGCTGTTTCCTGAAGTGAATAAAAATTTTGCAGAATTTTACCTACACGATTTATATTTTTAATTTTTTGACACAATTCATTTTACAAGAGGACATAAATCTAAAATAAATAACCATTTTATGAGGGCTGTTTCTTAATTTTCGATTTTAGAAAATATTCCAGTAGTAAACAGAATTTTAGAACTTTTAATTCAATTTGAAATCAACCCGACTCCGTATTGACAGTAAAAAATCATAATAATGTAAATAAGCAGTCGATCGGTTCCTCGATTGACACAGATGAATACTTAATTTGATGTACAGGTAAGGGCCTACACAATCTCATATAGGTGCATTTGAAAGAATGGAATGAAGTAGACAAAGATATTTGTGGCCCTAATAGTGTAGAGTATTTTATCCTGTAGTAGCCAGTGAAAAATTCTGTTATTACTTTGCGACAGTGACGTCTCGTGGGGTGACTCATGGTACGGCCGAGGTAGTAGAGGTAGCACTACAGATAGGTAGAGTCGGTTGGTGTCGTGACACCGCACCTATCTGTATTGCTACCTCTGCTACCTCAGCCGTACCATTAGTTACCCCGCGAGAAGTCGCTGCTTTGCGATCAAGAAAATTATTAAATATAATTACATTTAAATTTATGTTAAGTTTTGAATATTACAATAATTTTATAAAGCACTCACGTATTTTAACAAAAGTTTATAATGGAGAAACTTTACATCGTTTCAAACCTATTTCATTGATTAATCGTTTATAAATTACACTCAACTCCATTTCTACTTTTACGCTCTGCATTTTCCTTTCAACAACGTATTGTTGTTAAAAGGGTACGAAACTGTTGAGGTCGTTATTAACAACCTTTGCATACGTCCTTTAATGATATTATGAAACGTGGCTTTCATTGTGCGTGCAAAAATATATTTTACAGCCTCAAAAAGGGATAGAAGAAAAGGGCCAACACCTCGTTATATGTGCACACATAAAACGTCCACGGGGTTTTATGGTGGGTGGCGGCTTTTATTACTTTACACCCCTTAATGCCCTCCACTAACTTACACATAAAACAGTATAAGAAAATAATAAAAATGTATTAACCTTAAAATATTGCTTAATTTTAAAGGTTTTTTATTACAATTAGCCTTACTGGTGGTGATCTTGTTAACCGAATTGTAATCGTTAAGATAAAACCGACATATATTTTCCAACGATGCACTTCACAAATTAATTAAGAGATCATAATTTGTAACTTCATTATTATTGATATAACTGTCGCTAGTTGGTTGTTCGTTTTAATTGTCGCTGGATAATTCCACTTGATCGAGGAAATCTGTACAACGATAGACAATAGACGTTTGATTGAATTATCCCTGAACACTTGGCGAAACATAATGATTATTAAAAAGTACAACAGCACCAGTTTGTTGCACAGATATATTGTTTGTAATATTGCATTCTTTTTTGGTCCAGCGACTAATACATCTGTGAAACAACCAAGTTTTTTTTGCCTGGGACACATGTTCATGTGGCCAGTTCTAGCCAAATCTCCAAGTATTAAATGTTTTAATTACCAATAGACGTATTTTGAGTATATTAATTATATAATTACAGAAGTTTTTTTTTGGCCTGGAATACATATCCAGGTAGCTAGTTCTAGCCAAACAACCAAGTATTAAATGTTTTAATTATTAATAGACTTATTTTGAGTATATTAATTATATAATTATTGAAGTTTTTTTGGCCTGGGATACATATCTATATAGCCAGCCAAACAACCAAGTATTAAATATTTTAATTATTATTGGACTTATTTTGAGTACATTAATTATATAATTATGGAATTATAAGATTTAAAATAAATACCGCTGCAATAATTCATTTCCCCTTTCGCACCTGTCATGTGAGATATTCCACTTTTGAGAATTTCCACTCTAATCCAATGAACTATTTCCACACGCACATCTCGAGCCTGGGGTCGGCGGTATAACGCCCCCTTTTCATACCCTTTTTCGCCTCGCACTTGTCTCGCACCGACCCTGAATATCAAAGTTCCCCGAGCACTGATTTATGCCTGGCTTAGCCGCCCAAGCACGACTGTCATATAAGGGAAAGATAGGGAGAGAACTTTTCATAAATTACCTCTAATGCAAGCACACTCGCGAAAAAGAAAATCTCTGTAAAATCATAGCAAATTTTCTATGAAATTTGTAAATGGAATTTTGTTGTCTTGATTTTATTAAAATAGTACGCAAATGTTCTACTGTAAAATCTGAAGAATTTTTTCTGATAGAAATTTTATATAACTAATACAATTATAATAATAGTAGTTTATTACGGGACATGCCCTTTAATAAAAATACTTAGAAAAAAAAAATGGTGATGTGGCCATCATGTTACTTTCTCCGACTTATCATTTATATTTACGCTTTCATGGTTTATTTTCAATTAAAATCATATTTTAAATGTACATCGAGCGTTTTGTAGAATCGAAGAAACTGACGTTTAAAACGCCAAAATTATTAAAGATGAAAATGGTCAGTTTACTCAAAAACCAAAGAGATTTCGAAAGAAACTTTTTCTTTATAAGTTGTTCATTTTGGTATGCTCTACAATTATTATTAACATAAATTTGCTGTAACTGTTACCGTTTCGTAATTATAAACCAAAAATAAAAAAAATAAAAATCTCGAATAGCAATGATTTTACGAAAAATATTTTCAAACAAGACTTGTTCATTTCTTTGTTGTGTTCAATATTTGTTTAAATGTTTTTGTGATATTTTTCATATTTAAAAAAATATTGGAAGAAAACAAAAAGCCCATTTCCGGTGTACGAAATTTTACCGAAAGCTTTTCAGTTCTTCGGATTATCAAATAAGACTTATGTTCAAAGTCTCAGATGAATTGCTCAATTTGGCTGGTTTTTTTCCAAAGTAATTCGAGGTCATATAGACCGATCATAATGAAAATAAAATCCAAAAGTTTTCTAATTGGTTTTATAAACCATATTTTTCTACTGACGAAGAAGTGGATGGAAAATTCTGAAAAAAATTATGAAAATAGTCCACCCAATTAACCATTTGACCATTTTTTCCAAGGTCATTCAACATAACTTTTTAAATCGATCATTATTTTTATAGTGGTCAACGAGTGGATGAAAAATTCTGAAAAAAATCATTAGAATAGTCCACCCAATTACCCATTTGACCAATCTTTGTCAAGGTTATTCTAGGCCATTTATTAGACACTAAAATATTCCAAAAGTTTTTGAAATCGATTTTTTAAACATTATTTTTTTACTGACGAACGAGTGGATGAAAAGTTCTGAAAAAATCATGAAAATAGTCCATACAATTCCATATTTGATTCTTTTTTCTAAAAGTCATTCAAGGTCATTTAGTTACTGGAAAAATTCCAAAAGTTTGTAAATCGATTTTTTTTAAATTATTTTTTTACTGACGAACGAGTGGATAAAAATTTCTGAAGAAAAAATCATGAAAATAGTCCATACAATTACATATTTGATCCTTTTTTCCAAGGTCATTTAAACCCTAAAAGAATTCCAAAAGTTTTTTAATTGATGAAAAATTCTGAAAAATTTCATGAAAATAGTCCACCCAATTACCGATTTGAACGCTTACGAAGTTCCTTTATTTAATTATTTATTTACTTTTATTACTTTATTTATTTATAAAAAAATACGATTTTTTGTTTTGATTAAAAAAAAAACTGAGATTTTGGCAATTTGCGTTGATTTAAGGTGGAAATTTTCCAATGATTTTAAAAAATGTGTTAAATTTGCTACATGTTTACGTTTAAATCATCAAATCTAAGAACGCGTTCAGCAGTTACGTAATTAAAAAAAAAATTGCTTTGACTTGAAAAATTGCGTTTTTTGATAATTTGCGTTGATTTAAGATCGAAATTTTGCAATGATTTTTCAAAGCGTATTAAATTCGCTACATTTTCACGATTAAATCATCAAAATCTAACAACGCGTTCAACAGTTATACATTTTTTTAAAATACGATTTCTTGTTTTGATTTAAAAATTTACGATTTTGGCAATTTGCATTGATTTAAGGGCGAAATTTTCCAAAACCTTTTCAAAAAGTGATAAATTCGCTAGAATTTCAAATTTAAAAAATCAAAATCCAACAACGTGTTCAACAGTTATATGATTTAAAAAAATACGATGTTTTAGTTTTGATTTTTGACAATTTACATTGATTTAAGATGAACATTTTCCAATGATTTTTTAAAATGTGTTAATTTTGCTACATTTTCACGTTTAAATAATCAAAATCTCACAATGCGTTTAGCAGGTACCTAATTAAATCGCTACATGTTCAAGTTTAAATCATCAAAATCTAATGACGCGTTCGACAGTTACGTAATTTATAAAAAATACGATTTTTTGTTTTTATTAAAAAAATTGAGATTTTGGCAAATACGTTGATTTAAGGTAGAAATTTTCCAATGATTTTTCAAAAAGCGTTAAATTCGCTACATTTTTTAAATCCAACAACGCGTCCAACAGTTATATGATTTTTTTTAAATACGATTTTTTGTTTTGATTTAAAAATTTGTGATTTTGGCAATTGACTTAAGATGAAAATTTTCTAATAATTTTTTTAAATGTGTTAAATTTGCTACATTTTCACGTTTAAATAATCAAAATCTAACTACGCGTTCAGCAGTTATGTAACTTAAAAAAATGGTGATGTGGCCATCATGTTACTTTCTCCGACTTGATGGTATCATAGCCATTTATATGTACGTTCTCATGGTTTATTTTCAATTGAAATCCTATTTTAGATGTACATCGAATGTTTCGTAGACTCGGATGAAACTGACGTTTAAAACGTCAAAATTATGAAAGGTGGAAAAATTTACTCAAAAACTAAAGGGTTTTCGAAAAAAACTTATTCTTTATAAGTTATTTATTTTAGCATTCTTTACAATTATTATTAACATAAATTTGTTGTAACTATTATCGTTACATAATTATAAACCAAAAATTTAAAAAATAAAAATAATACATTTTTTTCTCGAATACAAATGATTTTATGAAAAATGTTTTCAAGCAAAAGATGTTAATTTCTTTGTTGCCTTCAAAGTTTGTTTAAATGTTTTTGTGATATTTTTCGTATTTACGAAAATATTGACAGAAAACAAAAAACAGTTAAGGTAAACGCCAACTTCCGTTGTACGAAATTTTACCAAAAGCTTTTCAGTTCTTCAGATTATAAAATAAGACGGATGTTCAAAGTTTCATATCAATTGGTATATTAGTTTTTGAGATACAGCGCGCACAGACACACGCACACACACAGCCACAGACACACACACACATACACACACACACACACATACACAGACACACACACACACACAGCACAAAAAAAAAATCCAGAAATTGTTGAAATGGCATCTAGGGACCCCAAAACGGATATTTCCGTTAAAAAATTTTTTTAAAAGAAAATCACGATCACAATACTTTCTCGTACTTCGTATCGGAGAAAGTAAAAACGAAGTAGCACAGTGAGCAGAAATTAATTGAGACTCTAAATTTAATTTAAGATAGATACACCATGAAAGCGATATCTATTGTCTAAACGTTGAACAAATAAGGAACCGTAAACTAACGATAATTATAAATATTTCAATGATATTCCAGACCATCGATTTAAATTTATGAAATCTGTTAATCTTTATCATGTTTACTTTCTCGGTTACAAATACAGGAAAGTATTGTGATCGTAAAAATTTTTCTTGGTGAAAATATTTGTTTTGAGGTTTGTTTGAAAAAACATGTATGTGTGTGTGTGAGTGTGTGTGTGTGTGTCTGTGGGGCCTGCACATAGTGCCGAATGTCGAAAGAGCCGAATCGGTATTTTGCCCAAAGTGCCGAATTTCATATTACCGCCCATGCCCAAAGTGCCGAACGACGCCAAGCGACATGGCATCGTTCGTAAATAAGCCGTTACTTTGGGCTGTACTGATAAGTCGGCGTTGTGAATGATGCGACGTCGCTTGGCGTCGTTTGGCACTTTGGGCATGGGCGGTAATATGAAATTCGGTACTTCGGGCCAAATACCGATTCGGCTCTTTCGACATTCGGCATTTTGACACGGAGCGTGTCTGTCTGTATTTGCGCGTTATATCTCAAAAATTAATTCAGGAATTGATATGAAACTTCAAAAATAGATCCTACTTAATAATCCGAAGAGCTGAAAAGCTTTTGGTAAAATTTTGTACATGGAAAGTTAGTTTAAATCTCAAAAACTACAGAAAATAAAACCTTGAAGATAAGCTTCGTTTGACAATCCAAAGAAATGTGAAGGTTTTGTTAAATTTCGAAAACGGAGGTGCCTTCTTCGGCACGACAAAGGAAGATGGTACAATGGTTTTGTTTACCACAACACTCAACTTTATTGAGTAGTAGGTAGAATTATTGTGAGATCTTATCTGAGACATAAACTAGAATTAGTTTTGAGTGATTTTGAAAATTTTCCTGGTTGTGGCAACCAATTTTTTTAACGCTCGGCGAATTTTGTTCTTTCAGATGACATAAACATAGTTTTCGTGCGATTGGTTTAAAAATTAGGAAGAATTGTTGTGAGATTTTATCTGAAACATAAACTTGAATTAATTTTGAGTGAATTTGGAAATTCTCCAGGTTGTGGCAATTGTTTTTATAATACTTTTAACGCTTGGCAAATTTTGTTCTTTCAGATGACAAAAACATAGTTTTCGTGCGAAACAAGATTTTATTTCTCGTTGGATCTTAAGAACAGGCGAGTTGTAATTTTTGACTTTGCTTAGGTGCAAAATAAATACTCCTACATGTTTATGATTTATAGAATTGCGTTGGGTGTAAAATTATCAATAAATAATTTTCGAGTCAATCGAAAATATTAAAAACAACTTCCACAAACTTAAAAGTTACAAAATATACTCAGGAATAATCATAATGTATGTTTACAACAGTAATTATCTTTTCTTGCATTTTTAAAATAATCGCATTTGAACGCACTTCGTCACATATTAATATTATATATTTTTTAATTGGCCAAAAAAAAAATGGTGAAAGATCGAGCTTTGCGTAAACTCGGATGAAACTGACGTTTAAAACGTCAAAATTATAAAAGATGGAAAAATTATACTTCAAATTATACAACTCAGTTTACTAAAAAACTAAAGGAATTTCGAAAAAAACTTATTCCTTATAAGTTGTTCATTTTAGTATTCTCTACAATTATTATTAACATAAATTTGCTCTAACTATTATCGTTTTATAATTATAAACCAAAAATTAAAAAAATAAAATAAATAATAGAATAAAAATTATTTTATGAAAAATGTTTTCAAGCAAAAGATGTTCATTTCTTTGTTGTCGTCAAAGTTTGTTTAAATGTTTTTGTCATATTTTTCATATTCAGGAAAATATTGGCAAAAAACAAAAAACAGTTAAAGTAAACGCCCACTTCTGGTGTACAAAATTTTACCAAAAGCTTTTCAGTTCTTCAGATTATCAAATAAGACGGATGTTCACAGTTTCATATCAATTGCTGTATTAGTTTTTGAGATACAGCACGCACAGCAGACACACACCCATACACATACACACACACAGACACATACACAGACACACACAGACACACAGACTCATTTTTTTTTAATTAAGCAGAAAAGAAATTTGCAACACTTGAACCTTAGCCGAAGATGGCAAGAATTATATTTGCAGATTGAGAAGAATTATAAAATTTATGACCACGTGGAATAAGCTTCAAAATTTCCAATTCCCTTCAGAAACAACATATTTTTTAGACACAGCGGACAACAATTGACATACCGCAGCTTTTAACAAAATAGCAACATTTGATACTTGTTTGAAGACAACGATAATTATAATTTGAGTTTGAAAAAACATAAAAAAACTTATCGCTCATGTAATTAGTTTCAAACTTTCCAAATTTCTTTAAAAATAACATATTTTGAACACACTATAACCCAAGTGACAAAGAGTAACGAAAAACAAACTTGCAGCTCTTGAAACTTGACTGAAGACAATAAGAATTACAATTGGAGATTAATAAAATTATATAAATTATTCTCACGTGGAATTAGTTTCAAAATTTCCATTTCTCTTCAAAAACAACGTATTTTCGACACCCCATAGAATAATTGACATATCATAGCTGGATAGCAACACTTGAAACTTGCTTGGTAAGTACTAAAGTAGAAACACTTTTTTAGTTCTCCAAAATTTTAATGTTGAAATTGCTAGCAACAATTTATATTTCTTTACCATGCGCTTTTTATGCTTTTGTTTTCTTAATGTTTTTGTAAAAAGGATATTATCCGTAAATAAAGTTATTATTATTATTAATTGTTTCGCCACACTGTGGCTTCTACAGGCGGAGAAAAAGTGTGGCGAAACAATTTTTGCGTGCAATTTCAACAAAGTTTTTGAAAATTAAAAAGTGATATGAGTTTTCAACAGCCTCATTAATTAAAACTTGACACTTAATTGAAAACAACGAGAACTACAATTGGAGATTGGTAAAACTATAAAAAAAAAACTATAGCTCATGGAATTAGCTTAGTTAACCCGCCAATGGTGACCTACAGGTCTGTGAGACCGGGTGTGTCGAATAACTTTATTCTTCGTTATTGTTTTTTTGTTGCAATTTCGAGTAGCTGCCGCATTGCAGAGCTTAAATTGATTAAATATCTTTGTTTTATTGTCAAAGGGCATAAATTAAAAAAGTAACACGTTTCGAAAAATCTTCAGTAGAAAACGCCGGTGCGTGAGACCGGCGTCACCATTAAATTTGCATCACCAATGGCGGGTTAAAAGAAATTGGAGTACCATTCAAAAACCTAGTCGATTAACCCAAATATTGTGATATTAAATTTAATTTGGTAAACACTTTGTAAATTTATAAAATTTATCCGTTAACGTTGGTAAACCGTGCCTATTTCATATCATTTGAAGAACGAGAGAAATCAATTGCGATTTTGAAATTCCAGCTAGTTAAAATAGCAACATTTTGAAAATTTTAGAAATAAATCGATTTTTCAGACTACGACGAAACAAATCCACGCTACTTTCAAACCTGTGCTTCTTGCATGCAAATTAGTCGGTTTCGATTAAAACCGGCGATTTGAAAATTTTTACCCAGAACATCAAAGGGCTCCCTCATTCTTACTTTTGAACAAAAATTGCATTTGAAATGATTACCTGCAGAAACCACTCGTTCGATCACGTCACTGCGATCTTATTGAAACCAATGTAAAATTAAATCATGGTGATGGTTGCGACCGTTACTAAGTGGTAATTCATTATAGAAACACTGAAAAAAACTTAGTAAGTGTTTTATTCAGTGTTTCTCTAATGTAAAATTAGTTGATCTTGTATTAAATTTTCCACAGAAAATCTCATTGTAAATTAAACTCACAATCAAAATTGTTTAATAAATAAATTTAAAATATTTAAGGGTATCAAAATTGACTTCCAGCTTTTGTTTAAACAAATGTTAATTAAACCGTAAATAATGATGTGGATGTATTTAGGTAAAATCATAATAAATCGTATAGTATATTTTCAAAATGTTGTCTTATAAATGTTGTGCAAATATATGTGTGTATTGTGTAAACACAATATCCAATTGACTGGAGGGCACGATATTTCATTTGTCTTTCTCCTCTGTTCAAATTCAATAAACAATGTTATTTTTCACGTGTCTTTTTATTATATAAATGGTTGTTCTGCAATATTGATTTCCTATTGAAATCCCGGTAAAAATAAAATCGCCTTGCTCAGACTAAAACATAGAAATAATGTAATTATTACTTCCATGACTAATGCCACGACGAATATTATATTGTACAAAAAATAATTGTGCAGGTTATAAAATATTTCATATTTTGAAATTATTTATATATCCCGAGATAAGGGTATCCCGAGATAAGATGGTCAAAATGCCACCCGACACAGATTTTTAAATAAATATGAAAATATCATTAGATGTGCCCTTAAACCAAAGTAGCCGTATCAAAAAACCCCTACATGACCCGGGAAGCCCCAAACTAAGATTCTTTCAAATATAATTTTTTTAACTACTAAAAAATTATTGAAAAAATCACATATATTATTGACCCAAATACCAAATTAGGTGAATTTTTTCAAGGTCATTGAACGTTATTTACAATATTAAAAAAATGTTTGAAAATAAAAAGAAAATTTGCCCACAAAAATGCCAAAAGTAGTCTTGAAAAAGAGTACTGGAAAAAATTGTCTTGAAAAAAAATACCCAAAACAGTCTTGAAAAAGAGTACTGAAAAAATTGTCCTGAAAAAAAAATGGTTATGTGCTCATCATGTTACTTTCTCCGACTTGGTAGTATAATTTATATTTACGCTTTTATGGTTTATTTTCAATTTAAATGTGCATCGAGCGTTTTGTCGACTTGGATGAAACTGACGTTAGAAACCTCAAAGTTATGAAAGATGGAAAAATTATACTTCAAATTCAAAAACTCAGTTTACTTAAAAACCAACGAGATTTCGAAAAAAACTTATTCTTTATAAGTTGTTCATTTTATTATTCATAAATTTACTGTAACTATTATCGTTTTATAATTATAAACCAAAAATGAAAAACAAATTAATAAATTTTTTTCTCGAATAACAATGATTTTATGAAAAATATTTTCCAACAAAAGATGTTAATTTATTTGTTGTCTTCAATATTTGTTTAAATGATTTTGTGACATTTTTCATATTTAAAAAAATATTGGGAAAAAACAAAAAACAGCTAAGGTAAACACCCACTTCCGGTGTATGAAATTTTACCAAAAGCTTTTCAGATATTCAGATTCTCAAATAAGACTTATGTTTAAAGTTTCATATCAATTGCTCCATTGGTTTTTGAGATACAACGCGCACAGACAGACAGACAGACAGACAGACAGACAGACAGACAGACAGACAGACAGACAGACAGACAGACAGACAGACAGACAGACAGACAGACAGACAGACAGACAGACAGACAGACAGACAGACAGACAGACAGACAGACAGACAGACAGACAGACAGACAGACAGACAGACAGACAGACAGACAGACAGACAGACAGACAGACAGACAGACAGACAGACAGACAGACAGACAGACAGACAGACAGACAGACAGACAGACAGACAGACAGACAGACAGACAGACAGACAGACAGACAGACAGACAGACAGACAGACAGACAGACAGACAGACAGACAGACAGACAGACACACGCACATACACAGACACACAGCACAATTTTTGTTTCCAGAAATTGTTAAAATGGCATCTAGGGACCCCAAAACGGATACATCCGTAAAAAAAAATTTTAGAAACTTTTTTCACGATCACAATACTCTCTTATACTTCGTAACGGAGAAAGTAAAAATGCCAAAAAGAGTCTTGAAAAAGTACTGAAAAAAAAATGTCTTGAAAAAAAAAATGCCAAAAGTAGTCTTGAAAAAGAGTACTAAAAAAAATTGTCCAGAAAAAAAAATGCCAAAAAGAATACTGGAAAAAATTGTCTAAAAAAATACCGAAAAGAGTACTAAAAAAATTGTACCGAAAAAAAATTGTCCTGAAAAAAAAGTGCCAAAAGTAGTCTTAAAAGAGTACTGAAAATAAATGCCAAAAAGTGTACCGGAAAAAATTGTTTAAAAAAAATGCCTAAATGAGTCTTAAAAATAGAATAATATAAAATACAATTTTATTAGATCATTATATTGCCTTTACAATATTGGACACGTCAGGTATAAAATACATAAAGTTAAATTCAGACATGAATTCACGAAACAACTTAAAATAACTTGGTTAAAAGAGACTCTTATTCTTGGTGTTACGTAATTATATAATTTTTGAATTATGCTATGCTATAGGATGCCTGCTGTAGAAGTAACGATTTTGTCTTGAGAAAGAGTACTAAAAAGATTGTCTTGAAAAAAAATGCCAAAAAGAGTTTTGGAAAAGAATAGTGAAGAAAATTGTCTTGAAAAAAAAATGCCATAGTAGTCTTCAAAAAGAATACTGAAAAAATTGTCCTGAAAAAAATGCCAATTGAGCACTGAAAAAATTTGTTTAAAGAAAATGTCAAAAAGAGTACTGGAAAAAATTGTCTTGGAAAAAATGCCAAAGAGTCTTAAGAGTACTAAAAAAAATTGTCCCCAAAAAATGCTAAAAAGTCTTGAAAAAGTGAACTAAAAAAATGCCAAAAAAGAGTACTAGAAAAAATTGTCCTGAATAAAATTCCAAAAAGAGTACTGGAAAAAATTGTCCTGAACAAAATGCCAAAAAAAAAAGTACTGGAAAAAATTGTCTTGAAAAAAATGCCAAAGAGTCTCAAGAGTCCAAAAAAAATTGTCCCAAAAAAATGCTAAAAAGTCTTGAAAAAGTGAACTGAAAAAATGCCAAAAAGAGTACTGGAAAAAATTGTCCTGAATAAAATGCCAAAAAGAGTACTGGAAAAAATTATCTTGAAAAAAATGCCAGAGTTTTAAGAGTACTAAAAAAAATTGTCCCAAAAAAATGCTAAAAAGTCTTGAAAAAGTGAACTGAAAAAATGCCAAAAAGAGTACTGGAAAAAATTGTCCTGAATAAAATGCCAAAAAGAGTACTGAAAAAAATTGTCCTGAATAAAATGCCAAAAAGAGTACTGGAAAAAAATATCTTGGAAAAAATGCCAGAGTCTTAAGAGTACTAAAAAAAATTGTCAAAAAAAAATGCTAAAAAGTCTTGAAAAAGTGAACTAAAAAAATGCCAAAAAGAGTACTGGAAAAAATTTTCCTGAACAAAATGCCAAAAAGAGTACTGGAAAAAATTGTCTTGGAAAAAATGCCAAAGAGTCTTAAGAGTACTAAAAAAAATTGTCCCAAAAAATGCAAAAAAGTCTTGAAAAAGTGAACTGAAAAAAAATGCTAAAGAGTACTAGAAAAAATTGTCTTGAAAAAATGGCAAAGAGTTTTAATAGTATTAAATAAATTGACCTGAAAAAATGCTTAAAAGTCTTGAAAAAGTGTAATTTAAAATTTTATTTCGTCATATGATTTCTATCAATAAATACCATCTATGTGACTTTTTTCATCTTCCAACGTTTGGTGCGACAACTTCAAAAATTCGAATAACTAATATTTTTACGATATTTTGATATTTTTTATAAATTTATCAACAATTGAGCAGTCATTTTATGTAAAATTATTATTAGTATTTCTGTATTAATATTTTTTCAGTTTCGTATAAACAACACAATTTTTTGTCAAGATATGACCATGAAACCCTCAAAAAATGGGTTTTTGTTTTTAACCACAATAAAAATCTGAAAAAAATCATAAATATTTTTATCCCAAATTTTTATTTTTTTTATTTTATTTAACTTAATTTGTATTCAGACACTCTTCGAGTGTATTACATTGTCATTAGTATACTAAAAACTACAGCTATAAAAAAATAAATAAAGATACATTGTATTGTTATTACATATTTAAATTCTATGATATACATTTCTAAAATAAATATACATTGTCAACAGAAATTTATATTAATCTAGACATATAATATTTAATAGCAGTTTCTTTCGGTGCGAAATAACTATCCCAGAAAGGGAAAGATATTTTCCTCACACGACAGTTCGTCGAAAAAAATGAGCTATTTACCTGAGGTAAATACCAATACCAAATTAGGTAAATTTTTTCAACGTTAGAAAGGGCGAAAAAAAAATTGTTAAACTTAAAAAAAATAATACACTAAATAAACTTTTATTTGGGTAAAAAATATATGTGAATTTTTCAGATTATTGTAATAATTTTTAGTGATTAAAAAAATAAAATCTTATTTTTCGAGGGTTTCAAGGTCATATCTTGTCAAAAATGGGGTAACATATTTATACGAAACTGAAAAGAAAATTACTACTAAAATATTACCAATAATTTTATATAAAATTACTGTTCAATTGTTGATAAATATATTTAAAAAATATCAAAATAACGTAAAAATTTTAGTTATTCAAATTCTTGAAGATGACGCACCAAAAATTGGAAGATGAAAAAATCACAGATATGGCATTAACTGATATAAATCATATAACGAAATAAAATTTTCCGTCAGTCGATCACTTAAGGGCGAGAAGTGAACTAGGCTTGTAAATTTTATTACCTCATAATTGTATCTTAAACAGGTACCGGTTTCGACCGAACTAAGCACCGACATGCGGCAGCATTTCCAGGCCAAGTGAGTTTCGCATTTGTATTTTCTCTGACTGTACAAAAACTCGAAAAAATAATATAATAAAAATGAAAATTTTCGAAATAATGGTTGCTATGAAATTAGTGGAAAAAAATATACGCACCACGGGCATAAAATGGATTTTGGCAGTCCCCACCCTCGGGCCAAATCCTATCATTTTACGCCCTTGATACCATTACGCAATCCGCTTTTATTTGCATCGCTTGGTCATCAGCCACAACCTATTTATAATTCTTTATACCCTCTCAATTCGCTTTGAATTTAGATTTATTTCTTCTAGAGTTTGTAAATGACATATATTTTTGTTTTTAGTGGAAACTCATCACCATTATAGCAGATTAGAACTTAAAATACATTCATATTATTTTGCATATTTGCTATGATTTAGTACATTTATATAAATTCAAATCAACTAGTTGCCGGTGTTGTCGTGCAAGAAGTAATTTAGCCGGATACATACAAACGGACTTAATTAAATTGCAATTTGGCTCTCGTATATATGTATGCAAATTGCGGAATCACATTCCCAATATCACATTCCGGTAACACCGCTAACCTAATGCTGACGATATTTTCATACGAGTTTTGCATATAAATACACAGCACCAACAAGCATTCCCAAACAGCAAAAAACAAAAGTTCATTAGAGAGATGCAATCATTACACTCTTTTTCCAACAGCAATGTCGCACCAAAATGCATACTTAAAATGTACCTTTTGTGAATATGAGATGGTGATACAAATTAGGTTACTTGATCTTAAATAGAATAGCAACGTTTCTATTCGTGAAGTATAATAAGGTATAGTGACACCAAGCATCTAATGCCTGCAACTAATTTCAAAAATGCAACGCAAATATTAAACCAATAGGTAATAGATACTAAAATCACAGTTAACAGTGATGTGTTTCTGTGTTTGTCATCCTTTGTTAGATTAATTTTTTTTATATGATTAATTAATTTCTCACTTAACCCGTGGTGAAACATAATTATATAATTTGATTAATTTGATTAATTTGAGAATGACTCTCTCTCAAGGAGAATGACCTAAGGTCGAAACTAGTCGGAGAGACAAATAAAATCAGTGAAACAAAACCAAGTGTTTTAATTAATCAAATTTAAATTTTTTAGTTGCTTGTTAACAATCGATTTTCAACAAAAAAGCAAGAACTTAACAATGATGTCAACGTATTAATAACTACGAAACTCTAAGAAAATCTATAAATAACTAACGCATAAAGCTTAAATCTTGAGACAATCTGCACTCACCTCTTGTTCAAGCATTCAAAAATCCTCTTCGCCGACTTTCCACCTTTTCACGCCCAAGAGATTATTTCCGTTCGCGGGCTGTTGAAAACTTCCGTGCGCGAAAGTTATACATAAGGGAGAAGGCAACATTTCAACTTATCCTGCTTGCTTACTTAAGATTCCAACCCTTACACAACTTTTTCACAAACCGATGCCGTGTTTAATAAGCGCTCCAATAAACCGATTTTACGGTTGCCATTTTTTTTCCCTACAATTAAAGCCGAATAAAACTTTTATAAGGCGTAATTGCGGGCGCATAAATGTTGGAGAATAGTTTTGTGTATTTAAGGAGATTTATAGCAGTATTCTGAAGTTTGTTGGTAAACTGGCAGTTCGTAGTGCTATTGTTTAATTAAGAAATTCTTTTTCCGAAAAGTTTCAAAACTTTCACACGTTTAATTTATTAAAGACATTTTCAAACGTGAAATATTTGGTAATTCCATAAATTATTGCATTACTAAAAGGTATTCACAAATTTTTAAATTCAGTTTCATTATTAATTTTAACGTAGTAACGATCGCAACCATCATCTTTACTGAAAAGTATATAATTAAGTTATAATCCTTAACAAATTTCATTTTTCGGGGATTGATGTAAGATTTTTCGGACTGCTTTTAGTCCGTGAAATGTCACTTTTGCGGACTAGGCTTTAAAAATGCTTATTTATGCCTAGGCTATAAAAGTAATGAGCTAATCGTCATGTTATTTTGCCAATCAGATGAGACACCATGTCGACGAATAGAATCATCCGCCCGGAATTTTGTTTGACATTACAATGTATTTTTCGCTTGATTAAGAGTTGCTTTCAAATTTCCCTTACCAAAAAGGTTCCCCGAAATTTTAATAACACCGCTTGTGATTTCCCCGACCTCCATGCGAGTCCCTAACTTATCCACGCACAAAAATCGAGTCGCCGAACGGTGGCGAAATTTGCTTGCCGTAACCGGCTCCTAGAGGCCCTGCATTTAACCAGTGACGGTTCGCGGGATTTTTTCTGGTACGGCCGAGGAACAAGAGGTGGTAATACAGATAGGTACGGTCACGTAGCCAGCCGTATCTGCAACTGACCCTACCTATCTATATTACCACCTCTTGTTCCTCGGCCGTACCAGAAAAAAAACCGCGAACCGTCACTGTTTAAACGTCAAATGTTTAAACGTCGTCGACCGGCGCACTTATTTCCTGGCGCAGTGGAACGTGAGACTTTCCTTCAGATGTTGTTTTAATCGTAAAGAAATGTGTGTTATACCAACAAAGTTCGCTAAACTTTGGAAATTGTTGATTTAGAATTTGGACAATTTCCATTGTCTCGACATGAATATTTTTAATACTATTTAAAACACACATAATTCTCGACTTTTAAACATAGAAAATATTGTAATAAAAAAATGCGTTTAACACATCAACAATTTCTAAAAATTGGAAACGAGGGTTTGCTGACGTTCAACTTGAAAATTTCGAATTCTGGCAATTTCCATTGTCTCGATATAAATATTTTTAATACTGTTTAAAAGACAATGGAAATTGTCCAAATCCGAAACTTTAAAATTCTAAATCAACAATTTATTAAAATTGAAAACGAGGGTTTGCTGACTTTGAACTTCAAAATTTCGAATTCCGGCTATTTCTATTGACTCGATATGATTAGCTGTTAAAATATTTTCAAACACACTAAATTTGCAACATTTTTGCATTTAAATCATCATCATAAAATAACGCGTTTGCAAGTAAAGCAATTTTTTTTAAATAAAAAACTTGATTTCGTTGACTTTGACTTCCGAAAATTTCGGATTTTAGCAATTTTCATTGTCTCGACATGAATATATTTAATACTATTTAAAACACTCTAAATTCTCTACTTTTTAACATATAAAATGTCATAATCAAAACATGCGTTTAATACCTCAGCAATTTTAAAAAAATCCAAAGCATGAATTTTTTTACCTTCAACATGGAAAAATCGGATTTTGGCAATTTTCATTGACTTGGCATTATAAACTTTAAATACTTTTTCAAACATTTTGTTGACTTTGAGCTCCGAAAATTTCGGGTTTTAGCAATTTTCATTGTCTCGGCATGATTAGCTGTTAAAATATTTTCAAACACACTAAATTCGCTACATTTTTGCATTTAAATCATCATCATAAAATAACGCGTTTGCAAGTAAAGCAATTTTTTTTAAATAAAAAACTTGATTTCGTTGACTTTGACTTCCGAAAATTTCGGATTTTAGCAATTTTCATTGTCTCGACATGAATATATTTTATACTATTTAAAACACTCTAAATTTTCTACTTTTTCATATATAAAATGTCATAATCAAAACATGCGTTTAATATCTCAGCAATTTTTAAAAATCCAAAGCGTGAATTTTTTTACCTTCAACATGGAAAAATCGGATTTTGGCAATTTTCATTGACTTGGCATTATTAACTTTAAATACTTTTTCAAACATACTAAATTCCCTACATTTGTGTATTTTTCTTTTTGACTTTGGCATGAGCTATTCGGTCACGACCAGATTATTATTTATGTATTCAATTTTGGGATAAGTAAATAAACAAATGAATAATATCAGGCATATACAACAACCATGGACCCGAGCGAATATTTCTCGATCCCCGAAAAATCTTTCGGCCGGGCTGGGATTCGCACTCACACGGCACGCGGTGCAACCGGCACAAGCGCTCGCCTCTACCCACCACACCAACGGGCCGCCCATTTTTGTACTTAAATCGTTAAAATCAAATAACGCGTTCGGAAGTTAAGCAATTTTTCAAAATCAAACCCGAGATTTTATTGGCATTGATCTTGAAAAATTTCAAATTTTGGCAATTTTCGTTACTTTGACATGAATATTTTTTTATGCTTAAAAAAACGTACTAAATTCTTTAAATTTTAACAAATAAATCATCATAATCAAAAACACGTTCAATATCTTAGCAGTTATTTTAAATTAATAAAGCGGTTTTGTTAAGTTTTAATTTAAACAATTTCACATTTTGGTAATTCTTATTGACTCAACAAAAATATTTCTTAATATCTTTTTAAATCATACTTAATTCTCTAATCTAAAGTCACCATAATCAAGAAATCAAGAAAAAGTTTTTGATCTTGCAAAATTGCTTAAGTTTCGAACACGTTACTTGATTTTGATGATTTAAATGCCAAAATAACGCGAATTGAGTGTCTTGGAAAAAATATAAAGAAATATACATTTTGTTTTGACGCGAATTGAGTGTCTTGAAAAAAAAAATTTAAAGAAATATACATAATGTTTCAAGGAAAGTTACCAAAATTTGTTGTTTTCCAAGTTCAAAGTCGACAAAATAGCGTTTCAGATTAGTAAAAATTGGTGGTTTAAATGTTGTTCAACATTGGTGTTCAACACCAATTTTTAATAATCTAAAACGCTATTTTGTTGACTTTGAACTTGGAAAACAACAAATTTTGGTAACTTTCCTTGAAACAATATGTATATATCTTTATATTTTTTTTTCAAAACACTAAATTCGCATTATTTTTTCATTTAAATCATCAACATCAAGTAACGTGTTCGGAAGTTAATTAATTTTGCAAGATCAAAAACGCCATCTTGTTCACTGTGAACTTGGAAAATTTCAGATTTTGTTAATTTTCGTTGCTTTGACATTAATACTTGTATATACTTTTCCAAACACACTAAATTTGCTACATTCTAGCACATAAATTATTATAATCAAGAAATGCTGGCAACACCTCAGTATTTTTTAAAAATCGAAAACGCTTATTTGTTGCCCTTGAACTTGTAATTTTTAAATTACTCCAAATCATCAAAATGGAATAACGAGTTTTGAAGTTAGGCAATTTTGCAAAATCTGAAATGCTATTTTGTTGACTTTGCATTTTGAGAATTTCGGATTTTGGCAATTTTCGTAGACTTGACATTAATATTTCTTTTTTTTAACACGATACATTCTCTTATTTTTTGCGTACAAATCATCAAAATCAAAAAACGCGTTCAACACCTCAACTACTTTTAGAAATCAAAAACGGATTTTTGTTGACTTTGCATTTGGAGAATTTCGGATTTTAGCAATTTTCGTTACTATATGAGGTATGTCTGGGCTATCGACCTAAGGTCTTTCTGCCCATCACGCGCTCTCTCCATTTTTGTGGATACAAATTATTTGAGTTAAATTCGACTTTTAGTTATGTTAGTTCGAAATCACCCTTGCATACTTATAAAACCACGGTTTTAAATCAAATCAATAACAAAGGTCGGAGAGGTATTTAAAGCAACCACGAGCTATATTCGAGTGTCGTTAAAACTATGTAAAAACCCTTTTTAAAATTTACATCACATCAATCAAATCTTTATGGGGTAATTCCATGATTTAATGTAATTCATCTTCATCGACTTTATCAATAATTCCCTGTACAATTGCGGCAAGCATAATGTATATTTAATGTATAGATTTGGCTGGAGAAAATAGAATGGAGGGAATGTTGGAAGGAGGCGAAAGGAATTGAGTGTGTTTGTGCGAATAAAGCTTATAACTCTTTTATCTGGTGTAGGAAATATGATATCTTTCGAATCTATATATTTCAGACGGAAAACGTGTACGGACTTATTGATCCAATTTAGTTTAAAAATTCATCTTATTGGTCCCTTTCTTTCCCCGGGATCGTGTAATGTTTAATGACACGGAGCGATGTTTTGAAAGAGAAATGTTGATTGCTTTTTAACTGCCAAAAGCTTCATAATTGTGCTTGTTTCTTTCAGAGCGTCATGTTATAGTACATCTCCATACGGTCAATAAACATAATATATACAGGGTGTCCCAAATAGAGTGTGATTGTATGGGTAGAAAATTCAAAATGTTGCTGCAAGAGTGGAGCATACATGATGAAAAAGTTCATTGCTTTATTTGCGATGAACCAATTTCTTTAGAAGATTAGCTCAGATTGGTAATATCCTCAGATTTTTTTTTTTGCATTGGAAGCTGGTCCTTTCCGCCAGAGTTCAATTAACTGTATATATTGATTTCTAATTATTTATTTTGTATATATACTCAATTATACAGTATATTTTTTTTATCGTGGGTCATAGGATTTTACATGCTAAAAATTATACCTTGTTTTAACGTATATTTTATAATAAAATTTTGAAGGAAATTTTAATTAGTAATAAATCAATTATTTTTCTACATGATGCGCTGCATTAAAATAACTTAAACATGTTTTATTCCATTAAAAAAATGAAATTATTTAAGCAAAAATAATCAAAGTACCTTGAATTTACGAAATGTCAGATTGATTAGTGAGGCAAGTAATCAAACGGATTTTATTCTTGAAAATGTCCATTTATACGATTGAAGAACGGTTGGAATTTGTAACGGCATTTATAAGAGGTTTGTCCAGCAGGGAAGTAGTTGTATTTTTCTACAAGAAATCAGGGAATTTTTATTTTAAAGTAGTTGACAACTTTTCTACAGCGTATCCCGATCGTCCGGTTCCGAGCAAAAGCACTTTTTAATGGAATGAAACATGTTTAATTTATTCTAATTAAGCGCATCATGTATAAAAATTATTAATTTATATTACTAACTAAAATTTGCTTCAAAATTATGTGATAAAATATATACACAAGGTATAATTTTTTGCATGTAAAATCCTATGGCCCACGATAAAAAAAACATACTGTATATTATATAATGATTGGGGGGACATACACTGGACATCCATGGACCCGCACGGTCACTTCTTCGTTCCGAAAAAGTGACCGCACGGATGGGATTCGAACCCACGACCACGAGGCCCGTGAGCAGGAGCTCTACTCACTAGGCCACCGCGCCCCCCTCAGGAAAATTGAAATGAATAACTTCTATCTTGATTTTTAGTATTTGATCATTAATTTTGGAAATGCATTCTCTTTTTCATAATAAGTATTTTTGACTGCTGCGCGTTTATGTATCTAAAGATATGAAAACCTTTTATTATTATTACTATTATTGCTCATTAGAAATATTACACTTTATACATGTACGTACACATAACGAATATTAAATGTGGGTTAATGTCGGTTCGTATGTATTTAAGATAATTTGTTAGGTATTTTATGGTCGTTAAGCTCTACACAAGGTTCTTATCAAATGATGGCTTCTATGGCCCTCCGCATCTCCCTTTCTCTCTCTCTCACACACACACACACACACACACACACACCACCTTTTTGCTAGGGGATATAATTCGTGGCCGAAGAGAGGGAGAGCGAAATGGGCAACAAAAACGCAACCTAATACATCATTTTTATTGTCGGGAACATAAAATAAGACAGATATGTGACGTATATAAAATTATGGTGATAATGACCTTTACGTCCCATCCGGGAAATAATTCCATCATTTCCACTGCATCTTTTCACTTACGTTATTAGTGGAGTAATGTTAAGAACTTCATCGAAAGAAAAATGGCGTTTGAGAAAAACTTGCTTTAGTTACTAACAATGCCGGTGAGTGGCGTATCTTCATGAAGCTGTTGCCGGGCGGCCCTTTCCCTCTCATAACCTTATGACATTACCTATATGATAACAATAATAATTATTACATTTATTGACCACTCAAATTTACAATAACAAAATTTACAGATTACAAAAGGAAAAAGGAAAAGGAAAAAGTTAAGATGAAATCCGAAGATTTCTCTGGTCTGCCACAGATTCCTATCAAATTAAAAATAAAATGATTATACATAAATTAATACATATAAAATTAAGTTAGATTTATGGCAAGGATTGGTATACAATTGAAAAATAGACATTAAAATAAAAATTATTATTATTAATAATAATAACAATTTTATTTGTACTACATATGTCAAAAATTCGAGTAATAGATACAATCACACTGCATCAATGAGATCAGTAAAAAAACAAATATATAACTATAAAATCATCAAAGTAATGTACAGATAAAGATAAAATCAGGAAAAACAGTATACCGTGCGCGCCTAAAGTATGGAATATAGTCAGTAAAATCGAAATAAAATATTTTTGGAAAAAATCCGTCGATTTTTTTAAATAAAAATACACATTTTTGCATGAAAGTCGATTTTCAGTCGTCATTTGTTTTTGAGTAATGACGTCATCCATTTTCTTTTTAAATAGCAACCCCCTATTTTTGTTCTTGATTTTGAGAGATCTTTTTATTGTCGAACAGGCAGTATAAAAATATTGCCATCTTTCATAAGACATTTTTCGAGTAAATGACAATTGAAGGTGAGAACTTGATATCTAGAGTTTTTGCAAAATGAACTTGTTCCAGCGCTTTTTTTCCAAACAAAAATGATTTTGACCTTCCATACATACAAAATGGTTTCAGCAAGACGGCGCAACCACGCACAATGCGCGTTTTTTTGACAATTGCATTACGAATAGGTGAATTGGCAGGCGATGACCGATGGCCCACGAAAGAGATGAATACGCAGAATTAGCCTGGAAAATATTCAAAATATTCAAGAAGAATTTCTACATGTTCGAAAACAAAAAAAAAACAAAAACAAAAAAAAACAAAAAACGCGCATAGTGGGGGCATGCGCCGTCTTGCTGAAACCATATTGTATTATATGAAAGGTCAAGATCAATATTGTTTGGAAAAATTGCTACAAGCGCTGGAATAAGGTCACTTTGAAAAAATTCTAAATATCGGGTTCTCACCTTCAATTGTCATTTTCTCGAAAAATTTCTTATGTAAGATGGCAACATTTTTATACTTCCAGTTCGACAATGAAAAAATCTCTCAAAATCAAGAATAAAAATAGGGGGTTGCCATTTAAAAACAAAATGGCTGACGTCATTACTCAAAAACGAATAACGACTGAAAATTTACTTTCGTGCAAAAATGTGTACTTTTATAATATATATAAGAAAATCGACGTGTTCCAGGATTTTTTCCAAAAATATTTTATTTCGATTTTACTGACTATATTCCATACTTTAGGCGCGCACTGTATCATTAAAATTAATAAAAACAATGTATAGATAAAATTAATAAAAATGTATATCAATAAGAGCAGTATATATATATATATATATATATATATATATATATATATATATATATATATATATATATATATATATATAAAATCAAAGTTATTACAAGTGACAAAATAAAAACAATCATACTAAAACACACTTTAATTTACAGACCAAAATACAACAATAGCATAGTCAAAATACAATTTAAAAATATTGTACTGGTTGTAATAGTTATTACTGTATGCTGTTTTGATACATTTTACGAAAATTGTTAGTTTTCATCTTTAAAAACTTGTTCGGGAAAGTCCTCATTAGTAGTGAAATGTTGTATGGTACAAAAGAAATAAATATTTAGAGCCCTATCAAAATCTTGTGGCACATTGCGCAGTGAACAACTTAAGTTTCAAGCGAGGTCACGCCAGAAACTCATAATTATTCAGCGAAAGTCGCGTGAACATAATGTAAACATTGACAAAGAATCGTCGCGAAGTGATGATTCACATTCCATTCGGTGTTGCAGCCAAGCGGAGGTTTGTTATCACGTTCTCTCCGAATTTTTTCTCACTCTGTGCAAACTTTACCTACACGTGTCGCGAGATTTTGATAGGGCGGTACGTTCTACATTTACATTATTTAAATATACAGTTTATTGCAAAAATCTGTAGTATGTGATAAATTCATTTTGTTTTTCTATAAGTTTACGATACGAAACAAAACATTTTAGAGCAGTCACGGCCCGCTACATGCAAAATTAACTTTTTAAAAATAAATTATATTTCTCATTTTTTCAAACAATAATTGATTTTTGTGGTGGGGTATATGCTGTACTTCCAATTAAAGAAAATATTAGATTTTATTTCCAGACTAGTTTCGATTCATCTGATGAATCATCATCGGCGGAAACTACAAAAATTATTAAAAGATATTTACATTTTATATTATTTTTTATACTGTTAAAATAAAGTTATTATTGTGAAAAACTTATAATAAATATTGTAAAGATTTTAACGGCTATTGTGATAAACAAAATAATTATGTGTAAGAGAAATACGCTAAATTTAGCATGTTGCAATATAAACAAAAATTATAAAATTATAAATATAAAATTAAAAAGTATATGAGATTGTCAGTATTGTTAAAAAAGAGAGGTTATTTTATTTTTATATTTATAGAAGGAGGGCTTAAAACTAATTTATACGGTCATATTGTTTACTTACACGTCAGTTTCAGGTTGTAGATTTATTTATTTCCATTTTATGTTGACCAAGTTTTGGGGTAAATAATTGATTTGTATGTAGAATTACGTCCTGGATCCAAAAATAAAGTAATATACAGGGTGTTCCATTTAAAATTTCAAAATTGTTCTGAATTCCAGTAAAACCTAAGCCCCTAAATTTAAATTTGCTATTAGTATAACTGCAAATTTTAAATTGATATCTCGAGTAATAAAAAATGATCCTGTTTTGCGTTACTATTTTTGCGTTAATTTTCTCCTTCGATTTGAACGATATTTCTATTTCTTTTTTTCTGTTGCAGTTTAATGGAACTTGGGCTTTGCCGAGCTTCGTTTGTGATTTTTATATCGCGATGGACGTCACGTGTTCCACTTCCTCCATCTTTAATTTAGTCGCTATTTCTATAGATAGGTAAGTATCCCAAAAAAAAAATTTAGTACAAAAGTAAAATTTAGATATAGGCAGCGGTGGCGCACCGGCTTCTAGATCCCGTTGTCATGGGGGGTCCGCAGCGCGAGGGTGGAAAACCGGCCTCGATGACCTCCAGCTAGCTCTTGGAGTCGGGTCTATGAAATTCAATTCAATTCAATTCAATTCGCTTTATTCAGTTTGCCACCTTATACATAAGTTATACATATTAAAACATATTAAAACAGTATACATTAGTAGTGGATATGAACGTCACTTATTAAAATCTAGATTAAAAGCACAACACAGATTTACATTAGCATATGAACAGAATGAGATCTATATTGTTTTGTCGACAATAAATTCAGAAAACGTGTAATAACATTTGTCAAGTAATAAAATTCGTAACACTTTTTTAAATTTGTTTAAAGTTTCACAGTTTTTAATCGTATTCGGCAGTTTATTGAACACCGTTATACATGAATGGATAGCTGATTTTTCGTACAGTGTGCTAACGTGTTGTGGAGTTCTGATGTCTGTACAGTTACGCGTGTTGTATGTATGTCCACTGTTATTCTTTTCAAGCTTATGTTTATTTTTATATGCAAAGATAGCATACTTAAATATGAATATACAGGTCACAGTTAAGATCTTGTTGTGTTTGAATACAGTTCTACACGAATCAGACCTCTTGAGATTGAAAATTAATCTTATTAATCTTTTCTGCGCTATGAAAACGCGCTTGGTATCTCCTTTTCCCCAAATCAGCACATTGTACGATATGTGACAGTATGCTAGTGCATAATAGACATTTATTAAAGTACTTCTGTCTATTTTATTTTTTAGTTTTAGAATTGCGTAATATGCACTATTGAGTTTAGATGTTACATGGTCAATCTGCAGACACCAAGATGTTTTATTATCTATAAAACTACCAAGGAATTTTGTTGACTTTGTTCCTTGTTGTATTTGGTTAGTCGGTGGTTTTCTATTATAAAATTGTATTGCCACCGTTTTATTAGCATTCAACATGAGTTTATTTTTAGTACACCAATTGGCAATTTCATTATTAGTCGATTGTATTTTTGCCACTAGTTCTTCATGTGTATCAGCAGTAACAATAATAGTGGTATCATCGGCAAAGTTGACCATGTAACCCGATGAAACAGAATCACTAAGATCATTAATGTATAGTATAAACAAGAGTGGTCCTAGCGTGGATCCTTGCACAATCCCTTTATTAATGTTGTATACTTCGGAATCACTCTGTTTAATTCGCACAAACAGTTTACGATCAGTCAGAAACGACACAATGAAATTTAGAACATTCCCACGTATTCCGTACGTATTTAGTTTATCGCGCACGAAGTTCACGTCGATTGAGTCGAAAGCACGCGAAAAGTCATAAAAGAGGCCAGCCACTTTTTTGCCTGCGTCCACATTTCTTGAAATCTCTTCTACCAGATCTACACTCGCTGTTTCTGTCGACCGATTGCGACGAAAGCCATGCTGTGTTTCCTTCAGGATTTCAAATTTTAGTAGGTATGACCATAATTTATTTGCGAAAATTTTTTCGAAGATTTTGGAGAAACAACTCAATATGGAGATTGGTCTATAGTTGTCCATGTCTGTTGCTGTTCCTTTTTTGAAGATCGGGATCACTTTGGCAATTTTTAGGGCCCTTGGGAATACGCCTTGTTCCAGTGACAGGTTTATTAAATACGCCATTGGTTCTAAAATTTGCTTTAAAGTTTGTTTAGTAACCGTAAGCGGGATTCCATCCTTTCCTGCACTTGATTTATTTTTAAAATTAGTTACGACGGCCGTAATTTCATCCTCAGTGACTGGTGTTATAAACATTGAGGATGGTTTTGGGTCAGGTAGTGTTGGTTTGCTGGAAATATTGCTGCCTAAATGTTCCCCCAGTTTGACTGTGATATTTGAGAAGTAGTTTGCGAACGAATTGGCGACGTCTACTGCACTAGTTATGATATCGCCAGATTCCTTTTTAATGCTGATTTCTTTCGGTATCTCGCTGCCTTTTAATTCCTTGTTTACTATATTCCAAACTGCTTTTTGCTTGTTGTCATTTTTCATAATTTCGTTGCTTAAATATATTCTTTTTGTGTTTTCTATAAGCTTCTTGTGTTTTTTCTTTTCCTCTTTGTATCTAGATTTTAGGTCTTCTGACTTGGTTCCTAGCATGATGTAATATAAATCCTTCAATTTATTGCTTGATTGACGGGTGTCGGCATTAATCCAGTTTTTATAGTTTTTGCGGTGTTGTTTAAGTTTAAGAGGGCAAGATGCAGTAAAGTGGTATTGGAATTCTTCGATGAATTTGTCAAATGCAGAATCGGCATTTCCTGTTTTTATAATTTCCCAATTTACTTTTGTCAGACGGCTTTTTAATTCATTTATATTTTCCCTGTTTATTTGTCTGGTATAATCTAGGGGGACCTTTCTTTTTTCAAAAGTTTTATCAAGTTCTAATGTAATCATTTGCGCACAATGATCTGATATGTGCAAATTTGTGTTTAGACATGTCCAATGCTTTTCTAGATTTGTTACCATGTAGTCGATTTGGGTTGCTGTTGTTCCTCTATTTGTCAGTTCTACTCTGGTAGCTTCTTCTAGTTTGTTGACTAATTTATAAGATTTAAATAGATCATCGAGCAATTTTTTTTCAGGGCTATCAACTAAGAAATTTATGTTGAGGTCTCCACAGAGAATTATAAAATCTGTTTTCGTCGATATTTCACACAACAAATCAGATAAATGTTCAAAGAAGACATTTAGTGTACCATTAGGTGGTCTATATATCGTTAGAATGGCAATTTTAAGATCTTTAGTTTTTACTATACAAGCCGCCGCTTCAATATCTGTTTCTAAGCAGAATTTACTAATATTAATTTTTTTATATTCGTATTCATTGTCTACGAGAATCATGCATCCTCCACCTTTATGCGTTGTTCGATTGTAGTGTGAAATTTTTGAGTACTTATCTAAATGCACATATTGTATACTTCTGTCATTGCACCACGTTTCAGTGATGCATAAGATGTTAGGTTTGTATTCTACCAAGGCATTTTCAATTTCGTCGGTTTTATTTGCGAAGCTCCTGGTGTTCTGGTGCATTACCCTAAGCTCCGTGCTTTTAGTTTCGTCGGCTTCTAGTGTAGTTGTTTTTATTTTGTTTTCGGAATCCGCCTGGGTCTCGAAAAAAGTTATATCTACTGATTTTAATTCCCTCTGGCCACAATTCAGGATTACTAAGCTCTATATTGCAATCTGTGGGAATACCAATCTTGAAACATTTGTATTTTTCCAGCGTGAATCGATTATTACGCTCTATTGTTTGAACTAGAATATTTGTAGACGGCATGATTGGTTTTAGATGCTCCCTTAGTTTAGCATCATCGTAATCCCATTTAAAGTTACCCTCGTGGTACCATTCTCTTTTTTCAATTTTGTACACAACCTCGTTATCATCTCTTTTGCTGCCTAGGGTGATATTACTGCTTTCCTTCGGACTAGTATCTTTTGTAAGGCCATCGTTATTTTCATTTGCATATTTATTTATGTTTGCAGTCACTGACCCGATTTCTTTGGGGTCTAGTTTGGATCTCCGAGTATTGTATTTTTGCTTATTTGTTTTTTCCTGTGTCTCGTTGGAATTGTTTTTTTGCGGTTTTGCATTCCGTATCTTTGGTTCTGGGTTTACTGCGGTTCTGTCCTCTTTTGGAATTATTGGAACGTTTGTTGAGTTGTTTGTTGTTGGTTTTACAGTCTGTGTTATTAATAGCTGATTTAGGGTTTTGATCTGGGATTGTAGAAATGTAATATTGTTATTTAGACAGTTGATCATATTATCTTTAGATTCAACTAAGCTTTTTAGATATAAAATTTCAATATTCATAACCTGATTATCCGCTTGTGTGAGAGTATGTCCACTGATCGAGGATTCGATGTCATCTTCGTCGTCGGTTTCATTCATGGAAGCTGGTTCTGTTTGGGATTCCGTACAACAAATGATTGTTTCACTATCAATCTGTTTCACATTTTTCATGTACTTCACACATCCAGTATGCATTACGGCGCCACAATTAACGCATTTAACTCCGTTATGGGGTATTGAACCGCACCGTTTACACTTTTTCATCTCGAGGTTTTGATGGAGCACTTGTCTATCCGCCATCTTTTTTGTAAAAAAAAAAAAAAAAAATAGCACAAGAAACACAAAGGATGGGGGCAGAGGCAGAAAAATTCTGATAGGCGCGATAACGACCGCTCTTATTTACACATGGATTATGTTACAACAATGGTCAAAGTTAAAAAAAATATGTACACACGGAACGTTAATAAAATACAGGGTGCGGCATAAGTTCCGCCCCCATTTTGCACGAAAAAGCGAATAAAATGTAATTTAATTAGTATGCTACAGAAAATAAGATATTTACAGCTTAGAATAAGTTTATAACAAGTGTTCAAATTGGTGACCATCTTGGTCAACGCATCTGCGGCACCGTGTGACGACAGTTTGGCACGTACGACGGAACATTTCGTAATGTTCCCTGATGTTGTCGAACTCCTCCTCGATGATTCTTCTCAACTGCTGGACTGTTGTTGCTCGTCTTGCGAACACGCGATCCTTCATCAGGCCCCAGAGAAAAAAGTCACAGGGTGTTAAATCGCAAGACCTCGCTGGCCATTCAATTTCCCCACGTCTTCCTATCCACGCTCCGAAGTGATCATTGAGGAATTCCCGCACAATTAAAGCGTAATGTGGGGGGCATCGTCTTGCATAAAGTGGATGATGTGGGCCAAATCTGGGTCAGCATCCATCTGATCTCGTAGAACCTCTAGAAGTTTCCAGATAGGTTTCTGCAGTGGCATCAAAAAAGTAGGGACCAACTAGTCCTCCACCATGAATGCCAGCCCATACGCTGACGCCGGGTGCATTAAGTTCTTGATGAATGGTTACGTGGGGGTTTTCGGTGGCCCAATAGACAGAATTGTGCCGACTGATGGTACCGTTCAATTTAAAAGTGGCTTCGTCACTCCATAAGATCGAGCAGTAGAATTGATTGTCGTCTTCTTGGCAACCGATTAACCACTCACAGAATTCCAAACGCCGATCAAAGTCATCGTCATGAAGCGCGTGAATTAGGCGAGGACGATACGCACGGTAATTCATACGCTTTAATATTCGACGTATGGAACGATCAGAAATCTGCAGTTCTCTCGCTAGCCTTCTAGCGCTGACGTTCGCCTCTTCGACGTAGGATAGCGCCACGGTTTCCATATTCGCTTCAGTCGTCATGCTACGAGGACGACCCACTCTCGGCGCATCAGCAACGGAGCCTGTTTGCTGGAATTTCGTGTACAGTCTCCTCACATTACGACGGTTTGATAAACGACGGTTTGGAAATTGTTGCGCGAATTCTTCGAAAATTGTTTGGAAATGCGCATCATTTCTTATGTACGACGTTAACAGGAAAATTCGTTCTTCCTGCGTAAATTTCAATCCACCAGCTTGCATTTTCACAATGAATGAACGTACGGACAATAATAATATACCGAACACTTTCCCACAATCGTTTGAAAACGCAAACTAACGAGGCAGAAGTTGTACTGCAACAGATTACGTCGCGCTGTAAGAACCTGATAGTGGGGCGGAACTTATGCCGCACTCGGTAGAAGTCACTATAGTAATTGTCATAATACTTTACCTATAGTTCGCACCGGAATGGCTGAAGAGTTCGCGGAGGAGTAACCGGCAGGTCAGCGGTAACGGCAGTGGCGTAGAAAGCCAGCGGCGGCAATGGCAGCGGCTGCGGCTTCGTTGGATCGGCGGCTGCGGCGTCGTTGGTTCGGATGCTGCAGTGTCGTTGGTTTGGCGGCTGCGGCATCATTGGTTCGGCGGCTCCGACGTCGTTGGATCGGCAGCTTTGGCGACGTCAGCGGCTCTGCTGCAGAACTTTGTGTAGAAGTATCTAGATTGATGTAATTCTAAATGGTTGTGTTTTCTGCTCTTGTCTTGGACGATCTCCCTGATGCGGAGTCATCCATGGCCTTTTTAAAGAGTCCACGCCCTACTCTGCTCCAGGTGGTGGTGGTAGGGTGCGACGGGAGCATCGAGGTCGGAGCACGTGTTCGAACCGGCAAATTGCACTTCCAAGAACAATTTGGGTTCGAGCCGATTTCGGCACGTACGCAGGCAGCTGACGGGCAGATCGGTAGTCCATTGTGTTGTCCTGGCAGCTCCACATTTAAACTAATAGTTGTGAAAATGGTCTTAGGGTTGTCCTCCATACGTCGGCACTCAGCGGGTGGCCCCGGAAAACGAGAAAATTGCCTAGAAAGTATATACATATGATGGCTGCCGGTAGAAGTCGTCGTCGTGGTTATGTCATGACAAAGGTGGATCCTTTCGAGGTTGAGGTATGAGGGGATTCGGTCTTCCCACACCGGATCCAAGTTCCACTAGGAACTTCTATTGGGCGTCTTCGGGAGGCAGCACTGGCTGCTCTCTACGCTGGTCAGGACACTGGTCCTTGTGGAGATCCTTCCGCTGTTGTGGTGCGAGGGAATTCGGTCATCTCGGCATCTCTAAATGCCTGGGTCCTAGGTAGAGATGTAAAGTCCGGTTCCACGCGTGGAGCGTTACAGTCGCGGTCGTTCCAAGAAAATACCGCGACAAAATACCGTTACCTTGCAACAAAATGCGGCAGCGCCAGCAGTTATATGAGTAACGCCGCCGTCGTCGCGTTTCCCTTTGTACAACGGCGCGCTATGACTAGAACCGCGATTGGGTGAGAGGGAGAGAGCGCGACTAATACGCTCCACACTCCTTAGAGGAACGGTGTTTACATCTGTCGTTACTCGTTCCTAGTTCCAGCGGAACGCCTCTGTGCATGCGCTCCACAGTAACGGCCAAATACCTCTCCAAAAGAGCGTTACTGAAAAACCGTATCATCATTAATGCTAACAACACAAGGCGAGACATGTTTTGGATGAAATAACAACTTGTTTTTTGACGAATTTCCTTTATTAATTTCTAAACAGAAGGTAATATATTCCATTTATGGAACAACTAATTTAATTTGATTTATTTTCTCGTTATATGAGTAACGCCGTCTCGTTCCCGATTGTACAACGGCGTCGCCCGATGACTTGTACCGCGATTGGGAGCGAGCGCAACTGATACGTTTCACGCTCCTGAGAGGAACGGGTATTTCATCATTTCAAAGGCAAAAGTCAGAAGAAATAGTGGAACGTGTTCGTGCTGTTTACTAACGAAGTCCACAAAAGTCAACAACACGTGCAAGTTTGGAACTACAAATTCCGCAACCAACAGTGTCAAAAATGTTACGTAAACGACTCAAACTGATGCCTTACAGATTGCAGTTGGTACAGCATCTACGTGAAGATGACAAGCTTAAAAGTAAAGATTTCTGCAATAAAGAAGAAGATGAGTTTTGCAAGCGGATAATTTTCAGTGACGAGTCAACGTTCCACATAAGTACCAAGGTGAATAAACACAACGTCCGAATACGGAGGACTGAACCTCCGAGAGTGTTGGTGGAGCATTTGCGTGATTCTCCAAAACTGAATGTGTTCTGTGCTGTATCTCGCATAAAGGTGTATGGTCCTTCTTTTTTGAAGAAAACACTGTAACAGGAGTTACATATCATCAAATGTTGATCAATTGGTTGATGCCTCAACTGCATGAGGACGGAGGGAACTTTATCTTCCAATAAGATGGAGCACCTCCTCACTAGCACCGTGTCGTTAGAAATTATCTGGATGAAACACTTCCACAGCGCTGGATAGGCCATGTAACAGCCGACAACTGCGTTCTCGTACGGTGGCCACCAAAGAGCCCCGATCTTACACCGTGCGCTTTTTTTTCTATGGTGATTTGTGAAAGGCCTGGTTACGTCCCTCTCTAATGATTTAGTTAAAACAATGCATGACAAGAGCTGTCGAAAGTGTCAGTGCAGATATGTTACACCGGGTTTGGAATGAACTAGACTATTGCCTTGATGTGTGCCGTGTGACATAAGGAGCCCATATTAACCACAAATGAGTTCCCAAAGTAAACTTTAAGAATCACTGTATAAAATAGTTTAAAAGAATTCATAATAAAATTATTAGTTTTGGATTAATACAACATTGAAAGTGTCTATTTCTTTTGTAATAACCCTGTATTTACACACGGAAAAATTTACAACAAAAATAATGTTCAAAGTTCAAGAAAACAAAATATGTACACGGAAGTCATTAAAATAAAGTCACGACACGAACAGTCACGAAAAGTAAATAGTCACCAACAATTCACTCGATGTTCGTGAAGTATGGGGATGCCAGTCCGCGGATGAGTGACTGGTGGCTCGACGGCGATGGATGCGGCGGCCATGGTTGCGACCGCAGTGGCAGCGGCGGCGTCAGAAGCGGTGGAAGCAACGGCGGCGGCTATGGCAACGTCGGTGGATCGACGACGTTTCGGCGTGGCATCGTTAATGTTCAGACGGTGGTGTTGGCTGACTGATGATGAATGATCTGAGTTAACTGATTGCTGAATTCTCTCCGAGTGTTGCAAAATGACTGATGTCTTGTTTTTTTTTTTTTAAGAGAGGAGAGAAGATCTTTTATAGATGCTCCTATAGTTGGGTAGTTGGTAGTTGGGCAGTGTTGGAGTCCTCCCCCTGAAGGGCTGGAGTATACCAACTATAATCTCTCCTCAGAGTAGAGCGGAAGGAGACCGAACCTTGACCGTGGTCAGCCACAGGGGAGTCTGATGTCTTGAGAGCGCTCCATGGCCTTTTATGGGATCCACGCCCTACTCTTCTCCGGGTTGCGCATGGTGGTGGTGGTAAGGTGTGACTGGAGCGTCGAGGTCGGCGCACGTGTTCGAACCTGCAAATTGCTCTTCCGAGAACCGAGCCGATTTAGTCACGTACGCAGGCAGCTAGGGGGTGGATCAACAGTCCATTGAGTTGGCACTGGCAGCTGCACATTTTCACTAATAGTTCTGTGAAATGTCCTAACGACGTCTTTGATGGGAAGATGAACAGCGGTAGAGGCTTATCCCTTCATTGTATTGTTACTGGCAGCTGTACTTCTTCAAAAATTATCTCTTTTGAAAATTTCAGTAATGCGGAATGTATGTTAATATTGAAAAGGAGCAATGGTTAGCTTATAAAATGCAAATTAAGATAATTACGCATTTGTTAAGACGCGTAGATAAACTAAGCGCCGATAACATCGTTGAAGTGGGTTCGAGTCCTGTCCGGGTGGTCTATACGAAAAATGGCCGTGGGTTAATAGATATCAGCTGTTTATTACAATCATGGCGAAATGCCGTAGCTGGCTAAGCCAATTTTCAATTATCCACGTTTTCGTAATCCGAATTCCTATCAACCATCCGGTCTTTACAAAAAAACAAAGTTACACATTTTTACTCAACAAATAATAATAATAATAATTATATTTATTGACCACTCAAATTTACAATAGCAAAATTTACAAGTTACAAACAAAGACCGTTACAGTAAGAGGGGGTCAAAAGGTCAAAAAGATTTCTCTGGTCTACCATATGTTCCTATAAAAATAAGTTACTATACATAAATTAATACGCTTACAATTCCGTATCGCAGCGCAAGGATTGCTATACAGTTGAAAAATAAAAATTAATTTAAAAATTAAAATTAATTAATTAAATAAAGACGAAATATAGCATATATGAATATTCAAAAAAATACTTAAAATTAAATTTGAAAACTTAAAAATTATAAAGTACGAATTCTTAACTATCAAATTAACAATCCTAAAAGAAAATGTATAATTTATCTAATCCCTGAATTGTCAAACAAGAAAACTTGGAAACTTATAAATTGTAACCGTGTAATAGTCCCTATATAATTTTACAATTTACTGCTGAAAGTTAAGAAAAACCGTGTAAGACCGTCTGGAAGTTTCGAACTGATTAAATTTCCATTAAATTTTTATATACAACCAAGCAGACTTTTAAGAATATATAATATTTTTATCTTTACCGCCAAGGCACAAATCAAAATCTTATATAAATTTTTTCAGCGGCATTCACTTGAAAAAAAAATGAATCCCTTTGCCCTTCCGCTTTATTACGACGACAAGACGGTGGAACGCAAAGAAAGAAAAAAAGTTAAGTAATTGCTTTTTTAGGGATCACTTTCAGACTTGCAAAAATCTATGCATAAAAGAGGGGGGAAATTTTGTTGAATGGAAAATTTATGTTGACGACGACAGAATCAATAGTATATGTATATATATATATATATATATATATATATATATATATAGGTATATAAAAATAAATTTACACAATGGTGGAAAAAAAAAACGGAAAGGGAAATGAAAAAAAGGGCCGACGGATGAATGAGAGAACTTTTTTTGCAGAAGCAATAGTAGGTATAATCCTAGATATATTGCGTCCGTTCCTAAGGCGGTAAATGAGTTTGCAATAATCGTTACCGTTTGAGGACATATTGCAGGATAAAGGAGGGCACTTTTTGGAAATTAGGATCGTCGCTGATGGGAATTTATTCGGTCGTTTAGTTGTTCGCAATCTTATAAATTTCGTATTTGTCTACTCGTCCAGAATGAAGCTTGATATTCATTTATCGGATTATGTGTAAAACCCCCGGTGATATATAATTCAAGACTGAAAGGCCACGATTTAACGACAGTTTAGAAGTAGAAGTTTCGTAATCTGCAATTATATGAATAACATATTTTATTAAATGCGAATTATTGTTTCTTCGTCATCTAAAACTGAGGACTATCTGGTTAGAAGTGTCGACGAGATCTAAGTAGATAAAGGCAGGTTCGCAGTCGATATAACGAAATAATCATTATTCTGCACGATTATTACTGTTGACTGTTCCCTATAATTATCAGTGGACAGTAACGGTATTTTTTAAGGTATGTTTAACTGGCTATCAATTTCAATTTCAAAATAACTAGAACTCATTGTATTAGAAAAGAAAAACCGTACTTTCTTGATGAATCCCATTTTCAAGTTCATTTTCAACATTTTCAACAAGATAGATAGATATTCATTTATTAAGTTCAGGTAAAGCAGCATTTTTAATACATATTTATCGTTCATTTCAAAATTTTATTAGTTAGCACATCTTTATCGTGCTAGATCATTCATGATCCAATAATAAATAAGCGTTTTTGTTTATAAATGTAACTCATTTACTTATTTTTTATATTGAATTTAATATTATCAATAAGGCATTCAGAAAGTTATAGTCCCTACCCTTGCGTTAAAAAAAATGGCGCATGATTTGATGAATGTCCTACCCAGACCTGGAACCGGTCGAATATTTCATGAACAATACATTTAAAAAAAAAGTTTTGGTTGGAAAAGGTTTAAGTGGTATTTGGGGCATGATGGCTAGCATTATCAAAGTCAGACCAAGGTCATCTTTTTTTTATATAAAAAACTGCAATATATTATAGTACTATCTTCTTCTGCTAATTAATCTAAATAACTATTATCTGAAACATATTTTCTATTTGTCCCACGTTTATTGAGACATTCAAGTTTTTTTAATAATTTGGCTTACGATACTTCGGTATTGTTTTTTTCGGAATAAAAAAATAATATGTTTTTTTTAACTTAATTTGAAATTAATGGTAGCATGTGCGATTTAGAAAATGTTCAAGACACAAACATTGATTGCATTGGGCACAAATAATGTTACCTATCCTGGTTTATTTCAAAATGTATGAGAAATTTGCTTTAGCTGTAAAAAAACACTTTTAAAACTCAGTTTTTGTGTCTTGAACATTTTTAAAATCGCACATGTTACCATAAATTTCAGATGAGATTAACACTTTAAAATGCAGAAAATTAAACCAGAAGAATAAACAAATTTTAAAAATCTTAAAAAATAAGCATAAACCTAACAATAGAAAATAAATACAAAACTTTGAATTTCTTCAGAAAGTTTGTGATTTAAAGATACCAGACGCTCGTTTCTTCAAAAATACTCTGAATAGAAAATTTTCGTATCTTCAAAAAATATTGTTGTCTGCAAGTTGTTTATTTCTTCAAAAAGTTTCCCTTCTTTGAATATAAAACTTGTGATTTATTTATTTATTTATTAACTTTACATATCATTTGCATGATGGTATTCCCGATCAGCTTCAGATTATTAGCCATTTATTATGGAACTATTTTGTTGCGTCAGCGTGACATTATTATATTATTATTATTATTGAAGAAAGTGGTCCACAAGGCCATTTGTTTCTTCAAAAATTTTCTGAATAGAAAATTATTGTTTCTTAAAAAAAAAAACATTATCTTTAAGTTGTTTATTTCGTCAAAAAGTTTCCCTTCTTCGAATAGAAATAAAGAAAGTTGTCTACAAGGCCGTTTATTTCTTCAAAATTTCTCTGAATAGAAAATTTTCCTTTCCCTTCTTCGAATGGAAAACTTAATGATTTAATGAAGAAAGTTGTCCACAAGACCGTTTGTTTCTTCAAAAATTTTCTAAATAGAACATTTTTGTGTCTCCAAAAAAATATTGTCTGCAAGTTATTTTTGTTTCTTTAAAAAAATATTGTCGTCAGTTATTTATTTCTTCAATAAGCTTCCTTTTTTGTATAGAAAGCTTGCGATTTAAAGAAAAAATAGTCGTTTGTTTAGTTTGTCTAGTGAATATAAACAGTTACCAAGTAAATTTTTGCTACATAAAATTAAATCAATTATTGTGACATAATGAATTTATCAATGAAGTAACAATTAAATGGTAAAATATCAATTTTTAATCAATACAAACTTTTTAATACGTTGTATCTGTATTAGTGTTAAGATGCGTCTTTTTTTAATTTTCTAATTATAGAGTAATTTTTAGCCTACTATGTATTTATGTTACCTGACAAGTGTAGAAATATTTACCTGTATATTATTCTTAATCTGAATAGAAAATTTTGGTTTCTTCCAAAAGAAAGTTGTTCTTTCTTTCTGTGCAGAGAAAATTCGTGATTTGAAAAAAATATTGTCTACGAGACGTTCGTTTCTTCAAGATTTCTCTGAATAGAAAATGTTCGTTTCTTCAAAAAAATATTATCTTCAAGTTGCTTATTATTCTTCAAAAACTTGCTTTTTTATATAGAAGACTTGCGATTCAAAGAAAAAACACTCGTTCGTTTCTTCTTTCTCTGAATAAAAATTTTTGGTTTCTTCCAAAAGAAAGTTGTTATCTACAAGATGTTTTTTTTAATGCTTATTTTTTTAATAGAATACTTTGGTTTCTTTAAAAATGCTTTTTTGTTAATCAAAATTTTTTGTTTTATCCCACCAAAAATCTTCAAAATAATGTCTTTATTTTTACTCTTAACAAAAATACCATAATTTTTTCTGTTTATTTGAATCTTATTCGTGAAAAAAAAATAAGTTTTCACTTTATTTCTTCAATTTTCTGCAATTAGATTTTCGTAATCATAGAAAACCTTCAGTTCTTGAATAGTCTTCATTTATCGATGGTTTTGTTTCTTAAAAAAAAAAACATAAATCTTATTTTTTATTCGTGAAAAAATTATGTTTTGACTGTATTTCTTGAAAAATTCGAAGAAATCTTGTCGAAAGTGTGTATTTTGTAATAACTGCGCTTTATTGTGGGAAATTACTGAAAAAATTGTAGAATTTTATCGCTGCGTTTCATATTAATTTTAATTTTTTTGCACTCGAGTGTTCGTCATTGAAAAAAATACATATTCAAAAATTCATAACTCGACTGAAAATTGCTGCACATTCAAAAACCACAATTATTTTAAAAGATCGACGACTTGTGAAGTGAATAGAATTTTTGTAGGATTTTATCTCTGCGTTTCATATTGATTTTTAATTTTTTGCGCTCGAGTGTTCGACATTGAAAAAAAAAATAAATTTGAAAAATTTCAAAAATTCATAACTCAACTGAAAATTGCTGCACATTGAAAAATCAAAATTATTTTGAAAGATTGATGACTTGTGAAACTAACTGAATTTTGTAGGATTTTATCCTTGCGTTTTATATTAGTTTTAAATTTTTTGCGCTCGAGTGTTCGTCATTGAAAAAAATACATTTTCAAAAATTCATAACTCGACTGAAAATTGCTACACATTAAAAAAACACAATTATTTTTAATGATTGACGACTTGTGAAGTGAATTAAATTTTTGTAGAATATTTTTTCCGCGTTTCATATTAATTTTTAATTTTTGCGCTCGAGTGTTCGACATTGGAAAAAATAAATTTTCAAAAGTTTATAACTTTATTGAAAATTGCTGCACATTCAAAAACTAACATTATTTTGAAAGATTGACGTCTTGTGAAGTGAATTGAAGTTTTGTAGGATTTTATCTCTGCGTTTCATATTAATTTTTAATTTTTTTGCGCTCGAGTGTTCGACATTGGAAAAAAATAAATTTAAAAAATTCATAACTCGACGTAAATTTACTGCACATTTAAAAACCATAATTATTTTGAAAGATCGGCGACTTGTAAAGTGAACTGAATTTTGTAGGATTTTATCACTGCGTTTCATATTAGTTTTTAATTTTTTGCGCTCCAGTGTTGGCTACCGTTATATTCCTATATTTGTACCTGTTTGGGTGATTAAAGTTGTTTGAAGCATAGAATACTTCTTGTTACCCATAAATTCTTATATTTGTGGCTTTTCGGGTATTCAAAGCTTTTAAAGGCATAGAATAATGATAATTGTTCTCAGTCCTCTTTACTCATAAGTTCATATATTTGCATCATTTTGTGATTTTAAAACTATTTAGAACTATTTAAAGCATTTTCTACTGATGTTTTTTTTTTTAATTTTGCTACAATGATGTTTTTTTTTTTAAATATTTGTAGAATTTCATGTATTCGGAGCTGTTTGAAAGCAAAAATGACGTGGAATATAGAAATAGGGTTAACGACGTAAAAACCCATTTTCAGGTTTTCAAGAAATCGTAGGTGAAATTTGGCATTTTCAATGGTGTAATTTCCAGATCTCGAAAATGCATGTAATCCGATTTCTTATTTGTCGACAAATTCTTCGACAGTCATTTGAGGTGATGTTGGAACAGAAGCATGACTGTTGTCAAGTGGACTTACTTCACTTCTAGTAGCTGTAAGTTATCTTTAACTACGAAATGATCCGCCTCAACGCGTTGTAAACTATTCTCGAACGGATACAATTTGTCAACTTCGAGGAACTCTCTCCCCGACAACGCATCAGTGTGCAAAGATCGATAATTTAATGTTAAAAATGTTTGAATTTTAAAATAAAACGGCCGAAATTTTGAATTCGGAAATTCAGATGCCAAATTTAGATTCAACGACCTAAAATATCTTATGGTACCAAAATTTAATTCAATCGAAGTATTTTATCCAATTTTTGCATCCGATATTTTGAATTTCTAAATTCTGACGCCATATTTGGATTCAACGATCTAGAAAACCTTGGTGTACGAAGTTTTTTATAATCAAAATCGCTCAAGGGTATATCCTAGTTTCTTTAGTTATGCAGTTTGTTTATTTTAGTTGTTAATCGCATTTCCACATCACATTTTATACACATCATTTTGATGATTTTTAGGTCTTTCTCCCAAGACGGTGTGGCGTTGCCCTGATCGCGGAGCAAGCGGCGGCAAGGATTATCAGGGCAGCGTTGGAATCGAGGAAATTAGGACCATTGCCAGGGAGACGGCATCAACAGACATCAACAGATTTATAAAATTTTATAAACTAGACACACAAAATCTTCTTGTACTCCAAACCAAATTAAATAGGAGAAAAGTAAAAGTAGTAGCCTTTAACTTATACCATTACGTTACAACAGTATTTGTTGTTCATAAATTCTCATATTTGTAGCTTTTGGGTGTTCAAAGCATAGAATAAAAATAATTTAATAATACTTCTCTGATGACAATATCTGTTGCCTATAAATTTTTATTTTTGTGGCTTACAATTTGTTTCTATTTATCTGGTTTGTAGTTTAAAATTCACTGTATATGTGGCTAAATTAATCACACTCGTGTTGCAGTTTAGAATGATATCCATATTTCAGTTATTTTTAGCCATAGAATATGTTTGAGTTTTGGCTTAATTAATTATAGTAATGATGATTTTTATGTTAATCTTTTCAATCAAAATAAATTATACCTTAGAATATATGAAAATTCCGGAGAGTTTAAAGCTATTGTTATTTATTCACCCTTGACCTTTTAGTTTGTTCGACGATTGAAATATATTCAAATCTCGAATGTAAAGTTTTCGAAATTTATTGAAAACAGTTTTCCTTGGCGGCAAAGTGGCTATACGTCAATCAATCACTTTTCGCGCGGAATGTATTCATGAGTTCGGGATTTGAAATAAGCACAGCCACTAAATAAGCCAAATACTTCACCGATAGAGATGGATAGCACACTCTTATTATAAATCACACCGTACAAATTAATCGCGTTAATTAAATTTAAATTAAAATATTTACCTTAAATGGTGTCAAAATGAGCACCAGAACAAATATAAATCAATGGATTACATATTCAAACTTCCCAGCATTATTAAACGAACCTGATCTGGAATGTGCATTTCGTAAATATATATTTTTAATTATTTATTTGAAGCCTGCCTCATGTTTAAACCCGGCGTATATGTGATTGCATACGTTAATATGGAGTGACGGCCATGATACCAAAATTTGTATTTTTAAATAAGCACATTGAGAAATATCCACTCGGATCTCTGGATGATGTGTTTGTCTCTCATTCATTTAATTGTTAATATATTTATAAAACATCGGTTGTGGCAGACGTCAATTTCCTGTAGCATCATCGCGTCCAATACTTTCGAGGAAAATAAATAATAATCAGGCAAGCTAAATTTTTTGACTTTCTTGCGTTAAAATTTCAGAAATGTATAGATGTTGTGGTTGTACGGTAGAATTATCCAACATTTAAATTTCACTTCTTTTTTTCTGTGAGTCATCCTCCCCTTAACCCGAACACCTATCTACAATCCTTACTTAAAAATGGTGATGTGGCCATTATGTTACTTTCTCCAAATTGATGGTATCATAGCCATTTATATTTGCGTTTTCATTGTTTATTTTGAATTGAAATCATATTTTAAATGTACATCGAGCGTTGCGTAAACTCGGATGAAACTGACGTTTAAAACGTCAAAACTATGAAACATAATGGTATGAGCTATCCAGATGGTCTAAAATGATTCAGGAGTACATTAAAATTAGTTTTCTTCTGATACTTGCGCAGGAAAAGTTGATTTCAACGAATACTTTATAATTTACTTGTTACACCGTTAACAGTATATCCTTCACTCCAGTGTATAATATTGATGATGCTATGAAAAAAATAGAATGCATGCACATAAGCCAGATGTGGGTCATATACATTTGAATAAGTAAATAAGGATGAGGAAGTAATGGAAAAGAAGAAAAAAGTATGCACATAAGTTTAGCAGACGCCGGGATTGTAATTCGGGGCGGTGTGGGAACGCATTAATCACAACACTTAAACCAAGAAATAACATAAAGTTTTTGCCATTTTTCTCTCCCGCCCCTCATGATAAATCTCTTTGAAAATTCTAAATACTCGGATTCCTTTCTGTTAACGTTAGGATCCTCGATTATAAAATAAGAAAACCATTAAATTTTCTTACGATTTTTACCACCATAAACTGAACAAAGGGTCGTTTATCAAATTTATTGTCATCAAATTGCTTACGTGATTGATAGCAAGAAATTCATAGTATAATCGTTAAAAATAGTAATTGCCATAGTTTCGGCTGCTTTAATAGTATTCTATTATATAACGATGGATTGTTAAAAAATAAGGTAAGAGTAATCATTCTTGAATATTCGTATGATAAGAAACAGATGGAGTAAAAATATCAATAATAAGTTTTTGTAGATGTAATATTGGTATGGTTTGATCATTGGATCTTTGCGTGTGCGTCATTATCGAGGACTGAGTTTTCTCGCCTTGGACGACAGACACGTACGATTGTGTTTGATTTAACTTATCATTGAGACGGCAAACGCATGAAAATGTCTGAGCTAGGTTCAGCCATCAATGACGTGCACGTAAAGAACCATTAATCGAAGTATAATAATACTGAACTTAATCAATTGCGATGGAAAGCATACAATTTGTATATTTAGAATTGACTTCACATTTCTATAAGCTTGAAGTCATATTTTAAATTAAGATTTATGTGATGCAACTGTGAGAAAATTTTATTTTGCTTTATTGTTTACCGTTAACGAACAAAGAGTTATTTTCTGGCGTAGTAACTGAGCTCTGCTGAACTTATCACTGCGCAAATAATACGTTTCTTTTATGAATAAAATAAGGACACAAAATAAGAAGAGCCAATAGAAAATAGAAAAATGTGACTAATTATTTATTTTAACTTTAAATTATTGATTAAATACGTAATTAAAAAAATGAAAACTGAGCCACAATAGAGGCTCATGGAAGTTAAAAGATGCATTTTAATTGAACCAATAATTGAATTGTTTTTGTTTTTAGAATGGTCATTAAAATTCTCGAATAGTTTCGTCTTATTTATTTTCGAATTTTCTGTTTTATTTACAATAATACGTAATTTACCTGCTCTGAAAAAAAAAACATTTTAACAACTGACTGGAGCTTGGTGTATAACGTTTCATATGTGTAATAATTTAAATATTTTTAGTCTGAAATAAGTTTTATGCTAACTACGCGTTCCCTCGCCATTGTTTTATTGCGGAATTTATTACTCAAAACCACTTTTAAACGTAATTACAGCATAAGTTAGCAGTAGTAAAACTACAGCGGAATTTACACAACTTCAGCAATAAACACGCGAATACGTGAGATCTTATCAACAGTATTAATGCACACATGTAGTACATAAAATTTTCTTGCTTGATGATTAGGGTAACAAAGAACGTAATATTTCTTACGAAAAAGCATGCATGTTGATCTTTATTAAATAATTTAAAAAAGTTGTTACAAAGGTAAGGTATAAATGTTGTGGTAATACAGAGTAATCAAAAAGTCTTTCAACAACCTTAAATATTAAAAATGTTTCAATACGTGATTAACGAGAACCAAATTCAACAACAACAACAAAAAAATGGTGATCATGTTACTTCCTGCGACATGATGGCATCACTTATTTTTATGCTTTTATTTCTTTTTTATCATATTTTAAATGTACATTTAGCGTATTGTAGACTAGGATGAAAGTGACGTTTAAAACGTCAAAATTATAAAAGATGGAAAAATTATACATCAAATTAAAAACTCAGTTTACTAAAAAACTAATGAGATTTAGAAAGAAACTTATTATATTCATAAGTTGTTTATTTTGACATTATCTACAATTATTATCAACATAATTTTGCTATAACGGTTATCGTTTCATAATTATGAACCAAAAATAAAAAAAACTACGTTTTTTCTCGAATAACAATCATTTTATGGAAAATATTTTCAAACAAAAAAAGTTCATTTCTTAGTTGTCTTCAGTCCTTATATGAATATTTTCGTAGTATTTTCTATATTTAAAAAGTTATTGATAAAAAAAAACGGTTAAGGTGAACACCCTCTTCCGGCCTATAGAATTTTACCAAAAGCTTTTCAATTCTTCGGATTATTAAATAAGACTTATGTCTAAAGTTTCTTGTTAATTGCTGTATTACACGCGCACACACAAATTTGCAGTTTTGCAAACTTTTGCAGTGAAAAATAAATCTTTTCTTTCCTAGTCTCCTGTTACAAATCGTAAACATTTTTTTAAATTTATTGAGGGTGGACTTTCTGAACCGCAAAGTGTCGATCGATTTTTAACAAATAAAAACTTTCTTTTTGTTCCTTGTCTCCTGTTACAAATCGCGAAAAGTATTCGAATTTAATTTATGGTACACATTCTGAACCGCAAAGTTCCGATCGATTTTTGAAAAGCAAAATACCTTTTTTTGTTCCTGGTCTCCTGTTACAAATCTTAAAAAATTTTCGAAATTAATTTAGGGCACACCTTCAGAACCAAAATTTCGATCAATTTTTAAAGAGCAAAATACCTCTTTTCGTTCCTGGTCTCCTGTTACAAATCGGGAAATTTTTTCGAAATTAATTTAAGGTACACATTCTGAACCGCAAAATTTCAATCAATTTTTGAAGAGCAAAATACCTCTTCTCGTTCCTAGTCTCCTGTTACAAATCGTGAAAATGTTTCGAAATTAATTTAGGGAACACATTCTGAACCCCAAAATTTAGATTGATTTTTGAAGAGCAAAATCTCGTTCCTAGTCTCCGGTTACAAATCGGGAATTTTTTTCGAAAATAATTTAGGGTGCACATACTGAACCGCAAAATTTCGATCGATTTTTGAAGAGCAAAATACCTCTTCTTGTTCCTAGTCACCTGTTACAAATCGGGAAACTTTTTCGAAAATAATTTAGGGTACACATTATGAACCGCAAAATTTCTATTTATTTTTGAAGAGCAAAATACCTCTTCTCGTTCCTAGACTCCTGTTACAAATCGGGAAAATTTTTCGAAAATAATTTAGGGTACACATTCTGAACCGCAAAATTTCGATCGATTTTTGAAGAGCAAAATACCTCTTTTCGTTGCTGGTCTCCTGTTACAAATCGTAAACATTTTTCGAAATTAATTTAGGGTACACATTCTGAACCGCAAAATTTCGATCGATTTTTGAAGAGCAAAATACCTCTTCTCGTTCCTAGTCTCCTGTTACAAATCGGGAAACTTTTTCGAAAATAATTTAAGGTACACATTCTGAACCGCAAAATTTCGATCAATTTTTGAGGAGTAAAATACCTCTTCTCGTTCCTAGTCTCCTGTTACAAATCGGGAAAATTTTTCGAAATTAATTTAGGGCACACATTCTGAACCGCAAAATTTCGATCAATTTTTGAGGAGTAAAATACCTCTTCTCGTTCCTAGTCTCCTGTTACAAATCGGGAAAATTTTTCGAAATTAATTTAGGGCACACATTTTGAACCGCAAAATTTCGATCGATTTTTGAAGAGCAAAATACCTCTTTTCCTTCCTAGTCTCCTGTTACAAATCTTGAAAATTTTTCGAAAATAATTTAGGGTACACATTCGGAACCGCAAAATTTCGATCGATTTTTGAAGAGTAAAATACCTCTTCTCGTTCCTAGTCTCCTGTTACAACTCGGGAAAATTTTTCGAAAATTATTTTGGGTACACATTCTGAACTGCAAAGTATCGATCGATTTTTGAAGAGCAAAATACCTCTTCTCGTTCCTAGTCTCCTGTTACAAATCGTGAAAATTTTTCGATATTAATTTAGGGTACACATTCCGAACCGCAAAATTTCGATCGATTTTTGAAGAGCAAAATACCTCTTTTCGTTCCTGGTCTCCTGTTACAAATCGGGAATTTTTTTCGAAATTAATTTAAGGTACACATTCTGAACCGCAAAATTTCGATCGATTTTTGAAGAGCAAAATACCTCTTTTCGTTCCTAGTCTCCTGTTACAAATCTTGAAAAGTTTTCGAAATTAATTTGGGGTACACATTCTGAACCGCAAAATTTCGATCGATTTTTCAAGAGCAATATACCTATTCTCGTTCCTAGTCTCCTGTTACAAATCGGGAAAATTTTTCGAAAATTTAGGGTACACATTCGGAACCGCAAAATTTCGATCGATTTTTGAAGAGTAAAATACCTCTTCTCGTTCGTGGTCTCCTGTTACAAATTTTGAAAATTTTTCGAAATTAATTTAGGGTACACATTCTGAACCGCAAACTTTCGATCGATTTTTAAAGAGCAAAATACCTCTTTTTGTTCCTAGTCTCCTGTTACAAATCTTGAAAATTTTTCGAAATTAATTTAGGGCACACATTCTGAACCGCAAAATTTTAATCGATCTTTGAAGAGCAAAATACTTTTTTTCGTTCCTAGTCTCCTGTTACAAATCGCGAAAAGTTTTCGAAATTAATTTAGGGTACACTTTCTGAACTGCAAAATTTCGATCGATTTTTGAAGAGCAATATACCTCTTCTCGTTCCTAGTCTTGCGTTACAAATCGGGAAAAATTTTCGAAAATAATTTAGGGTACACATTCTGAACCGCAAAATTTCGATCGATTTTCGAAGAGCAAAATACCTCTTCTCGTTCCTAGTCTCCTGTTACAAATCGCGAAAATTTTTCGAAATTAATTTAGGGTACACATTCTGAACCGCAAAATTTCGATCGATTTTTGAAGAGCAATATCCCTCTTCTCGTTCCTAGTCTCCTGTTACAAATCGGGAAATTTTTTAGAAAATGATTTAAAGTACACATTCTGAACCGCAAAATTTCGATCGATTCTCGAAGAGCAAAATACCTCTTCTCGTTCCTAGTCTCCTGTTACAAATCGGGAAATTTTTTCGAAAATAATTTAGGGTGCACATTCTGAACCGCAAAATTTCGATCGATTTTTGAAGAGCAAACTACCTCTTCTCGTTCCTAGTCTCCTGTTACAAATCGGGAAATTTTTTCGAAAATAATTTAGGGTACACATTCTGAACCGCAAAATTTCGTTCGATTTTTAAAGAGTAAATCACCTCTTCTCGTTCCTAGTCTCCTGTTACAAATCGGGAAATTTTTTAGAAAATGATTTAAAGTACACATTCTGAACCGCAAAATTTCGATCGATTCTCGAAGAGCAAAATACCTCTTCTCGTTCCTAGTCTCCTGTTACAAATCGGGAAATTTTTTCGAAAATAATTTAGGGTGCACATTCTGAACCGCAAAATTTCGATCGATTTTTGAAGAGCAATATACCTCTTCTCGTTCCTAGTCTCCTGTTACAAATCGCGAAAATTTTTAGAAATTAATTTAGGGTACACATTCTGAACCGCAAAATTTCGATCGATTTTTGAAGAGCAATATACCTCTTCTCGTTCCTAGCCTCCTGTTACAAATCGGGAAAATTTTTCAAAAATAATTTAGGGTACACATTCTGAACCGCAAAATTTCGATCGATTTTTGAAGAGCAATATACCTCTTCTCGTTCCTAGTCTCCTGTTACAAATCGGGAAATTTTTTCGAAAATAATTTAGGGTACACATTCTGAACCGCAAAATTTCGTTCGATTTTTAAAGAGTAAAACACCTCTTCTCGTTCCTAGTCTCCTGTTACAAATCGGGAAATTTTTTCGAAAATAATTTAGGGTACACATTCTGAACCGCAAAATTTCGATCGATTTTTGAAGAGCAATATACCTCTTCTCGTTCCTAGTCTCCTGTTACAAATTGGGAAATTTTTTCGAAAATAATTTAGGGTACACATTCTGAACCGCAAAATTTCGTTCGATTTTTAAAGAGTAAAACACCTCTTCTCGTTCCTAGTCTCCTGTTACAAATCGGGAAATTTTTTAGAAAATAATTTAGGGTACACATTCTGAACCGCAAAATTTCGATCGATTTTTGAAGAGCAATATACCTCTTCTCGTTCCTAGTCTCCTGTTACAAATCGTGAAAATTTTTCGAAATTAATTTAGGGTACACATTCTGAACCGCAAAATTTCGATCGATTTTTGAAGAGCAATAAACCTCTTCTCGTTCCTAGTCTCCAGTTACAAATTGGGAAATTTTTTCGAAAATAATTTAGGGTACACATTCTGAACCGCAAAATTTCGATCGATTTTTGAAGAGCAATATACCTCTTCTCGTTCCTAGTCTCCTGTTACAAATTGGGAAAATTTTTCGAAATTAATATAGGGTACACATTCTGAACCGCAAAATTTCGATCGATTTTTGAAGAGCAATATACCTCTTCTCGTTCCTAGTCTCCTGTTACAAATCATGAAAATTTTTCGAAATTAATTTAGGGTACACATTCTGAACCGCAAAATTTCGATCGATTTTTGAAGAGCAATATACCTCTTCTCGTTCCTAGTCTCCTGTTACAAATCGTGAAAATTTTTCGAAATTAATTTAGGGTACACATTCTGAACCGCAAAATTTCGATCGATTTTTGAAGAGCAATATACCTCTTCTCGTTCCTAGTCTCCTGTTACAAATTGGGAAATTTTTTCGAAAATAATTTAGGGTACACATTCTGAACCGCAAAATTTCGTTCAATTTTTAAAGAGTAAAACACCTCTTCTCGTTCCTAGTCTCCTGTTAGAAATCGAGAAATTTTTTAGAAAATGATTTAGGGTACACATTCTGAACCGCAAAATTTCGATCGATTTTCGAAAAGCAAAATACCTCTTCTCGTTCCTAATCTCCTGTTACAAATCGGGAAATTTTTTCGAAAATAATTTAGGGTACACATTCTGAACCGCAAAATTTCGATCGATTTTTGAAGAGCAAAATACCTCTTCTCGTTCCTAGTCTCCTGTTACAAATCGGGAAAATTTTTCGAAAATAATTTAGGGAACACATTCTGAACCGCAATATTTCGATCGATTTTTGAAGAGCAATATACCTCTTCTCGTTCCTAGTCTCCTGATACAAATTGGGAAATTTTTTCGAAAATAATTTAGGGTACACATTCTGAACCGCAAAATTTCGATCGATTTTTGAAGAGCAATATACCTCTTCTCGTTCCTAGTCTCCTGTTACAAATCGTGAAAATTTTTCGAAATTAATTTAGGGTACACATTCTGAACCGCTAAATTTCGATCGATTTTTCAAGAGCAATATACCTCTTCTCGTTCCTGGTCTCCTGTTACCAAGCGGGAAAATTTTTCGAAAATAATTTAGGGTACACATTCTGAACCGCAAAATTTCGATCGATTTTTGAAGAGCAATATACCTCTTCTCGTTCCTAGTCTCCTGTTACAAATCGGGAAAATTTTTCGAAAATAATTTAGGGTACACATTCTGAACCGCAAAATTTCGTTCGATTTTTAAAGAGTAAAACACCTCTTCTCGTTCCTAGTCTCCTGTTACAAATCGTGAAAATTTTTAGCAATTAATTTAGGGTACACATTCTGAACCGCAAAATTTCGATCGATTTTTGAAGAGCAATATACCTCTTCTCGTTCCTAGTCTCCTGTTACAAATCGGGAAAATTTTTCGAAAATAATTTAGGGTACACATTCTAAACCGCAAAATTTCGATCGATTTTTGAAGAGCAATATACCTCTTCTCGTTCCTAGTCTCCTGTTAGAAATCGTGAAAATTTTTCGAAAATAATTTAGGGTACACATTCTGAACCGCAAAATTTCGATGGATTTTTGAAGAGCAATATACCTCTTCTCGTTCCTAGTCTCCTGTTACAAATTGGGAAATTTTTTCGAAAATAATTTAGGGTACACATTCTGAACCGCAAAATTTCGTTCGATTTTTAAAGAGTAAAACACCTCTTCTCGTTCCTAGTCTCCTGTTACAAATCGGGAAAATTTTTCGAGATTAATTTAGGGTACACATTCTGAACCGCAAAATTTCGATCGATTTTTGAAGAGCAAAATACCTCTTCTCGTTCCTAGTCTCCTGTTACAAATCGGGAAATTTTTTCGAAAATAATTTAGGGTACACATTCTGAACCGCAAAATTTCGTTCGATTTTTAAAGAGTAAAACACCTCTTCTCGTTCCTAGTCTCCTGTTACAAATCGTGAAAATTTTTCGAAATTAATTTAGGGTACACATTCTGAACCGCTAAATTTCGATCGATTTTTCAAGAGCAATATACCTCTTCTCGTTCCTGGTCTCCTGTTACCAAGCGGGAAAATTTTTCGAAAATAATTTAGGGTACACATTCTGAACCGCAAAATTTCGATCGATTTTTGAAGAGCAATATACCTCTTCTCGTTCCTAGTCTCCTGTTACAAATCGGGAAAATTTTTCGAAAATAATTTAGGGTACACATTCTGAACCGCAAAATTTCGATCGATTTTTGAAGAGCAAAATACCTCTTCTCGTTCCTGGTCTCCTGTTACAAATCGGGAAATTTTTCGAAATTAATTTTGGGTACACATTCTGAACCGCAAAATTTTGATCGATTTTTGAAGTGCAAAATACCTCTTCTCGTTCCTAGTCTCCTGTTACAAATCGGGAAACTTTTTCGAAAATAATTTAGGGTACACATTATGAACCGCAAAATTTCGATCGATTTTTAAAGAGCAATATACCTCTTCTCGTTCCTGGTCTCCTGTTACAAATCGGGAAAATTTTTAGAAATTAATTTAGGGTACATATTCTGAACCGCAAAATTTCGATCGATTTTTAAAGAGCAATATACCTCTTCTCGTTCCTAGTATCCTGTTACAAATCGGGAAATTTTTTAGAAAATGATTTAGGGTACACATTCTGAACCGCAAAATTTCGATCGATTTTCGAAGAGCAAAGTACCTCTTCTCGTTCCTAATCTCCTGTTACAAATCGGGAAATTTTTTCGAAAATAATTAAGGGTACACATTCTGAACCGCAAAATTTCGTTCGATTTTTAAAGAGTAAAACACCTCTTCTCGTTCCTAGTCTCCTGTTACAAATCGTGAAAATTTTTAGCAATTAATTTAGGGTACACATTCTGAACCGCAAAATTTCGATCGATTTTTGAAGAGCAAAATACCTCTTCTCGTTCCTAGTCTCCTGTTACAAATCGGGAAAATTTTTCGAAATTAATTTAGGGTACACATTCTGAACCGCAAAATTTCGATCGATTTTTGAAGAGCAAAATACCTCTTCTCGTTCCTAGTCTCCTGTTACAAATCGGGAAAATTTTTCGAAATTAATTTAGGGTACACATTCTGAACCGCAAAATTTCGATCGATTTTTGAAGAGCAAACTACCTCTTCTCGTTCCTAGTCTCCTGTTACAAATCGGGAAAATTTTTCGAGATTAATTTAGGGTACACATTCTGAACCGCAAAATTTCGATCGATTTTTGAAGAGCAAAATACCTCTTCTCGTTCCTAGTCTCCTGTTACAAATCGGGAAAATTTTTCGAAATTAATTTAGGGTACACATTTTGAACCGCAAAATTTCGATCAATTTTTGAGGAGTAAAACACCTCTTCTCGTTCCTAGTCTCCTGTTACAAATCGGGAAAATTTTTCGAAAATAATTTAGGGTACACATTCTGAACCGCAAAATTTCGATCGATTTTTGAAGAGCAAAATACCTCTTCTCGTTCCTAGTCTCCTGTTACAAATCGGGAAAATTTTTCGAAATTAATTTAGGGTACACATTCTGAACCGCAAAATTTCGATTTATTTTTGAAGAGCAAAATACCTCTTCTCGTTCCTAGACTCCTGTTACAAATCGGGAAAATTTTTCGAAATTAATTTAGGGTACACATTCTGAACCGCAAAATTTCGATCGATTTTTGAAGAGCAAAATACCTGTTCTCGTTCCTAGTCTCCTGTTACAAATCGGGAAAATTTTTCGGAATTAATTTAGGGTACACATTCTGAACCGCAAAATTTCGATTTATTTTTGAAGAGCAAAATACCCCTTCTCGTTCCTAGACTCCTGTTACAAATCGGGAAAATTTTTCGAAAACAATTTAAGGGACACATTCTGAACTGCAAAATTTCGATCAATTTTTGAAGAGTAAAATACCTCTTCTCGAACCTAGTCTCCTGTTACAAATCGGGAAATTTTTTCGAAAATAATTTAGGGTACACATTCTGAACCGCAAAATTTCGATCGATTTTTGAAGAGCAAAATACCTCTTTTCGTTGCTGGTCTCCTGTTACAAATCGTGAAAATTTTTCGAAATTAATTTAGGGTACACAATCTGAACCGCAAAATTTCTATCGATTTTTGAAGAGCAAAATACCTCTTTTCGTTGCTGGTCTCCTGTTACAAATCGTGAAAATTTTTTGAAATTAATTTAGGGTACACATTCTGAACCGCAAAATTTCGATCAATTTTTGAAGAGCAAAATACCTCTTTTCGTTGCTGGTCTCCTGTTACAAATCGTGAAAATTCTTCGAAATTAATTTAGGGTACACAATCTGAACCGCAAAATTTCTATCGATTTTTGAAGAGCAAAATACCTCTTTTCGTTGCTGGTCTCCTGTTACAAATCGTGAAAATTTTTCGAAATTAATTTAGGGTACACATTCTGAACCGCAAAATTTCTATCGATTTTTGAAGAGCAAAATACCTCTTCTCGTTCCTAGTCTCCTGTTACAAATCGTGAAAAATTTTCGAAATTAATTTAGGGTACACATTCTGAACCGCAAAATTTCTATCGGTTTTTGAAGAGCAAAATACCTCTTTTCGTTGCTGGTCTCCTGTCACAAATCGGGAAAATTTTTCGAAATTAATTTAGGGTACACATTCTGAACCGCAAAATTTCGATCGATTTTTGAAGAGCAAACTACCTCTTCTCGTTCCTAGTCTCCTGTTACAAATCGTGAAAAATTTTCGAAATTAATTTAGGGTACACATTCTGAACCGCAAAATTTCGATCGATTTTTGAAGAGCAAAATACCTCTTTTCGTTGCTGGTCTCCTGTTACAAATCGTGAAAATTTTTCGAAATTAATTTAGGGTACACATTCTGAACCGCAAAATTTCTATCGATTTTTGAAGAGCAAAATACCTCTTTTCGTTGCTGGTCTCCTGTTACAAATCGTGAAAATTTTTCGAAATTAATTTAGGGTACACATTCTGAACCGTAAAATTTCGATTTATTTTTGAAGAGCAAAATACCTCTTCTCGTTCCTAGTCTCCTGTAACAAATCGGGAAATTTTTTCGAAAATAATTTAGGGTACACATTCTGAACCGCAAAATTTCGATCGATTTTTGAAGAGCAAAATACCTCTTTTCGTTGCTGGTCTCCTGTTACAAATCGTGAAAATTTTTCGAAATTAATTTAGGGTACACATTCTGAACCGCAAAATTTCTATCGATTTTTGAAGAGCAAAATACCTCTTTTCGTTGCTGGTCTCCTGTTACAAATCGTGAAAATTTTTCGAAATTAATTTAGGGTACACATTCTGAACCGCAAAATTTCGATCGATTTTTGAAGAGCAAAATACCTCTTTTCGTTGCTGGTCTCCTGTTACAAATCGTGAAAAATTTTCGAAATTAATTTAGGATACACATTCTGAACCGCAAAATTTCGATCGATTTTTGAAGAGCAAAATACCTCTTTTCGTTGCTGGTCTCCTGTTACAAATCGTGAAAATTTTTCGAAATTAATTTAGGGTACACATTCTGAACCGCAAAATTTCTATCGATTTTTGAAGAGCAAAATACCTCTTTTCGTTGCTGGTCTCCTGTTACAAATCGTGAAAATTTTTCGAAATTAATTTAGGGTACACATTCTGAACCGCAAAACTTCGATCAATTTTTGAGGAGTAAAATACCTCTTCTTGTTCCTAGACTCCTGTTACAAATCGGGAAAATTTTTCGAAAATAATTTAAGGTACATATTCTGAACCGCAAAATTTCGATCGATTTTTGACGAGTAAAATACCTCTTCTCGTTCCTAGTCTCCTGTTACATATCGGGAAAAATTTTCGATAATAATTTAGGGTACACGTTCTGAACCGCAAAATTCCGATCGATTTTTGAAGAGTAAAATACCTCTTCTCATTCCTAGTCTCCTGTTACAAATCGTGAAAAATTTTCGAAATTAATTAAGGGAACACATTCTGAACCAGAATATTTCGATCGATTTTTGAAAAGCAAAAAACCTCTTTTCGTTCCTAGTCTCCTGTTATAAATCTCGAATTTTTTTCGAAATAAATTTAGGGTACACATTCTGAACCGGAAAATTTTGATCGATTTTTGAAGAGCAAAATACCTCTTTTTGTTCCTAGTCTCCTGTTACAAATCGTGAAAAACTTTCGAAATTAATTTAGGTTATACATTCTGAACCGGAAAATTTCGAGCGATTTTTGAAGAGCAAAATACCTCTTTTCGTTCCTTGTCTCCTGTTACAAATCGTGAAAAATTTTCAGAATTAATTAAGGCTACACATTCTGAACCGCAAAATTTCGATCGAATTTTGAAGTGAAAAATAATTCTTTTCGTTCCTGATAATATTGGCTAAAAATTTTCAAGATTTTTTTATGAGAGCACTTTGGTCAGTCATTGTTACATACATGCATTCATTCATTCATTCATTCATTTATTCATTGACAAAGAAGAACCTTAGAATTAATTAGTTTTTATGGCCCTTAAAAGGGCCGTTGTTTTCGGGGGTGGGGCGCCCAAAATTTAGCGTTGTCATATCTCTAGAAGATGTTGGTGTTGTCGATCACCTTCTCTAGGGAGCCGGTTTGTCGTGACGGTCACAAATACCTCTTGCTTCTTCTTATCCCGTCCATCTTTGTGCAATTCTTGGATGCGTCTTCAGTTATTTTCTTGGGTCACAAATATTTAGGTAGGAAATGATTAGGGTATCAGGTTTTATTTATATAATTCACCAAGGCTTTTAAAAATATCCACCTGAAAATGGTTAAAAAACACACAAATCACACACAACATTTTTTGTACGCATTTTTTCCCGAGTAATACAATGAAAAGAAAATGGCAAAAATGATCGAATGACCAAAACTTTTTTTTTTCTAAAATAATTACTTTACACGCTTTTCCCGTCACAAAGAACCGTCATGATTTTTTTTAATCTTTCTGAGACCAAACATTTCTAATAATACCAAAAAAAATACGAAATCGTAAAATGTTGAAAAACTTTTTTTTGGGGAAAAAATTATTCTTAATAAGTTGTTTATTTAGGCAGTATCTACAATTATTATTAATATAAATTTGATGTAACCATTACCATGAATGAAACACCGTAATATAATATATAATACACTGTGTTCGTTATTGTTTGATAGCTGTTTGAATTTTCCGCTCCTAAAAAAAACTTTCAATGTTGGTACTTACCAGTGGCAGGACTGTTAGGGAATTTATTTTGAACTAAACTATAACAGATGTTCAAAGTGTTGCCCATTTTGATCCAAACACAAATTTACCCGGCGTTTCATATTGTTGAAGACATTTTGTAGAATTTCAGGTGTAACATTGTGCACCGCTTCTGTTATTGTATTCTGCAGTTCTTGTAAAGTGTGGAGTCGATCAGTATACACTTAATTTTTTAAATATCCGAACATAAAATAGTCCAGCGGTGTCAAATCTGGTGAGCGAGGTGGCCATAGATCTTTGCTAATTAACATATCTCCTAAGAACTGCCGCAGGTGATTTAACGTTGTATTTGCAGTATGCGCAGTAGCTCCGTCCTGCTGAAAGTATCCTTGCTACAATTCATCATCATGAAGTTTTTCGAGAGTAATTCCCGAAAACGAGCTGCTTTAATATTGTCATTAAAAAAAATAGGGCCATAGATTCTCCTTCGGGACATTGCCAGCCATACACCAACCTTTTGAGGATGTAACGGAACCTCAACAAATATATGGGGGCTTCCTGCAGCCCACACTCTATGGTTTTGCGAGTTCACATAGCCGCTAAGGTGAAACCAAGCTTCGTCACTGTAGAACGTTAAATCTAACAAATCGTCATCATTCAGGAACTCGTTAAACCAATTGCAATACTGCACACGGCGAAGATAATCAGGCGGCAGCAACTGTTGAGTTGCAGTTACCTTGTAAATGTAAATGTAATTTTTTTTTTGTAAGCCTTCTGATATGTACCGAGCGATAAATTTGTCTGAGCAGACAAACATCGGAGCGATTTCTTCGGACTCACATCTAGTCTTTGTTGAATATCTGCAACGACTGCTTCCGTAAGGACAGTAGGTCGGCCTGTAGATTTTCCTTTGGAAACGCTGCTGGTTTCATGGAATCTGGTAACAATACGGCGAACATGTTCCACAAAGTAATTGTGACCAAACTCAACATCAGGAAACTGCTCATGAAATTGTTCCTCGCAATTTTGATAGGAATAATTCCAACTCCCTTCTGCGTTGCCTGTCCCTGTTCGAAAATATGCTTCAAGGATAAACCTGTTGTGGTGATCTTCGAACGGCATTCTGAACCTAAAATTACATTTCATAATTAAGATTTGCACGTGTTAATGTGGTTATTTTTTAACTTACCAATAAAATATCTGCAGTAAGATGAGATGGTATAAAACGTAAATGTAAAACTAAATATCTATAAAGCACACGCACACACGATCGCACTGACACTTAATTCTGCGGGCGCTAATGATAGATTTGACACTCTTGCTCGCAAGGTACCAACATTGCGATATGAAAAACAACGCGCCAAATTCAAATGCCTATTAAACAATGTTGAACGCAGGGTATAATAATAATGCTATTAAATTAAAACCCCAGCTTCTTTGCAAATATTTCTCTGTTGTTATACGATGTTAAGGTTTTTTGAATAAAATTGATGTTTTCTACTGTTAATTTCAAAATTAAATTTTGCTCTCAAGCGGACAAAAGCAACTAATCTCCAACGTACTGCTTTAAAATTTTTTTACTAAAGCGCCATCTCTTGGCGGCTGCCGGGGTTTTTATAGCCATTCTGTATTATTATTGAATAAAGTAGGAATGTTTTTAAAAAATATTTACCGTTGGGATATTTTTCCTTAAGCAAAATGTACCTACAATTTCAACTGTACTCGACTCAACATAATGTTATTGTTCTGCTGATTGTAAATGCAGATATGCTAAATATGCAAATTTCATGATGAAATATCGCCGGCATTGTTTTATGTTAAGTACACCAGATAAAGTATAAAATGTGTGCCGATAAATTCAATTGTATAATTTGTGACTGAATTTGATTATTAATACATTCAGTCTATTTTCATAATACATTTAAAATAATATACTATAATATTCATAAATTGGAAACAAATAAATTGGAAACAACCTTACATGTTGCAGAAAGCATTAAATAGATTCATTAATAATATTCATGTATTTTTCTTTCCTTCAATCTGTATATCACTCCGGGCAATAATAACGTCGTAAATAACTGACTGATGGAAGGTTATAGATCAAATAATATATTTATTTGTCAAACAAAATCAGAATATATCAACCATAAGTATGTACGAGGATTTTTTTTTATTTGCGAAAATACGGTTCGAAATTCAATTCGATTTGCGATAATCCTGCTCTTCATATTTGAATTATTAAGGTTACATTAACAAAAGAAGCGGAAATATTGTTTTAAAAATTGAATCGAATTAAATTGAATTTTTTTATTTCCAGGGTTTTGTTTACATCGTAATATTTAAAAAAATCAAATAATGTATTTATCCGAATTAATAAATATCAATTTGAATTAGAAGCAATTTATGATGTTTAAAGCAGAAACCGACGTTGAAATAAATTAACAGGTGCAATTTTAACAGTTAAAGGATTCTATTTATTATCGTATTGTACTTGATGAGGGAGGGAATTGTGTAATGTGGCGTTATTATAATGGCACCACGTCCGGGCATTGATGCCTGATGGACTTCTCGGGGTATTCATATTAAAATTAGAAACGGATACACAATTTGTCAGCGCGGCTACTTCATTGGCATTAATTATTTGCAGACGTTCTTTGTCTATTAGTGGATTATTTGACGCGGATATATCGTCTCCTCTTCTTGAAGTATCTTACCCTTCACTCTATGAACTCCTAGAATTACCTCTTTGTCGGCACTCAAGTATGCCACACATTATATTCTAACCGCATTAATTTGAATTACTCAAATGCTTGTGCGTGATATAATTATTTATAGCTATTTAATAAATAACAATTTTGTTATTAAAATCTTTATCACAACCCTATATATAACGTTGACATGCTTGGTAAAAAGTAGGAGTACTAGCTAATGTTTGTTGCTATGGACAGGCAGACTTTGTTGTCTTCGTTATTAGCTAATCGTGTGCTATTTGTAGTGGGCCGTGCTCGGTAAAAAACCGAAGTGTTTGCCACGTTTGTTGCTGTATGAAGGTGGACTTTGCGGTCTCCTTGATTTGTTAATCGTAAGTCATTTGTAGCGGGCCGTGCTCGGTAGAAATCCGTAGTGCTTACGAACGTTTGTTGCTGTAGAGAGATGGACTTTGTTGTTTCATTTTTATTTGTTAATTTTTTGTCATTCATACTACTATTTAATAAATTTAATAACATGCAAATTTATTTTTTATCATTCAATAATTGGCGTGGCATTAAGTTATTTATTTTTACGAACAGGTTGAATATTTATATTTTTAGTCGACTATTTGTAATTATTTAATTTATTTAATATAAGAAAAGTGCTCTAAAATAGAAATATTCGCCGTCGAGCCCGCAATTTTAAGTTTATACGCCACAACTGTGTAGTATTTCGATATACCCAATTAAGCTCTAAACCTAAAACCTGTCGTAGTCGAGAGGGAGGAAATAATGTGTGAATGGGCGTGATTACGACACTAACGATCGTGCCCTTACACACCGAAGTATGATAGAGTCTAAGCGAAACAGATACACAGGCGTAGACACAGAGAGTGAGGGAGATAAAGTGAAAGTAAACGTAATTGAAAGAACATTCTTATGGTTATCGTATTGCACCTAACAAACAAAACCCATGAAATCATTTAAAGGCGACATCTACTATCGTTACACATTGCATCCGAAGAGTTAAAAAGAATAATTAATATACAGGTTACTGGCGACCTTTTCTATGCGGTACTTATTTTTTAGGGTTAAATGAAACACATTTTTTTATGTTTTACATCACTGTATATTAATAATATACTGTACTGAATTGAAAAATTCACTATGTTTTAACCATTCAGATTGTGTAAGGGTTCCCTGTTCCTAATCTCAATAGTTTTCTTGTATTCGGCGATTATCATATTACGAATAATTATTATAATCTGAAAGATAATTGGATTCTACTTGAGAATACGTTACTAAATACAGGGTGTGCCATTTAAAAAAAAACGAAGTTATCCATCTTTATAAGTTGGGTTATTCTACCGCATTTTTTTATTACCCTGTATAATTTTTTGTATGAAATCAGGGTTGGCTCTATAGTTCGAACCTTTAACCAAATAATAGAAATGATTTTAATCGTTCAACGTCAATCACTGGGGCAAAAATAAAATTTCACCCAGACCATGCATTTCATTCAAAATTTTCAAATCTTTAACTATTTTGAAAACGACAAACAATAGGTATAGGGTGTATTGAAGTAACTCACCTTTATTTGCTCCATATAATTCAAAAATGACAAAAATACAGGGTGTTCCATTAAAAAAAAACATAAGTTTGGTCTGTAACTTTGTTATGAGACTCCCTGTAGAAATTTTAATATTTTTAGGGCGTGCAGCTCACTATTATACACAACTTTTGTATAAAACATTTTTAGAAATTTTGAAAAATAAGCACGTGATTGACCGTTCCCGGAGCTCTAAAACACCCTGTAATTATTGTTATAATTGCCGCTTATTAAGTGTACTCTATCATCGTCGGTAGATAACTATATTCAATTAGGAAAATTAGTGCAACGTTTTAAACAGTAGATGTCGCCTTGATATGTATTCTATCCTTACGATTACTTGGCTTGTTTATAACTCCACGGCGAAATTCCGTATCCCCATCAACTGTGCTGATACGACCAACATACTGTAAAGTCGATTCGTAGTTGTCGAAGACGGAGACACTCATTCATACAAATCAATTATACTAAAAATGGTGTTGTGGTCATCATGTTACTTTCTCCGATTTGATGGTATAGTAGTTATTTATATTTATACTTTATTTTTAATTACTGTGATTTGTTATGTACTTCGAGCGTTTTGAAGGATCAGATGATGCTAACGTTTGAAACTTCAAAATTATGGAAGATAAAAATGAAAAATTATTTATCATAAAAAGAAAATATTGAAAAAAGCCCTGACAAAAAGTCCTCATAAAAAATGACCTGAAAAAAGATTTCTGAAAAGAAAACCTGACGAACTTCTGAAAACAGCTCTGAGTAGAAGATCTAAAAAAAAAATAGTCCTGAAAAAAGGGTCCTGTCAAAGATGTCGTAAAAAAGGTCATAATAAAATTCCTGTAAAAGCCCTGAAAAAATATCTTAAAAAAGTCTCTTTTCAAGACTTTTCAAACGCCTTTTTTCAGGCCGATTTTCAGGACTTTTTTACAAGGCTCTTTTATGATTTTTTTTTTAAAGACAATTTTTGTAAGAACTTTTTCAGGAATTTTTTCATCTCTTTTTTATAACCTTTATTAAAGACTTTTTCTCAAGACTTTTTTCAATTTTCATTTTCTGTACTCTTGTTTCGGGCCTTTTTAAGGACTTATCAGGACTTTTATTTCGAGACTTCTTTTTAGGACTGTTCTTTCGGGTCTTTTTTCAACGCATTTTTTCGGGACTCTTTCAAGATGTTCCATCAGTACTTTTATTTTTAGGCCTTTTTTTGCAGAACTTTTCTTAGAATTTTTTTCATGCCTTTTTTTACTTTCTCCGTTACGAAGTACGAGAAAGTATTGTGATCGTGATTTTTGTTTCAAAATTTTTTTTACGGAAATATCCGATGCCATTTCAACAATTTCTGGAAACATTTTTTTTGTGTCTGTGTGTGTGTGTGATTGTATGTCTGTGTGTATGGGTGTGTGTGTCTGCCTGTGCGCGCTTTATCTCAAAAACTAATAGAGCAATTGATATGTAACTTTGAACATCTATCTTATTTGATAATCTGAAGAACTGAAAACTTTTGGTAAAATTTCGTACACGAGAAGTGGGCCTTTACCTTAACTGTTTTTTGTTTTTTGACAATATTTTCTTAAATATGAAAAATATCACAAAAACATTTAAACAAACTTTGAAGACAACAAAGAAATGAACATCTTTTGCTTGAAAACATTTTTCATAAAATCATTTTTATTCGAGAAAAAAATGTATTTTTTACTTTCTCCGTTACGAAGTACGAGAAAGTATTGTGATCGTGATTTTTTTCAAAATTTTTTTTTATGGAAATATCCGTTTTGGAGTCCCTAGATGCCATTTCAACAATTTCTGGAAAAAAAATGTGTCTGTGTGTGTGTGTGTGTGTGTGTGTGTGTATGTGTCTGTGCGCGCTGTAGCTCAAAAACTAATAGAGCAATTGATATGAAACTTTGAACATACGTCTTATTTAATAATCCGAAAAACTGAAAAGCTTTTGGTAAAATTTCGTACACCGGAAGTGGGTGTTTACCTTAACTGTTTTTTGTTTTTTGCAAATATTTTCTTAAATATGAAAAATATCACAAAAACATATAAACAAACATTGAAGACAACAAAGAAATGCATATCTTTTGCTTGAAAATATTTTTCATAAAATCATTGCTATTCGAGAAAAAAATTTATTTATTTATTTTGGTTTATATTTATGAAAAGATAAAAGTTACAGCAAATTTATGTGAATAATAATTGTAGAAAATGTGAAAATATACAACTTCTAAAGAATAAGTTTTTTTTCGAAATCTTGTTAGTTTTTGAGTAAACAGAGTTTTTGAATTTAAAGTATAATTTTTCCACCTTTCATAATTTTGACGTTTTAAACGTCAGTTTCATCCGAGTTTACGCAACGCTCGATGTACATTTAAAATATGATTTCAATAAACCATGAAAACGTAAATATAAATAGATATGATACCATCAAGTCGGAGAAAGTAACATGATGGCCACATCACCATTTTTAGGAAAATTGTTATCAAGGCTTTCTCAGGATTTTTTTCGGATTTTTATTTAGGACCTTTTTCTAAAGCCATCCTGAAAGTAAAACTTCCGGTATGATTTATTACATCGAAGGTACCACCTTACACACATCGTATGGAAAGTAACTATTTTCCAGACGATTGTTTTCACTTTCCGAACGATTTCTTTACTTATTGGCGATTTTTGTTACTTTCGCGACGATTCTGGGCATCTATGTAGGCAGCCTTGACAATAACATCAACTTTGTATTTAATTATGACAGCGCATATGTTATAACATTCCTGTGTGGTTTTGATTTTTTGACATATAAAACGACTGCAGTAAAAATTATGTACCTAACTCGTTCCAAAAGTGATTTTACCGGACTCGCAGGAATCCAGGACTCGCCTATGGCTCATCCTGCACTTTCTACTCATCCCGTGAAATATCACTTTTGGAACTTGTTACGTAAATTACTATTAAAATGTCCTGAAGCAAAGGACTGAAAAAAGTCTTGAAAAAGTGCTGAAAAAAAGTGTTGACGAGAAAAGAGTTCTGAAAATAATACCCTGCAAAAAAGGCCAAAAAAAAAACCAAATTTCTAATAAAGGAGTCCCGAAAATAAAGTCATGAGAAGAAATCCTGACAAAAATGTACCGAAAAAATTCCTGAAAAAAAGTTTTGAAAAAGCAGTCCTTTACAATGTCTCTTAAAAACGGCCTTGAAAAAAGACCTTAAGTACTGCAGATAGAAGTCCTGAAAGAATAGTCCTGAGAAAAAAATTCTGCGGAACCCTGATAAAAAAGTTCCGAGAAACCACTCTGAAAATAAAATGTTGAAAAATAAGTCTTGGAAAAAGTGTCTAAAAAAAATCTTACTTATAAAATCTCTAAAAATAGTCTTAAATGACCGGAAAGAAGATCCTGACAAGTCCCAAAAAACTCCTTAAAATACACAAAAAGGCTTTAGAAAAGCCCTGAAAGAAAGAAAACTTCCAACTCGGCCAGTTAATAAGAAGTCTCGAAAAAAGTGCTGTCAGAAAGTCCACAAAAAAAGGTAAAGTCCCGAGAAAGAGAGAGAGAGAGAGATCTCTAAAAATAGTCCTAAACGAGACCGAAAAAAAGATCCTAAAAAGTCCTGAAAAGTCCCCAAACAAAGTCCTTAGTCCAAAGTACACAAAAAAGGCTTTAGAAAAGTCGTGAAAGAAAGGTAACTTCTAACTCGGCTAGTTCTTAAGTTGGCGCATAATTATCAGGCGTTTTTGTAGGCGGCTTTTTTTAATAACAATTGCAGCATTGTTTACTCTTTTATATAAAACTATTATTTTATATTCAAGTTATAAAAATGCGTGTCGATAATCATAGTCATGTTTGTCATATTATGCTTTACCACTTCGAAAAAGGATAAAAAGCAGCGCAGCCATTTCGCGATCTCAACGAACTTTTTGGCGAAGCAATAATAGGTGAAAGTCGATACAAGGAATGGTTTCTCTGTTTCAAATCTGACGACACTAGCTTGGAAGATAAGCCAGGAAGAGGTCGACCATCAAATTTTGATAACTTTTGGAAGCCGTGGAAGGGGACGAAAGTTTGACAACTCGAATGCTGGCAGAAGACTCCATTTAACCATAGTTCGTCATCTGAAAAAGCTTGGAGATATATGGGAAGTGGCTGGATGGGTGCCTCACGAACTCTCAAAAAACAATAAAGCCGAACGTGTCCGAATGTTTACTGATTTGCTGGAACGAAACGAACAAGCTCCGTTTCTGAAGAATCTTATCATCGCATCCACATATTGAGCGCCGTGTTGTCGAAAGCATCGCCAATAAGCTTCCACATCCACACCCACCATATTCTCCCACAAAAGCGCCTACGGACTACCACGTCAATCGATCGCTGAAAATTTTGCAGGTGCACAAAGTTTTCGAAGATTCGGTGGCTAATGTCAAAGCATGGATTGCCTCTAAGAACCGTGATTTTTTTACCCGTGGAATCGACCATCTTCCAAGCATATGGGAATCAGTTATTGAAGTTGATAGTGACCACGTTCCGGATAATCATTTAACAATATTATTGTAGAATTTGTATGTTTATTTTTCATATAAATATTGTTTTTTTACAAAATGCCTGATAAATATGCACCAACCCAATAATAAGAAGTCTCGAAAAAAGTCCTGAAGAAGAAGTTCTGAAAGAAAGTCCACAAAAAAGGAAAAGTCCTTATAAAATAGTAGTTCCAAGGAAGAGGGCTAAAAATAAAGTCTTGAAAAATAAGTGTCAGAAAAAGTGTCCAGAAAATGGCTTCTTTAAAAAATATCAAAAATGGTCTTAAACGAGACCGAAAAAAATATCCTGAAAAATTTCTGAAAAGTCCCCAAAAAAGGCCTATAGAAAGTACACAAAAAAAGGCTTTAGAAAAGTCCTGAAAGAAAGGTAACTTCTAACTCCGGTAGTTAATAAGAAGTCTTGAAGAAAGTCCTGAAGAAGAAGTCCTAAAAGAAAGTCCACAAAAAAGGAAAAGTCTTTATAAAATAGTAGTTTCAAGGAAGTGGACTGAAAATAAAGTCTTGAAAAATAAGTATTGGAAAAAGTGTCTTGAAAATGATTTTCTTAAAAAAATTCTAAAAATGGTCCTAAACGAGACCGAAAAAAAGATCCTGAAAAAGTGCTGAAAAGTCCCCAAAAAAGTCCTATAGAAAGTACACAAGAATAGGCTTTAGAAAAGTCCTGATAGAAAGGTAACTTCTAACTCGGATAGTAAATAAGAATAATAATAATGTTTTATTAACTCTTTGTACTCTAGAGGCGCCGCTACGGCGCCCGGAAGGTGTGATGCATCCTAAACTGACCTAACCCAACCTTACCCAACCTTACCCAACCCTACCTAACCTAACCCAATGATTTTAAAGTACCTGTAACTCGTCTTGGGCGAACCAGCAACTTCTCTCGAGTTTTTACGAGAGCTTACATTTGCCAACAAGAATAAATATACAAAAATATATAAAAGGGCAATATACGGTTCTAAAAATGAACTTATAATACAAAATAATAATAAATACTTGTTTTAACATGGCACATTTAAAATTAAAAAAAAAAAAACCATGTTTGGCTTATTTAAGTCATAAATCAGTTATTTCCTGGGTTTATAAAGCTATCAAAATCCAACTATATTTTAATTTACTGAAAAAGAAATATAGCCTACTTATATGTCTCTTATTATAAGTCTGCATTATCGCGCTTAACAAACAATAAAAAAAAATTCAATATTTCCACGTCGGAAACTTCCATGAATTTTTAATTTATCCTTCGGTAAATAAAAAGTTTATCAAGATTATCATTGATTATAAAAGCAGGAAAACTTACCAGTCGAGAAAGATATATTTACATAATCTCAAATGGTTATTCACCTGCGGTCTTTCAGCTTTAATCAATAGTCGATTTAAATTATGTTGTAATAATAATAATAATAATAATAATAATAATAATAATATGTTGTTTAGTCGATTACAGTAGTTGTAATGGTAAATGTAAAATAAGTAGTTCCTTAATTTAAAAAAAATATATTTTTATTTATTTAATTTATTTAATTTAATTCATTTACGGAAAATCACCTTTCTACAAAATAATGTAATAATCTTTTACATATAAAAAATTTAAACATACAGTGTGTTTCAGAGCTCTGGGATCGGTCAATCACGTGCTTATTTGTCAAAATTTTGAAAAATGTTTTATATAAAAGTTGTGCAGAATAGTGAGCTGCACGCCCTAAAAATATTTAAATTTATACAGGGTGTCTCATAACAAAGTTACAGATCAAACTTATGTTTTTTTAAATAGAACATCCTGTATATTTTAACATTTTTGGATTCCTCGTTACTAGGAGATTAACATCACCTAGGTTGTGGGGATTGAAACTGGGCCGTTTTTGTGTTATTCAGTTGTTTATATAAAAATTCGAACAAAATTGTTAAAGTGCTTCCCTAAAACTAATAAAGATAGTTCATTCTAATTTAGTGGTAAAGTTTAGTTGAACTTTAGTCTTCAAAATTACTATATCATCCAAAACGTATCTCAGCGTATTATACAGGGTGATAGCCATTCGCAAACTGCACAATTTCTTCATTTTTTTTAATAGAACACCCTATATATTTTTTCATCATTTGAAAGTCTATTGAGTAAGCTTTCGTTTCATGTTAGGTTTCGTATGTCTGAAGTTGATAGTGACTCGAATATTTCAGAATTCGTTCGTAAGTTGCATGTTTCGGTCGAGAAGGATCCGTTTATAAGCGTTGTGTTTGCCTACAAAATCGTATTTTATGTTTTTGAGACATGTATTCAAATCTTGTATCCTACCATATTTCAACAAAATCTGGATGCATTATTCCCAATAAGTTATACAAACAATTATGTTTCAATACAGATAGAGAATTATAGTAAAAACTTATAAATCAACTTAAATAACAAAACAATTGAATAACATAAGTATATAAAATGAAAAATAACAATTTAAAGAAGTTTACAACATGTTTTCAAAATTTCGACCATTCTGATTTAAACAAATTCTGAGACGTTCAACGAACGATTTGTGAACTGCAACTAAAACTTGTGGCGTTACTGCAGAAAAAGCATTCCTAATTCGTATTCGCATATCTTCTGCTGTAGTCGGTGGTATACGGAACACCATGTCCTTGATATAGCCTCATAGAAAAAAATCTAATTTCGTGAGGTCCGGCGACCTAGGTGGCCATAGTACAGGTCCGCCGCGACCTATCCACTTATTAGGGTAACGGTCATTCAAAAATTGTCGTACACTGCGAGCAAAATGTGGTGGTGCACCATCCAACTGGATCCACATATCTCTTACTACGTTGCGTGGTACGTCAAGTAGGTACTCATCTAAATGATTCCTAAGAAATTCTTCAAACATTTCTCCATTCAGGCTGCCTTCAAAGAAGTGTGGTCCTATGACGCGAGTTCCTAGAATACCACCCCATACATTCAGGCTCCATCGATTTTGATTATTTACTGTCCTTGTGAAATGAGGATTGTGGTCCGAATAATAATGAAGGTTGTGTCTGTTTACCTTACCATTATTATGAAATGAAGCCTCATCAGTAAACAACACAAAATCAAAAAAATGTTCATTGTTTCTCAGAATATTAAGGGCCCAGTTACAGAATGCAGTTCTAGCGGGAAAATCTGCTTCTCCAAGCTGTTGTTCTAAGTGGATATGGTAAGGATGAAATTTGTGTTTCTTCAAAATTCTATGCGCTGAGGGCCGACAAATATCCAACTGATTATTTAATTCGGATAAACTTAATTTAGGGTTTTCAACTATCGATGCCAATACCAGGAATTCGCTATCTTCGTTAATTACAGGTTTGCTTTGCACAGGTTTTGAATAGTTAACGTTACCTGTAGTCTCAAATCGCTCTTGCACTCTTCTAAATGCTCCTTGTCGTGGACACCGCCTCTCAGGATACTGCTGTCCATACACTCGTGAAGCCAAAAGACAATTTTTGTGACATTCGCCAAGAATGAAAATCATGTCAACCAATTCTTCTTGTGAGAAATTCATAATTATAAACTAAGATCACAACTTAAATGGTTCGGTCTATTTTTGAGACTAATATAATAATTACTGTCACCTGTATTTTTTTGTTTGTTTATTTGAAATGATTGGTAACTAGATTTTAAAACTAATAATAAAAAACATGCAAATTACCAATGAATTTTGAAATATTAGAGTAACCATTAACTTCAGATATACGAAAAAAAGCTTACTCAATGGACTTTTAAATTATGAAAAAATATATAGGGTGTTCTATTAAAAAAAATGAAGAAATTGTGCAGTTTGCGAATAACTATCACCCTGTATAATACGCTGAGTTATGTTTTGGATGATATCGTAATTTTGAAGACTAAAGTTCAACTAAACTTTACCACTAAATTAGAATGAATTATCTTTATTAGTTTCAGGGCAGTACTTTAATAATTTTGTTCAAATTTTTGTATAAACAACTGAATAACACAAAAACGGCTCGGTTTCAATCGCCGAAACCTAAGTCATTTTAATCTCCAAGTAACGAGGAATCCAAAAATGCTAAAATATACAGGGTGTTCTATTTAAAAAAACATAAGTTTGGTCTGTAACTTTGTTATGAGACACCCTGTATAAATTTAAATATTTTTAGGGCATGCAGCTCACTATTCTGCACAACTTTTATATAAAACATTTTTCAAAATTTTGACAAATAAGCACGTGATTGACCGTTCCCAGAGCTCTGAAACACCCTGTATACACAAAATCGTCCCGAAAGTAACAAAAACCGTCCCAAAAGTATATAAATCGTTCCGAAAGTGAAACAAAATCGTCCTGAAAATAACTACTTTCGATTTAATAAATCATACCGAAAGTTTTATTTTCGGAACGGCTGCAGAAAAATATTATGGTTTAACATCGAAATTTGTAGTAATATACATTAACAAAAAAATAAGGTACTTATTTTACATTTACAATAATAATAATAAATTAAAATACATAACAATCAATTGATGCAATTGCTAATTGGCTGTGGATATATCTATCGTAATTAATATTGTTAGAACTGAAATAATACAGTTGTGTGAACCAATTGTTTCGTAACTAATTTAATTTGCAAATTGCATCGATGTACGAGCAAATGCGATTACTATATCCGATAAGTTATGTGAATTTGCTGGTTTTCGTTAAACTCAAATAGTTTGAGAGCAGGACATGTGGACATGTATCTCAAAAGAAAAATTTAATCCAAATAGTTTACGCTATTTAATTAACTACAAATGGAATAGGTAGAAACGCCAAAGTGGCGGAATCTATTGCCTGAATGCTGTACTGAACCAAATCCGGGTTGCTTTAACACCGACAAGATATGGACATTGCCATTAAATATTGTTTAAATATTTACATTATTATTGTTATATTTGCCGCCGCTGGCAATGTCCATATCTTGTCGGTGTTAAAGCCACCCGGATTTGGTTCAGTACAGCATTCAGGCAATAGATTCCGCCACTTTGGCGTTTCTATCTATAACGGTGTTTGGAATACTTATATTCCAATAGTAATCTCCATTTCCCCATCAGCAACTCACTACACTGATGAAACCTGAAAGGTCGAAACCGGTCTGTAGGTGTTCTGATGGGGGAACAATATTTAATGTTTACAAATGGAATACTTCGTAAATTTACAATTACAATTTGAGACATAAAATTCAATGAGTTTTCTGATTATTAGACCACAGAATTATTTAAATGAAAACAATAAAAACCTTATCAAGTAGAAAATTAAAAAAAAAACATTGTATGCGTAATTTATGAGAGGAAATTATTTTCATGTTTTGATAACTTTGAATGTTGCGATTAATTACTTCTGTGATTGATCACCACTGACTTTAAAAAAATCCAGACTGAATTTATTATTACGCAGCATTTTTTTAAAACTCTTATTACTATCTTATGAACAGTTATTTTCTAAAAGCAAACTTATTTTAATGGAATGATGGTTAATGATAATTCGGGTAAGGAAAGTGCCGACGATTTGAGATGGTGTCATAGACATCAAGGTTGTTCGGCCACTTCTAAGTAATTATAAACATTCAAATAAATATATGAGAGAATAAACAATTCTTTGAAAGAAGACATTGCCCAAAAGAGGTTTGAACAAGTCCGAGTGGGGTCCGAAAAAAATTTAACTAAAACTAAAGGATAATCATTATCGTAATAAAGTAGAGTTTAACTTTTTAAATATTTCTTAGAATTGTTTATACCATCAAATATTTATGCATTGCTTCTCAAATCGTAATAAATATAACGGGTGCGCCATCTCTTGCGATAGGATTTGAAACTTGAATAACTTTTGATGTGGACAACTTTTTTTATTTCTTTTTTTACACAAACTTTATATGTATCTTTCTATTTTATTTCTAACTTGTTTTAAATATAATATCCAACAAATGACCACCTTTATTTTTGATGCAAAAAGATGCCCTTTTTCGTGCATTTTGCATCACTTTTTCCAGCGTCTCGGTGGTAATAAGCGATATTTCCCGGCGAATATTGGCTTTGAGCTGAGCTATGGTCTGCGGCTTGTCGATGTAAACTTTGCTCTCCAAATATCCCCACAAAAAGAAGTCCGGCGGCGTCAAATCGAAATCGCCGTTTTTCGATATGACGCGTCGGTCGAACATCGTGCGGAGTAGCGTCATTGAATCGCGGCTAGTGTGTGCCGTGGCTCCGTCCTGTTGGAACCAGAAGTGGGCCATGTCATTTTCATTTCCGGAAACACAAAGTCACGCAGCATCGATCTGTAGCGCGCGCCATTGATCGTAACGGCGTTGCCAGCCTTGTTCTCGAAAAAATACGGCCAGATGATCTTTTTGGCCAATACGCCGCACCGGTCACTTTTTGATCATGGAGAGGCTCCTCGACTATCTCACAAGCATTTTCGTCGGCCCAAAAGCGGAAGTTTTGCCTATTAACCGCGCCATTCAATGTGAAATGAGCTTCATCGCTCATGATGATTTTGAACCAAAACTCACCATCACCATGGAGCATGTTTTCGACGAAATGAGCGTACGCAAGATGTCGCGGGCGGCTTATCTTGTGACAACAAAGGTTGTGTAATTTGCTCTTTGTAAGGGAAAAGATGCAAGTCGTCCAAAATACGCAGCAATGTCGTTGCAGACAAGCCCAACTGCAATGCACGGCGTTGATACAATGTGTTTGGGTTTTCACGAACATCGGCTTCTTCGGCAGCGATATTTTCATTTGAGCGCCTTGGTTTCGGTCTTCTGGGTTGCTAATTGGTTGCACAACTGCCGGTGGCCATAAATTTTTGCACCAAATTGCGAATTGTTGTGTGTGAAAGCCGTGTTTCACGCAGATATAAACGTTTGTAGGCACGTTGCGGTTTTGACAATGGAGGACCCTTTTTCAAAATGCAATTTGACGATTTCTGCTCGTTGTATCGGTGTTAGTTGATTCATGGCACAAAATAGACTGAAATGACGCGCCGAACAAGCCACTATATATGTCAATACGTCAAAAAATGGCGGAACTATTCAAGTTTCAAATGTTATCGCTATGGTGCACCCGTTATAGTACATGTATTTATTGAGACGGTAGAAAAAGCGTTGCCTTTCTCTTCTGTTCACTGTGGTCAATAATTAGCATGTTGATTTACTTCGTTGGAAAGAAGTTTTTTAGAACAGCACTGATGACTGAATTTGTTCTAAGGATGATGGATTTTCTCTCTTAATTCCTCGTTTTCCTAGAAAACTTAGAGCACTGGCAGCAATTTTTGTATTGACTTGAAAAAAGATCGATGCGAAAAATAGTGTATTGTTTGAATATTTCTTGCAACTTTCGCGCAATATAGCGAAAAATTACAAAAGAAAAATATATTCCTTTAAAATTAAACTGGAATATATTTTACTTAACAATCGCATTTATTTATATTTTAATTATCTTTCTTTAATTTCAGGTACATAGCAGTTACTCAACCAATAAAATACGCCAAACACAAGAACAACCGAAGGGTTTGGTTGACAATCGTCCTGGTCTGGGTGATATCAGTGGCAATCGGATCACCGATAGTCTTGGGACTCAACAATACTCCAGATCGAGTGGATAACGCCTGTCTTTTCTACAACAGCGATTTCATCATCTACTCGAGTTTATCTTCCTTCTACATTCCCTGCATCATCATGATGTGGCTTTATTATAGTATTTTCAGGGTGAGTCACTAACATTACCAAAAAATTTAATCCGAAAATAAAATTACCAAAAACTGTGTGTGTATAAATGAAACAAAATGATAATTTGAAATATTTTTTGGACACGAATATATATATATCTACTGAACCTGAAAATTGCGGGTTGTTTAAGATTAGATGATGTTAAAAATTTAAGTTCATACAAAAATTCAATCGAGGATTTTCATACAGGCATTAATTTTGCTTGCAGAGTTACGAATAGGTTTTTTTGAATTTATTATTTTTTTTATAAACTAAAATATAAGAATTTCAATTCTCGTAAATCTGGAAACATCTCATTTTGATCTTTTCCCGAATTAATCCATACGTATTTATAATACTAATATTAATGAAAATGTATCAAAAATTCTTCGTATTTTCATTAAAAATCCATTTTACGATATGTTTGTTTCAGTAAGCTCCAATTTTAGAATATGAAAGCAAATCAGTTCTATCATTGAAGGAAAAATCTGATCTAATTAAAATAACTACATGGACCTTCAGAAGTTGATATTTAAAATAATAAAATTAGATCAAATAAAATTTAAAAAATGGCTGAAAGACTTAGATCGCTGGCCCAGTGTCCTCTAAGGAGGGCAATAAACGATTTTTTTTATTAATTATTAAAAACAAAATTGCGATTTTTTCACATCTAGATTTTTCAACATGTGTAAACTGGTCGTAAACCACGAATAATCTCTTTATTATTTCAATTGTAAGATAATAATAATCATAATCACATTGTCCAACAGTATATATCAATTACTGGACAAAACAATTTGCAAAATCAGTACGAAATATATTACTTCCATTTAAGAGTATTTATAAAAACCTTTTAGTTTTTTTTTATGAAAAGTTCTGCATTCTAAGAAAATAATATTAAATTCAGAAAATTTAGGATAATATTACAGGCCAATCATAAATAGGAAAAATCCGAAAATATTGCATAAGTGTTGTTATTTTTTAGATTAGAACAAAATGTTATAAGAAAGTGCTACTTAAAATTGCCAATTACATCTAAATTTGTTATTGATTATACTGTCATTATAAAAAATACAAAATCTATTAAACCATTTCCTTGAAAATTAAAAAAAAAATCATTTCAACGGCAAAATAGAAAATTATCTTTGTTATTTTTATCCATATGAACATTAAATATTTAACGCTATAATAGCAAGTGATTGACCAATGGTCTTTATGCCCGTCTTAATGTACATTTGTAAAGCTTAAAAATGTTATCAAATTGAAAACCCGGAAAATTCAGAAAATCTTTTTTTTTCTTTACTAGTTTAAAAGCTATAATATTATTATAAAGAATAACCACAAAAAACTTATAACCCATTAGGCAGTTTTCTTGAAAATTTGAAAAATCACCTGAACTTAATATTTCCTGGTTGCACTCTGGATGCAACTAGTATTTAAGCGGGTTATTAGAAATAAAAAAAGCGCTTGTTTTGTTCTATGTTCTATGTTCTATTTTTATTTACAGTTTTTTAACTCGTATTTTGAGTTCTACAAAGGAGTTAAATCAATAACTAAAATGAGTCAAATACGTGTCAGGAAACTGGAACTAAACAAGTGCTCTTATTTTAAAAACCCGGTGATATGCTCAACGTTTAATTTTTTGGACTTACCCTAAATGATTAGCCATACGTCTGTAAAATCTTTACAAGGAAATTAAACATAATATATCTGAAGGTTCTTATGGAAATTGAAACAGTCCGGCTCATGGTCTAATTTTGGGCTATTTTGTTATAATTGAAATTTCTCAAAATTTAAGAAATGCTAATTTTTGGATTTGATGATAGATTAAAAGCCATAAGTGTGTAGAATGTCCATAAGAAAATTAATTAAAATATATTGAAAACATTTCGTATAATTTGAAAATTACACTTAATTTTAGAATTATAATTCCGAGAAATTTAGGAAATGCGGATTTTTAGATTTTCTTAATAACAAAAAGCCATAATGTAGATTACTCTCACGAAAGCTAATCTAGATCCATTTTTAATTGCAAAAAAAATAATTTTAAAATTCTCTTGAAAATGCCATAATATAGCAAAACTAGTCGAGAATTTTAAACATCCAGAATTTAAACTAAGTTTAATTTGGTTGATTTAATATCTATTTCATGTTAAGATCCATAATAAAATTAATTACTAATACGTAAACATTAAAACAATTAATTATCATGTTTTAGTTTTTTTTTCACTTCAACTTAAAATCTGCAATAAACTGTATTTTTAATTAATAAAAATTAATTGTGCGGTTTTCTTAAATATTGAAAAGGATCGAATGAACAAAATTAAAAAAAAAAACTAGAAGATTAAATTTTTACGTTAAGAGTGTTTTGTTTCCTTAAAAAAAATAAAAGGTTTTAAAATGTTTCATTCAAATTCTGAAAATTCTACCCAAATTCTTTTTTTTCAATATCTTCCTTAAGATAAGAAACTATCGGTATTAAAAATAGTCACAGGAATTTAATCAAAATCCAATGAGATGTTCTATTGAACAGTGAACAAAATTAGCTTTTTAACTTTTTAAGTAGATCAAAGGCCAATTTTCGCAAGAAATTTACACAAAATGTATACGGTTTTCTAAAATTAGAAGATGATAATTTGTCCATCATGTTATTTGGTCCGACTTGATAGTATAATATAATATAGTTATGTATACAGTGCGCGCCTAAAGTATGGAATATATTCAGTAAAATCAAAATAAAATATTTTTGGAAAAAATCCTCGAACACGTCGATTTTCTCTTATAAAAATACACATTTTCGCATGAAAGCCGATTTTCAGTCGTCATTTATTTTTGAGTTATGACGTCCGCCATTTTGTTTTTAAATGGCAACCCCCTATTTTTGTTCTTGATTTTGAGAGATCTTTTCATTGTCAAACTGACAGTATAAAAATATTTCCATCTATCCTTAGAAAATTTTCGAGTAAATGACAATTGAAGGTGAGAACCCGATATTTAGAGTTTCTGCAAAATGAAAATGAAATAAAATATTTTTGGAAAAAAAAACCTCGAACAGATCAATTTTCTTTTATAAAAATACACATTTTTGCATGAAAGTCGATCTTCAGTCGTCATTTGTTTTTGAGTAATGACGTCATCAATTTTTTTTTAATGACAACCACCTTTTTTTTCTTGATTTTGAGAGGTCTTTTCATTACCGAACTGACAATGACAACTGAAAGTGAGAAAATGTAAAATTTATTGTTAACGCAAAATAAACAAAAACTCCTTTGCCAAGCAAATACAAATATTAAATTAGGTGCTCAAACTGCCATTCACCGACTTCTTGACAATATGCAAGCCTGTGAAGAATTTCTTCTTGAACATTTTTAATCGTTTCCGGGCTAATTCTGCGCATTTCATCGTTTATGCGATCTTCTAGTTCAGCTAAATTTTGTGGTCTGTTGACGTAGACCTTTGACCCCATAAAACGTAGTCAAGGAGTGTAAGATCTGGGGATCTGGCAGGCCATTCTATTAGTCCTCGCCTGCCAATCCACCTATTCGAGCAGCATTTGTCCAGAAAATCTCGAACAGGGTGCGCATAGTGCGGGGGTGCATCGTCTTGTTGAAACCATATTGTATTGTCTGATGGGTCAGGATCATTATTGTTTGGAAAACTTGCTGCAAGCGCTGGAACAAGGTCACTTTGCAAAAATTGTAAACACCTTTCTCCTGTCAGGGTCCCTTCAAAGAAGAAAGGCCCTACTATTCTAGTATCCCAGCCCAAACATTTAATTTTTGCGGGTGTTGAGTACGTGCCTCAACCTTTCTATGAGGATTTATCCGACTCAAATACCTGCAATTTTGACGGTTCACTGTGCCATTGAGACAAAACGTGGCCTCATCCGAAATAAGTATTTGCCGGTGCAAACGTCGATTTGCTTGGCACAATTCCATCATAGTTTCACAAAATTGTAGCCGCCGGTCGGGGTCGTCTTCGTTGAGTTCCTGTACGAGTTGAATTTTGTAGGGATGATACTTTTCCTTCCTCATGATACGACTGTTGTCTTGCTAACTTCTTTTTCTAATGCAACCAATCTAGATGTATTCTGAGGAGTCTCTTCCATACTTAACAAAATATTAAGTTTCTGATCTTCTGTAATTTTTGGACGTCCAGGTTTTGGAATATCTTTACCGTCGCCAGTTTCTCGAAATTTGGATTTAATCTTACTTACTGTAGATTGGTTGATGGTGCGACCTGGATTGCATTAAAAAAATCGCATACTTCTTGCTGTGTCCTAGCCATATCCCCGCATCCGAGGAGAATTAAAATTTGAATTTTTTGTGTGACAGTTAAATGTGCCATTAATTGCAATAAGGGCTGGTTTAACTGGCGCTGGTTTATAATTGCGGAATTGTTGTTTGTTTCCCAAAATGTTGGCGTTGGGAACGTGACTCATTGTTATTTGCATGTTTAGGAAGCACTGATACGGGCAACCATTGTTACATGTATGTTTCCGAAACGGCGGATGAATCTTATTCGCTGTCGGTTAAGCGGTGGGCGGATCTTATTGTTGTTGCCAACTTAAATAGTTAGAAAAACTAAATTTGATGACATTTTTGCTTAATTTTTCTTGATTTACGGTTTCTCACTTTCAATGCTCATTTACTAAAAAAAATTCTGATGTAAGATGGCAACATTTTTATACTGTCAGTTCGACAATGAAAAGATCTCTCAAAATCGAGAAAAAAAGTGGGGTTGTCATTAAAAAAATATCGGATGACGTCATAACTCAAAAACAAATGACGACTGAAAATCGACTTTCATGCAAAAATGTGTATTTTTATAAAAGAAAATCGACGTGTTCGAGGATTCTTTCCGAAAGTATTTTGTTTCGGTTTTACTGAATATATTCCATACTTTAGGGCCGCACTGTATTTATACTTTCATGGTTTATTTATAAATGTACTATGGCGGCCAAAAAAAGGACAACTTTTTTATCTAGTGTAAATCAATCTCTATTTACTCTATTCAGAAATTAAGATTGATATTTACAGATTAGACAGTAAAGCCCAATTTACATGAATAAATTTATATATCGAGTGTTTTGATAATATTTTCACTATCGCAATACTTGCCAACGGAAAAAGTAAAAAATACTCTTCTATCATCTAGCATTCAATATTTATAAATGAAATTGCTGTAAAAATGCATAAAACATTTTTTTGATATTTCACTGAAATAATCAACAACCATTCAAAAATCAACTTTATCCAAATCTGAGAAATTTTGCAAAGAAGAATATTTAGATTTTATGCAAGGATATAAAAAAGAAAAGTATGTAGAGTATTCATGAGAAAATGTCACAAGGAGTTTTCTTGAAAATTAAAACAATCGAGTAGAACTGTTTTAGCTTCCAAAATTTTTAAATTTAAATTAAACATCTATAAAATATTTGCCAATTCACATCATCCTAGATTTCAAAGCTACAAGTGCGTAGCATACTTAACAGAAAATAGGTAACAATACATCAAGTAGTTCGCTTAGAAATTAAAAAAATTCATCTGAACATCAAATATTTGTGCTTCAAAAATGTCTGAATTGACGTTTAAAAAATAATGTTATTTTTAGCTGTTTTAATAGATTAAGACTGTAAGCGTGTGTAGAATATCTCTAAGAAAATTTAACGGTTTTTTCAGAAAAGGGAAATAAATCACAATTAAAACAACTCCACAACATGAATCTATTGTAATTTAACTTAAAACTCTTAATTTTGTAAGCAGTAATAAACACATTAAACTTGATAGCTTAGCTGTGTCTAAGACGCATTTTTTATATAATTCAGTATTATTCGTAGCATTGGCCAGAAAAATAGTTGTTTTTAATAAATCATTCTTTTAAAGGCTCATAATGTGAGTGAGTGTGTCAAGTTGTCACCCCAATGAAGAGTTCTGATAGTTCTGAACAGGGTTCTCAATTCCTTTTGATGTATCTAGAAGTACTATCAACTTTTAAAAAATTGGCTGTCGCGATTTTTTGAAAAACGTTGTGCCAACTTGACACCGCAACCCAACATTGTAATCGAATAGTTCTGAACTAGTTTAAGGATGTGTTTGGGTTAGTACTATAGTTCCTGATACTTTAAAAAAAAAATTCTGTTGAATTTCCACAGATCAAAATTTTCAACGTTGCAAATTCTAAATTTTCAAATTCATATTACTGACTTAATATTGGTTTAATATAAATATTCCATAATAACTATGGATAGAACGCACAAAGAACTATGGGAAATACCAATGAAAACTATCCCGAACTATCAAAAATATTTTTTGTAAAAGTCGCAAAGCCAAAAATGAATTAAGAGTTCTATGAGTTCTAAATTAATTTTATATTTCTAATTAATGAGTAGAATAACTCTTTGTTATAAACAAATTCGATACAATCACGATTTATGGCATTTTTAAATAAAATGGAAATTTGAAAATAGAGTTTTTGTTAGAACTCCTTGAGTACAGCCCATACGTCAAATCAGAACTCGAAGAGCTATTAAAAAAATATTTGGATTTTTCAAAATTCCCCCATGGATTTTGATTAGTTGACTCACGAACATTTTGAAAATAAGACTTTTCTAGAATTATTGGAACTTGTCCGAAAGAAAAAAAAATATTGAAAGTTCTAGGAGTTCTGAGATAATTTTCTATTTCTGATTATTGAGTACAATAACTTCTTGTTATAAACAAATTCAATACAATTCCGATTTATAGCATTTATAAATAAAGTTGAAATTCGAAAATGAACAATTTAATTTCAAAAATACCTATTTCCTGTTATTTAATCGCAATTTGCCATTGGAGTTTTCGTTAGAACTCCTTAAGTATAATCCAAATTAGAACTCCCAGAACTATTTGAAAAAACTCCTAGAACTCTCAATATCTTTTTTCCTTCCAAAATATTGATTTTTTAATAGTTATTGATTTTCTGATTTGACTTATGGGCTGCCCTCAAGGAGTTCTAACGAAAACTCTAATGGCAAATTGCGATTAAATGACAGGAAATAGGTATTTTTAAAATTAATTTGTCTATTTTCAAATTTCAATTTTATTTAAAAATTCCATAAATCGTAATTGTATCGAATTTGTTAATAAGAAAGAATTATTGTACTCAATAATTAAAAATAGATAATTAACTCAGAACTCATAGAACTCTCAATATTTTTTTCCTTCCAGACAAGTTCCAATAATTCTTGAAAAGTTTTATTTTTGTATTTTTAAATAAATTAAAAGCCATAAGTGTGCAAAATGTTCAAGAGTCAACTAATCAAAATCCATTGGGGGGTTTTGAAAAATCCAAAATTTGAATCAATGTTTTGGAATCTTGAAAATTAGAATTAGTTTATCTAATTTTCTAGGTTCCGAAACAATAAGTTAAATTCTGATATTCTGCAGTTTGGAATCTAGAAAAGGAGATAAACTAATTCTAATATTCTGGATTCCCAAGATTAAGTTACATTCTGGAAAATTCTGAAATTACCATTTTTTTCTGATTTTTTTGTTAAATTAAAAGTATGCCAATTAATTCAAATTCATCTGTTACAAAATGATGAAGGAAAACAAGTGCTTCATTCTAATACCTGAACCAATATTTTGGCCAAGAATTTAGCAGTATCGATTATACGATAATAAATTGGTTTTCTTCTCTTCATGTTCTAGGCTCTAAAAAAACGTGCGATGCACTCTCGGTTAAACCGGAAGCCGCTGCCTAGTGAAATAAAGCCTGGATCTGTGATAGAAAACGTCGCGAGCACCAGAAGATTGGCGGAGACGGCTTTGGGTCCCACCGCCGTCGAAGAACCTGCCACCAATACCGGTTCCGGTTCGGGGGACGAGGATGAAGAAGCCGCCGAAGACTGCCAAGTCATTTCGAACGATAAAAGTACCGAGTTCATCTTGGCCACTGTCGTCGAGGAGGCTGCGTAAGTTTCATTCATATTTTTTACCACATTACAATTTGAACAACACACACACACAAAATCTGCTGAATTGTGTTCGTTTTTCATTTCAAAGGAATCAGCGAAACACTGATACACCAAACAACTCTACACCTAACGACCGTTCCGCACCAAAGAGAAAGTCATTTTCGAGGCTTAGGTAAATTACCTACCTGAGTGTACCTACCACTAAAAATACATAGCATGATATTTGTTTTTGTTTCTGAATCATAATCACAAATGGAAACCCTCGAGTTCAATTTGGTTTTTATTAAAATCTTTATTACAAAAATTATAAAGTTCGCTAGGTTTTAATTAAGTATGAATGATTCCCACTTTATGCGAAGTACAATTAATTAGTTGTTGATAAAACTTAGTAAATTTTTCAATTCAGTTTAACACGTTCGCTGCCACTACAATAAAAGTATAAAGTCGGACGCACTAGCGCGTAGGTGGCAGCGAACGTGTTAACTATGGTTTAGTAATGTTGCAACCATTCTCCTCAAAAAGTAGTAAATGTCTATCCTATAAAGTTATGAATAGCATCGTACCGACTGCGCCATATTGATCTGTTAGAGTATGTAGATTAAAGATTCCCCAACCTATTTGGTGTGCCATCTCCAATTTTATAAAAAAAGCTGGCGCTTCTTTAAAAATATACCTTTAAATATTTAATGTATTGAATTTTCATTATTCCAGTACAATCCATTAAAAATATAACTACGTCAGGGACATAAATAGTTTATTTGTTTCTAAAGGTCAGGGTTAATTTCAGTAATTAACACACTTTAATCCCATTTGATTTTATTTTATAAATAAACATTTGTTATTTACTCCAAATAATCGATAAAACATTGTGCAATAGTCAAGTCTGATTATTAATATGTGTCTAACGATGTTTCGCGAATTGTACATCTCCTTAGTTCTTGGTGGTAGTTATTCGGGATGTGCGCGCCGGCGTTAGTGTGCAACATCCCTTCATCATCCCCATTCAGCGCCGGCAACTTAATTATGCATATAATGGGATGCGAACAGTGCTGCCACCAATTATTGTACATTGCTGCGCACACTATAATTATTATCCCCGGATATAACAAACTGACAAAATTAATTTCATGTTACGGTCTATTATTTACCCGGCCGTAGCTTCGTCACTGTTATAGTTATCATTATTGATTATTTTTCGCGTATTTAAAGAAAAAAAAACTCGATTCAACCGCAAATTGGCAATTAATAACAGTTATTTGAGAAAGCAATTAGTAAACTTTGGGATTCGGAACGTAATTAGTTCGAGCCGAGTCAAATAATAAAACTTCGTCTTCGTTTCCCGTTATAATTTCTAATTGCACTGACCAAACCAATTTCAGATCAAATGCAGATCGTTCGTTATTATTAAATGAATTTTCTTACAAGTGAATGATTCATTCTAATTGGCAATAAAGTGAACTGCACAAGTTTGACGCGTAAAATTAACATTAATAACTCGGTTCACGGAAACAAAGGAGAGCAGCAGCAGTGTTAATTAAGTCATTATTACAACATTGTAAATAAGTGATGAAAACTGTGCATATATTATTAGTATGTCATTAATGTAAGTTATATATCTAATGTTTGTATGTGCAATATGTGTTTGAACATTTATTCAACTTCTTTGCTGATCGCCTGAAATAATTTAATTATTTTTAAAGGGTGTCCGAAAAGGTTTTTACTATTTCAAGGTCATATTTCACGAGAACTGTTAAGAGAGGGAGGATCTGACCAGTTGTAATTGTGAACGTGTCTCACAATTTTAGTAACAATGGAGCGATACACGGGGCCGCAGCGCGCTTTTTTTTGCACCATTTTAATTTTTTTTATATTTTGCACAGATAATTATACATGTTTCTAGAGTTCAAAACTAATTTTAGAAAAAAAATAATTCCTGCCGTATGGCAGATATGTCCCCAGATGGAGCTTGAAACATGTACATTTTTGTGATTACAAGCATTTGCGCAAAATGGCATAACTTTCTTTCCAATTGAGCAAATTTCAAAATTTAAAAATTTCTTAACTCAGTTTAAAGCGCTGAATATTTTGGTTCTCTATTCTTTCATCATTTGATATATTTTTTTCAAATTTAATAGCCGTCAAAGTTTACCATTGAGATTTATATTTTTTTCATTTTTCGACCCCGTTTTTGACTGGGAAGGGGACAATGCACTTAAACCAAATTCAGTTTGCGAGTAGAACAGTAACAATAGATTCTACCTGAGGCAAAAAATTGAAGTATTTTAAACCCTTCCAATTTTTTTTCACTGAAGAAAATTGGCATTTTCAACAAAATTCGTATTTTTGTAAAGCTGCATCTCCAGTGGGGTACATAGTACAAATCTGAAATGTATACTACCAATGCTTCTATTCGATAGCAACATCATTGCAAAATTTGGTAACTTTGTGTTGCGTAGTAACAAAAATATTTCAGTTCAAAGTTGTAAAAATTTTAATGCAATCGGATCTAACATCGAATTTTAAATATTAGAAATGGGCACTAAAATTAAACACACCAGTACCATCAGCCATTATAATAAACTTGTAAATATTTCAATCACTGATACTAGTCATTCAAATACCTACCAAGGGTTTCCGTATAACGAGCTGATTGGCGACTAATTAATGGAAGTCATAGCCCTGGCGATGAAATTAAAAAAAAGGTACCGTGGACCCTGAATAGAAACGTATTATTATTCAAAATTATTAAAGAATAAAATTGAATAGAGCCGTAAGAGTCATTAGACAAATATCTTAAATTTGCGGCTGTTGGGAGTCAAGCTTCTGATTACGTTCTAGAATTTCTGTGTGTGTTTAAACCACACCCACGATTCTAACCCAACCTCTACAATTTACTGATATTACGTTAAACAATTATCAACATAACCTATAATTATGTCCGCAAGTTGAAACTGAACCACTGAAAAGTCAAAACATCTTTAGAAGAAAAACGTAAGTATTTACAATTTTGAACCTAAAAATAGGGCATTTTCGATTGCATACAAAAATTGTATTTATCTCAGCACTAAAGTGTCCTCTTATTGCTATTTTAGTTTAAATGAAATCCAAATTGTGATATAAGGATGAACTTTAGTGCTTCGTTAAATTATTAACTGTTTTTTTTTTATTTGTAGGAATAAGAACCAAATATCAGTAAAAAACCACAAAATTCATATTTGCCAAAGTACTCGTGTTTGTGAGTGAAGGGAGGATGATGTGTTCTGTTGGAGTTAAAAAAATGAAGATTGTCATAAGACTACTTATGGGCCAATTTCACTAGCCCTAATTTTTTTTTGCGAATTTAGCAATGAACAACTATTTTGGACTTAAGATTAGGGGACTTCGAAAGTATTTGCCAGTACCACGAAAATAAATATCTTGATAAATATAATTACTTATTTGGAAAGAACTGTTCTAATCCTTTTAAATGCCATAGAAAAGTGATAAGAAAAGGCCTAACAGAAATATCTCTGGATTTGGCTCAAAAACATCAAAATGTAAGATTAGTTCCAGGTAAAACTTTATGTATTTCTTGTTTAAAAAAAATTGATAGTTTTAACAAAGGTTAAACTAATGATAAAAATTTTATACCGGTGTATTCAACATTAGATGATATAAATGTTGCATGTGACGCTCTAGGAGTTTCACCTGTTAAAATTCAGAAGTTCAATATTGCACGGAGGCCAAATGCTATAGAAGAAAAAATTGAAAAAGTTACATCATCAATGAAAAATAAGTACAAGTTTTGATGTTTTAAGTACGAATGAGGGTTTCGGACCCAAGGAAACTGATGTTGAATATACTATACTCTTGAATAAGCTAAAAGAAAAATTTAAAGGAAGTTCTATAGTTTCAGAGAAAGTGAATATATTATATAAGTTTAGTGCCAGAGTCCTGGTCAGTAGTAAAAACATGCCATGAATTTGGTGCAAGTCAGTACTTGGTAAGAAAAACACATGCTTTGATTCAGAAATATGGTATTCTTCCTAATATAAAACAAAGGAATTCCAGAAAATTTCCAGAGGAATTGACTGATAAAGTTGTAGATTTTTATGAAAGTGATGAAAACAGTAGGATGTGCCCTGGTGCAAAAGACTGTTTCTATTAGGAATATTGATGGTCAAAAGGAAACAAAACAAAAAAGACTAATATTATGTAATCTTAAAGAACTTCATCAAAACTTTTGTACTGAAAATCCTCAAGAAAAAATAGGATTTTCAAAGTTTGCCCAACTGCAACCAAAGTGGTGTGTTTTGGCAGGTAGTAATGGGACCCACTCAGTAGGTGTATGCGTTGAACACCAAAATGTTAAACTCATATTACATGGTTTAAAGCTGAAAACTGATTACAAAGACCTACTAGTCTTAATGGTTTGTGACTTACAGAGTGAAAAATGCATGCAAGGTAGGTGAAGTGATTGCCCTGGAAGAAATGCTGCAAAATATTTGATTACTAATCATTGTGATAGGAAAGATGATAAAATTTTAGACACAGTGACATATTCACAGTGGGTGAAGACTGACAGGGCGGCTCTTATAGCTATTACAAAATCAATTGATGACATAATTGTTGATTTGCTGGATAGACTAGTTTCTTTAAAGAAACATCACTTCATTACTAAAGCACAATCTGATTACTTGAAACACAAAAAGACGAGTTTAAAAAGTGATGAATGCATAGTTATAGGGGATTTTTCGGAGAATTTCTCATTTATTGTCCAAGATGAGATACAAAGTTTTCACTGGGTAAATGACCAAGCAACTTTACATCCCTTTGTAATGTACTACAAACATCCAGATGAACAATACCTGGTATCCAAAAGTTTCTGTGTCATCAGTGACTGCATGCAACATACCACCAAAGCAGTGTATGCTTTCTAGAAAACACTCATGGAACAGATCAAAAGCGTGACACCTTTTGTAAAAAATAATGTATACTTTTCGGATAGAGCAGCTGGGCAGTATAAGAATAGAAACAACTTCTTGAACTTGTGTCATCATAAAAAAACATTTTCTACTTGATGCGGAATGGAAATTTTTTGGGAAAAGGACCATGTGATGGAATAGGCGGGACAGTCAAAAGGCTAGTGACCAAAGTAAGCCTGCAAAGAGTCACTGCGAATCACATCTTGACACCTCGTGAGATGTTTAATTTTTGTACAGAAAACATAAAGGGTATTTTTTTTATGTTTGTTAGTAAACATGATGTTACATCAAATGATACACTTCTGGAAGAGCGATTTACCAATGCTGTGAGGATTCCTAACACAAGACAGAAACATCGATTTATACCTATAGACTGCAAATGAATAAAGTGTTTTAACACATCCAGTGTACAAGATTTTGAAGAAATAAAGATCACCAATGTTTCAAGAAATACCTCTCATGAACTTAAATAAAGGAATTACATTGCACGCATTTATGATTGCCATTGGTGGATTGCACAAGTTATTGAGATGTAGCAATCAAACGAGAACTACAAGATACATTTCTTCCAGCAAATGGGGCCATAGGGCCATATGACAATGTCTTACGGTTTTTTTTTTTGATTAATTAAAACACTTGGTTTTGTTTCACTGATTTTATTTTTCTCTCCGACTAGTTTCGACCTTAGTGAAACAAAACCAAGTGTTTTAATTAATCAAATATATAATTATGTTTCACCACGGGTTAAGTGAGAAATTAATTAATCATATAGTCTTACGTATTCTTACTCCTTCCGAGTTTTCGGCTGCTACAGGACGAATTTGCAATATTAAACCCAGGTTAAACAAATTTTTCAATATAAGGTAGAAAGAAGCAGGCTTCAAATGCTTAGTTATATATTTTTGTTTGTTCAGTTATTTACAACATGTGTACTTAAGTAGCAAGTAATTATGTATTTATAGTAACAGGGATGATATTTTTTAGTATGTATATAATTTCTGTTCAATTGTTTAAAACATCTAAGTAAATAAATAATGCATTCCTTGTAAATGTACGAGGAGCTCAGACTTGCAAACCGCGTTCAATTTGGAGTTTTCGTTTGGCCGCTACGGCCGATCAAAGTCTGAAAAATCAATTATTTTTGTAAATTTTCTAAAATGTTCATGGTGACTGACTAATTTTTTTGCTATTGGAGATAGCTGAATTTTTTTAACGGCAATCAATTTCTCTCGTCTTTCTGATGAAAAAAAAGTCAACTTTAATAGTCTACGATGATTTTTAAGAAAGTTGCATTTTTTAACAAATTTTCAAGGGGTTTACTCATGTCTTTTTTTCGTGTTTTTGTCAAAAATTAATAATCTCTAAGCCGACCAATTGACGTACGAGGAGCTCATATTTGCAAACCGCGTTCAATTTGGAGTTTTCGTTTGGCCGCTACGGCTGATCAAAGTCTGAAAAATCAATTATTTTTGTAAATTTTCTTAAATGTTCATGGTGACTGACTAATTTTTTTGCTATTGGAGATAGCTGAAATTTTTTAACGGCAATCAATTTCTCTCGTCTTTCTGATGAAAAAAAAGTCAACTTTAATAGTCTACGATGATTTTTAAGAAAGTTGCATTTTTTAACAAATCTTCAAGGGGTTTACTCATGTCTTTTTTTCGTGTTTTTGTCAAAAATTAAAAATCTCTAATCCGACTAATTGACGTACGAGGAGCTCAGATTTGCAAACCGCGTTCAATTTGGAGTTTTCGTTTGGCCGCTACGGCCGATCAGAGTCTGAAAAATCAATTATTTTTGTAAATTTTCTAAAATGTTCATGGTGACTGACTAATTTTTTTGCTATTGGAGATAGCTGAAATTTTTTAACGGCAATCAATTTCTCTCGTCTTTCTGATGAAAAAAAAGTCAACTTTAATATTCTACAATGATTTTTAAGAAAGTTGCATTTTTTAACAAATTTTCAAGGGGTTTATGTCTTTTTTTCGTGTTTTTGTCAAAAATTAAAAATCTCTAATCCGACTAATTGACGTACGAGGAGCTCAGATTTGCAAACCGCGTTCAATTTGGAGTTTTCGTTTGGCCGCTACGGCCGATCAAAGTCTGAAAAATCAATTATTTTTGTAAATTTTCTAAAATGTTCATGGTGACTGACTATTTTTTTTGCTATTGGAGATAGCTGAAATTTTTTAACGGCAATCAATTTCTCTCGTCTTTCTGATGAAAAAAGTCAACTTTAATAGTCTACGATGATTTTTAAGAAAGTTGCATTTTTTAACAAATTTTCAAGGGGTTTACTCATGTCTTTTTTTCGTGTTTTTGTCAAAAATTAAAAATCTCTAATCCGACTAATTGATGTACGAGGAGCTCAGATTTGCAATCCGCGTTCAATTTGGAGTTTTCGTTTGGCCGCTACGGCCGATCAAAGTCTGAAAAATCAATTATTTTTGTAAATTTTCTAAAATGTTCATGGTGACTGACTAATTTTTTTGCTATTGGAGATAGCTGAAATTTTTTAACGGCAATCAATTTCTCTCGTCTTTCTGATGAAAAAAAAGTCAACTTTAATAGTCTACGATGATTTTTAAGAAAGTTGCATTTTTTAACAAATTTTCAAGGGGTTTACTCATGTCTTTTTTTCGTGTTTTTGTCAAAAATTAATAATCTCTAAGCCGACCAATTGACGTACGAGGAGCTCAGATTTGCAAACCGCGTTCAATTTGGAGTTTTCGTTTGGCCGCTACGGCTGATCAAAGTCTGAAAAATCAATTATTTTTGTAAATTTTCTAAAATGTTCATGGTGACTGACTAATTTTTTTGCTATTGGAGATAGCTGAAATTTTTTAACGGCAATCAATTTCTCTCGTCTTTCTGATGAAAAAAAAGTCAACTTTAATAGTCTACGATGATTTTTAAGAAAGTTGCATTTTTTAACAAATCTTCAAGGGGTTTACTCATGTCTTTTTTTCGTGTTTTTGTCAAAAATTAAAAATCTCTAATCCGACTAATTGACGTACGAGGAGCTCAGATTTGCAAACCGCGTTCAATTTGGAGTTTTCGTTTGGCCGCTACGGCCGATCAGAGTCTGAAAAATCAATTATTTTTGTAAATTTTCTAAAATGTTCATGGTGACTGACTAATTTTTTTGCTATTGGAGATAGCTGAAATTTTTTAACGGCAATCAATTTCTCTCGTCTTTCTGATGAAAAAAAAGTCAACTTTAATATTCTACAATGATTTTTAAGAAAGTTGCATTTTTTAACAAATTTTCAAGGGGTTTATGTCTTTTTTTCGTGTTTTTGTCAAAAATTAAAAATCTCTAATCCGACTAATTGACGTACGAGGAGCTCAGATTTGCAAACCGCGTTCAATTTGGAGTTTTCGTTTGGCCGCTACGGCCGATCAAAGTCTGAAAAATCAATTATTTTTGTAAATTTTCTAAAATGTTCATGGTGACTGACTATTTTTTTTGCTATTGGAGATAGCTGAAATTTTTTAACGGCAATCAATTTCTCTCGTCTTTCTGATGAAAAAAGTCAACTTTAATAGTCTACGATGATTTTTAAGAAAGTTGCATTTTTTAACAAATTTTCAAGGGGTTTACTCATGTCTTTTTTTCGTGTTTTTGTCAAAAATTAAAAATCTCTAATCCGACTAATTGACGTACGAGGAGCTCAGATTTGCAAACCGCGTTCAATTTGGAGTTTTCGTTTGGCCGCTACGGCCGATCAAAGTCTAAAAAATCAATTATTTTTGTAAATTTTCTAAAATGTTCATGGTGACTGACTAATTTTTTTGCTATTAGAGATAGCTGAAATTTTTTATGGGCAATCAATTTCTCTCGTCTTTCTGATGAAAAAAAAGTCAACTTTAATAGTCTACGATGATTTTTAAGAAAGTTGCATTTTTTAACAAATTCTCAAGGGGTTACTCATGTCTTTTTTTCGTGTTTTTGTCAAAAATTAATAATCTTTAATCCGACTAATTGACGTACGAGGAGCTCAGATTTGCAAACCGCGTTCAATTTGGAGTTTTCGTTTGGCCGCTACGGCCGATCAAATTCTGAAAAATCAATTATTTTTGTAAATTTTCTAAAATGTTCATGGTGACTGACTAATTTTTTTGCTATTGGAGATAGCTGAAATTTTTTAACGGCAATCAATTTCTCTCGTCTTTCTGATGAAAAAAAAGTCAACTTTAATAGTCTACGATGATTTTTAAGAAAGTTGCATTTTTTAACAAATTCTCGAGGGGTTTACTCATGTCTTTTTTTCGTGTTTTTGTCAAAAATTAATAATCTTTAATCCGACTAATTGACGTACTAAGAGCTCAGATTTGCAAACCGCGTTCAATTTGGAGTTTTCGTTTGGCCGCTACAGCCGATTAAAGTCTGAAAAATCAATTATTTTTGTAAATTTTCTAAAATGTTCATGGTGACTGACTAATTTTTTTGCTATTGGAGATAGCTGAAATTTTTTAACGGCAATCAATTTCTCTCGTCTTTCTGATGAAAAAAAAGTCAACTTTAATATTCTACAATGTTTTTTAAGAAAGTTGCATTTTTTAACAAATTTTCAAGGGGTTTACTCATGTCTTTTTTTCGTGTTTTTGTCAAAAATTAAAAATCTCTAATCCAACTAATTGACGTACGAGGAGCTCAGATTTGCAAACTGCGTTCAATTTGGAGTTTTCGTTTGGCCGCTACGGCCGATCAAAGTCTGAAAAATCAATTATTTTTGTAAATTTTCTAAAATGTTCATGGTGACTGACTAATTTTTTTGCTATTGGAGATAGCTGAAATTTATTAACGGCAATCAATTTCTCTCGTCTTTCTGATGAAAAAAAAAGTCAACTTTAATAGTCTACGATGATTTTTAAGAAAGTTGCATTTTTTAACAAATTTTCAAGGGGTTTACTCATGTCTTTTTTTCGTGTTTTTGTCAAAAATTAATAATCTCTAAGCCGACCAATTGACGTACGAGGAGCTCAGATTTGCAAACCGCGTTCAATTTGGAGTTTTCGTTTGGCCGCTACGGCTGATCAAAGTCTGAAAAATCAATTATTTTTGTAAATTTTCTAAAATGTTCATAGTGACTGACTAATTTTTTTGCTATTGGAGATAGCTGAAATTTTTTAACGGCAATCAATTTCTCTCGTCTTTCTGATGAAAAAAAAAGTCAACTTTAATAGTCTACGATGATTTTTAAGAAAGTTGCATTTTTTAACAAATTCTCGAGGGGTTTACTCATGTCTTTTTTTCGTGTTTTTGTCAAAAATTAATAATCGTTAATCCGACTAATTGACGTACGAGGAGCTCAGATTTGCAAACCGCGTTCAATTTGGAGTTTTCGTTTGGCCGCTACGGCCGATCAAAGTCTGAAAAATCAATTATTTTTGTAAATTTTCTAAAATGTTCATGGTGACTGACTAATTTTTTTGCTATTGGAGATAGCTGAAATTTTTTAACGGCAATCAATTTCTCTCGTCTTTCTGATGAAAAAAAAGTCAACTTTAATATTCTACAATGATTTTTAAGAAAGTTGCATTTTTTAACAAATTTTCAAGGGGTTTACTCATGTCTTTTTTTCGTGTTTTTGTCAAAAATTAATAATCTTTAATCCGACTAATTGACGTACGAGGAGCTCAGATTTGCAAACCGCGTTCAATTTGGAGTTTTCGTTTGGCCGCTACGGCCGATCAAAGTCTGAAAAATCAATTATTTTTGTAAATTTTCTAAAATGTTCATGGTGACTGACTATTTTTTTTGCTATTGGAGATAGCTGAAATTTTTTAACGGCAATCAATTTCTCTCGTCTTTCTGATGAAAAAAAGTCAACTTTAATAGTCTACGATGATTTTTAAGAAAGTTGCATTTTTTAACAAATTTTCAAGGGGTTTACTCATGTCTTTTTTTCGTGTTTTTGTCAAAAATTAAAAATCTCTAATCCGACTAATTGACGTACGAGGAGCTCAGATTTGCAAACCGCGTTCAATTTGGAGTTTTCGTTTGGCCGCTACGGCCGATCAAAGTCTGAAAAATCAATTATTTTTGTAAATTTTCTAAAATGTTCATGGTGACTGACTAATTTTTTTGCTATTGGAGATAGCTGAAATTTTTTAACGGCAATCAATTTCTCTCGTCTTTCTGATGAAAAAAAAGTCAACTTTAATAGTCTACGATGATTTTTAAGAAAGTTCCATTTTTTAACAAATTTTCAAGGGGTTTACTCATGTCTTTTTTTCGTGTTTTTGTCAAAAATTAATAATCTCTAATCCGACTAATTGACGTACGAGGAGCTCAGATTTGCAAACCGCGTTCAATTTGGAGTTTTCGTTTGGCCGCTACGGCCGATCAAAGTCTGAAAAATCAATTATTTTTATAAATTTTCTAAAATATTCATGGTGACTGACTAATTTTTTTGCTATTGGAGATAGCTGAAATTTTTTAACGGCAATCAATTTCTCTCGTCTTTCTAATGAAAAAAAAGTCAACTTTAATAGTCTACGATGATTTTTAAGAAAGTTGCATTTTTTAACAAATTTTCAAGGGGTTTACTCATGTCTTTTTTTCGTGTTTTTGTCAAAAATTAAAAATCTCTAATCCGACTAATTGACGTACAAGGAGCTCAGATTTGCAAACCGCGTTCAATTTGGAGTGTTCGTTTGGCCGCTACGGCCGATCAAAGTCTGAAAAATCAATTATTTTTGTAAATTTTCTAAAATGTTCATGGTGACTGACTAATTTTTTTGCTATTGGAGATAGCTGAAATTTTTTAACAGCAATCAATTTCTCTCGTCTTTCTGATGAAAAAAAGTCAACTTTAATAGTCTACGATGATTTTTAAGAAAGTTGCATTTTTTAACAAATTTTCAAAGGGTTTACTCATGTCTTTTTTTCGTGTTTTTGTCAAAAATTAAAAATCTCTAATCCGACTAATTGACGTGCGTGGAGCTCAGATTTGCAAACCGCGTTCAATTTGGAGTTTTCGTTTGGCCGCTACGGCCGATCAAAGTCTGAAAAATCAATTATTTTTGTAAATTTTCTAAAATGTTCATGGTGACTGACTAATTTTTTTGCCATTGGAGATAGCTGAATTTTTTTAACGGCAATCAATTTCTCTCGTCTTTCTGATGAAAAAAAAGTCAACTTTAATAGTCTACGATGATTTTTAAGAAAGTTGCATTTTTTAACAAATTCTCAATTTACTCATGTCTTTTTTTCGTGTTTTTGTCAAAAATTAATAATCTTTAATCCGACTAATTGACGTACGAGGAGCTCAGATTTGCAAACCGCGTTCAATTTGGAGTTTTCGTTTGGCCGCTACGGCCGATCAAATTCTGAAAAATCAATTATTTTTGTAAATTTTCTAAAATATTCATGGTGACTGACTAATTTTTTTGCTATTGGAGATAGCTGAAATTTTTTAACGGCAATCAATTTCTCTCGTCTTTCTGATGAAAAAAAGTCAACTTTAATAGTCTACGATGATTTTTAAGAAAGTTGCATTTTTTAACAAATTTTCAAGGGGTTTACTCATGTCTTTTTTTCGTGTTTTTGTCAAAAATTAAAAATCTCTAATCCGACTAATTGACGTACGAGGAGCTCAGATTTGCAAACTGCGTTCAATTTGGAGTTTTCGTTTGGCCGCTACGGCCGATCAAAGTCTGAAAAATCAATTATTTTTGTAAATTTTCTAAAATGTTCATAGTGACTGACTAATTTTTTTGCTATTGGAGATAGCTGAAATTTATTAACGGCAATCAATTTCTCTCGTCTTTCTGATGAAAAAAAAGTCAACTTTAATATTCTACAATGATTTTTAAGAAAGTTGCATTTTTTAACAAATTTTCAAGGGGTTTACTCATGTCTTTTTTTCGTGTTTTTGTCAAAAATTTATAATCTCTAAGCCGACTAATTGATGTACGAGGAGCTCAGATTTGCAAACCGCGTTCAATTTGGAGTTTTCGTTTGGCCGCTACGGCCGATCAAAGTCTAAAAAATCAATTATTTTTGTAAATTTTCTAAAATGTTCATGGTGACTGACTAATTTTTTTGCTATTGGAGATAGCTGAAATTTTTTAACGGCAATCAATTTCTCTCGTCTTTCTGATGAAAAAAAAGTCAACTTTAATAGTCTACGATGATTTTTAAGAAAGTTGCATTTTTTAACAAATTTTCAAGGGGTTTACTCATGTCTTTTTTTCGTGTTTTTGTCAAAAATTAATAATCTCTAAGCCGACCAATTGACGTACGAGGAGCTCAGATTTGCAAACCGCGTTCAATTTGGAGTTTTCGTTTGGCCGCTACGGCTGATCAAAGTCTGAAAAATCAATTATTTTTGTAAATTTTCTAAAATGTTCATGGTGACTGACTAATTTTTTTGCCATTGGAGATAGCTGAAATTTTTTAACGGCAATCAATTTCTCTCGTCTTTCTGATGAAAAAAAAAGTCAACTTTAATAGTCTACGATGATTTTTAAGAAAGTTGCATTTTTTAACAAATTTTCAAGGGGTTTACTCATGTCTTTTTTTCGTGTTTTTGTCAAAAATTAAAAATCTCTAATCCGACTGATTGACGTACGAGGAGCTCAGATTTGCAAACCGCGTTCAATTTGGAGTTTTCGTTTGGCCGCTACGGCTGATCAAAGTCTGAAAAATCAATTATTTTTGTAAATTTTCTAAAATGTTCATGGTGACTGACTAATTTTTTTGCTATTGGAGATAGCTGAAATTTTTTAACGGCAATCAATTTTTCTCGTCTTTCTGATGAAAAAAAAGTCAACTTTAATAGTCTACGATGATTTTTAAGAAAGTTGCATTTTTTAACAAATTTTCAAGGGGTTTACTCATGTCTTTTTTTCGTGTTTTTGTCAAAAATTAAAAATCTCTAATCCGACTAATTGACGTACGAGGAGCTCAGATTTGCAAACCGCGTTCAATTTGGAGTTTTCGTTCGGCCGCTACGGCTGATCAAAGTCTGAAAAATCAATTATTTTTGTAAATTTTCTAAAATGTTCATGGTGACTGACTAATTTTTTTGCTATTGGAGATAGCTGAAATTTTTTAACGGCAATCAATTTCTCTCGTCTATCTGATGAAAAAAAAGTCAACTTTAATAGTCTACGATGATTTTTAAGAAAGTTGCATTTTTTAACAAATTTTCAAGGGGTTTACTCATGTCTTTTTTTCGTGTTTTTGTCAAAAATTAATAATCTCTAAGCCGACCAATTTACATACGAGGAGCTCAGATTTGCAAACCGCGTTCAATTTGGAGTTTTCGTTTGGCCGCTACGGCTGATCAACGTCTGAAAAATCAATTATTTTTGTAAATTTTCTAAAATGTTCATGGTGACTGACTAATTTTTTTGCTATTGGAGATAGCTGAAATTTTTTAACGGCAATCAATTTCTCTCGTCTTTCTGATGAAAAAAAAGTCAACTTTAATAGTCTACGATGATTTTTAAAAAAGTTGCATTTTTTAACAAATTTTCAAGGGGTTTACTCATGTCTTTTTTTCGTGTTTTTGTCAAAAATTAATAATCTCCAAGCCGACCAATTGACGTACGAGGAGCTCAGATTTGCAAACCGCGTTCAATTTGGAGTTTTCGTTTGGCCGCTACGGCTGATCAAAGTCTGAAAAATCAATTATTTTTGTAAATTTTCTAAAATGTTCATGGTGACTGACTAATTTTTTTGCTATTGGAGATAGTTGAAATTTTTTAACGGCAATCAATTTCTCTCGTCTTTCTGATGAAAAAAAAGTCAACTTTAATAGTCTACGATGATTTTTAAGAAAGTTGCATTTTTTAACAAATTTTCAAGGGGTTTACTCATGTCTTTTTTTCGTGTTTTTGTCAAAAATTAAAAATCTCTAATCCGACTAATTGACGTACGAGGAGCTCAGATTTGCAAACCGCGTTCAATTTGGAGTTTTCGTTTGGCCGCTACGGCCGATCAAAGTCTGAAAAATCAATTATTTTTGTAAATTTTCTAAAATGTTCATGGTGACTGACTAATTTTTTTGCTATTGGAGATAGCTGAAATTTTTTAACGGCAATCAATTTCTCTCGTCTTTCTGATGAAAAAAAAGTTAACTTTAATATTCTACAATGATTTTTAAGAAAGTTGCATTTTTTAACAAATTTTCAAGGGGTTTACTCATGTCTTTTTTTCGTGTTTTTGTCAAAAATTAAAAATCTCTAATCCGACTAATTGACGTACGAGGAGCTCAGATTTGCAAACCGCGTTCAATTTGGAGTTTTCGTTTGGCCGCTACGGCCGATCAAAGTCTGAAAAATCAATTATTTTTGTAAATTTTCTAAAATGTTCATGGTGACTGACTATTTTTTTTGCTATTGGAGATAGCTGAAATTTTTTAACGGCAATCAATTTCTCTCGTCTTTCTGATGAAAAAAAAGTCAACTTTAATAGTCTACGATGATTTTTAAGAAAGTTGCATTTTTTAACAAATTCTCGAGGGGTTTACTCATGTCTTTTTTTCGTGTTTTTGTCAAAAATTAATAATCTTTAATCCGACTAATTGACGCACGAAGAGCTCAGATTTGCAAACCGCGTTCAATTTGGAGTTTTCGTTTGGCCGCTACGGCCGATCAAAGTCTGAAAAATCAATTATTTTTGTAAATTTTCTAAAATATTCATGGTGACTGACTAATTTTTTTGCTATTGGAGATAGCTGAAATTTTTTAACGGCAATCAATTTCTCTCGTCTTTCTGATGAAAAAAAAGTCAACTTTAATATTCTACAATGATTTTTAAGAAAGTTGCATTTTTTAACAAATTTTCAAGGGGTTTACTCATGTCTTTTTTTCGTGTTTTTGTCAAAAATTAAAAATCTCTAATCCGACTAATTGACGTACGAGGAGCTCAGATTTGCAAACTGCGTTCAATTTGGAGTTTTCGTTTGGCCGCTACGGCCGATCAAAGTCTGAAAAATCAATTATTTTTGTAAATTTTCTGAAATGTTCATGGTGACTGACTAATTTTTTTGCTATTGGAGATAGCTGAAATTTATTAACGGCAATCAATTTCTCTCGTCTTTCTGATGAAAAAAAAGTCAACTTTAATATTCTACAATGATTTTTAAGAAAGTTGCATTTTTTAACAAATTTTCAAGGGGTTTACTCATGTCTTTTTTTCGTGTTTTTGTCAAAAATTAATAATCTCTAATCCGACTAATTGACGTACGAGGAGCTCAGATTTGCAAACCGCGTTCAATTTGGAGTTTTCGTTTGGCCGCTACGGCCGATCAAAGTCTGAAAAATCAATAATTTTTGTAAATTTTCTAAAATGTTCATGGTGACTGACTAATTTTTTTGCTATTGGAGATAGCCGAAATTTTTTAACGGCAATCAATTTCTCTCGTCTTTCTGATGAAAAAAAAGTCAACTTTAATAGTCTACGATGATTTTTAAGAAAGTTGCATTTTTTAACAAATTTTCAAGGGGTTTACTCATGTCTTTTTTTCGTGTTTTTGTCAAAAATTAAAAATCTCTAATCCGACTAATTGACGTACGAGGAGCTCAGATTTGCAAACCGCGTTCAATTTGGAGTTTTCGTTTGGCCGCTACGGCTGATCAAAGTCTGAAAAATCAATTATTTTTGTAAATTTTCTAAAATGTTCATGGTGACTGACTAATTTTTTTGCTATTGGAGATAGCTGAAATTTTTTAACGGCAATCAATTTCTCTCGTCTATCTGATGAAAAAAAAGTCAACTTTAATAGTCTACGATGATTTTTAAGAAAGTTGCATTTTTTAACAAATTTTCAAGGGGTTTACTCATGTCTTTTTTTCGTGTTTTTGTCAAAATTTAAAAATCTCTAATCCGACTGATTGACGTACGAGGAGCTCAGATTTGCAAACCGCGTTCAATTTGGAGTTTTCGTTTGGCCGCTACGGCTGATCAAAGTCTGAAAAATCAATTATTTTTGTAAATTTTCTAAAATGTTCATGGTGACTGACTAATTTTTTTGCTATTGGAGATAGCTGAAATTTTTTAACGGCAATCAATTTCTCTCGTCTTTCTGATGAAAAAAAAGTCAACTTTAATAGTCTACGATGATTTTTAAAAAAGTTGCATTTTTTAACAAATTTTCAAGGGGTTTGTTTACTCATGTCTTTTTTTCGTGTTTTTGTCAAAAATTAATAATCTCCAAGCCGACCAATTGACGTACGAGGAGCTCAGATTTGCAAACCGGGTTCAATTTGGAGTTTTCGTTTGGCCGCTACGGCTGATCAAAGTCTGAAAAATCAATTATTTTTGTAAATTTTCTAAAATGTTCATGGTGACTGACTAATTTTTTTGCTATTGGAGATAGTTGAAATTTTTTAACGGCAATCAATTTCTCTCGTCTTCTGATGAAAAAAAAGTCAACTTTAATAGTCTACGATGATTTTTAAGAAAGTTGCATTTTTTAACAAATTTTCAAGGGGTTTACTCATGTCTTTTTTTCGTGTTTTTGTCAAAAATTAAAAATCTCTAATCCGACTAATTGACGTACGAGGAGCTCAGATTTGCAAACCGCGTTCAATTTGGAGTTTTCGTTTGGCCGCTACGGCCGATCAAAGTCTGAAAAATCAATTATTTTTGTAAATTTTCTAAAATGTTCATGGTGACTGACTAATTTTTTTGCTATTGGAGATAGCTGAAATTTTTTAACGGCAATCAATTTCTCTCGTCTTTCTGATGAAAAAAAAGTCAACTTTAATATTCTACAATGATTTTTAAGAAAGTTGCATTTTTTAACAAATTTTCAAGGGGTTTACTCATGTCTTTTTTTCGTGTTTTTGTCAAAAATTAAAAATCTCTAATCCGACTAATTGACGTACGAGGAGCTCAGATTTGCAAACCGCGTTCAATTTGGAGTTTTCGTTTGGCCGCTACGGCCGATCAAAGTCTGAAAAATCAATTATTTTTGTAAATTTTCTAAAATGTTCATGGTGACTGACTATTTTTTTTGCTATTGGAGATAGCTGAAATTTTTTAACGGCAATCAATTTCTCTCGTCTTTCTGATGAAAAAAAAGTCAACTTTAATAGTCTACGATGATTTTTAAGAAAGTTGCATTTTTTAACAAATTCTCGAGGGGTTTACTCATGTCTTTTTTTCGTGTTTTTGTCAAAAATTAATAATCTTTAATCCGACTAATTGACGTACGAAGAGCTCAGATTTGCAAACCGCGTTCAATTTGGAGTTTTCGTTTGGCCGCTACGGCCGATCAAAGTCTGAAAAATCAATTATTTTTGTAAATTTTCTAAAATATTCATGGTGACTGACTAATTTTTTTGCTATTGGAGATAGCTGAAATTTTTTAACGGCAATCAATTTCTCTCGTCTTTCTGATGAAAAAAAAGTCAACTTTAATATTCTACAATGATTTTTAAGAAAGTTGCATTTTTTAACAAATTTTCAAGGGGTTTACTCATGTCTTTTTTTCGTGTTTTTGTCAAAAATTAAAAATCTCTAATCCGACTAATTGACGTACGAGGAGCTCAGATTTGCAAACCGCGTTCAATTTGGAGTTTTCGTTTGGCCGCTACGGCCGATCAAAGTCTGAAAAATCAATAATTTTTGTAAATTTTCTAAAATGTTCATGGTGACTGACTATTTTTTTTGCTATTGGAGATAGCCGAAATTTTTTAACGGCAATCAATTTCTCTCGTCTTTCTGATGAAAAAAAAGTCAACTTTAATAGTCTACGATGATTTTTAAGAAAGTTGCATTTTTTAACAAATTTTCAAGGGGTTTACTCATGTCTTTTTTTCGTGTTTTTGTCAAAAATTAAAAATCTCTAATCCGACTAATTGACGTACGAGGAGCTCAGATTTGCAAACCGCGTTCAATTTGGAGTTTTCGTTTGGCCGCTACGGCTGATCAAAGTCTGAAAAATCAATTATTTTTGTAAATTTTCTAAAATGTTCATGGTGACTGACTAATTTTTTTGCTATTGGAGATAGCTGAAATTTTTTAACGGCAATCAATTTCTCTCGTCTTTCTGATGAAAAAGTAGTCAACTTTAATAGTCTACGATGATTTTTAAGAAAGTTGTATTTTTTAACAAATTTTCAAGGGGTTTACTCATGTCTTTTTTTCGTGTTTTTGTCAAAAATTAAAAATATCTAATCCGACTAATTGACGTACGAGGAGCTCAGATTTGCAAACCGTGTTCAATTTGGAGTTTTCGTTTGGCCACTACGGCAGATCAAAGTCTGAAAAATCAATTATTATTGTAAATTTTCTAAAATGTTCATGGTGACTGACTAATTTTTTTGCTATTGGAGATAGCCGAAATTTTTTAACGGCAATCAATTTCTCTCGTCTTTCTGATGACAAAAAAGTCAACTTTAATAGTCTACGATGATTTTTAAGAAAGTTGCATTTTTTAACAAATTTTCATGTCTTTTTTTCGTGTTTTTGTCAAAAATTAAAAATCTCTAATCCGACTAATTGACGTACGAGGAGCTCAGATTTGCAAACCGCGTTCAATTTGGAGTTTTCGTTTGGCCGCTACGGCCGATCAAAGTCTGAAAAATCAATTATTTTTGTAAATTTTCTAAAATATTCATGGTGACTGACTAATTTTTTTGCTATTGGAGATAGCTGAAATTTTTTAACGGCAATCAATTTCTCTCGTCTTTCTGATGAAAAAAAAGTCAACTTTAATATTCTACAATGATTTTTAAGAAAGTTGCATTTTTTAACAAATTTTCAAGGGGTTTACTCATGTCTTTTTTTCGTGTTTTTGTCAAAAATTAAAAATCTCTAATCCGACTAATTGACGTACGAGGAGCTCAGATTTGCAAACCGCGTTCAATTTGGAGTTTTCGTTTGGCCGCTACGGCCGATCAAAGTCTGAAAAATCAATAATTTTTGTAAATTTTCTAAAATGTTCATGGTGACTGACTAATTTTTTTGCTATTGGAGATAGCCGAAATTTTTTAACGGCAATCAATTTCTCTCGTCTTTCTGATGAAAAAAAAGTCAACTTTAATAGTCTACGATGATTTTTAAGAAAGTTGCATTTTTTAACAAATTTTCAAGGGGTTTACTCATGTCTTTTTTTCGTGTTTTTGTCAAAAATTAAAAATCTCTAATCCGACTAATTGACGTACGAGGAGCTCAGATTTGCAAACCGCGTTCAATTTGGAGTTTTCGTTTGGCCGCTACGGCTGATCAAAGTCTGAAAAATCAATTATTTTTGTAAATTTTCTAAAATGTTCATGGTGACTGACTAATTTTTTTGCTATTGGAGATAGCTGAAATTTTTTAACGGCAATCAATTTCTCTCGTCTTTCTGATGAAAAAGTAGTCAACTTTAATAGTCTACGATGATTTTTAAGAAAGTTGTATTTTTTAACAAATTTTCAAGGGGTTTACTCATGTCTTTTTTTCGTGTTTTTGTCAAAAATTAAAAATATCTAATCCGACTAATTGACGTACGAGGAGCTCAGATTTGCAAACCGTGTTCAATTTGGAGTTTTCGTTTGGCCACTACGGCAGATCAAAGTCTGAAAAATCAATTATTATTGTAAATTTTCTAAAATGTTCATGGTGACTGACTAATTTTTTTGCTATTGGAGATAGCCGAAATTTTTTAACGGCAATCAATTTCTCTCGTCTTTCTGATGACAAAAAAGTCAACTTTAATAGTCTACGATGATTTTTAAGAAAGTTGCATTTTTTAACAAATTTTCAAGGGGTTTACTCATGTCTTTTTTTCGTGTTTTTGTCAAAAATTAAAAATCTCTAATCCGACTAATTGACGTACGAGGAGCTCAGATTTGCAAACCGCGTTCAATTTGGAGTTTTCGTTTGGCCGCTACGGCCGATCAAAGTCTGAAAAATCAATTATTTTTGTAAATTTTCTAAAATGTTCATGGTAACTGACTAATTTTTTTGCTATTGGAGATAGCCGAAATTTTTTAACGGCAATCAATTTCTCTCGTCTTTCTGATGAAAAAAAGTCAACTTTAATAGTCTACGATGATTTTTAAGAAAGTTGCATTTTTTAACAAATTTTCAAGGGGTTTACTCATGTCTTTTTTTCGTGTTTTTGTCAAAAATTAAAAATCTCTAATCCGACTAATTGACGTACGAGGAGCTCAGATTTGCAAACCGCGTTCAATTTGGAGTTTTCGTTTGGCCGCTACGGCCGATCAAAGTCTGAAAAATCAATTATTTTTGTAAATTTTCTAAAATGTTCATGGTGACTGACTAATTTTTTTGCTATTGGAGATAGCTGAAATTTTTCAACGGCAATCAATTTCTCTCGTCTTTCTGATGAAAAAAAAGTCAACTTTAATAGTCTACGATGATTTTTAAGAAAGTTGCATTTTTTAACAAATTTTCAAGGGGTTTACTCATGTCTTTTTTTCGTGTTTTTGTCAAAAATTAAAAATCTCTAATCCGACTAATTGACTTACGAGGAGCTCAGATTTGCAAACCGCGTTCAATTTGGAGTTTTCGTTTGGCCGCTACGGCCGATCAAAGTCTGAAAAATCAATTATTTTTGTAAATTTTCTAAAATGTTCATGGTGACTGACTATTTTTTTTGCTATTGGAGATAGCTGAAATTTTTCAACGGCAATCAATTTCTCTCGTCTTTCTGATGAAAAAAAAGTCAACTTTAATAGTCTACGATGATTTTTAAGAAAGTTGCATTTTTTAACAAATTCTCGAGGGGTTTACTCATGGCTTTTTTTCGTGTTTTTGTCAAAAATTAATAATCTTTAGTCCGACTAATTGATGTACGAAGAGCTCAGATTTGCAAACCGCGTTCAATTTGGAGTTTTCGTTTGGCCGCTACGGCCGATCAAAGTCTGAAAAATCAATTATTTTTGTAAATTTTCTAAAATATTCATGGTGACTGACTAATTTTTTTGCTATTGGAGATAGCTGAAATTTTTTAACGGCAATCAATTTCTCTCGTCTTTCTGATGAAAAAAAAGTCAACTTTAATATTCTACAATGATTTTTAAGAAAGTTGCATTTTTTAACAAATTTTCAAGGGGTTTACTCATGTCTTTTTTTCGTGTTTTTGTCAAAAATTTATAATCTCTAAGCCGACTAATTGACGTACGAGGAGCTCAGATTTGCAAACCGCGTTCAATTTGGAGTTTTCGTTTGGCCGCTACGGCCGATCAAAGTCTGAAAAATCAATTATTTTTGTAAATTTTCTAAAATGTTCATGGTGACTGACTAATTTTTTTGCTATTGGAGATAGCTGAAATTTTTTAACGGCAATCAATTTCTCTCGTCTTTCTGATGAAAAAAAAGTCAACTTTAATATTCTACAATGATTTTTAAGAAAGTTGCATTTTTTAACAAATTTTCAAGGGGTTTACTCATGTCTTTTTTTCGTGTTTTTGTCAAAAATTAATAATCTCTAAGCCGACCAATTTACATACGAGGAGCTCAGATTTGCAAACCGCGTTCAATTTGGAGTTTTCGTTTGGCCGCTACGGCTGATCAAAGTCTGAAAAATCAATTATTTTTGTAAATTTTCTAAAATGTTCATGGTGACTGACTAATTTTTTTGCTATTGGAGATAGCTGAAATGTTTTAACGGCAATCAATTTCTCTCGTCTTTCTGATGAAAAAAAAGTCAACTTTAATAGTCTACGATGATTTTTAAGAAAGTTGCATTTTTTAACAAATTTTCAAGGGGTTTACTCATGTCTTTTTTTCGTGTTTTTGTCAAAAATTAAAAATCTCTAATCCGACTAATTGACGTACGAGGAGCTCAGATTTGCAAACCGCGTTCAATTTGGAGTTTTCGTTTGGCCGCTACGGCAGATCAAAGTCTGAAAAATCAATTATTATTGTAAATTTTCTAAAATGTTCATGGTGACTGACTAATTTTTTTGCTATTGGAGATAGCCGAAATTTTTTAACGGCAATCAATTTCTCTCGTCTTTCTGATGACAAAAAAGTCAACTTTAATAGTCTACGATGATTTTTAAGAAAGTTGCATTTTTTAACAAATTTTCAAGGGGTTTACTCATGTCTTTTTTTCGTGTTTTTGTCAAAAATTAAAAATCTCTAATCCGACTAATTGACGTACGAGGAGCTCAGATTTGCAAACCGCGTTCAATTTGGAGTTTTCGTTTGGCCGCTACGGCCGATCAAACTCTGAAAATCAATTATTTTTGTAAATTTTCTAAATGTTCATGGTGACTGACTAATTTTTTTGCTATTGGAGATAGCTGAAATTTTTCAACGGCAATCAATTTCTCTCGTCTTTCTGATGAAAAATAAGTCAACTTTAATAGTCTACGATGATTTTTAAGAAAGTTGCATTTTTTAACAAATTTTCAAGGGGTTTAGTCATGTCTTTTTTTCGTGTTTTTGTCAAAAATTAAAAATCTCCAATCCGACTAATTGACGTACGAGGAGCTCAGATTTGCAAACCGCGTTCAATTTGGAGTTTTCGTTTGGCCGCTACGGCCGATCAAAGTCTGAAAAATCAATTATTTTTGTAAATTTTCTAAATGTTCATGGTGACTGACTAATTTTTTTGCTATTGGAGATAGCTGAAATGTTTTAACGGCAATCAATTTCTCTCGTCTTTCTGATGAAAAAAAAGTCAACTTTAATAGTCTACGATGATTTTTAAGAAAGTTGCATTTTTTAACAAATTTTCAAGGGGTTTACTCATGTCTTTTTTTCGTGTTTTTGTCAAAAATTAAAAATCTCTAATCCGACTAATTGACGTACGAGGAGCTCAGATTTGCAAACCGCGTTCAATTTGGAGTTTTCGTTTGGCCGCTACGGCCGATCAAAGTCTGAAAAATCAATTATTTTTGTAAATTTTCTAAAATGTTCATGGTGACTGACTATTTTTTTTGCTATTGGAGATAGCTGAAATTTTTTAACGGCAATCAATTTCTCTCGTCTTTCTGATGAAAAAAAGTCAACTTTAATAGTCTACGATGATTTTTAAGAAAGTTGCATTTTTTAACAAATTTTCAAGGGGTTTACTCATGTCTTTTTTTCGTGTTTTTGTCAAAAATTAAAAATCTCTAATCCGACTAATTGACGTACGAGGAGCTCAGATTTGCAAACCGCGTTCAATTTGGAGTTTTCGTTTGGCCGCTACGGCCGATCAAAGTCTGAAAAATCAATTATTTTTGTAAATTTTCTAAAATGTTCATGGTGACTGACTAATTTTTTTGCTATTGGAGATAGCCGAAATTTTTTAACGGCAATCAATTTCTCTCGTCTTTCTGATGACAAAAAAGTCAACTTTAATAGTCTACGATGATTTTTAAGAAAGTTGCATTTTTTAACAAATTTTCAAGGGGTTTACTCATGTCTTTTTTTCGTGTTTTTGTCAAAAATTAAAAATCTCTAATCCGACTAATTGACGTACGAGGAGCTCAGATTTGCAAACCGCGTTCAATTTGGAGTTTTCGTTTGGCCGCTACGGCCGATCAAAGTCTGAAAAATCAATTATTTTTGTAAATTTTCTAAAATGTTCATGGTGACTGACTAATTTTTTTGCTATTGGAGATAGCCGAAATTTTTTAACGGCAATCAATTTCTCTCGTCTTTCTGATGAAAAAAAGTCAACTTTAATAGTCTACGATGATTTTTAAGAAAGTTGCATTTTTTAACAAATTTTCAAGGGGTTTACTCATGTCTTTTTTTCGTGTTTTTGTCAAAAATTAAAAATCTCTAATCCGACTAATTGACGTACGAGGAGCTCAGATTTGCAAACCGCGTTCAATTTGGAGTTTTCGTTTGGCCGCTACGGCCGATCAAAGTCTGAAAAAATCAATTATTTTTGTAAATTTTCTAAAATGTTCATGGTGACTGACTAATTTTTTTGCTATTGGAGATAGCTGAAATTTTTCAACGGCAATCAATTTCTCTCGTCTTTCTGATGAAAAAAAAAGTCAACTTTAATAGTCTACGATGATTTTTAAGAAAGTTGCATTTTTTAACAAATTTTCAAGGGGTTTACTCATGTCTTTTTTTCGTGTTTTTGTCAAAAATTAAAAATCTCTAATCCGACTAATTGACGTACGAGGAGCTCAGATTTGCAAACCGCGTTCAATTTTGAGTTTTCGTTTGGCCGCTACGGCCGATCAAAGTCAGAAAAATCAACTATTTTTGTAATTTTCTAAAATGTTCATGGTGACTGACTAATTTTTTTGCTATTGGAGATAGCTGAAATGTTTTAACGGCAATCAATTTCTCTCGTCTTTCTGATGAAAAAAAAGTCAACTTTAATAGTCTACGATGATTTTTAAGAAAGTTGCATTTTTTAACAAATTTTCAAGGGGTTTACTCATGTCTTTTTTTCGTGTTTTTGTCAAAAATTAAAAATCTCCAATCCGACTAATTGACGTACGAGGAGCTCAGATTTGCAAACCGCGTTCAATTTGGAGTTTTCGTTTGGCCGCTACGGCCGATCAAAGTCTGAAAAATCAATTATTTTTGTAAATTTTCTAAAATGTTCATGGTGACTGACTAATTTTTTTGCTATTGGAGATAGCTGAAATTTTTTAACGGCAATCAATTTCTCTCGTCTTTCTGATGAAAAAAAAGTCAACTTTAATATTCTACGATGATTTTTAAGAAAGTTGCATTTTTTAACAAATTTTCAAGGGGTTTACTCATGTCTTTTTTTTCGTGTTTTTGTCAAAAATTAATAATCTCCACTCCGACTAATTGACGTACGAGGAGCTCAGATTTGCAAACCGCGTTCAATTTGGAGTTTTCGTTTGGCCGCTACGGCCGATCAAAGTCTGAAAAATCAATTATTTTTGTAAATTTTCTAAAATGTTCATGATGACTGACTAATTTTTTTGCTATTGGAGATAGCTGATATTTTTTAACGGCAATCAATTTCTCTCGTCTTTCTGATGAAAAAAAGTCAACTTTAATAGTCTACAATGATTTTTAAGAAAGTTGCATTTTTTAACAAATTTTCAAGGGGTTTACTCATGTCTTTTTTTCGTGTTTTTGCCAAAAATTAAAAATCTCTAATCCGACTAGTTGACGTACGAGGAGCTCAGATTTGCAAACCGCGTTCAATTTGGAGTTTTCGTTTGGCCGCTACGGCCGATCAAAGTCTGAAAAATCAATTATTTTTGTAAATTTTCTAAAATGTTCATGGTGACTGACTAATTTTTTTGCTATTGGAGATAGCCGAAATTTTTTAACGGCAATCAATTTCTCTCGTCTTTCTGATGAAAAAAAGTCAACTTTAATAGTCTACGATGATTTTTAAGAAAGTTGCATTTTTTAACAAATTTTCAAGGGGTTTACTCATGTCTTTTTTTCGTGTTTTTGTCAAAAATTAAAAATCTCTAATCCGACTAATTGACGTACGAGGAGCTCAGATTTGCAAACCGCGTTCAATTTGGAGTTTTCGTTTGGCCGCTACGGCCGATCAAAGTCTGAAAAATCAATTATTTTTGTAAATTTTCTAAAATGTTCATGGTGACTGACTATTTTTTTTGCTATTGGAGATAGCTGAAATTTTTTAACGGCAATCAATTTCTCTCGTCTTTCTGATGAAAAAAAGTCAACTTTAATAGTCTACGATGATTTTTAAGAAAGTTGCATTTTTTAACAAATTTTCAAGGGGTTTACTCATGTCTTTTTTTCGTGTTTTTGTCAAAAATCAAAAATCTCTAATCCGACTAATTGACGTACGAGGAGCTCAGATTTGCAAACCGCGTTCAATTTGGAGTTTTCGTTTGGCCGCTACGGCCGATCAAAGTCTGAAAAATCAATTATTTTTGTAAATTTTCTAAAATGTTCATGGTGACTGACTAATTTTTTTGCTATTGGAGATAGCTGAAATGTTTTAACGGCAATCAATTTCTCTCGTCTTTCTGATGAAAAAAAAGTCAACTTTAATAGTCTACGATGATTTTTAAGAAAGTTGCATTTTTTAACAAATTTTCAAGGGGTTTACTCATGTCTTTTTTTCTTGTTTTTGTCAAAAATTAAAAATCTCTAATCCGACTAATTGACGTACGAGGAGCTCAGATTTGCAAACCGCGTTCAATTTGGAGTTTTCGTTTGGCCGCTACGGCAGATCAAAGTCTGAAAAATCAATTATTATTGTAAATTTTCTAAAATGTTCATGGTGACTGACTAATTTTTTTGCTATTGGAGATAGCCGAAATTTTTTAACGGCAATCAATTTCTCTCGTCTTTCTGATGACAAAAAAGTCAACTTTAATAGTCTACGATGATTTTTAAGAAAGTTGCATTTTTTAACAAATTTTCAAGGGGTTTACTCATGTCTTTTTTTCGTGTTTTTGTCAAAAATTAAAAATCTCTAATCCGACTAATTGACGTACGAGGAGCTCAGATTTGCAAACCGCGTTCAATTTGGAGTTTTCGTTTGGCCGCTACGGCCGATCAAAGTCTGAAAAATCAATTATTTTTGTAAATTTTCTAAAATGTTCATGGTGACTGACTAATTTTTTTGCTATTGGAGATAGCCGAAATTTTTTAACGGCAATCAATTTCTCTCGTCTTTCTGATGAAAAAAAGTCAACTTTAATAGTCTACGATGATTTTTAAGAAAGTTGCATTTTTTAACAAATTTTCAAGGGGTTTACTCATGTCTTTTTTTCGTGTTTTTGTCAAAAATTAAAAATCTCTAATCCGACTAATTGACGTACGAGGAGCTCAGATTTGCAAACCGCGTTCAATTTGGAGTTTTCGTTTGGCCGCTACGGCCGATCAAAGTCTGAAAAATCAATTATTTTTGTAAATTTTCTAAAATGTTCATGGTGACTGACTAATTTTTTTGCTATTGGAGATAGCTGAAATTTTTCAACGGCAATCAATTTCTCTCGTCTTTCTGATGAAAAAAAAGTCAACTTTAATATTCTACGATGATTTTTAAGAAAGTTGCATTTTTTAACAAATTTTCAAGGGGTTTACTCATGTCTTTTTTTTCGTGTTTTTGTCAAAAATTAAAAATCTCTAATCCGACTAATTGACGTACGAGGAGCTCAGATTTGCAAACCGCGTTCAATTTGGAGTTTTCGTTTGGCCGCTACGGCCGATCAAAGTCTGAAAAATCAACTATTTTTGTAAATTTTCTAAAATGTTCATGATGACTGACTAATTTTTTTGCTATTGGAGATAGCTGAATTTTTTTAACGGCAATCAATTTCTCTCGTCTTTCTGATGAAAAAAAAGTCAACTTTAATAGTCTACGATGATTTTTAAGAAAGTTGCATTTTTTAACAAATTTTCAAGGGGTTTACTCATGTCTTTTTTTCGTGTTTTTGTCAAAAATTAAAAATCTCTAATCCGACTAATTGACGTGCGAGGAGCTCAGATTTGCAAACCGCGTTCAATTTGGAGTTTTCGTTTGGCCGCTACGGCCGATCAAAGTCTGAAAAATCAATTATTTTTGTAAATTTTCTAAAATGTTCATGGTGACTGACTAATTTTTTTGCTATTGGAGATAGCTGAATTTTCTTAACGGCAATCAATTTCTCTCGTCTTTCTGATGAAAAAAAAGTCAACTTTAATATTCTACGATGATTTTTAAGAAAGTTGCATTTTTTAACAAATTTTCAAGGGGTTTACTCATGTCTTTTTTTCGTGTTTTTGTCAAAAATTAAAAATCTCTATTCCGACTAATTGACGTACGAGGAGCTCAGATTTGCAAACCGCGTTCAATTTGGAGTTTTCGTTTGGCCGCTACGGCCGATCAAAGTCAGAAAAATCAATTATTTTTGTAAATTTTCTAAAATGTTCATGGTGACTGACTAATTTTTTTGCTATTGGAGATAGCTGAAATGTTTTAACGGCAATCAATTTCTCTCGTCTTTCTGATGAAAAAAAAGTCAACTTTAATAGTCTACGATGATTTTTAAGAAAGTTGCATTTTTTAACAAATTTTCAAGGGGTTTACTCATGTCTTTTTTTCGTGTTTTTGTCAAAAATTAAAAATCTCCAATCCGACTAATTGACGTACGAGGAGCTCAGATTTGCAAACCGCGTTCAATTTGGAGTTTTCGTTTGGCCGCTACGGCCGATCAAAGTCTGAAAAATCAATTATTTTTGTAAATTTTCTAAAATGTTCATGGTGACTGACTAATTTTTTTGCTATTGGAGATAGCTGAAATTTTTTAACGGCAATCAATTTCTCTCGTCTTTCTGATGAAAAAAAAGTCAACTTTAATATTCTACGATGATTTTTAAGAAAGTTGCATTTTTTAACAAATTTTTAAGGGGTTTACTCATGTCTTTTTTTTCGTGTTTTTGTCAAAAATTAATAATATCCAATCCGACTAATTGACGTACGAAGAGCTCAGATTTGCAAACCGCGTTCAATTTGGAGTTTTCGTTTGGCCGCTACGGCCGATCAAAGTCTGAAAAATCAATTATTTTTGTAAATTTTCTAAAATGTTCATGGTGACTGACTAATTTTTTTGCTATTGGAGATAGCTGAAATTTTTTAACGGCAATCAATTTCTCTCGTCTTTCTGATGAAAAATAAGTCAACTTTAATAGTCTACGAAGATTTTTAAGAAAGTTGCATTTTTTAACAAATTTTCGAGGGGTTTACTCATGTCTTTTTTTCGTGTTTTTGTCAAAAATCAAAAATCTCTAATCCGACTAATTGACGTACGAGGAGCTCAGATTTGCAAACCACGTTCAATTTGGAGTTTTAGTTTGGCCGCTACGGCCGATCAAAGTCAGAAAAATCAATTATTTTTGTAAATTTTCTAAAATGTTCATGGTGACTGACTAATTTTTTTGCTATTGGAGATAGCTGAAATTTTTTAACGGCAATCAATTTCTCTCGTCTTTCTGATGAAAAAAAAGTCAACTTTAATAGTCTACGATGATTTTTAAGAAAGTTGCATTTTTTAACAAATTTTCAAGGGGTTTACTCATGTCTTTTTTTTCGTGTTTTTGTCAAAAATTAAACATCTCTAATCCGACTAATTGACGTACGAGGAGTTTGGATTTGCAAACCGCGTTCAATTTGGAGTTTTCGTGTGGCCGCTACGGCCGATCAAACTCTGAAAAATCAATTATTTTTGTAAATTTTCTAAAATGTTCATGGTGACTGACTAATTTTTTTGCTATTGGAGATAGCTGAAATTTTTCAACGGCAATCAATTTCTCTCGTCTTTCTGATGAAAAATAAGTCAACTTTAATAGTCTACGATGATTTTTAAGAAAGTTGCATTTTTTAACAAATTTTCAAGGGGTTTAGTCATGTCTTTTTTTCGTGTTTTTGTCAAAAATTAAAAATCTCCAATCCGACTAATTGACGTACGAGGAGCTCAGATTTGCAAACCGCGTTCAATTTGGAGTTTTCGTTTGGCCGCTACGGCCGATCAAAATCTGAAAAATCAATTATTTTTGTAAATTTTCTAAAATGTTCATGGTGACTGACTAATTTTTTTGCTATTGGAGATAGCTGAAATTTTTCAACGGCAATCAATTTCTCTCGTCTTTCTGATGAAAAAAAAGTCAACTTTAATAGTCTACGATGATTTTTAAGAAAGTTGCATTTTTTAACAAATTTTCAAGGGGTTTACTCATGTCTTTTTTTCGAGTTTTTGTCAAAAATTAAAAATTTCTAATCCGACTAATTGACGTACGAGGAGCTCAGATTTGCAAACCGCGTTCAATTTGGAGTTTTCGTTTGGCCGCTACGGCCGATCAAAGTCAGAAAAATCAACTATTTTTGTAAATTTTCTAAAATGTTCATGGTGACTGACTAATTTTTTTGCTATTGGAGATAGCTGAAATGTTTTAACGGCAATCAATTTCTCTCGTCTTTCTGATGAAAAAAAAGTCAACTTTAATAGTCTACGATGATTTTTAAGAAAGTTGCATTTTTTAACAAATTTTCAAGGGGTTTACTCATGTCTTTTTTTCGTGTTTTTGTCAAAAATTAAAAATCTCCAATCCGACTAATTGACGTACGAGGAGCTCAGATTTGCAAACCGCGTTCAATTTGGAGTTTTCGTTTGGCCGCTACGGCCGATCAAAGTCTGAAAAATCAATTATTTTTGTAAATTTTCTAAAATGTTCATGGTGACTGACTAATTTTTTTGCTATTGGAGATAGCTGAAATTTTTTAACGGCAATCAATTTCTCTCGTCTTTCTGATGAAAAAAAAGTCAACTTTAATATTCTACGATGATTTTTAAGAAAGTTGCATTTTTTAACAAATTTTCAAGGGGTTTACTCATGTCTTTTTTTTCGTGTTTTTGTCAAAAATTAATAATCTCCAATCCGACTAATTGACGTACGAGGAGCTCAGATTTGCAAACCGCGTTCAATTTGGAGTTTTCGTTTGGCCGCTACGGCCGATCAAAGTCTGAAAAATCAATTATTTTTGTAAATTTTCTAAAATGTTCATGATGACTGACTAATTTTTTTGCTATTGGAGATAGCTGATATTTTTTAACGGCAATCAATTTCTCTCGTCTTTCTGATGAAAAAAAGTCAACTTTAATAGTCTACAATGATTTTTAAGAAAGTTGCATTTTTTAACAAATTTTCAAGGGGTTTACTCATGTCTTTTTTTCGTGTTTTTGTCAAAAATTAAAAATTTCTAATCCGACTAATTGACGTACGAGGAGCTCAGATTTGCAAACTGCGTTCAATTTGGAGTTTTCGTTTGGCCGCTACGGCCGATCAAAGTCAGAAAAATCAACTATTTTTGTAAATTTTCTAAAATGTTCATGGTGACTGACTAATTTTTTTGCTATTGGAGATAGCTGAAATGTTTTAACGGCAATCAATTTCTCTCGTCTTTCTGATGAAAAAAAAGTCAACTTTAATAGTCTACGATGATTTTTAAGAAAGTTGCATTTTTTAACAAATTTTCAAGGGGTTTACTCATGTCTTTTTTTCGTGTTTTTGTCAAAAATTAAAAATCTCCAATCCGACTAATTGACGTACGAGGAGCTCAGATTTGCAAACCGCGTTCAATTTGGAGTTTTCGTTTGGCCGCTACGGCCGATCAAAGTCTGAAAAATCAATTATTTTTGTAAATTTTCTAAAATGTTCATGGTGACTGACTAATTTTTTTGCTATTGGAGATAGCTGAAATTTTTTAACGGCAATCAATTTCTCTCGTCTTTCTGATGAAAAAAAAGTCAACTTTAATAGTCTACGATGATTTTTAAGAAAGTTGCATTTTTTAACAAATTTTCAAGGGGTTTACTCATGTCTTTTTTTTCGTGTTTTTGTCAAAAATTAATAATCTCCAATCCGACTAATTGACGTACGAGGAGCTCAGATTTGCAAACCGCGTTCAATTTGGAGTTTTCGTTTGGCCGCTACGGCCGATCAAAGTCTGAAAAATCAATTATTTTTGTAAATTTTCTAAAATGTTCATGATGACTGACTAATTTTTTTGCTATTGGAGATAGCTGATATTTTTTAACGGCAATCAATTTCTCTCGTCTTTCTGATGAAAAAAAGTCAACTTTAATAGTCTACAATGATTTTTAAGAAAGTTGCATTTTTTAACAAATTTTCAAGGGGTTTACTCATGTCTTTTTTTCGTGTTTTTGTCAAAAATTAAAAATCTCTAATCCGACTAGTTGACGTACGAGGAGCTCAGATTTGCAAACCGCGTTCAATTTGGAGTTTTCGTTTGGCCGCTACGGCCGATCAAAGTCTGAAAAATCAATTATTTTTGTAAATTTTCTAAAATGTTCATGGTGACTGACTAATTTTTTTGCTATTGGAGATAGCTGAATTTTTTTAACGGCAATCAATTTCTCTCGTCTTTCTGATGAAAAAAAAGTCAACTTTAATAGTCTACGATGATTTTTAAGAAAGTTGCATTTTTTAACAAATTTTCAAGGGGTTTACTCATGTCTTTTTTTCGTGTTTTTGTCAAAAATTAAAAATCTCTAATCCGACTAATTGACGTACGAGGAGCTCAGATTTGCAAACCGCGTTTAATTTGGAGTTTTCGTTTGGCCGCTACGGCCGATCAAAGTCTGAAAAATCAATTATTTTTGTAAATTTTCTAAAATGTTCATGGTGACTGACTAATTTTTTTGCTATTGGAGATAGCTGAATTTTCTTAACGGCAATCAATTTCTCTCGTCTTTCTGATGAAAAAAAAGTCAACTTTAATAGTCTACGATGATTTTTAAGAAAGTTGCATTTTTTAACAAATTTTCAAGGGGTTTACTCATGTCTTTTTTTCGTGTTTTTGTCAAAAATTATTAATCTCTATTCCGACTAATTGACGTACGAGGAGCTCAGATTTGCAAACCGCGTTCAATTTGGAGTTTTCGTTTGGCCGCTACGGCCGATCAAAGTCAGAAAAATCAACTATTTTTGTAAATTTTCTAAAATGTTCATGGTGACTGACTAATTTTTTTGCTATTGGAGATAGCTGAAATGTTTTAACGGCAATCAATTTCTCTCGTCTTTCTGATGAAAAAAAAGTCAACTTTAATAGTCTACGATGATTTTTAAGAAAGTTGCATTTTTTAACAAATTTTCAAGGGGTTTACTCATGTCTTTTTTTCGTGTTTTTGTCAAAAATTAAAAATCTCTAATCCGACTAATTGACGTACGAGGAGCTCAGATTTGCAAACCGCGTTCAATTTGGAGTTTTCGTTTGGCCGCTACGGCCGATCAAAGTCTGAAAAATCAATTATTTTTGTAAATTTTCTAAAATGTTCATGGTGACTGACTATTTTTTTTGCTATTGGAGATAGCTGAAATTTTTTAACGGCAATCAATTTCTCTCGTCTTTCTGATGAAAAAAAAGTCAACTTTAATAGTCTACGATGATTTTTAAGAAAGTTGCATTTTTTAACAAATTTTCAAGGGGTTTACTCATGTCTTTTTTTCGTGTTTTTGTCAAAAATCAAAAATCTCTAATCCGACTAATTGACGTACGAGGAGCTCAGATTTGCAAACCACGTTCAATTTGGAGTTTTAGTTTGGCCGCTACGGCCGATCAAAGTCAGAAAAATCAATTATTTTTGTAAATTTTCTAAAATGTTCATGGTGACTGACTAATTTTTTTGCTATTGGAGATAGCTGAAATTTTTTAACGGCAATCAATTTCTCTCGTCTTTCTGATGAAAAAAAAGTCAACTTTAATAGTCTACGATGATTTTTAAGAAAGTTGCATTTTTTAACAAATTTTCAAGGGGTTTACTCATGTCTTTTTTTCGTGTTTTTGTCAAAAATTAAAAATCTCTAATCCGACTAATTGACGTACGAGGAGCTCAGATTTGCAAACCGCGTTCAATTTGGAGTTTTCGTTTGGCCGCTACGGCCGATCAAAGTCTGAAAAATCAATAATTTTTGTAAATTTTCTAAAATGTTCATGGTGACTGACTAATTTTTTTGCTATTGGAGATAGCTGAAATTTTTTAACGGCAATCAATTTCTCTCGTCTTTCTGATGAAAAATAAGTCAACTTTAATAGTCTACGATGATTTTTAAGAAAGTTGCATTTTTTAACAAATTTTCAAGTGGTTTACTCATGTCTTTTTTTCGTGTTTTTGTCAAAAATCAAAAATCTCTAATCCGACTAATTGACGTACGAGGAGCTCAGATTTGCAAACCACGTTCAATTTGGAGTTTTAGTTTGGCCGCTACGGCCGATCAAAGTCAGAAAAATCAATTATGTTTGTAAATTTTCTAAAATGTTCATGGTGACTGACTAATTTTTTTGCTATTGGAGATAGCCGAAATTTTTTAACGGCAATCAATTTCTCTCGTCTTTCTGATGAAAAAAAGTCAACTTTAATATTCTACGATGATTTTTAAGAAAGTTGCATTTTTTAACAAATTTTCAAGGGGTTTACTCATGTCTTTTTTTCGTGTTTTTGTCAAAAATTAAAAATCTCTAATCCGACTAATTGACGTACGAGGAGCTCAGATTTGCAAACCGCGTTCAATTTGGAGTTTTCGTTTGGCCGCTACGGCCGATCAAAGTCTGAAAAATCAATTATTTTTGTAAATTTTCTAAAATGTTCATGGTGACTGACTATTTTTTTTGCTATTGGAGATAGCTGAAATTTTTTAACGGCAATCAATTTCTCTCGTCTTTCTGATGAAAAAAAGTCAACTTTAATAGTCTACGATGATTTTTAAGAAAGTTGCATTTTTTAACAAATTTTCAAGGGGTTTACTCATGTCTTTTTTTCGTGTTTTTGTCAAAAATTAAAAATCTCTAATCCGACTAATTGACGTACGAGGAGCTCAGATTTGCAAACCGCGTTCAATTTGGAGTTTTCGTTTGGCCGCTACGGCCGATCAAAGTCTGAAAAATCAATTATTTTTGTAAATTTTCTAAAATGTTCATGGTGACTGACTAATTTTTTTGCTATTGGAGATAGCTGAAATGTTTTAACGGCAATCAATTTCTCTCGTCTTTCTGATGAAAAAAAAGTCAACTTTAATAGTCTACGATGATTTTTAAGAAAGTTGCATTTTTTAACAAATTTTCAAGGGGTTTACTCATGTCTTTTTTTCTTGTTTTTGTCAAAAATTAAAAATCTCTAATCCGACTAATTGACGTACGAGGAGCTCAGATTTGCAAACCGCGTTCAATTTGGAGTTTTCGTTTGGCCGCTACGGCAGATCAAAGTCTGAAAAATCAATTATTATTGTAAATTTTCTAAAATGTTCATGGTGACTGACTAATTTTTTTGCTATTGGAGATAGCCGAAATTTTTTAACGGCAATCAATTTCTCTCGTCTTTCTGATGACAAAAAAGTCAACTTTAATAGTCTACGATGATTTTTAAGAAAGTTGCATTTTTTAACAAATTTTCAAGGGGTTTACTCATGTCTTTTTTTCGTGTTTTTGTCAAAAATTAAAAATCTCTAATCCGACTAATTGACGTACGAGGAGCTCAGATTTGCAAACCGCGTTCAATTTGGAGTTTTCGTTTGGCCGCTACGGCCGATCAAAGTCTGAAAAATCAATTATTTTTGTAAATTTTCTAAAATGTTCATGGTGACTGACTAATTTTTTTGCTATTGGAGATAGCTGAAATTTTTCAACGGCAATCAATTTCTCTCGTCTTTCTGATGAAAAAAAAGTCAACTTTAATATTCTACGATGATTTTTAAGAAAGTTGCATTTTTTAACAAATTTTCAAGGGGTTTACTCATGTCTTTTTTTTCGTGTTTTTGTCAAAAATTAATAATCTCCAATCCGACTAATTGACGTACGAGGAGCTCAGATTTGCAAACCGCGTTCAATTTGGAGTTTTCGTTTGGCCGCTACGGCCGATCAAAGTCTGAAAAATCAATTATTTTTGTAAATTTTCTAAAATGTTCATGATGACTGACTAATTTTTTTGCTATTGGAGATAGCTGATATTTTTTAACGGCAATCAATTTCTCTCGTCTTTCTGATGAAAAAAAGTCAACTTTAATAGTCTACAATGATTTTTAAGAAAGTTGCATTTTTTAACAAATTTTCAAGGGGTTTACTCATGTCTTTTTTTCGTGTTTTTGCCAAAAATTAAAAATCTCTAATCCGACTAGTTGACGTACGAGGAGCTCAGATTTGCAAACCGCGTTCAATTTGGAGTTTTCGTTTGGCCGCTACGGCCGATCAAAGTCTGAAAAATCAATTATTTTTGTAAATTTTCTAAAATGTTCATGGTGACTGACTAATTTTTTTGCTATTGGAGATAGCCGAAATTTTTTAACGGCAATCAATTTCTCTCGTCTTTCTGATGAAAAAAAGTCAACTTTAATAGTCTACGATGATTTTTAAGAAAGTTGCATTTTTTAACAAATTTTCAAGGGGTTTACTCATGTCTTTTTTTCGTGTTTTTGTCAAAAATTAAAAATCTCTAATCCGACTAATTGACGTACGAGGAGCTCAGATTTGCAAACCGCGTTCAATTTGGAGTTTTCGTTTGGCCGCTACGGCCGATCAAAGTCTGAAAAATCAATTATTTTTGTAAATTTTCTAAAATGTTCATGGTGACTGACTATTTTTTTTGCTATTGGAGATAGCTGAAATTTTTTAACGGCAATCAATTTCTCTCGTCTTTCTGATGAAAAAAAGTCAACTTTAATAGTCTACGATGATTTTTAAGAAAGTTGCATTTTTTAACAAATTTTCAAGGGGTTTAGTCATGTCTTTTTTTCGTGTTTTTGTCAAAAATTAAAAATCTCTAATCCGACTAATTGACGTACGAGGAGCTCAGATTTGCAAACCGCGTTCAATTTGGAGTTTTCGTTTGGCCGCTACGGCCGATCAAAGTCTGAAAAATCTATTATTTTTGTAAATTTTCTAAAATGTTCATGGTGACTGACTAATTTTTTTGCTATTGGAGATAGCTGAAATTTTTCAACGGCAATCAATTTCTCTCGTCTTTCTGATGAAAAAAAAGTCAACTTTAATATTCTACGATGATTTTTAAGAAAGTTGCATTTTTTAACAAATTTTCAAGGGGTTTACTCATGTCTTTTTTTTCGTGTTTTTGTCAAAAATTAAAAATCTCTAATCCGACTAATTGACGTACGAGGAGCTCAGATTTGCAAACCGCGTTCAATTTTGAGTTTTCGTTTGGCCGCTACGGCCGATCAAAGTCTGAAAAATCAACTATTTTTGTAAATTTTCTAAAATGTTCATGATGACTGACTAATTTTTTTGCTATTGGAGATAGCTGAATTTTTTTAACGGCAATCAATTTCTCTCGTCTTTCTGATGAAAAAAAAGTCAACTTTAATAGTCTACGATGATTTTTAAGAAAGTTGCATTTTTTAACAAATTTTCAAGGGGTTTACTCATGTCTTTTTTTCGTGTTTTTGTCAAAAATTAAAAATCTCTAATCCGACTAATTGACGTGCGAGGAGCTCAGATTTGCAAACCGCGTTCAATTTGGAGTTTTCGTTTGGCCGCTACGGCCGATCAAAGTCAGAAAAATCAATTATTTTTGTAAATTTTCTAAAATGTTCATGGTGACTGACTAATTTTTTTGCTATTGGAGATAGCTGAATTTTCTTAACGGCAATCAATTTCTCTCGTCTTTCTGATGAAAAAAAAGTCAACTTTAATATTCTACGATGATTTTTAAGAAAGTTGCATTTTTTAACAAATTTTCAAGGGGTTTACTCATGTCTTTTTTTCGTGTTTTTGTCAAAAATTAAAAATCTCTATTCCGACTAATTGACGTACGAGGAGCTCAGATTTGCAAACCGCGTTCAATTTGGAGTTTTCGTTTGGCCGCTACGGCCGATCAAAGTCAGAAAAATCAATTATTTTTGTAAATTTTCTAAAATGTTCATGGTGACTGACTAATTTTTTTGCTATTGGAGATAGCTGAAATGTTTTAACGGCAATCAATTTCTCTCGTCTTTCTGATGAAAAAAAAGTCAACTTTAATAGTCTACGATGATTTTTAAGAAAGTTGCATTTTTTAACAAATTTTCAAGGGGTTTACTCATGTCTTTTTTTCGTGTTTTTGTCAAAAATTAATAATCTCCAATCCGACTAATTGACGTACGAGGAGCTCAGATTTGCAAACCGCGTTCAATTTGGAGTTTTCGTTTGGCCGCTACGGCCGATCAAAGTCTGAAAAATCAATTATTTTTGTAAATTTTCTAAAATGTTCATGGTGACTGACTAATTTTTTTGCTATTGGAGATAGCTGAAATTTTTTAACGGCAATCAATTTCTCTCGTCTTTCTGATGAAAAAAAAGTCAACTTTAATATTCTACGATGATTTTTAAGAAAGTTGCATTTTTTAACAAATTTTCAAGGGGTTTACTCATGTCTTTTTTTTCGTGTTTTTGTCAAAAATTAATAATATCCAATCCGACTAATTGACGTACGAAGAGCTCAGATTTGCAAACCGCGTTCAATTTGGAGTTTTCGTTTGGCCGCTACGGCCGATCAAAGTCTGAAAAATCAATTATTTTTGTAAATTTTCTAAAATGTTCATGGTGACTGACTAATTTTTTTGCTATTGGAGATAGCTGAAATTTTTTAACGGCAATCAATTTCTCTCGTCTTTCTGATGAAAAATAAGTCAACTTTAATAGTCTACGAAGATTTTTAAGAAAGTTGCATTTTTTAACAAATTTTCGAGGGGTTTACTCATGTCTTTTTTTCGTGTTTTTGTCAAAAATCAAAAATCTCTAATCCGACTAATTGACGTACGAGGAGCTCAGATTTGCAAACCACGTTCAATTTGGAGTTTTAGTTTGGCCGCTACGGCCGATCAAAGTCAGAAAAATCAATTATTTTTGTAAATTTTCTAAAATGTTCATGGTGACTGACTAATTTTTTTGCTATTGGAGATAGCTGAAATTTTTTAACGGCAATCAATTTCTCTCGTCTTTCTGATGAAAAAAAAGTCAACTTTAATAGTCTACGATGATTTTTAAGAAAGTTGCATTTTTTAACAAATTTTCAAGAGGTTTACTCATGTCTTTTTTTCGTGTTTTTGTCAAAAATTAAACATCTCTAATCCGACTAATTGACGTACGAGGAGTTTGGATTTGCAAACCGCGTTCAATTTGGAGTTTTCGTTTGGCCGCTACGGCCGATCAAACTCTGAAAAATCAATTATTTTTGTAAATTTTCTAAAATGTTCATGGTGACTGACTAATTTTTTTGCTATTGGAGATAGCTGAAATTTTTCAACGGCAATCAATTTCTCTCGTCTTTCTGATGAAAAATAAGTCAACTTTAATAGTCTACGATGATTTTTAAGAAAGTTGCATTTTTTAACAAATTTTCAAGGGGTTTAGTCATGTCTTTTTTTCGTGTTTTTGTCAAAAATTAAAAATCTCCAATCCGACTAATTGACGTACGAGGAGCTCAGATTTGCAAACCGCGTTCAATTTGGAGTTTTCGTTTGGCCGCTACGGCCGATCAAAATCTGAAAAATCAATTATTTTTGTAAATTTTCTAAAATGTTCATGGTGACTGACTAATTTTTTTGCTATTGGAGATAGCTGAAATTTTTCAACGGCAATCAATTTCTCTCGTCTTTCTGATGAAAAAAAAGTCAACTTTAATAGTCTACGATGATTTTTAAGAAAGTTGCATTTTTTAACAAATTTTCAAGGGGTTTACTCATGTCTTTTTTTCGTGTTTTTGTCAAAAATTAAAAATCTCCAATCCGACTAATTGACGTACGAGGAGCTCAGATTTGCAAACCGCGTTCAATTTGGAGTTTTCGTTTGGCCGCTACGGCCGATCAAAGTCTGAAAAATCAATTATTTTTGTAAATTTTCTAAAATGTTCATGGTGACTGACTAATTTTTTTGCTATTGGAGATAGCTGAAATTTTTTAACGGCAATCAATTTCTCTCGTCTTTCTGATGAAAAAAAAGTCAACTTTAATATTCTACGATGATTTTTAAGAAAGTTGCATTTTTTAACAAATTTTCAAGGGGTTTACTCATGTCTTTTTTTTCGTGTTTTTGTCAAAAATTAATAATCTCCAATCCGACTAATTGACGTACGAGGAGCTCAGATTTGCAAACCGCGTTCAATTTGGAGTTTTCGTTTGGCCGCTACGGCCGATCAAAGTCTGAAAAATCAATTATTTTTGTAAATTTTCTAAAATGTTCATGATGACTGACTAATTTTTTTGCTATTGGAGATAGCTGATATTTTTTAACGGCAATCAATTTCTCTCGTCTTTCTGATGAAAAAAAGTCAACTTTAATAGTCTACAATGATTTTTAAGAAAGTTGCATTTTTTAACAAATTTTCAAGGGGTTTACTCATGTCTTTTTTTCGTGTTTTTGTCAAAAATTAAAAATTTCTAATCCGACTAATTGACGTACGAGGAGCTCAGATTTGCAAACCGCGTTCAATTTGGAGTTTTCGTTTGGCCGCTACGGCCGATCAAAGTCAGAAAAATCAACTATTTTTGTAAATTTTCTAAAATGTTCATGGTGACTGACTAATTTTTTTGCTATTGGAGATAGCTGAAATGTTTTAACGGCAATCAATTTCTCTCGTCTTTCTGATGAAAAAAAAGTCAACTTTAATAGTCTACGATGATTTTTAAGAAAGTTGCATTTTTTAACAAATTTTCAAGGGGTTTACTCATGTCTTTTTTTCGTGTTTTTGTCAAAAATTAAAAATCTCCAATCCGACTAATTGACGTACGAGGAGCTCAGATTTGCAAACCGCGTTCAATTTGGAGTTTTCGTTTGGCCGCTACGGCCGATCAAAGTCAGAAAAATCAACTATTTTTGTAAATTTTCTAAAATGTTCATGGTGACTGACTAATTTTTTTGCTATTGGAGATAGCTGAAATGTTTTAACGGCAATCAATTTCTCTCGTCTTTCTGATGAAAAAAAAGTCAACTTTAATAGTCTACGATGATTTTTAAGAAAGTTGCATTTTTTAACAAATTTTCAAGGGGTTTACTCATGTCTTTTTTTCGTGTTTTTGTCAAAAATTAAAAATCTCCAATCCGACTAATTGACGTACGAGGAGCTCAGATTTGCAAACCGCGTTCAATTTGGAGTTTTCGTTTGGCCGCTACGGCCGATCAAAGTCTGAAAAATCAATTATTTTTGTAAATTTTCTAAAATGTTCATGGTGACTGACTAATTTTTTTGCTATTGGAGATAGCTGAAATTTTTTAACGGCAATCAATTTCTCTCGTCTTTCTGATGAAAAAAAAGTCAACTTTAATATTCTACGATGATTTTTAAGAAAGTTGCATTTTTTAACAAATTTTCAAGGGGTTTACTCATGTCTTTTTTTTCGTGTTTTTGTCAAAAATTAATAATCTCCAATCCGACTAATTGACGTACGAGGAGCTCAGATTTGCAAACCGCGTTCAATTTGGAGTTTTCGTTTGGCCGCTACGGCCGATCAAAGTCTGAAAAATCAATTATTTTTGTAAATTTTCTAAAATGTTCATGATGACTGACTAATTTTTTTGCTATTGGAGATAGCTGATATTTTTTAACGGCAATCAATTTCTCTCGTCTTTCTGATGAAAAAAAGTCAACTTTAATAGTCTACGATGATTTTTAAGAAAGTTGCATTTTTTAACAAATTTTCAAGGGGTTTACTCATGTCTTTTTTTCGTGTTTTTGTCAAAAATTAAAAATCTCTAATCCGACTAGTTGACGTACGAGGAGCTCAGATTTGCAAACCGCGTTCAATTTGGAGTTTTCGTTTGGCCGCTACGGCCGATCAAAGTCTGAAAAATCAATTATTTTTGTAAATTTTCTAAAATGTTCATGGTGACTGACTAATTTTTTTGCTATTGGAGATAGCTGAATTTTTTTAACGGCAATCAATTTCTCTCGTCTTTCTGATGAAAAAAAAGTCAACTTTAATAGTCTACGATGATTTTTAAGAAAGTTGCATTTTTTAACAAATTTTCAAGGGGTTTACTCATGTCTTTTTTTCGTGTTTTTGTCAAAAATTAAAAATCTCTAATCCGACTAATTGACGTACGAGGAGCTCAGATTTGCAAACCGCGTTTAATTTGGAGTTTTCGTTTGGCCGCTACGGCCGATCAAAGTCTGAAAAATCAATTATTTTTGTAAATTTTCTAAAATGTTCATGGTGACTGACTAATTTTTTTGCTATTGGAGATAGCTGAATTTTCTTAACGGCAATCAATTTCTCTCGTCTTTCTGATGAAAAAAAAGTCAACTTTAATAGTCTACGATGATTTTTAAGAAAGTTGCATTTTTTAACAAATTTTCAAGGGGTTTACTCATGTCTTTTTTTCGTGTTTTTGTCAAAAATTATTAATCTCTATTCCGACTAATTGACGTACGAGGAGCTCAGATTTGCAAACCGCGTTCAATTTGGAGTTTTCGTTTGGCCGCTACGGCCGATCAAAGTCTGAAAAATCAATTATTTTTGTAAATTTTCTAAAATGTTCATGGTGACTGACTAATTTTTTTGCTATTGGAGATAGCTGAAATTTTTTAACGGCAATCAATTTCTCTCGTCTTTCTGATGAAAAAAAAGTCAACTTTAATAGTCTACGATGATTTTTAAGAAAGTTGCATTTTTTAACAAATTTTCAAGGGGTTTACTCATGTCTTTTTTTCGTGTTTTTGTCAAAAATCAAAAATCTCTAATCCGACTAATTGACGTACGAGGAGCTCAGATTTGCAAACCACGTTCAATTTGGAGTTTTAGTTTGGCCGCTACGGCCGATCAAAGTCAGAAAAATCAATTATTTTTGTAAATTTTCTAAAATGTTCATGGTGACTGACTAATTTTTTTGCTATTGGAGATAGCTGAAATTTTTTAACGGCAATCAATTTCTCTCGTCTTTCTGATGAAAAAAAAGTCAACTTTAATAGTCTACGATGATTTTTAAGAAAGTTGCATTTTTTAACAAATTTTCAAGGGGTTTACTCATGTCTTTTTTTCGTGTTTTTGTCAAAAATTAAAAATCTCTAATCCGACTAATTGACGTACGAGGAGCTCAGATTTGCAAACCGCGTTCAATTTGGAGTTTTCGTTTGGCCGCTACGGCCGATCAAAGTCTGAAAAATCAATTATTTTTGTAAATTTTCTAAAATGTTCATGGTGACTGACTATTTTTTTTGCTATTGGAGATAGCTGAAATTTTTTAACGGCAATCAATTTCTCTCGTCTTTCTGATGAAAAATAAGTCAACTTTAATAGTCTACGATGATTTTTAAGAAAGTTGCATTTTTTAACAAATTTTCAAGTGGTTTACTCATGTCTTTTTTTCGTGTTTTTGTCAAAAATCAAAAATCTCTAATCCGACTAATTGACGTACGAGGAGCTCAGATTTGCAAACCACGTTCAATTTGGAGTTTTAGTTTGGCCGCTACGGCCGATCAAAGTCAGAAAAATCAATTATTTTTGTAAATTTTCTAAAATGTTCATGGTGACTGACTAATTTTTTTGCTATTGGAGATAGCTGAAATTTTTTAACGGCAATCAATTTCTCTCGTCTTTCTGATGAAAAAAAAGTCAACTTTAATAGTCTACGATGATTTTTAAGAAAGTTGCATTTTTTAACAAATTTTCAAGGGGTTTACTCATGTCTTTTTTTCGTGTTTTTGTCAAAAATTAAACATCTCTAATCCGACTAATTGACGTACGAGGAGTTTGGATTTGCAAACCGCGTTCAATTTGGAGTTTTCGTTTGGCCGCTACGGCCGATCAAACTCTGAAAAATCAATTATTTTTGTAAATTTTCTAAAATGTTCATGGTGACTGACTAATTTTTTTGCTATTGGAGATAGCTGAAATTTTTCAACGGCAATCAATTTCTCTCGTCTTTCTGATGAAAAATAAGTCAACATTAATAGTCTACGATGATTTTTAAGAAAGTTGCATTTTTTAACAAATTTTCAAGGGGTTTAGTCATGTCTTTTTTTCGTGTTTTTGTCAAAAATTAAAAATCTCCAATCCGACTAATTGACGTACGAGGAGCTCAGATTTGCAAACCGCGTTCAATTTGGAGTTTTCGTTTGGCCGCTACGGCCGATCAAAGTCTGAAAAATCAATTATTTTTGTAAATTTTCTAAAATGTTCATGGTGACAGACTAATTTTTTTGCTATTGGAGATAGCTGAAATTTTTCAACGGCAATCAATTTCTCTCGTCTTTCTGATGAAAAAAAAGTCAACTTTAATAGTCTACGATGATTTTTAAGAAAGTTGCATTTTTTAACAAATTTTCAAGGGGTTTACTCATGTCTTTTTTTCGTGTTTTTGTCAAAAATTAAAAATCTCTAATCCGACTAATTGACGTACGAGGAGCTCAGATTTGCAAACCGCGTTCAATTTAGAGTTTTCGTTTGGCCGCTACGGCCGATCAAAGTCAGAAAAATCAACTATTTTTGTAAATTTTCTAAAATGTTCATGGTGACTGACTAATTTTTTTGCTATTGGAGATAGCTGAAATTTTTTAACGGCAATCAATTTCTCTCGTCTTTCTGATGAAAAAAAAGTCAACTTTAATAGTCTACGATGATTTTTAAGAAAGTTGCATTTTTTAACAAATTTTCAAGGGGTTTACTCATGTCTTTTTTTCGTGTTTTTGCCAAAAATTAAAAATCTCTAAACCGACTAATTGACGTACGAGGAGCTCAGATTTGCAAACCGCGTTCAATTTGGAGTTTTCGTTTGGCCGCTACGGCCGATCAAAGTCTGAAAAATCAATTATTTTTGTAAATTTTCTAAAATGTTCATGGTGACTGACTAATTTTTTTGCTATTGGAGATAGCTGAAATTTTTTAACGGCAATCAATTTCTCTCGTCTTTCTGATGAAAAAAAAGTCAACTTTAATATTCTACGATGATTTTTAAGAAAGTTGCATTTTTTAACAAATTTTCAAGGGGTTTACTCATGTCTTTTTTTTCGTGTTTTTGTCAAAAATTAATAATCTCCAATCCGACTAATTGACGTACGAGGAGCTCAGATTTGCAAACCGCGTTCAATTTGGAGTTTTCGTTTGGCCGCTACGGCCGATCAAAGTCTGAAAAATCAATTATTTTTGTAAATTTTCTAAAATGTTCATGGTGACTGACTAATTTTTTTGCTATTGGAGATAGCTGAATTTTTTTAACGGCAATCAATTTCTCTCGTCTTTCTGATGAAAAAAAAGTCAACTTTAATAGTCTACGATGATTTTTAAGAAAGTTGCATTTTTTAACAAATTTTCAAGGGGTTTACTCATGTCTTTTTTTCGTGTTTTTGTCAAAAATTAAAAATCTCTAATCCGACTAATTGACGTACGAGGAGCTCAGATTTGCAAACCGCGTTTAATTTGGAGTTTTCGTTTGGCCGCTACGGCCGATCAAAGTCTGAAAAATCAATTATTTTTGTAAATTTTCTAAAATGTTCATGGTGACTGACTAATTTTTTTGCTATTGGAGATAGCTGAATTTTCTTAACGGCAATCAATTTCTCTCGTCTTTCTGATGAAAAAAAAGTCAACTTTAATAGTCTACGATGATTTTTAAGAAAGTTGCATTTTTTAACAAATTTTCAAGGGGTTTACTCATGTCTTTTTTTCGTGTTTTTGTCAAAAATTATTAATCTCTATTCCGACTAATTGACGTACCAGGAGCTCAGATTTGCAAACCGCGTTCAATTTGGAGTTTTCGTTTGGCCGCTACGGCCGATCAAAGTCAGAAAAATCAACTATTTTTGTAAATTTTCTAAAATGTTCATGGTGACTGACTAATTTTTTTGCTATTGGAGATAGCTGAAATGTTTTAACGGCAATCAATTTCTCTCGTCTTTCTGATGAAAAAAAAGTCAACTTTAATAGTCTACGATGATTTTTAAGAAAGTTGCATTTTTTAACAAATTTTCAAGGGGTTTACTCATGTCTTTTTTTCGTGTTTTTGCCAAAAATTAAAAATCTCTAAACCGACTAATTGACGTACGAGGAGCTCAGATTTGCAAACCGCGTTCAATTTGGAGTTTTCGTTTGGCCGCTACGGCCGATCAAAGTCTGAAAAATCAATTATTTTTGTAAATTTTCTAAAATGTTCATGGTGACTGACTAATTTTTTTGCTATTGGAGATAGCTGAAATTTTTTAACGGCAATCAATTTCTCTCGTCTTTCTGATGAAAAAAAAGTCAACTTTAATAGTCTACGATGATTTTTAAGAAAGTTGCATTTTTTAACAAATTTTCAAGGGGTTTACTCATGTCTTTTTTTCGTGTTTTTGTCAAAAATCAAAAATCTCTAATCCGACTAATTGACGTACGAGGAGCTCAGATTTGCAAATCACGTTCAATTTGGAGTTTTAGTTTGGCCGCTACGGCCGATCAAAATCAGAAAAATCAATTATTTTTGTAAATTTTCTAAAATGTTCATGGTGACTGACTAATTTTTTTGCTATTGGAGATAGCTGAAATGTTTTAACGGCAATCAATTTCTCTCGTCTTTCTGATGAAAAAAAAGTCAACTTTAATAGTCTACGATGATTTTTAAGAAAGTTGCATTTTTTAACAAATTTTCAAGGGGTTTACTCATGTCTTTTTTTCGTGTTTTTGTCAAAAATTAAAAATCTCTAATCCGACTAATTGACGTACGAGGAGCTCAGATTTGCAAACCGCGTTCAATTTGGAGTTTTCGTTTGGCCGCTACGGCCGATCAAAGTCTGAAAAATCAATTATTTTTGTAAATTTTCTAAAATGTTCATGGTGACTGACTAATTTTTTTGCTATTGGAGATAGCTGAAATTTTTTAACGGCAATCAATTTCTCTCGTCTTTCTGATGAAAAAAAAGTCAACTTTAATAGTCTACGATGATTTTTAAGAAAGTTGCATTTTTTAACAAATTTTCAAGGGGTTTACTCATGTCTTTTTTTCGTGTTTTTGTCAAAAATCAAAAATCTCTAATCCGACTAATTGACGTACGAGGAGCTCAGATTTGCAAACCGCGTTCAATTTGGAGTTTTCGTTTGGCCGCTACGGCCGATCAAAGTCAGAAAAATCAACTATTTTTGTAAATTTTCTAAAATGTTCATGGTGACTGACTAATTTTTTTGCTATTGGAGATAGCTGAAATTTTTTAACGGCAATCAATTTCTCTCGTCTTTCTGATGAAAAAAAAGTCAACTTTAATAGTCTACGATGATTTTTAAGAAAGTTGCATTTTTTAACAAATTTTCAAGGGGTTGAAAGACTCATGTCTTTTTTTCGTGTTTTTGTCAAAAATTAAAAATCTCTAATCCGACTAATTGACGTACGAGGAGCTCAGATTTGCAAACCGCGTTCAATTTGGAGTTTTCGTTTGGCCGCTACGGCCGATCAAAGTCTGAAAAATCAATTATTTTTGTAAATTTTCTAAAATGTTCATGGTGACTGACTAATTTTTTTGCTATTGGAGACAGCCGAAATTTTTTAACGGCAATCAATTTCTCTCGTCTTTCTGATGAAAAAAAAGTCAACTTTAATAGTCTACGATGATTTTTAAGAAAGTTGCATTTTTTAACAAATTTTCAAGGGGTTTACTCATGTCTTTTTTTCGTGTTTTTGTCAAAAATTAAAAATCTCTAATCCGACTAATTGACGTACGAGGAGTTTGGATTTGCAAACCGCGTTCAATTTGGAGTTTTCGTTTGGCCGCTACGGCCGATCAAAGACTGAAAAATCAATTATTTTTGTAAATTTTCTAAAATGTTCATGGTGACTGACTAATTTTTTTGCTATTGGAGATAGCTGAAATTTTTTAACGGCAATCAATTTCTCTCGTCTTTCTGATGAAAAAGTAGTCAACTTTAATAGTCTACGATGATTTTTAAGAAAGTTGCATTTTTTAACAAATTTTCAAGGGGTTTACTCATGTCTTTTTTTCGTGTTTTTGTCAAAAATTAAAAATCTCTAATCCGACTAATTGACGTACGAGGAGCTCAGATTTGCAAACCGCGTTCAATTTGGAGTTTTCGTTGGCCGCTACGGCCGATCAAAGTCTGAAAAATCAATTATTTTTGTAAATTTTCTAAAATGTTCATGGTGACTGACTAATTTTTTTGCTATTGGAGATAGCCGAAATTTTTTAACGGCAATCAATTTCTCTCGTCTTTCTGATGAAAAAAAAGTCAACTTTAATAGTCTACGATGATTTTTAAGAAAGTTGCATTTTTTAACAAATTTTCAAGGGGTTTACTCATGTCTTTTTTTCGTGTTTTTGTCAAAAATTAAAAATCTCTAATCCGACTAATTGACGTACGAGGAGCTCAGATTTGCAAACCGCGTTAAATTTGGAGTTTTCGTTTGGCCGCTACGGCCGATCAAAGTCTGAAAAATCAATTATTTTTGTAAATTTTCTAAAATGTTCATGGTGACTGACTATTTTTTTTTGCTATTGGAGATAGCTGAAATTTTTTAACGGCAATCAATTTCTCTCGTCTTTCTGATGAAAAATAAGTCAACTTTAATAGTCTACGATGATTTTTAAGAAAGTTGCATTTTTTAACAAATTTTCAAGGGGTTTACTCATGTCTTTTTTTCGTGTTTTGGTCAAAAATTAAAAATCTCTAATCCGACTAATTGACGTACGAGGAGCTCAGATTTGTAAACCGCGTTCAATTTGGAGTTTTCGTTTGGCCGCTACGGCCGATCAAAGTCTGAAAAATCAATTATTTTTGTAAATTTTCTAAAATGTTCATGGTGACTGACTAATTTTTTTGCTATTGGAGATAGCTAAATTTTTTTAACGGCAATCAATTTCTCTCGTCTTTCTGATGAAAAAAAAGTCAACTTTAATAGTCTACGATGATTTTTAAGAAAGTTGCATTTTTTAACAAATTTTCAAGGGGTTAACTCATGTCTTTTTTTCGTTTTTTTGTCAAAAATTAAAAATCTCTAATCCGACTAATTGACGTACGAGGAGCTCAGATTTGCAAACCGCGTTTAATTTGGAGTTTTCGTTTGGCCGCTACGGCCGATCAAAGTCTGAAAAATCAATTATTTTTGTAAATTTTCTAAAATGTTCATGGTGACTGACTAATTTTTTTGCTATTGGAGATAGCTGAATTTTCTTAACGGCAATCAATTTCTCTCGTCTTTCTGATGAAAAAAAAGTCAACTTTAATAGTCTACGATGATTTTTAAGAAAGTTGCATTTTTTAACAAATTTTCAAGGGGTTGAAAGACTCATGTCTTTTTTTCGTGTTTTTGTCAAAAATTAAAAATCTCTAATCCGACTAATTGACGTACGAGGAGCTCAGATTTGCAAACCGCGTTCAATTGGAGTTTTCGTTTGGCCGCTACGGCCGATCAAAGTCTGAAAAATCAATTATTTTTGTAAATTTTCTAAAATGTTCATGGTGACTGACTAATTTTTTTGCTATTGGAGATAGCCGAAATTTTTTAACGGCAATCAATTTCTCTCGTCTTTCTGATGAAAAAAAAGTCAACTTTAATAGTCTACGATGATTTTTAAGAAAGTTGCATTTTTTAACAAAATTTTCAAGGGGTTTACTCATGTCTTTTTTTCGTGTTTTTGTCAAAAATTAAAAATCTCTAATCCGACTAATTGACGTACGAGGAGTTTGGATTTGCAAACCGCGTTCAATTTGGAGTTTTCGTTGGCCGCTACGGCCGATCAAAGTCTGAAAAATCAATTATTTTTGTAAATTTTCTAAAATGTTCATGGTGACTGACTAATTTTTTTGCTATTGGAGATAGCTGAAATTTTTTAACGGCAATCAATTTCTCTCGTCTTTCTGATGAAAAAGTAGTCAACTTTAATAGTCTACGATGATTTTTAAGAAAGTTGCATTTTTTAACAAATTTTCAAGGGGTTTACTCATGTCTTTTTTTCGTGTTTTTGTCAAAAATTAAAAATCTCTAATCCGACTAATTGACGTACGAGGAGCTCAGATTTGCAAACCGCGTTCAATTTGGAGTTTTCGTTTGGCCGCTACGGCCGATCAAAGTCTGAAAAATCAATTATTTTTGTAAATTTTCTAAAATGTTCATGGTGACTGACTAATTTTTTTGCTATTGGAGATAGCCGAAATTTTTTAACGGCAATCAATTTCTCTCGTCTTTCTGATGAAAAAAAAGTCAACTTTAATAGTCTACGATGATTTTTAAGAAAGTTGCATTTTTTAACAAATTTTCAAGGGGTTTACTCATGTCTTTTTTTCGTGTTTTTGTCAAAAATTAAAAATCTCTAATCCGACTAATTGACGTACGAGGAGCTCAGATTTGCAAACCGCGTTAAATTTGGAGTTTTCGTTGGCCGCTACGGCCGATCAAAGTCTGAAAAATCAATTATTTTTGTAAATTTTCTAAAATGTTCATGGTGACTGACTATTTTTTTTTGCTATTGGAGATAGCTGAAATTTTTTAACGGCAATCAATTTCTCTCGTCTTTCTGATGAAAAATAAGTCAACTTTAATAGTCTACGATGATTTTTAAGAAAGTTGCATTTTTTAACAAATTTTCAAGGGGTTTACTCATGTCTTTTTTTCGTGTTTTGGTCAAAAATTAAAAATCTCTAATCCGACTAATTGACGTACGAGGAGCTCAGATTTGTAAACCGCGTTCAATTTGGAGTTTTCGTTTGGCCGCTACGGCCGATCAAAGTCTGAAAAATCAATTATTTTTGTAAATTTTCTAAAATGTTCATGGTGACTGACTAATTTTTTTGCTATTGGAGATAGCTAAATTTTTTTAACGGCAATCAATTTCTCTCGTCTTTCTGATGAAAAAAAAGTCAACTTTAATAGTCTACGATGATTTTTAAGAAAGTTGCATTTTTTAACAAATTTTCAAGGGGTTAACTCATGTCTTTTTTTCGTTTTTTTGTCAAAAATTAAAAATCTCTAATCCGACTAATTGACGTACGAGGAGCTCAGATTTGCAAACCGCGTTTAATTTGGAGTTTTCGTTTGGCCGCTACGGCCGATCAAAGTCTGAAAAATCAATTATTTTTGTAAATTTTCTAAAATGTTCATGGTGACTGACTAATTTTTTTGCTATTGGAGATAGCTGAATTTTCTTAACGGCAATCAATTTCTCTCGTCTTTCTGATGAAAAAAAAGTCAACTTTAATAGTCTACGATGATTTTTAAGAAAGTTGCATTTTTTAACAAATTTTCAAGGGGTTTACTCATGTCTTTTTTTCGTGTTTTTGTCAAAAATTACTAATCTCTATTCCGACTAATTGACGTACGAGGAGCTCAGATTTGCAAACCGCGTTCAATTTGGAGTTTTCGTTTGGCCGCTACGGCCGATCAAAGTCAGAAAAATCAACTATTTTTGTAAATTTTCTAAAATGTTCATGGTGACTGACTAATTTTTTTGCTATTGGAGATAGCTGAAATGTTTTAACGGCAATCAATTTCTCTCGTCTTTCTGATGAAAAAAAAGTCAACTTTAATAGTCTACGATGATTTTTAAGAAAGTTGCATTTTTTAACAAATTTTCAAGGGGTTTACTCATGTCTTTTTTTCGTGTTTTTGTCAAAAATTAAAAATCTCTAATCCGACTAATTGACGTACGAGGAGCTCAGATTTGCAAACCGCGTTTAATTTGGAGTTTTCGTTTGGCCGCTACGGCCGATCAAAGTCTGAAAAATCAATTATTTTTGTAAATTTTCTAAAATGTTCATGGTGACTGACTAATTTTTTTGCTATTGGAGATAGCTGAATTTTCTTAACGGCAATCAATTTCTCTCGTCTTTCTGATGAAAAAAAAGTCAACTTTAATAGTCTACGATGATTTTTAAGAAAGTTGCATTTTTTAACAAATTTTCAAGGAGTTTACTCATGTCTTTTTTTCGTGTTTTTGTCAAAAATCAAAAATCTCTAATCCGACTAATTGACGTACGAGGAGCTCAGATTTGCAAACCACGTTCAATTTGGAGTTTTAGTTTGGCCGCTACGGCCGATCAAAGTCAGAAAAATCAATTATTTTTGTAAATTTTCTAAAATGTTCATGGTGACTGTCTAATTTTTTTGCTATTGGAGATAGCCGAAATTTTTTAACGGCAATCAATTTCTCTCGTCTTTCTGATGAAAAAAAAGTCAACTTTAATAGTCTACGATGATTTTTAAGAAAGTTGCATTTTTAACAAATTTTCAAGGTTACTCATGTCTTTTTTTCGTGTTTTTGTCAAAAATTAAAAATCTCTAATCCGACTAATTGACGTACGAGGAGCTCAGATTTGCAAACCGCGTTCAATTTGGAGTTTTCGTTTGGCCGCTACGGCCGATCAAACTCTGAAAAATCAATTATTTTTGTAAATTTTCTAAAATGTTCATGGTGACTGACTAATTTTTTTGCTATTGGAGATAGCTGAAATTTTTCAACGGCAATCAATTTCTCTCGTCTTTCTGATGAAAAATAAGTCAACTTTAATAGTCTACGATGATTTTTAAGAAAGTTGCATTTTTTAACAAATTTTCAAGGGGTTTACTCATGTCTTTTTTCGTGTTTTTGTCAAAAATTAAAAATCTCTAATCCGACTAATTGACGTACGAGGAGCTCAGATTTGCAAACCGCGTTCAATTTGGAGTTTTCGTTTGGCCGCTACGGCCGATCAAAGTCTGAAAAATCAATAATTTTTGTAAATTTTCTAAAATGTTCATGGTGACTGACTATTTTTTTTTGCTATTGGAGATAGCTGAAATTTTTTAACGGCAATCAATTTCTCTCGTCTTTCTGATGAAAAATAAGTCAACTTTAATAGTCTACGATGATTTTTAAGAAAGTTGCATTTTTTAACAAATTTTCAAGGGGTTTAGTCATGTCTTTTTTTCGTGTTTTTGTCAAAAATTAAAAATCTCTTATCCGACTAATTGACGTACGAGGAGCTCAGATTTGCAAACCGCGTTCAATTTGGAGTTTTCGTTTGGCCGCTACGGCCGATCAAAGTCTGAAAAATCAATTATTTTTGTAAATTTTCTAAAATGTTCATGGTGACTGACTAATTTTTTTGCTATTGGAGATAGCCGAAATTTTTTAACGGCAATCAATTTCTCTCGTCTTTCTGATGAAAAAAAAGTCAACTTTAATAGTCTACGATGATTTTAAGAAAGTTGCATTTTTTAACAAATTTTCAAGGTGTTTACTCATGTCTTTTTTTCGTGTTTTTGTCAAAAATTAAAAATCTCTAATCCGACTAATTGACGTACGAGGAGTTTGGATTTGCAAACCGCGTTCAATTTGGAGTTTTCGTTTGGCCGCTACGGCCGATCAAACTCTGAAAAATCAATTATTTTTGTAAATTTTCTAAAATGTTCATGGTGACTGACTAATTTTTTTGCTATTGGAGATAGCTGAAATTTTTCAACGGCAATCAATTTCTCTCGTCTTTCTGATGAAAAAAAGTCAACTTTAATAGTCTACGATGATTTTTAAGAAAGTTGCATTTTTTAACAAATTTTCAAGGGGTTTAGTCATGTCTTTTTTTCGTGTTTTTGTCAAAAATTAAAAATCTCCAATCCAACTAATTGACGTACGAGGAGCTCAGATTTGCAAACCGCGTTCAATTTGGAGTTTTCGTTTGGCCGCTACGGCCGATCAAAGTCTGAAAAATCAATTATTTTTGTAAATTTTCTAAAATGTTCATGGTGACTGACTAATTTTTTTGCTATTGGAGATAGCCGAAATTTTTTAACGGCAATCAATTTCTCTCGTCTTTCTGATGAAAAAAAAGTCAACTTTAATAGTCTACGATGATTTTTAAGAAAGTTGCATTTTTTAACAAATTTTCAAGGGGTTTACTCATGTCTTTTTTTCGTGTTTTTGTCAAAAATTAAAAATCTCTAATCCGACTAATTGACGTACGAGGAGTTTGGATTTGCAAACCGCGTTCAATTTGGAGTTTTCGTTTGGCCGCTACGGCCGATCAAAGTCTGAAAAATCAATTATTTTTGTAAATTTTCTAAAATGTTCATGGTGACTGACTAATTTTTTTGCTATTGGAGATAGCTGAAATTTTTCAACGGCAATCAATTTCTCTCGTCTTTCTGATGAAAAAAAGTCAACTTTAATAGTCTACGATGATTTTTAAGAAAGTTGCATTTTTTAACAAATTTTCAAGGGGTTTACTCATGTCTTTTTTTCGTGTTTTTGTCAAAAATTAAAAATCTCTAATCCGACTAATTGACGTACGAGGAGCTCAGATTTGCAAACCGCGTTCAATTTGGAGTTTTCGTTTGGCCGCTACGGCCGATCAAAGTCTGAAAAATCAATTATTTTTGTAAATTTTCCAAAATGTTCATGGTGACTGACTATTTTTTTTGCTATTGGAGATAGCCGAAATTTTTTAACGGCAATCAATTTCTCTCGTCTTTCTGATGAAAAAAAGTCAACTTTAATAGTCTACGATGATTTTTAAGAAAGTTGCATTTTTTAACAAATTTTCAAGGGGTCTACTCATGTCTTTTTTTCGTGTTTTTGTCAAAAATTAAAAATCTCTAATCCGACTAATTGACGTACGAGGAGTTTGGATTTGCAAACCGCGTTCAATTTGGAGTTTTCGTTTGGCCGCCACGGCCGATCAAAGTCTGAAAAATCAATTATTTTTGTAAATTTTCTAAAATGTTCATGGTGACTGACTAATTTTTTTGCTATTGGAGATAGCCGAAATTTTTTAACGGCAATCAATTTCTCTCGTCTTTCTGATGAAAAAAAAGTCAACTTTAATAGTCTACGATGATTTTTAAGAAAGTTGCATTTTTTAACAAATTTTCAAGGTGTTTACTCATGTCTTTTTTTCGTGTTTTTGTCAAAAATTAAAAATCTCTAATCCGACTAATTGACGTACGAGGAGTTTGGATTTGCAAACCGCGTTCAATTTGGAGTTTTCGTTTGGCCGCTACGGCCGATCAAACTCTGAAAAATCAATTATTTTTGTAAATTTTCTAAAATGTTCATGGTGACTGACTAATTTTTTTGCTATTGGAGATAGCTGAAATTTTTCAACGGCAATCAATTTCTCTCGTCTTTCTGATGAAAAATAAGTCAACTTTAATAGTCTACGATGATTTTTAAGAAAGTTGCATTTTTTAACAAATTTTCAAGGGGTTTAGTCATGTCTTTTTTTCGTGTTTTTGTCAAAAATTAAAAATCTCCAATCCAACTAATTGACGTACGAGGAGCTCAGATTTGCAAACCGCGTTCAATTTGGAGTTTTCGTTTGGCCGCTACGGCCGATCAAAGTCTGAAAAATCAATTATTTTTGTAAATTTTCTAAAATGTTCATGGTGACTGACTAATTTTTTTGCTATTGGAGATAGCTGAAATTTTTCAACGGCAATCAATTTCTCTCGTCTTTCTGATGAAAAAAAAGTCAACTTTAATAGTCTACGATGATTTTTAAGAAAGTTGCATTTTTTAACAAATTTTCAAGGGGTTTACTCATGTCTTTTTTCGTGTTTTTGTCAAAAATTAAAAATCTCTAATCCGACTAATTGACGTACGAGGAGCTCAGATTTGCAAACCGCGTTCAATTTGGAGTTTTCGTTTGGCCGCTACGGCCGATCAAAGTCTGAAAAATCAATTATTATTGTAAATTTTCCAAAATGTTCATGGTGACTGACTATTTTTTTTGCTATTGGAGATAGCCGAAATTTTTTAACGGCAATCAATTTCTCTCGTCTTTCTGATGAAAAAAAAGTCAACTTTAATAGTCTACGATGATTTTTAAGAAAGTTGCATTTTTTAACAAATTTTCAAGGGGTCTACTCATGTCTTTTTTTCGTGTTTTTGTCAAAAATTAAAAATCTCTAATCCGACTAATTGACGTACGAGGAGTTTGGATTTGCAAACCGCGTTCAATTTGGAGTTTTCGTTTGGCCGCTACGGCAGATCAAATTCTGAAAAATCAATTATTTTTGTAAATTTTCTAAAATGTTCATGGTGACTGACTAATTTTTTTGCTATTGGAGATGGCCGAAATTTTTTAACGGCAATCAATTTCTCTCGTCTTTCTGATGACAAAAAAGTCAACTTTAATAGTCTACGATGATTTTTAAGAAAGTTGCATTTTTTAACAAATTTTCAAGGGGTTTACTCATGTCTTTTTTTCGTGTTTTTGTCAAAAATTAAAAATCTCTAATCCGACTAATTGACGTACGAGGAGCTCAGATTTGCAAACCGCGTTCAATTTGGAGTTTTCGTTTGGCCGCTACGGCCGATCAAAGTCTGAAAAATCAATTATTTTTGTAAATTTTCTAAAATGTTCATGGTGACTGACTCATTTTTTTGCTATTGGAGATAGCCGAAATTTTTTAACGGCAATCAATTTCTCCCGTCTTTCTGATGAAAAAAAAGTCAACTTTAATAGTCTACGATGATTTTTAAGAAAGTTGCATTTTTTAACAAATTTTCAAGGGGTTTACTCATGTCTTTTTTTCGTGTTTTTGTCAAAAATTAAAAATCTCTAATCCGACTAATTGACGTACGAGGAGCTCAGATTTGCAAACCGCGTTCAATTTGGAGTTTTCGTTTGGCCGCTACGGCCGATCAAAGTCTGAAAAATCAATTATTTTTGTAAATTTTCCAAAATGTTCATGGTGACTGACTAATTTTTTTGCTATTGGAGATAGCCGAAATTTTTTAACGGCAATCAATTTCTCTCGTCTTTCTGATGAAAAAAAAGTCAACTTTAATAGTCTACGATGATTTTTAAGAAAGTTGCATTTTTTAACAAATTTTCAAGGGGTCTACTCATGTCTTTTTTTCGTGTTTTTGTCAAAAATTAAAAATCTCTAATCCGACTAATTGACGTACGAGGAGTTTGGATTTGCAAACCGCGTTCAATTTGGAGTTTTCGTTTGGCCGCTACGGCCGATCAAAGTCTGAAAAATCAATTATTTTTGTAAATTTTCTAAAATGTTCATGGTGACTGACTAATTTTTTTGCTATTGGAGATAGCTGAAATTTTTCAACGGCAATCAATTTCTCTCGTCTTTCTGATGAAAAAAAAGTCAACTTTAATAGTCTACGATGATTTTTAAGAAAGTTGCATTTTTTAACAAATTTTCAAGGGGTTTACTCATGTCTTTTTTTCGTGTTTTTGTCAAAAATTAAAAATCTCTAATCCGACTAATTGACGTACGAGGAGCTCAGATTTGCAAACCGCGTTCAATTTGGAGTTTTCGTTTGGCCGCTACGGCCGATCAAAGTCTGAAAAATCAATTATTTTTGTAAATTTTCCAAAATGTTCATGGTGACTGACTAATTTTTTTGCTATTGGAGATAGCCGAAATTTTTTAACGGCAATCAATTTCTCTCGTCTTTCTGATGAAAAAAAAGTCAACTTTAATAGTCTACGATGATTTTTAAGAAAGTTGCATTTTTTAACAAATTTTCAAGGGGTCTACTCATGTCTTTTTTTCGTGTTTTTGTCAAAAATTAAAAATCTCTAATCCGACTAATTGACGTACGAGGAGTTTGGATTTGCAAACCGCGTTCAATTTGGAGTTTTCGTTTGGCCGCTACGGCCGATCAAAGTCTGAAAAATCAATTATTTTTGTAAATTTTCTAAAATGTTCATGGTGACTGACTAATTTTTTTGCTATTGGAGATAGCTGAAATTTTTCAACGGCAATCAATTTCTCTCGTCTTTCTGATGAAAAAAAAGTCAACTTTAATAGTCTACGATGATTTTTAAGAAAGTTGCATTTTTTAACAAATTTTCAAGGGGTTTAGTCATGTCTTTTTTTCGTGTTTTTGTCAAAAATTAAAAATCTCCAATCCAACTAATTGACGTACGAGGAGCTCAGATTTGCAAACCGCGTTAAATTTGGAGTTTTCGTTTGGCCGCTACGGCCGATCAAAGTCTGAAAAATCAATTATTTTTGTAAATTTTCTAAAATGTTCATGGTGACTGACTAATTTTTTTGCTATTGGAGATAGCCGAAATTTTTTAACGGCAATCAATTTCTCTCGTCTTTCTGATGAAAAAAAAGTCAACTTTAATAGTCTACGATGATTTTTAAGAAAGTTGCATTTTTTAACAAATTTTCAAGTTTCAAGGGGTCTACTCATGTCTTTTTTTCGTGTTTTTGTCAAAAATTAAAAATCTCTAATCCGACTAATTGACGTACGAGGAGTTTGGATTTGCAAACCGCGTTCAATTTGGAGTTTTCGTTTGGCCGCTGCGGCCGATCAAAGTCTGAAAAATCAATTATTTTTGTAAATTTTCTAAAAATGTTCATGGTGACTGACTAATTTTTTTGCTATTGGAGATAGCTGAAATTTTTTAACGGCAATCAATTTCTCTCGTCTTTCTGATGAAAAAAAAGTCAACTTTAATAGTCTACGATGATTTTTAAGAAAGTAGCATTTTTTAACAAATATTCAAGGGGTTTACTCATGTCTTTTTTTCGTGTTTTTGTCAAAAATTAAAAATCTCTAATCCGACTAATTGACGTACGAGGAGCTCAGATTTGCAAACCGCGTTCAATTTGGAGTTTTCGTTTGGCCGCTACGGCAGATCAAATTCTGAAAAATCAATTATTTTTGTAAATTTTCTAAAATGTTCATGGTGACTGACTAATTTTTTTGCTATTGGAGATGGCCGAAATTTTTTAACGGCAATCAATTTCTCTCGTCTTTCTGATGACAAAAAAGTCAACTTTAATAGTCTACGATGATTTTTAAGAAAGTTGCATTTTTTAACAAATTTTCAAGGGGTTTACTCATGTCTTTTTTTCGTGTTTTTGTCAAAAATTAAAAATCTCTAATCCGACTAATTGACGTACGAGGAGCTCAGATTTGCAAACCGCGTTCAATTTGGAGTTTTCGTTTGGCCGCTACGGCCGATCAAAGTCTGAAAAATCAATTATTTTTGTAAATTTTCTAAAATGTTCATGGTGACTGACTAATTTTTTTGCTATTGGAGATAGCCGAAATTTTTTAACGGCAATCAATTTCTCTCGTCTTTCTGATGAAAAAAAAGTCAACTTTAATAGTCTACGATGATTTTTAAGAAAGTTGCATTTTTTAACAAATTTTCAAGGGGTTTACTCATGTCTTTTTTTCGTGTTTTTGTCAAAAATTAAAAATCTCTAATCCGACTAATTGACGTACGAGGAGTTTGGATTTGCAAACCGCGTTCAATTTGGAGTTTTCGTTTGGGCCGCTACGGCCGATCAAAGTCTGAAAAATCAATTATTTTTGTAAATTTTCTAAAATGTTCATGGTGACTGACTAATTTTTTTGCTATTGGAGATAGCTGAAATTTTTCAACGGCAATCAATTTCTCTCGTCTTTCTGATGAAAAAAAAGTCAACTTTAATAGTCTACGATGATTTTTAAGAAAGTTGCATTTTTTAACAAATTTTCAAGGGGTTTACTCATGTCTTTTTTTCGTGTTTTTGTCAAAAATTAAAAATCTCTAATCCGACTAATTGACGTACGAGGAGCTCAGATTTGCAAACCGCGTTCAATTTGGAGTTTTCGTTTGGCCGCTACGGCCGATCAAAGTCTGAAAAAATCAATTATTTTTGTAAATTTTCTAAAATGTTCATGGTGACTGACTAATTTTTTTGCTATTGGAGATAGCCGAAATTTTTTAACGGCAATCAATTTCTCTCGTCTTTCTGATGAAAAAAAAGTCAACTTTAATAGTCTACGATGATTTTAAGAAAGTTGCATTTTTTAACAAATTTTCAAGGGGTCTACTCATGTCTTTTTTTCGTGTTTTTGTCAAAAATTAAAAATCTCTAATCCGACTAATTGACGTACGAGGAGTTTGGATTTGCAAACCCGCGTTCAATTTTGGAGTTTTCGTTTGGCCGCTACGGCCGATCAAAGTCTGAAAAATCAATTATTTTTGTAAATTTTCTAAAATGTTCATGGTGACTGACTAATTTTTTTTGCTATTGGAGATAGCTGAAATTTTTCAACGGCAATCAATTTCTCTCGTCTTTCTGATGAAAAAAAAGTCAACTTTAATAGTCTACGATGATTTTTAAGAAAGTTGCATTTTTTAACAAATTTTCAAGGGGTTTACTCATGTCTTTTTTTCGTGTTTTTGTCAAAAATTAAAAATCTCTAATCCGACTAATTGACGTACGAGGAGCTCAGATTTGCAAACCGCGTTAAATTTGGAGTTTTCGTTTGGCCGCTACGGCCGATCAAAGTCTGAAAAAATCAATTATTTTTGTAAATTTTCTAAAATGTTCATGGTGACTGACTATTTTTTTTTGCTATTGGAGATAGCTGAAATTTTTTACACGGCAATCAATTTCTCTCTCGTCTTTCTGATGAAAAATAAGTCAACTTTAATAGTCTACGATGATTTTTAAGAAAGTTGCATTTTTTAACAAATTTTCAAGGGGTTTACTCATGTCTTTTTTTCGTGTTTTGGTCAAAAATTAAAAATCTCTAATCCGACTAATTGACGTACGAGGAGCTCAGATTTGCAAACCGCGTTCAATTTGGAGTTTTCGTTTGGCCGCTACGGCCGATCAAAGTCTGAAAAATCAATTATTTTTGTAAATTTTCTAAAATGTTCATGGTGACTGACTAATTTTTTTTGCTATTGGAGATAGCTAATTTTTTTTAACGGCAATCAATTTCTCTCGTCTTTCTGATGAAAAAAAAGTCAACTTTAATAGTCTACGATGATTTTTAAGAAAGTTGCATTTTTTAACAAATTTTCAAGGGGTTAACTCATGTCTTTTTTTTCATGTTTTTGTCAAAAATTAAAAATCTCTAATCCGACTAATTGACGTACGAGGAGCTCAGATTTGCAAACCGCGTTTAATTTGGAGTTTTCGTTTGGCCGCTACGGCCGATCAAAGTCTGAAAAATCAATTATTTTTGTAAGTTTTCTAAAATGTTCATGGTGACTGACTAATTTTTTTGCTATTGGAGATAGCTGAATTTTTTTAACGGCAATCAATTTCTCTCGTCTTTCTGATGAAAAAAAAGTCAACTTTAATAGTCTACGATGATTTTTAAGAAAGTTGCATTTTTTAACAAATTTTCAAGGGGTTTACTCATGTCTTTTTTTCGTGTTTTTGTCAAAAATTACTAATCTCTAATCGAACTAATTGACGTACGAGGAGTCTTTCTGATGAAAAAAAAGTCAACTTTGATAGTCTACGATGATTTTTAAGAAAGTTGCATTTTTTAACAAATTTTCAAGGGGTTTACTCATGTCTTTTTTTCGTGTTTTTGTCAAAAATTACTAATCTCTAATCCGACTAATTGACGTACGAGGAGCTCAGATTTGCAAACCGCGTTCAATTTGGAGTTTTGGTTTGGCCGCTACGGCCGATCAAAGTCAGAAAAATCAACTATTTTTGTAAATTTTCTAAAATGTTCATGGTGACTGACTAATTTTTTTGCTATTGGAGATAGCTGAAATTTTTTAACGGCAATCAATTTCTCTCGTCTTTCTGATGAAAAAAAAGTCAACTTTAATAGTCTACGATGATTTTTAAGAAAGTTGCATTTTTTAACAAATTTTCAAGGGGTTTACTCATGTCTTTTTTTCGTGTTTTTGTCAAAATTAAAAATCTCTAATCCGACTAATTGACGTACGAGGAGCTCAGATTTGCAAACCGCGTTCAATTTGGAGTTTTCGTTTGGCCGCTACGGCCGATCAAAGTCTGAAAAATCAATTATTTTTGTAAATTTTCTAAAATGTTCATGGTGACTGACTAATTTTTTTGCTATTGGAGATAGCTGAAATTTTTTAACGGCAATCAATTTCTCTCGTTTTTTCTGATGAAAAAAAAGTCAACTTTAATAGTCTACGATGATTTTTAAGAAAGTTGCATTTTTTTAACAAATTTTCAAGGGGTTTACTCATGTCTTTTTTTCGTGTTTTTGTCAAAAATTAAAAATCTCTAATCCGACTAATTGACGTACGAGGAGCTCAGATTTGCAAACCGCGTTCAATTTGGAGTTTTCGTTTGGCCGCTACGGCCGATCAAAGTCTGAAAAATCAATTATTTTTGTAAATTTTCCAAAATGTTCATGGTGACTGACTAATTTTTTTGCTATTGGAGATAGCCGAAATTTTTTAACGGCAATCAATTTCTCTCGTCTTTCTGATGAAAAAAAAGTCAACTTTAATAGTCTACGATGATTTTTAAGAAAGTTGCATTTTTTAACAAATTTTCAAGGGGTCTTACTCATGTCTTTTTTTCGTGTTTTTGTCAAAAATTAAAAATCTCTAATCCGACTAATTGACGTACGAGGAGTTTGGATTTGCAAACCGCGTTCAATTTGGAGTTTTCGTTTGGCCGCTACGGCCGATCAAAGTCTGAAAAATCAATTATTTTTGTAAATTTTCTAAAATGTTCATGGTGACTGACTAATTTTTTTGCTATTGGAGATAGCTGAAATTTTTTAACGGCAATCAATTTCTCTCGTCTTTCTGATGAAAAAAAAGTCAACTTTAATAGTCTACGATGATTTTTAAGAAAGTTGCATTTTTTAACAAATTTTCAAGGGGTTTACTCATGTCTTTTTTCGTGTTTTTGT